>OZ026531.1:43944183-45144183 GCA_964019695.1 Loripinus fragilis
CTGGTTAACCGTTTAGTCAAGCTTGCCCAGGAAAAAAAGTGTGGTTAGGTGAACTTACAGTCCTTACATGACCATAGCTGTTGATTAGGACGTAAATCATCAACCCAAACATAGAAACAACACAACATGAAAAGTGTCCAGGTATTGAGGTCATTATGGGTGATAAGGATGAGGGACATTGCTGTGACCAATTCATGTCCCACCCAACAAGTCTCATCTGAATTTGCAGTAAGCGTCAGTTGAAGACGTCAAATCTTTGCAAGAAATCACTCCTATGTCGTAGCTATCACAAACTTCCGCTAGTGTCTGGATCACAAATCTAATAGTGGCATCAGAGATCCATCCGCATCTAAAACAAACAAACACAAAGTGGCTTATACAGTCAAAGAACATGGTGTCCTTTCTTATGTTTTAGTGGTCAATTTTTATCTCACCTGAGCCGAAGGCTCCGAGGTGAGCTATTAGTATACCAGTAACTCAGGCCTCTGTCGTCCGACCATCAACATTTTCAAACATCTCTGAAACCACTGGGCCAATCGAACTCGAATTTCATAAGGAGACTCCTTATGATGGGGGGATGAAAGTTTGTTCAAATTTTCCTGGTCACATGACCAAGATGGCCGCCATGGCCATATATGGTAAAAATCCTTTAAAAATCTTCTCCAGAACCTGAAGGCTGATGACCTTGGGACTTTGTACGTAGCATCGGGGATGTGGGGCCTACCAAGTTTGTTCAAATGATGATCCTAGGTTCCACTGATGTAGTTCGCCCAGATAACAAACGTGCCAGAGGTCAGCACAGACTTAACCAGCCAGCTGCCAAGTTGTCCATCTACAAGAACTTCCCACGGACCATCCGGGAATGAAACTTCCTTCCAACGACGGTCACTGGCGCCCCCATCATAGAGGAGTTCAGTGTTGGTCTGGGACATGCTCTACCGGCCCTTCAGCTATAATTCTACAGCCAGGCCTATTTTAACTATATACTATGATTTTAACTTTTAGAAAGATTCGGCTGTCTCTTTCCCCTATCAATGGTCAACAGAACATTCTTTCAATATTTGGAAGAGGAAGAAGGTGGGGTAAATATAATGACTAAGAATGAAGTAGGGCCTGTATGGGGTTAACTGATTATAATAGAAATATGCCATATTTATAACGTACGGAAGAAAATGCGGCAAATAATATTAATAAAAGAAAAATATGGGTTTCAAATATTTAGAAAAGTCTGAAAAATTATTGTCCCTTAGGTATGTTGATTTTCTGGTAATGCTTCTAGTAAAATCTCTCAGGTGCATGTATCTTTATAAAAATGAAAAAGTGTTAAATTTGCACTGACAGTCATTCCATGACACAGTCGCCATCCTAATGAGTTGTTTCTTTTATCCTTTTTTCAACCTTGCTTTAATTGTGTTCCTACCTACATAAATGATATCCACCATCTCTGGCGTCATACAAATCGGAAACAGAGGCTAGCTCAGCACCAAACTGCTGACAAAGCATCCCAGCATCCTCAACTGATGACATGACGTCATTTCCTGTCACGTGAAACACTGAAAATATTAGGTATTTGTATACTAAAACAAGTAAACGGGCATTGTAACAAACAGAAGGGCAGTGTTCACTGTTGTCTCGGAGTATGCTCTAATTGGTAATGTAGGCCCCAAAAGTAAATATGATTGGTTTTGAGTCTCAAAACGGCGACAGCCACGATATTGCATGATCCCAAAAGGTAATATTGAGCTTATTTTTACAAAGTTAGCAACATTAAACTTTATTGTTTCTTACGTAAATTTTGGATTTTCCAGTCATACCTGCTCATCGTATGACTCACATTCATAATTTGCGTGTTCATTTGGACATAAATTTGTTGAATCCAATCACAATAATAAAACAATGCATCTTTGACACGTTGAAGTGTTCGATAAAGCGCTTTCAATCACGTTGGTTAATCTGTTAACAGTCTCCAAAGTATGGGTCCACACATATGGACCTTTCGAATTAACTCAGCAATAAACTAGTTTTTGCAATAAAGGAGTTTTTGCAGCAATAGTTTGTGTCACAAATACTTGAGGATTCATTAAAATAAGAGAGATGGCAGAGATCAAATTCCAACTTCATGGTCATATATGCCTAATAAATTCTAAACAGTCCAAAACACTTTTTTTTGTTTTTACAAAGTTTTTTATACATAGGTGTGCATTCAGTCTATTTGATGTGAAAAAGAATCTAAAATGTTTTATTAGGAAGCATAAGCAGTTAGTATGTTTAGACTACTTATATTGCCAATAAAATAGTATGAAATTTCTTTTTAATGTTTTACATGCCAACTCCATTTGTTAAGAAGGCGTATCCCATTGGAAAAAATCTGAGAAGTGAGACCACATCACAAAACAACCCCAGATATAAAAATGGAATCCTCTGCTCTACACACATCCTCTCCAGTCTTTAAAGCAGATTTTAGCCCAAGTACCCAAATCTCACGTAGTGGTCCAAATATAGCCACATCAAATGCTCACACATACATATGTACGTACACACGCACGCACGCACACACACACACATGTACATACATACATAAATATTTATGTACACACACAACCACACACAAGTATGGGATAAAACTATCAGCCTGGCGACCGTCTGTCTGTAGACGAAATCTTGTTCACTCCTTAGCTTACCCTTTCAGATGTTTTCATAATATTTTGTTGGCATATATACTTAAAACCATTTAACACACAACTGATACAAGTGTTTTTTTTTTCTTATATATAGCAGCATTAATCACTTTGTCAATGTTAAACAAACTTCCCTTTCATACAAGTATGTCTTAGCAAAATCTGAGTTTGATTGCACACTTCTGTTTAAAATTTCTTTGAAAAATGCCAAATTCATCAAATGTGTTTTTAACTTTCTTAAAACTTAAAATTCTGCATTAATTTCAGTGTGAGAGTGCTGCATTTTACCAGAACAACAAAAATATGGAAAACAACTCAAAATTCCATTTGCGGAAAGGACCTAAAATTAAATTTTAAAGTTCATTTTTCGCAAGATTTTTCGCCAAATTTGAGAAGTGGCTAAAACTCCAAATAAACGGAATCATTTCATCATTGGTATCCGACAGTTGTGAGGTCATAACCCATGTGTATGATTTTTTGCAATATTTACCATCTATTGTGTCACATTTTTATTAACTTCAGGTTATCATGCTCAAACTTTGGTGGCCATTTTAAAGGTCAAAACTTCAAGACACATATTTCCGGTTTTGTGTGTAAAGAACGTAGAGGATTATTGAAATTTTCAGAAATAGCCAGGCATAGAGAAAATCTGATATCCTGATTAAAAAGGAGATATTGCATTTTGTGTGTGTTGAAGTTCGGGTTGTTACCCTTTATAAAAAATATGGCCAAGCTTATCTGGACTGCTTTATCAGCACCAAAAGAATATTGCCTTGATATTGCGTACATGGGTTTTTGTTTTTTATTTGATAGGAATGCTAAAATAACCTTAAATCTAGAGTAAGATAATGTAAAAGTTGTGTTTTTATTGGTTTTAAGTATATATCATTTCAAGACGGCCTGTTGCATATAAAAATGGGTGCTCTCCCTTGATTCATTTTTGAGTTATTTCCCTTGAATAAAGTTTAAAGAGGAACATTGTTCACTGATAACTTTTATACCTTTTGGGATACTTTGATTATATCTGATAGGTATATATATGAGCCGCAACCTGTGAAAACCAGCCTTAATGACGAAGTCGTCAAAATTTAGTTAATTACACACACTTAATCTATGAAGTGTTAAGAAGGTATCCTGCAAATTTTATGAAGTTATCTCCATTATTCATGGAAATATGGTTTTTTGAAGCTATACACTGTCTAAATTTTCACCCGCAACGTCAGAAACGTCATGGCATTACTAATGACGTCAAAGTTAACCTTCTGATTTGTGGGATTGTCGGGTGAATGAAAAACATGATATTTCTTGCTAATATACTTTTTATTATCCTTAGCATGTGTGCAATGGAATTTGCAGAAAAATTGACACTGATTCATTTTTGCCTGGAGCTTGCATGATCTGAAAACGACTGACCCTACTTTAAAGATTCTGACAGTTGCTAAGGTAAAGTTGTTGCCATGGAAACATATGGCATGATAACGAAGCAGTTTAATCAGAAATAATTTCCAGTTTTATTCTACTATCCACCTGAATAGGTTTTCAGGCAATATATAAACACGTCAAATTTCTTATTTTTTGGTGTTTTTCAAATGATTTTACATAAAAAGTCCATAATGTCATTAAGGCTGGTTTTCACAGATCGTGGCTCATATATAAGGTCAAGACGGGAGTGTTGCGTGGAAGAATAGGTGCTCTCCTTTGCTTCATTTTTCAGTTATCTCCCTTAAGTGAATTTTTGAAGGTGAAACCTTGTTCGCTCAATAATTTTTATACTGTTTGAGATAATATATTGATACTATTTGGTAGGTGTATATAACAGTTGAAGATGGTGTGTCCCGCGTGTAAGAATGGTTTCATTTTTTCAGATATCTCCCTTGAATAAAATTTAAAGGGGAAACATTGTTCGCTCCATAACTGTTATAAGCTTCTCCCTTGCTTCATTTTTCAGATATGTCACTTGAATGAACTTTAAAGGGTAAACTTTGTTCGCTCCATAACTGTAATAAACTTTGAGATATTTTGATAATATTTGAAGCATATATATTGGGTCTAGTCAATGTGTTGTGTACAAAAATGGCTGCTCTCCTATGGCTACTTTTTTAGTTATTTCCTGTAAATGGTTACTCTCCCTTGCTTCCTGTTAGTGTTACCCCATTGAAAAAACTTATGAAGGGAAAGCAAGTAAGATCTATATTTTTCATACCCTATGAGATATTTCAATAATATTAAAAAGGACCCCCTATAACTTTTATACCTCTTGAGATATTTTATTAATGTTCGGTAGCAGTATATTTCAGGTTAAGACAGTTTGTCTTGTGCAAGAAGCTCTTGCTTCCTGTTTTGACTGATTTTACTTGTATTTGTGGCAAAACCCTTCTACACTCAATAATTTTTATTTCCTTTCTAAGAGTGTGTGTTGTTGCTTTACGTCCCAAGTCAACAGCTATGGTCATAGCAGGACGGTCAGTTCACCTAACTACACTTTTTTCCTAGACAAGCTTGAACGAGCAGTAAATCAGTACTTCGTGCACATACTTTTGCTTGTAACTGACAACAACCCTTCTTAAATGATTCAGCAGAAGGAAGGAGAATGGCCATAGAAATTATTTCATGATCAATCTCCACAAGACGGGATCAAACTCACCACCCCTGGATCTGCATTCAGACTGGCAACTGTTGCCAGACACATTACCGACTTCGCTACAGTAATTCCTTTCTGATATTTTAATAATATTTGGTAGCATGTCTCCATATGACCATAGCTGTTGGTGGGGTGTTAAAAGCACAAACAGACGCTTTACTATTACAAATTGAAGTATATTTACTTGGTTCTCAGTTTGTACTGCTTATCATTTACTTTGGATCGGGGGATTTGCCATCTCATCTGATGGATATTTTTACACAGGAATGTTAACTATATAAACCAACCAAAGGATATCCCTTGAAGAATAACTCTGGTTTCAATCATTGCATTGCTAAAATGCATGCGGCTTATGTTCTGTATTAAATGCTCAATTGAGTTAGCAAACTTCACTAACAGTATCACTGAAGCAGAGGAAAACATATTTGCCTTAATAAATGCTGGTTTATTCTTTTCATGAAATGGTTTTGATAAAAAGTAAGGATGACCAATCAGCAATCTGATTTCTATAAGTGACCAATCCGTATTCCACCAGTTGCAAATCCAGGCCTTACACAGCTGGGTTCAAAACTAAACTCATTTGTTTATTTGTAAAGAGAAGTTCTTTGGCGATATAAAATTGCCAAATACCTTAACATTAAGTAGTCATCCGTTTTTAAAACATGTTTGGTAATGAAACTCAAACCAATCATGTTTACACTGGGGCTTACATTACCAATCAGAGCACTAATGGAGGGGTTAGGCAACAGTGTCGTTTACAAATTAAAAAGCGAGGTGTGTTTGTGAAATACTGATGCCCCCCTCCCACCCCACCCCCGGAGTACATGTGGTTCAAATTTTACATTGCTATATTGAATTATTATTTGTTTACTTTCAAAAGTTAGTCAAATGCCAAGGTATTTTGATATGTTTGTACTGTCGTGCCAACCAAGAGTGACAGTGACGAAATATTTTGCTTACAATTGTTAAGTAAAACATTGACTTTTAAAATTCACTTGGGCTAACGCGAATTGACAGATCACTTGTGTATTAATCCTATCCTGCGGATAGAATTAATACACAAGTGATCTATCGATTCTAAATCCCTGATAACTTTGTAAACAAAACATTATGTCCCTGTCACTCTTGGCTGGCAGGACAGTAATGGTCTTCCTACAAAATATACAGATCTATGTGAAATATCAAGGCTTAAGGTCCAGTAGTTTAAATTGTATGGCCAACTTTAAAGTTATTATTATTATTTATCGATTTTAAAAATTAATTCAAAGGCCAATGTCATAGATGTAAAGATTACACATGTGAAATATCAAGGCTCTATGTATAGGTACATTAGTTTTAAAATGATTGTTTTTGCTCCTTAAAAATTGCAGATTTTGAACCATGTCGGAAAGTTTTTAAACGAATCTTGCATGATATCTGATTTTGCTGGTACAGCCAACCCCTTTACAACGACAATGTTTGTCCCCAAATAATTTGACGTTAAACTGAATTTCTGTTGTAATGAATTCATTTAAGCTAAACTGGTACATTTGTGCAAATACAATTGACGTTGTAAAGAATTTTGCTGTTATTAAGAATGTCGCTGAAAAGAGTTTTCACTATATTAGACTAGTAAAAAGACCAATAGTAAATTAAGTGCATATACAAGAACAAATTTCATAAACTATTTGCCAGAAATATGGCCTTTTAGATATTTAGCGGTTTTGACTGTTTCTGCATAATCATGACTACTCCCGTACTACTACTTCTACAGCTTGTGCTACTTAACTTACTCAGTATATCTGTATTCACAACCAAAGTACTTTGTGGAGGAGTTGAAGTTTCTCCCAGTGAAATCTCTTTCCAGTTAAAAAAGATGCACTTCTTTTCCACGGAATCATAGCTGACTGCATCACAACCGTCAGTGACAGGACATTTTGACACGCACCTCAATGGGAACTCGAACCCGTGTCCTTCCGAAAATGACTCTCCTAAATTTATCACATGTTGGTCCAGTAGTTTAAAATAATTGCTTAAGAATGTCGAAAAAGTTAATCTTATAATCGTCAACAGTAAGAAAACAGGACACAAACTTTGGAAATGCATTTTCTTTCCCTACTTTTAGAAAACAAACTAATCCTTAGCCGTATTCATCACACACTATAAGTGTCCATCTATTGTTCCCCCTGCACCGTTCTAGGATATGCCGAGCATACCATGGTAGCAATATTTTCTCAAAAGAATACAGTTAACTCTCTCTCAACATTAAAATATGGATCCTAGCAATATAAGGCATTTCATGAGAAAACATACCCTAGCATTTTTGACAAGGTAATCACGCTTAAATCAGTTCGCTCGGCTACCCAGACTTGCCAAAAACCTGAAACTTAGATCCAGCAATTTCAGTAATTATACCTCTTATTCTGCAAACCACAAATGCGCAGAATGTGTAGGTTGTTCAATGCCCTAAAGCTTCGCATGTAGCCCACATCATAATGCACGGACCTATGCTTCCATGATGCGCGAACGTCACTCGGTGCTTAATCCAAAGAATTAGCCACGACAGGAAAAAAGGAGCCTATTCACCTCATACGCATATCCTTATCAATGGCGTAGCCAAAACGCTGAAAAAAAAATACGCACATCAAAGGGAGACTACTGTATCAAGCAACGATTATCTACAATTACGTCCCTTTGAAAATGAAAACTTCTCTTAAAGGAAAGAATTTACTCCCAGAGGAGGCGAATTCTTTCATTTAAGAGCAGTTCCTTAAGGTATAGAAAATCACTTTTACTACGTTAGATGAGCATTCTTGAGTGCTACTATTTTACGCATGATCGTATACTGCGTAATGGGAGCTACGCCAATGCATATCGAATTATAAGTTGTCCATTTTTGCAATCCGTCGTGTGGCTTTCCTTTGATAACTTTTTGTGCATAGTGAACAATATATGCAAGTGAACTCTTCGGCCTGCTTGAATGAAATAAAGTTCAAGCCAAAATTTGGGCTCTGTGAAGCGGTGAAGCGTTTCTCATGAACAACAGGTCGCCGGTTCGAATCACATACACGTGAGGCTTGTACGGGGGGGGGGGGGGGGGGGGGGGGTACAAATATCCCATAACCCTTGAAGTAAACAGGAAAATATCCCATATAAATTTGCAAATATTCCTATAATTAATTTTCTTAAATATTCAATATCCCTGGAAGTCATAAGCCATTGTCGTTATTTGGCAGGGGCTATACATTCAGGTACCGGGTTTTATACGTGCGTAATGTGTTTGCTGTACCCTGCAACAAGAGAACAGACGATATATGGTTTGGAAGCGAGACAATTAAGCAAAAATGCATGTGACCCAGATTCGGGGAAATACGGACGAGGTAGGGAAACTACGGACGTAGACAGGATAAATATGAACATGTACAATTTGCATTAGGGGAAATACGGACCATTTTTGCAATCCGTCGTGTGGCTTTCCTTTGATAACTTTTTGTGCATAGTGAACAATATATGCAAGTGAACTCTTCGGCCTGCTTGAATGAAATAAAGTTCAAGCCAAAATTTGGGCTCTGTGAAGCGGTGAAGCGTTTCTCATGAACAACAGGTCGCCGGTTCGAATCACATACACGTGAGGCTTGTACGGGGGGGGGGGGGTACAAATATCCCATAACCCTTGAAGTAAACAGGAAAATATCCCATATAAATTTGCAAATATTCCTATAATTAATTTTCTTAAATATTCAATATCCCTGGAAGTCATAAGCCATTGTCGTTATTTGGCAGGGGCTATACATTCAGGTACCGGGTTTTATACGTGCGTAATGTGTTTGCTGTACCCTGCAACAAGAGAACAGACGATATATGGTTTGGAAGCGAGACAATTAAGCAAAAATGCATGTGACCCAGATTCGGGGAAATACGGACGAGGTAGGGAAACTACGGACGTAGACAGGATAAATATGAACATGTACAATTTGCATTAGGGGAAATACGGACAGTGTATGGACTTATTGCATAGGTTTTTAGAGGCTTTTTAGGCGTTCTTTTTTTTATTCTGGTGCCTTGTCATTTGATGCTTCGTGGAACATGGTTCAATCCTCGGGAAATATTTTGGAGCCCAGGCAGGCTATCCTTCAAATATTCTGTACAAAGACACAGTTTTGTTGACCTGGGGCACAACATCCATAATCAATTTAGGAGAAGAATAACACAAGCTTCCAGCTTTTACATTCTGTAACTTGTATATTTTTGTATGTGTATCTTACCAATTTGAAATAAAATATGTTTAAACTAACATCAATAATGGCTATGAAGTTTTACAATCGTGCTTTTTGTTATCTTAATTTATCATAATTGGTCTTCAACCTGTGTTACCATAGCTTCGTTTGATCTAAATTATACGGTGGGCTAAAACAATCGAGAAAATTATATCAGTGAGGTGAGAAAATCAAAGTAAAAACATTGTGTCCGTATTTTCCCGACATACAAAAATCGACTGATAAAATACGGACAGTTTACATTTAAAGTGACTGGATCGAAATGGTGTTCATTATTGAAGAAAAAGATGAAGACAATTAAACATGCGTCAATTTAATGCAATGAAATATATGTTTAATGACTAAGTTCATGCACCGAAAATGTTTCTTCCCATGGCTGAAACTCTGTGTTTTTCTCAAAGAATCTGAATCATGCAGGGATAGTCCCAGTGGTAGAGGAAAACTCCTCATTGCAAAGGGTCATAATTAAGTGATATACAGGTGTAGCAGAGCACATTATTTAAATCTGAAATCACAGACCTGTGTTCTTGCCCAAGTGAATTGTAAGCCATCTGTCGTATTTACCCCGCCCCCCCCCCCCATGTCCGTATTTACCCAGATTGATCCTAAAAGCCTCACACGTGTATCGTGGGCACGGGGTTGTGTCCTTGAGCAAGCCAACACCTTTCGCCATAGCTTAGTGGACAACGGTCCGTTATGACTGAAAATTGTTGGCTGGGGTGTAAAACAAACCGAACAATACAATTCCTACCATGACAGATGGCTTGTCGCATCTGGGTGCTTTTGTCTCAAGTAATTGCGTAATAAAAACAGTAACCTTCAAGGTGGTAAAAGTGATTTTCCATACCTCAAGGAACTGCTCTTAAAGGAAAGAATCCGCTCCCTCTGGGAGCAAATTCTTTCATTTAAAAGAAGTTCCCATTATGTAAAGGGACGCAATTGAAGAGAATAACTGATTAACCCAGTAGTCTCCCAATGTTAGGCAAAAGTGTTGATCCTGGTAAGTTCAATCGGCTGCACTGATCTGCATCTATGTCGTTTGCAATGCCTAGCTATGACCCATATCCGTACTTGGCATAACAAGGGCATTTGTCCATAGATCAAGTAAATCATTCAATTGACTTCCTTTACAAGTGCCACGTGTGACCAGTCTTGCGCGGACGAATTCCATATTTCTTAATTGAATTATTTGTTATCTTTCAAGAAGAATAGTTCACGACAGAGTGAGCATGTTAATTAAAATAATTGGTTATACCTTTCATGCTGCTTTAACTTGTGGAGCATATCAGAACAGATTCCAACAATATGCTCAAGTGCAAGATCGGAACTCAAGGTAAGACAGAGGGCAAATATCAGGAATCGATACAATCAAGCACAACACCTGACCCAGGATACCAATGGGAAAGAGCCAACTTCACAATTAGACATCACAAACGAGAGCCAAGAGGTCAGCCCTTCCCAGCAGGTGACCACAAGGCATTAATCAGAAACAGGCGCGCACGAAAGCATAACAAAAACAAGACAGAACTAACATAAAATTAATGATCCACAAAAGAAGCACCGCCTTGGATCGGTCAGTAAAATATTTTACTGGAGGGCTTACACCGGTTTCACAGCGCGCCAACCTCACCCATAGTTCAGATGATTCATAGATGTTTGGTTTGCATGAAAGACCCATAACTCATCAATGCATTATCTCCTAAAACATATAAATCAAGATATAAAAAGGAGATAAAGCAAAGATAAGGACTCAACGCTCAAATGTACAAATTTCTGGTCGAAGAAAATATATTTACAATTTTTGCCCATTCCCAAACTGATTTAAGATGCATACATAGTCTCTGTATACACATTTTCAAACTGATTTAACATGGGTTCACATTTTCAAGTGTATTTAATTTAATAAAAATATTTTAGGCTGATTTAAAATATATTGTGCATCCAGATTTAAATTGACTTTCAGGTCATTTAAAGGGATAAGTGACCATTATTAGAGCTTTAGTTTTTTTTATGCGTAATGATCTAATCAGGCCTTTAGTAAAGGACATATGCTACTAAATACTTCCCATGTTGAAATATGTTCAATACTTTGCATACAGTATGTTTTATACATGGGATATCCATTTATGAAATAAAAAGGATATGTCACCGTGCTTATTTTTTCGTAATCTCATATGGATTTTTTCAGCATTTGACCAATTTTCTGAAACACTGGTCCTAAATATCGAGCTTAAATAGCTGTACTCTTCAGTTAACCCATAAAGCGCCACCTACAATTTGCAGCAGACGACAATTTCAAATTTTGCCGCTTTTTCAAAAATAACAAATAAGGCACGATATTTCATGAGAATCGTCTGCTGGCAGACGATTCTCATGAAATATCATTCCTTATTTCTTTCGAAAATCGGGAAAGATGGAGCAAAATTTGTCGTCTGCTGCAGTCGTGATTGGCGCTTTAAGGGTTTACTTAAATTATTGCTCATGAGCCCAAGCCTTTTAGAAAATGTGCAAGTTTATTTGTTATCGCAAATATATTTTAGCAAGAACTTGTTTTTAGAATAAATTATATATATAAAAAAATCAGATTTTATAAATCTTAAGAATTTATTTTCATTTCATGGAAAAAAAGGAATAATAATATGGGGTCACCAAACTAATTACCTTTCAGGAGGGCCAAAATTAACCCTATCCCAACACGCTCAATATTAAAAGTTTAGGTCGTTTTGATGATGCCTTATTACTAGTATGAACGAATCATGCCCCCAACTTTGGAAAAGTTGAGGGGGCATATTGCTTTGGGCTTGTCCGTGCGTCCTTTTTAATATAATTTAGATAGTTTTGAAATTTCAAATATGGATTCCTCATAAAAAATGATTGACACGTATTTTTTAAGTCTCAATTATCTCCCTTTGTGGAGTTATGCCCCTTTAAAGGGTCGTGAGGTTTTTTTGTAATCAAGATATCTAGTAAACTATAACAGCTACCAGCTTCATACTTGGTCAGGTAATAGAGGATAATAAGTAGATAATCTGGTGAAAAAAAGTTATTGTATTTTTTTTTAGTTGTGGCCCTTTGCATTTTTTTTGCCATAATGATATTTTGTAATCAATATATCTCGAAAATTATAACAGCTATGAGCTTCAAACTTGGTAAGGTAATAGAGGATAATGAGTAGATAATCTGGTGAAAATTAAAAAAAAATGTTATTGTAATTTTTTCGAGTTACTGCCCTTTGCAAATTTTTGGAAGTGAAACTTGTAATCAAGATATCTCAAAAAACTATTACAGCAAGTAGCTTCAAACTTGGTCAGCTGATAGAAGATAATGAGTATATAACCTGGTGAAAATTTAAAATGTTTTTTTTCAAGTTATTGCCCTTTGCAAATTTTGGCATTGAAAACTTGTCATCAAGGTATCTCGAAAATTATTATAGCTAGTAGCTTCAAACATGGTCAGTTGACAGATGATGAGTAGATTACCTGATGAAAATTAATTTTTTTTTTTAGTTAGTGCTCTTTGCAAATTTTGGAATTGAAGACTTGTAGTCAAGATATCTCAAAACTATAACAGCTAGTAGCTTAAAACTTTGTCAGATGATAGAGGATAATAATTAGATTACCTGGTCAAAATTTAAAAAAAGGAGCTATTTTACTTTTTTCAGTTATTTCCCTTTGCAAATATAGGCATTGGAAACTTGTAATCAAGATATCTCACAAATTATTATAGCTAGCAACTTCAAACGTGGTCAGTTGGTAGAAGATGATGAGTAGATTACCTGGTGAAAATTAAAACAAGAAAAATGCCAATACCCGGGTTTTTTCGATACATATCTGATAAGGATAATTATGAGTAATATGGAGGATCGTGTTTTGATTCAAATATTTTAATCTTTTAACTTGTGCACAACATTCTATAGCTTGTCGAATGTTAAGTGTAATATCAATTTTTTTTGTATGTATATCCAAATTATTTATTGGTTTTAGTCTAGCCTGGTGACCACCTGCTGGGAATGTGCTATAGTCCTGGCTGTCCGCTTGTGAGTTAAACTTTCTATGTTTAATGTTGCTACCATATTCGACCCATTTAGTGCACTATGCAGTTATCTTTTTTCACACACCGGACATGCCCACTCACCAAGATGTACATACCTCAGGGTATAGCTGTGGAGTTCAATAAAATTGTGCAAAGAGAGATAACTGGAAATAATGTCAGTATTATCAAAATACCACAAAGGGTTTTGAATTTTTAAATGCTAATTTTAAAATAAAAGCACAGTCTAAAATTGCAATGGGAGATAAGTGAAAAAGTCAGCTACAGTTATCTATCTTGTGTGCACTGCACCTATTCATCTGGGTGTACATATCTACGAAGTGATATGAATATAACTGAAAGAGATGTTGAATTACAGAAGAAAAAATGTCAAAAGCTAACAATTGCAAAGGGAGACAACTGAGAAAGTAAGAACAGCTGTTCGTCTTGTGTGGTACACCTATTCATCTGGGTTTACATCCCTACAAGGTATTATCAAAATATACCTAAGGGTTTTGGAGTTACATGCAAATAAATAGTATAAGGCCAAAAACTGGTAAGAGAGATAATTAAGAAAATATAAGAAACCAAGAGTTGTCCAACTTGTGTGCAGCTCAACTACTCATCTTACCTAGTATTGTCAACATACCTGGAATGGCTTTGGAGTTCAGATGCATAAATGTCTAAAGTTAAAAAAAATGCAAAGGGAGATAATTAAGAAAGTAAGCAAGCTAGAGTTATCCATTTTGTGTACAGTGTGTCTGTTCATGTAGGTATACATTCCTACAAGGTATCATCCAAATATCTTGAATAGTTTTGGAGTTATAGAGCATACACAAAAAATTGTGAAAAAAAAAAATACAAAGGGAAATAACTAGGAAAGTAAACAAGCTAGAGTTATGCCACTTGTGTGCAACGTGCCTTCTCATCTGGATCTGCATCCCAATAAAGATCCATCCAAATACCTTGAATAGTTTTTGAGTTATGGAATATACACAGAGATTTGTGAAAAAATAAATATAAAAAATACCCACTCCAAAAAAAAAGGCATTTTCACCAAAAAATTGGGAACCAACTGAAAAGAACATGGCATCACATGAAAGCAGAGACCCTGAAGAAACCATGTGTGAAATTTGAAGAACGCAGGTTGAATACTTTGCGAGAAAATCGAATCTGCAAAAAGGTTAACCAAAAGGTCAACCAAGAACGCGCACTTTTGTATTTGTATCCTTTGTCTACATCTTTTGATTTCACCTGATCTACATTTATCTGTCTTTGGTACGGAGACATTCAGTTCTGATAAAAGGTCAAAAGATATTTCAGGCACATTTTAATTACTTTATTTTGTCAAGAAACTGTTGGAACATGGATATGACATAAGAGTATATGAAACTGCGTGATTCGAATTCGTGAAAGGTCGAAAGACAGGACTTAGACAACTTTACCTGTTTCCTGTTGTGTTGATGTTTTACGTCCCAGTCAACATTTTTTCAGTAATGTCGGATTGTTTTCATGTCTTCCTGCGTTGAACCAGTACAATGAAAAGGATATTGTATTGGTTCATGGTTTCAAAATGTGGACAGCAAAAACTCTAGTCAGACCTGGCAAATTCTCCATTTTAGTCTTTACCTTTCTCTATTATAATAATTAACCGTTTCCTTCATGAATATTCAAGCTAAGCTCCACCCAATATGAATAATTTTATAAAATGTCATGTTAGTACATAGAAAAAAGAAATTGCTTGGCAGGTCCAGATATATCATATTTCGATAAGCAAACAGAGTAGACCCTGATCAGGCAGCTCTTACAAGATCTGCCTGATCTGGGTCTGCTCTGGTTGCAAAAGCTTTAGTAGGCGTCTTTTTGAGTTAAAAAGTTAAAGATCTTATAACAAAGATTTAGTTCAGATAGTTTATTAGATCTTGTATACAAGAAGAACTCATACACTCACATATATACAATAACTCTGTATGATAACTCTATGTTGGAGCCCTATACCTCAACTTGTGAAAACTACTACATGATGCGATAAGAGGCATTAAAATGTTATTACTCTTCCCACAGATGTTATTAAGCACACTACCAAAGGTTTAGATAAACAAAAATTTTTGAGCATAAAATTGTAAATATTTCCTTACCCATAATTTTTAGCATATGTTTTGGGTGCTCAAAAGAACCCTCTCATTGAGACGGTTCTTTTGAGTACCCACAATATATGTTTTGGTCGAGAAATAAGAATTTTTTTTCTGTTACACACTCTTAACTACATGTCAAGGTATGCACAACACATCATTTTAATAAAGAATACTAGGTCAGTATCTTTTGGTATCAAGTATACTAGGCAAGGCTTCAAGAGCGCTTGTTGAATCGGGAGGCTTGCCAAGCGATTCAACATGCGTTCTCGAAGCCGAGCCTGGTAAACTTGATATCAAAAGATGCAACCCTGGCATTCTAGTTGGTTCAATCTTCAAACTAGCAAATATGAGGTAATTATCGACTTCAGTGTTGATTCAGGGTCATTCATCACCTCATTTCAAAATTGCAATGTCATGATGACCTGATTAAGACACATGCTGTGAGATTGGCAACGTTTATCAGGTCAACGTGCAACAAGGCAGTTAATATGAGAGGTAACGGATAATGTGCTTTATAACACCTGTAGCAAGAAATATTACTTTTTGACTTTAAAATGTAATACATTAGGGTCAATCCGGGTAAATACGGACAGGGGGGTAAGTACGGACATATGACTTACAATTCACATGTCCAAGAACACAGGTCTGTGACAAAGGAATGTTTTATTTCAGCTTTAAATAGTATCTATTCAGCTCTTCTACACCCATATACCACTTAAATATGACCCTTCGCAATGAAGATTTTTATTCCACCAGTGGGACTACCCCTGCATAATCCAGATTCTATGAGAACATCACAAAGTTTCATATATCGGAAGAAACATTTTCGGCGCATGAATTCAGTCATAAAACGTGTATTTTATTGCAATCAATTGACTTTAATCAAAGATTGGACTATTCAAGTTTCATTTTCTTCATATTTTTCTTCAATAATGAAAACCATTTCGATCCAATTACTTGAAATATAAAGTGTCCGTATTTTACCAGTCGATTTTTGTATGTCGGAAAAATACAGACACAGTGTTTTTACTTTATTTTCTCTTCGTACTGATATAAAATGTTCGATTGTTTTAGAAAAAAACATATATTTTAGATCAAACAAAGCTATGGGAATGCAGGTTGACGACCAATTATGATATATTAAGACAACAACAAGCACGGTTCCAAATCTTCATAGCCGTTATTGATGTGGTGCCTCAGATCAACAAAACTGTGCTATTTGTACAAAATATCTGAAGGATAGCATGCCTGGGCACCAAAATCTTTCCCAAGGATCTAACCATGTTCCCCGATGCATCAAACGACAAGGCGCCAGAATAAAAAAGAACGCTTCAACAACCTCTCAAAATTACCTATGCATTTATTCTATACACTGTCCGTATTTACCCTAATGGAAATTGTATATGTCCGTAGTTTCCCTGTCTATGTCCGTACTTTCCCTACCTCGTCCGTATTTACCCGAATTTGGGTCACTTGCATTTTTGCTTAATTGTCAGGTTTCCGAACCATATATCGTCTGTTCTCTTGTTGCAGGGTACAGAGATGATATTACGCAAGTATAAAAACCGGTACCTGAGTGAATAACCCCTGCCAAATAACGACAGCGGCTTATGAAACATGGGCGTGTAAAAATCGTCCGTATTTACCCGGATTGACCCTACCTTTTTTTTTTAAAGTGTTTCACAACATTTAATGTTGTTTATTATGTATGTGGTAAGGAGTTATAACATTTTAAATGCTAATGTTCTGAGGCATATTCTAATAGTCTTTTACAAGTAATGGGCTTTTATATCTTAAGTAAGGAGTTATAGCATTTAGACTACTAATGTAACAAGGGGAGCATTCTGCAATACTTTCGACCTTCATAAAGCTCACTATTTGTCATTAAGATCTTTGTTTCGTCTATTTTTAAGCAGCCGTTTTACACAGGTTTTACTGTACAATGTAAACAGCCTGGACCAAGATCACCAAGCTGGGAAGAAAAGGTCAAAAGTAACTTACAGTTTTTGGCTTCATATAGAGCCAAAATCGCCCTCTAATATTTGTATGCACATAACTCTTTAGATCACACTTGCAAGCTTGTTTAATCTCTCTAGTAATCTCAAAGAGCAAGTAGAAACAGCTATCTGCATTAAATGGTCCCCCCACCCACGCAGCCTTTTGGTACAAAACATAAAATTGTTTTTACTAATTTCTTCTGATTGGTTTATTAGAACTAACATAAGTGTAAAAGTCTGGTATTTATTTGACTTAAGTGTTGCTATGGTAAAACAATATGGCAGTCAAAAAGGCTGAATATGAAAATGGGTCTCTTTGGCAAGTGGAATTTAACAAGTTAGCAAGTGTAAACTAAATTTGATCCCTAATATGAACTAGAATCTCCACTCAACCTGCACTGTATACAGATCTTCTCAACAATTTGTACTGTATAGAGTCACTCTCAACAAGTTGTACTGTATAGAGTCACTCTCAACAAGTTGTACTGTTTAAAGCCCACTGACACCAACATAAACCTCTTTAAAGTAATCTATCAGTAAAAATCCTCTTATTAACTAAGCTTTCAAACATTTACATTCATCTATAAACATCACAAAACACTAACAATTATCTCTTAACAGGAAATAGTATTGATACATTAAGTCACAATTGGTCATTTTAGGAGGATCTGGATGGTGGTTACAAAAAAATCTAATCATTTAAATTATATAGAGGATCTTACATGAGTACTCTTGCTTTATTGAATTTATTAAAGAAGTTGGGGAAAATAGATAAAATCCGAGGCTTGCCGAGCATTTTGTCTTTTTTTTCGCAACGAGTTTAATAAATTCATTAATATAAGAGCACAAATGTTAGATTCTATTTATCACAACATTTAAATTACTTAAAATCTCATTTTTGGCGTGAAAATGTCAAGATTTAGCCACTTTTATGCAACATTAAAATGGATGTAATTATGTGACGCTACTAAATCTGTAAACTACTAGTGGTTTATGGATTTTATTGCATGGCGTTATATCACTCCCAGACGCGACGTGATGTGGTAAACAATGTTATACAATTATTGACTTATGTTGAGGTGGACATGAAGATCAATAACACTGCATGTCTACCGAAACATAAGTCAACAATTGCTTTATTATATAATAATTGTATGTTATGCATTTCCTGCCAATTAGGACCATTTAAAAATCCATCGACGTTACAGATGTGCCATGCGAAATTACTTGACCTTCTGACGTCATCACTTCCCTTGGCCATGCAATATTACCTCATGCCGTGTGCTTTGCAACGTCACTTCCGGCAAACCATGTGACATGTTGTTATATCAGCAGCAGTAGATAGGATTATGAGCCAATCAGAAGATGTTTATTTATAGCTTATATAATAAGGGCCTTTATCGATAAACCCATTTTCTTGAAAAGTATAGCATTTTAGATTTACAGTAAAACATGTCTTAAGTGGCCACTCAAAAGATAAAACAAAGGCCTTAATGACAAATGGTAGCTTAATGAAGGTCGAAAGTATTTGAGCATTCTGCAATACTATTGACTTGCATTAAGCGACAATTGGTCTTCAAAACCAACTTTTGTTTTTTTTGAGTGTGGCCATTTTACACAGGTTTTACTGTAGTACATTTCAGATTTATGTGCCTAATCATCAAATTTTAAACCCCAAGTTTCACTTGTCACTGAAAAACAAGTTCTTCAGTTGTGGATAACAAAAATTGGAGGCCAAAAATGGCTAAAAGTGAAACCCCATCCAGACCCTCTGTTATATACAGAAAGATGAACAAGATAAATAAAATTTTGAAATGTGTATTTAAAGCTTAATTTTCTTCTTTCTCAACCAAAACATATGTTGTGGGTATTCAAAAGTACCATCTCAATGAGACGGTTGTTTTGATCACACAAAACAAATATTTAAACTGATGGATCAGAAATAATCACAAATTTATGCACAAAAAGCCTGATTATCTATGCCTATGGTACACAAATGAATGAATTACGGTAAATGTTCTAAAATTTCAAAACTTTTCTCTTTCTGTCCTAAAAACAAATGTGGGTTATCAATAGGGCTGCCACGTTTACACGTGTAAACGGTACCGTTTCGTGTTTTTGCAATAAACGTTTACAAAATTGGCCTACCGTTTACACGAACTTTAGCATGTGACCGGCGTCGTGGTTTATAAATAGCATTTCCTAATGAACATCTCGTTCTGGATCATCAATCAGTTTGTTTGTTTTCTCAGATTAGGCTGTATTTGATAAAGTATATAGTAATTAGAATATTACGACGGACATGCTCGATGGAAGGGAGCATTTTTCAAATTCTTTGAGTATCGCGCCTGCACAGACAGCGACTCGATGGGCCATAAAAGTGCCCCGAAAATCGTCTCACTCAGTCACTGCTTGGAGCAATTATATTCCTGTATTTTTAACAGTTATGTAATAGTTTGGTTGAGACGCATCTTGTGAATTTCTTGTCGGCGTGTGTATTGATGCGTACGTGATGATTGGCAGTTAGCCTATGTCTTGTGCGTGTCAACCCGTTAATTACACACTTGCAACTGAAGAAAATGTCGGTAATCTACGAGTCTGCGCATGTTGCAATCACTTTCCAATAAGTTGAAATGAGTTCTATCTATCACAACACCCAACCAACTAATTTCGAATATTCGCACAAGGTATATTTTTCAAGGAGTTTTTGTTAGGAAAAATATCAGCGATTTTACCAATCTGCATAATAAAAAAAAATCAAATCTTGAAGTTCCGTGTAAACGGGATCGTTTCGGTTAGTGGAACTAGTGTAAACGTTTACCAAATTTCGTAAACGTGGCAGCCCTAGTTATCAAGGCTGGATTTCATAAAATTCTTGTCTAAATAGCAAACAGGTAAGACACTGATCAGAATGCTTCTTCAGAAGCAGTCTGATCTGGGTCTGAGCTGCTTATTTTTGCTCTTTTGCGGGCAACTTGTGTTCAAAATTTTAGAACATTTATCGTACTAGAAAATATTGGTTGAAAAATGTAGAATTAAATGTTTCATTTTCACAAGTGAAATATAAGATATTACACTACACATAATTAGTGAACCCCTATAAGGAGTGTATTGCAACCTCTGGTGAGGTTATATATGGTACTTAAGCATACGCTTTGGGGGGATGCCTCGGTAGCGCAGTGGTTTAGGGCATCAGAAGTGGCAGTGCTTGGCTCACACCACATTCGTGGGTTCCACCAGCACAATAGTCAAAATATGTATATGGATTATGTCTCCACTAAGTTGCTGCTACAGAGAAATATCATAATTCTTCTTAGGCAATAAAATACTACATACCATTTAAAGAGGAAAAACTTCTTTTTCCTACAATTTGAACAAAGGGAAGTAAACCTTGCAACACAGAACAACTTTCTTGTTGCATTTGTATGAATCTTTTCATTACAGTAAAACCTGTCTTAAGCGGCCCCTTAAAAAGAACACCAAAGATTGGTTTTATATACCGATTATTGCTTAATGCAGGTCAAAAGTAGTGCAGAATTCTGCACTACTATTGACCTTCATTAAGCTACTATTTTCCATTAAGACCTTTGTTTTGTCCATTTTTAAGTGGCCGCTTAAGACAGGTTTTACTGTAAATCTGAAATTTTATACTTAAGACTGTATACCTTATCACACTTGCACAAAGTCAATCTTTAACCCTTTGAACACTAATTTGAGCTTGTTTTAAATTGATGCTTTACATCACAGTCAACAATTTTCGGTCATGTTGGGATGTTTTCCCAGGTTAACCAATACAATGCAATGACGATGAAGTGTGCCACCTGTTGAATTTGAACCCATAACCTGTTGGTCAAGAGTCCAGCACTCTAAGGTTCTGATGAGACTGCACTTCATTGGTCACCTTATCAATAAAAACTGAAATCAGGCCCTGAGGTTATAAAACTTTTTCCATGCTCAACTCAGCTGAGCATGAAATTTCAACTGCGCATAACAACAGAAATGCTGAAAATTATTAACATTTCTTGCATTCAAACTCACAGATGTTGTATTAATCATGCTAATAAATGCCAACAATTGTTGTCATTTTACATTTATGTGCATGATATATTTCATTCTCAGTTGAGTTGAGCATGAAAAAGTGTTTATTACTTTGGCCCCTAGTTTTGCTACTCTGTTTAACTCTTCGAATGCTAGGTAATTTATCATGATTTTTTTTTTGTAGTCAACAGATTTTTTCGAAATTAACTTTTTTTTAAAACATTCATTCCGGAATACTGTCAGTATCAAGCAGTTTGGATACAGATTACATGGGTGAAAGTTCAAATTTTCAAAAATCCTGAACTTTCAAAATTCCAATCTTAAAACATGATGTATGTGTACAAATTGTTAACATTTTCAAGTTTAAATGGTCAATGGCCCAAAGATGAACTGAAAATAAATCAGAGAAGCAATTAAATTCTGCCTAATTCAGCATTTTGAGGCTGACTTTCTATGGAAAGTTAGCCTCAAAATCCTGAATTCAGGAATAATCATGAAAACTTTCACCCATGAGATTAAGACAGATGTTTTGCATGCCTGATCTGCATCAAAACTGTTAGCAAAGGTTATAAACAGATGACGAGAAATGACGCCAGAGATAACTTGTCTGTTTACACAAATCTTAAAATGGATTGCAATTCTGAAAAAAACTACATGTACCACAAAATTATATGATTACATAGATTGACAGATATAAACAAAATAACATGTTAAGTTCACTTTAAGTGCACATCTTATAGTCTACAAATATAAATTTACAATGTTTGAAAAAAGAAAAAAATATGCCCAAACTAAGAAAATTTGCATTCCATGCAAAACCATCTTCAGGCAAAAGTTTTTTTTAAAAAAACATCTGCTTCAACAAGTGACTGTCAATAGACAAGCTACGGGCCTTTAGTTAAGAGTGTGTAACAGAAAAATAATTTTTCTTATTTCTCAATCAAAACATATGTTGTGGGTACTCAAAAGAACCGTCTCAATGAGACGGTTCTTTTGAGCACCCAAAACATATGCTTAAAATTATGGGTAAGAAAACATTACCAATTTTACGCTGAAAAATTTTGTTTATCTAAACATGTGCAAGCAGCCATTTGCTTTACAATGAGAAAATCCTCATGAAGGTTTTCAGGAGTATGCCTGGAGATCCCGAGTTAGGCCATTAATTATTTAACTTCCAAAATACAAAACCCCTTTTAAGACAAATGGAAATTTCCATAGTTTGATACAGTTAAGTCAAGATGGTCCATTGTATACATTGAGGGGTTACAGCTTATATTTTTTTTTAAAAAAAATAGCAAATTTCTTTCTCTGAAGATTGATTTTGTCTTGGCAAACAGTGCAGACCCTGATCAAATGTTGCATTATGCAGCATTTGATCTGGGTCTTCACTGTTTGCCAAGATACCTGTTTAGAGGTTTCCGGTCCACAAAGGGTTAAAGTTAGCCCTCATAGTTAGACCCCATATTCTGAAATTAGGTGTCAATAGTTCATTGAAATGACTCAAAATTAATGGTGCATTATCTGTTTTCAATTGACCAATGAATGATTGACCATAAAACAACAAAGCCATAGGTTTAGATAAGCAAACTTTTTCAGCGTACAATTGTAAATATTTACTTACCCATAATTTTTGGCATATGTTTTGGGTGCTCGAAGAGCTGTCTCATCGAGATGGTTCTTTACCCACAACATATGCTTTGGTTGAGAAAAAAGAAACTTTTTGTTCTGATACGCACTCTTATCTAAAGGCCTAAAAGCTGCTAAGTGGTTTTCTTAATTTGAGCTGGTGTCCAGTAAAAGGTATACGTTGGCATGTGCACACTTAGAAGACTCAGATCAGCCTGCACATCGCAACAGTCTGAACAGAGCCTCCAATTGGAGCTCTATGGGTAGGCAAGGGTTCAATGTTTCATCAGGCTTAAATCTAAGACTGTGATCAGATTGTGCGGATGTGTGACTGATTTGAATTCTCAGTGTACACACATGCCAATTTGCACCTTATGCTGTATACCTGCTCATTTATGGTTTTGGATACGATAGAACTGGAAGTCTGTTAACCCTTTCCTTCATGAATAGTCATGCTAGGCTCCACCCACTTTGAATAATCATATAAATAAACTTTCATGTTGGTACACATGTAGAACAAAGAAATTACTTGTCAGGTCCACTTGTGTAGGATGAGATATATCATATTTCCATATGTGAACGGAGTAGACCTTGATCAGGCAGCTCTTGAAAGGTGTCACTATGATGTAAAGGGTTAAGAAAATGTATAATAATTAAAGGTTTTGCAATGTCAGCACATTTTTCTATGGCTTCTTATATAATATAAAATAACTTTGGAATTAAAATAGAGACAGCTCTCGTTTACCCTTTTAATGATGCACATTGGCATAGGTGAAAGTTAAAAATTTGAAAAATCCTTTCAAACATTAACAATTTCAAGTTCAAATTGTCAATAGTCTTTAGATTAACTGAAAATAAATCAGAAACTGTTATAATCTGCTAAATTCAGCATTTTGGGGCTGACTTTTATGGAAAGTCAGCCTCAGAATCCTGAATTCAGGAATAATTCTGAAAACTTTCATGCATGCATTTGCGTTACCTGATCTGAGCCACTTCATACAAAACCCTGCCTTTGTGTTGCAATCAGGCTCTTCATATCATAATCATAATCGGATTTTTGATTAACGTGCAGGTGCAGGGGCATCATCCACATCAGTGGGCCCCTTTCCAGGTAACTGGCTAGCTGCACGCATAGCAGATCTCACACCTGATCTCCAGGTGCTCCTTTCTTGAGGGTCAACTGTGGTGAGCTTCCACTCACGCCAGTCTTTCTCTGTCAGTTTCTTCCATGTTTGCTTGGGCCTCCCTGCCCCCCGCTTGCCGTCAATCTGCATATCATATGCTGTTCTGATTGCACCACTCGAACGCGCCACATGCCCAAACCAGCAAAGCCTTCTCTCTCTCAACTCAAGCATGAAATTTATCATGCTCATAAATGTTAAAACGCCATCAGTTGTTGGCATTTGAACATTTATTAGCAAGATAAATACTACAAATGAGACTTTTAAAGCATGAAAGTCTGTATTTTTCAGTATTTCAGTTTTTATGAGCAGTTGGAATTTCTTGTACAGTTGAGTATGAAAACAGTTTTGTAACCTTTTGGCCTGGTATACCTCATCCCAGCCTCCTCAGCTACAGAGACTGGTTAGAAACTTAATGGGTTCTTTCTTTTGGAAAGTACAACATTTCCTATGCAGCTATTTCTGCACTGATTGATACTATAAGAATCTAGACTATCATAAGTGTGAGTATGGGATAGAATAATCTCTCTGATAGATCACTTTTTGGCATCACAAGGCTTGCCGAGCGATGACAACTGTGATCCATAGGGATAGATTTTTCTATCCCACCCTCATATAAATAATGGATCCTTTTTCTTGCTTGCCATTGAATTTTTGTTTTAGAATAAGCTAATAAGTTCCTGAATATACCAAGAGGCCTTGATGCTACAAAACCTGTCTTACAAAATATGTCTTTGGGCTTTCTGACAAAGGGAGGCTCGAACCAGTCCCCTCAGCTACAGACTAAAAATTGCAATTTCACCAGTAGCAAGTTTAGATTTGATACATGTACTTTCCAAAAAATGGATAAGAAAGGCGCCGTTCAGACTACACAGGTGTGCAGGCTGGTCTACACCTTTGTTGTTCGCAAACTTTGATGTCAGTTAACAATCATGTGCATGTGTTCCAACACAACAGACCAGCCTTGGTAAGATAACATGGGTAAGATGTTTCTAACCCAGGCTAAAATCTTGAATAACCCTATCCATCGTGCAAGAATAGAATTTTATCCCAGGCTAAAATCTCAGATGTCCGAATCCAGTGAAAATATGCATCTTATTGTATGGATCTAACATGATTTTTTCATGCATTAACATTCTCTGGGTACTATGGGAGATGTTAAAACATGAGGGTGAAGCAGCTCCAGGCCTCCAGGTAAGTGCGTACTTGAGAATCAGTTTGCTGATTTCTCAACCAAAACATATGTTGTGGGTGCTCAAATGAACCGTCTCAATGAGACAGCTCTTTTGAGCACCCAGAACTCTTGTTTAAATTGATGGGTAAGAAAATAATTATAATTTTACACTAAAAAAGTTTCCTTATCTGAACCTAGCGAAGCCCTAGATTTTCAACATCTCCCAAAGTACTCGCAAGCGTTACGGCATTGAAAAGTAATTATCATTATTATTGCATAAACCCAACAAAACATTCACTTCAATTTGCAAAAAATATGGCACTTATATTAAATGTTGTCTCCAACTCACAGTCAACACCTAGTTAGATGTTTTCATTACTATTTATCTTCCAGAGCCAAGATGTATATGAGTGGTGTAAGCGAGCGATTAAAAAATCAGCTGTCCTAAAATTGAACAGCCCAAAACGAGTGTATTAAAGGTACCAAATCCGTGTATTAACAGCATTTTAATTACCAAGTGTTAATACATGTAAATCAGCTTGCACAGGTTAAACCATGACATGACTGTTAATAGTGGACATGACTTTTTATGCAATAATACTATGTTTTGAACTTTTTACCGTGCAAAAGGGTCAGGGGTCTTTTCAACATACAGGCAGCAACCAATATCTGAGCATTGCAATGGTTTAAGGAAACAATGTCAAAACTTCGGAACCCTCGACAACCACATGGCCATTCACTTAGATTGTTAATAATTTGAGCCGCGGCGTGATTTCTAACAATGTGGTATTTTGACAAGTGTAGGCTCAGACCAGCCTGTGAAGCCCCCTTTTAAGCTTATAAACACAAAATGATGTTCAGTCAGTAGCTTAACAGTCATAGGTTATTCAAGGGACTAGCAAAGGCTCTGATCAGACTGCGCATATGTGCAGGCCGATCAGAGGCTTTGCTGGTTGCACATACCACATTGTTGGAAATCTCATGTTGCGTGGCTCATTTGCAGATTTATCAAAAATAAGATAAGTGTCTTGTTAGTGGATTTGGAAATGGTTATTAATAGCCATCCACGTCGGTTAATTTCTGGCCCAGAGTGTCCATTTCATAAGCTATTCCAGGAAAAAGTGTGACCAGTAACACAACATTTTTTTTTTTTTGGGGGGGGGGGGGGGTACCACCTAGAAATTTAAATGAATTGAAATGGCACCACCAAAGAACAAGACACAGGGACCGCTAAATCTGAAGTTGGGCACTCTACTACCGAGTCGTCTTTATTACCCATTAAAACGTTGCTAAAAGGGCTCAAGCTGGGCCATGACAGAAGGGAGGGAGCCCTCCCTCCAGGAAAATTAGGGAGAAGTGACAGTCAGATAGGGAGAAGCTGTAGCGCAAATTATGGCATTTTCTGTCAATTTAAAAGAAAATTAGCCATTACACATGCTATTGTCATTAAATGGAAGGATGGTAGATAGTCACCACAGCTTGTGTATGTGTGGTGAAAGAATGAAAATGAGTCTCACTAAAAAAATATATATTTTATGGAGACTCCCCTTTCTCCCTGGGTCCCATTTAGGGCCAAATTTCGGCCCCTAGGGTGACTATTTCACACAAGTTGTCCCCTAGCTTATTCCCTGGGCTAATTCAGAAACTCATAAACAAGTACTTTGGCAAACAGTGAATGCCCAGATGAAATGCCACACTTCATCAGGGTCTGTACCATAGATCTCTACAGCACAGAAATACATTATAATTTGGAAGTTCTATTGTAGGGGCAGTTAAGCAAAAAAAAAAAATTGCGAAAAAATTGTGATTATTTCTTATCCATCAGTTTAAACATGTGTTTTGGGTGCTCAAAAGAACCGTCTCATCGAGACGGTTCTATTGAATACCCACAACATATGTTTTGGTTGAGAAATAAGAAAAATTATTTTCAATTACGCACTCTTATCTGGCGGCCTGTTCTATCCAGGCCCTACTTGAAATGTGTAATGAACCATCCCATGTCACAATGTAATTGAATGAGGCCAAATTGAAGAGCCCATTAGTTACCAAAAGGTTAGGCATTCAGCAGTGACAGACAAGCATGTTTAAGACAGATGCTTATTCAATGTAGATACTACACTTTGATCAGTTGCCTTATTTACACATTGTGTTTTACTTTACATCAATTTGCAAGTTTCATTTTCATTGTATAATATTATGTTTTTGTTTGATTTGATTCTTTCGGTCCCACCAACAATCTTTCAGTTATATAGGGACTAGTCTTCCTGGGTTGAACCAGTACTAAGCTGGGATAAATGTGTCTTGCTCAAGGACCACAACGCAGTGACGCCGGTGATGCTTGAACCCGCGACCCCTCCGTCTCGAGTCAAGCACTCTGCCACTGAGTCCCTCTGTCACCTTATTTACACATTGTGTTTTACTTTACATAATTTGTTTTGTTTGTTTGTTTGTTTGTTTGTTTTACGTCCCAAGTCAACAGCTATGGTCATTGCGGGACGGTCGGTTCACCTAACCACACTTTTTCCTGGGCAGGCTTGAACAAGCGGATAACCAGTAATTCGTGCACATACTTTTGCTTGTAACTGACAACAACCCTTCTTGAATGAATCAGCGGAAGGGAGGAGAATGACCGTAGAAATTATTTCTAATCAATCTCCACGAAAGTATGGGACCGGGCCGGGATCGAACTCGCGACCCCTGGAATTGCAGTCAGACACGCATCTGTAACCAGACGCCTTACCGACTGCGCTACGCAGCCCGGTTACATAATTTGTAAGTTTCACTTTCATTGTATAATATTCTGTGAAATACTTGACTGGGTGCAGATATTTTATTCATATAACAGGATTTTAACTACGTGCAAGCTAGTAAAATAAAAATTAATACCCAACCGGCATTTATGTTTTAGTTACCCAAATGGAAAAACAAAATGGACCAAATTGTATACAATGACATCACACGTAATTGCATTCCAATCAGAGGCATTGCTTTTCGGTACGCATGCATTTAATTGCTTTTTGGATAATTTAATTGCGTATTTACGCAAATACTCTGCTAATCTGTTCCCCATATACTTTTGCAGACCTTTAGTTAAGAGAGCGTAACGTAAAAAAAAAATTTCTTATTTCTCAACCAAAACATATGTTGTGGGTACTCCAAAGAACCGTCTCAATGAGACGGTTCTTTTGAGCACCCAAAACATATGCTAAAATTAATTGGTATGAAAGTATTTACAATTTTACGCTGAATATTTTTGTTTATCTAAACCTATGCTTTTGTGAATCAAGAAAAAAAATGGATAGCTCTTGAATCTATATTTTTATAATATTTACATCTATATGAAAGAGTTATCTACCTTGTATGGAGGATCATATGTGTTTTAAGATTATTCCGGTGTTGAAATTGTTTTCCACACAGGTGGCACTGGTGTAACTTATCCGTCGTGTGGATAACCATGTGCTTAGCTAGATAGGTAGGATCCCCAAACTGTTTACCGCAAATCTGGCAAGCCAAGTCTCGGTCCCCTGTGTGAATTTTCATATGTTTATCAAGATTAATGAGCTGTCGAAACTGGCGCCCACACACTTTACATGTATGAGGTTTTTCTTCCGTGTGGATCATTAGATGACGTTTCAACGTGCTCACGCTTGGGAAACGTTCATTACACACGTAACAAACTTGTGGCATGTCGTCAGTGCCAGCATCCCCGGCCTGAGGAGCACCGCCATCCCCACCGTTGGTAGGAGGGTGAGTAGGATGATGATGAGTAGGCGGAGGAGGAGGAGGGGCACTACTACTGGGACTACCCCCAAGGCTACCAATACTCCCCACACCCCCGATACTCCCCACACCCCCAATGCCACCGCCAAGGCTACCTATGTTATTAGACATCATATACGGGAGTAAATCCTGGGGACTATAATCATAACTTGGCTGTGGTTGTTGTTGATGAGCCTGCTGAGGCTGCGGTTTCTCCATCATATGAATTCCTGCTGGAATGCCAGACATGTTCGATATTCCTGACATACTCGATATTCCCGACATGCTCGACAGACCGGACATACCGGAAATACCCGACATACTAGTGATACCCGACATATTCATGCCCTGCATGCTCATACTCGAAATCCCAGAAACACTGCTCAAACCGGGAACCCCTGGAATACCCGAAACCCCCGAAATACCGGATACGCTAGATATGCCTGAAAGGACACTCTGGGTGTGGACGGCCATGTGGTTCGCGAGGTTACCGGAATGTCGAAATTGTTTCCCACACACATTGCAAGTATGTGGTTTATCGGTGCCGCCTGTATGAATGAGGAGATGTTTATCGAGGCTCTGTGCGTAAGCGAACTCTTTGCCGCAGACGTTGCAGCTGTGAGGTTTTTCGCCAGTGTGAATAATCATATGAGCCTCTAGTTTCTGCATCAACGTAAACTGCTTACCACACACGGAACAAGTATGAGCTTTCTCCTCTGTATGAAGGACCATGTGGTTATTGAGGTTCCGCTCGAGACGAAACGAGCGACCGCAGACATTGCATACGTGAGGTTTATCCGCCGTGTGAATTAGAAGATGGCGCTTTAAACTACTGACAAGCTGGAATTGTTGATTACAAACGAAGCAAACCTGAGGAATATCGTCCCTGTGTACCATATCACCCATCTTGGAAAAATATGGCGGTTTTCAGCGTTTATCAAAAAGTGTGTAAGTTGGTCAACAATTTTATATAAATCACATTAAAAACTTTACAAGTAAAGTAAATACCACAAAATCTCTAGGCAGTAATTTTTCTCAAGTTCATCATAAAATCTTTATCTTGGTGAATGACTAATATTGTTCATTCATCTCCTTACCATATATCTTAAAGTAGAAACAGTTTACATACACAAATCAGTATGTTTTAAATCTCATGACTTTTCAAGCTTCTTTGAAGAGGAATAATTTCTATATCTGTTCAGTTCTTCAAAATCTTGCTGCTGGAGTATTTTGCTATTCTGTTAGTCTGAAAAAATAAGGCACAGACATAGGTTTAGATAAACAACATTTTTGTGCGTAAAATTGTAAATATTTTCTAAACTATCAGTTTGGACATATGGTTTGGGTGCTCAAAAGAACCGTCTCATTGAGACTGTTCTTTTGAGTACCCACAACATATGTTTTGGTTGAGAAATAAGAAAATTAATTTTTTGGTACATACTCTTAACTATAGGCCTGCACAGATGAATTAAAAAAAGATTGCATGCATCAAATACTGTATATTACAAATATATTACACACTGGGTCTATTTATTAACCATATAATAAATCATTTATCAGAATATACATACTATCCAAGCTAGTTTATGTGATTTGGTACCAGTAAAATGAATTTAAGCCCCCAGGTGGCTTAAGCTGCTTTCCGTTCTAAGGCGCTGGTTCTGTTGCTGTTGATGACTTTTTGTTTATTGTTACTCCCATTGTGGGAGTCTGTAATTGTTCTGTTTTGTTGTACGTTACTTTATGTCCATTCTAGTTTTGCAATCATCTTGATGGGGATGAGAGAGCTTGTTGCTTTGCTTAGTTTGTCTTCCTGGTGTCTCATGATGGTTGTGTGGCTCTTCCTTGTGGTGACATGTGTTTGTCTGCGGTTTGTGTGGTATTTCCTGATCATACTCACTTACTATTTTTGGTCCTAACTGCAGATGATGAGTCAATATGAAGGCTGGATATTTTTTCGTGTTTTTGTCATCCGTTATTGATTTTTTTTTCAAAATTAACTTTTTCCCAAAAATATTTTAAGAACAATATCAGAGTGTCAAACCGTTTCGATCCAGATCAGGACTGACACTCTGTCGGTCCTGATCTGGGTCCTAACTGTTTGCAAAAGTTATCAGCAGATGACAAGTCACCACTATCAAGAAAAGATTTAAACATACTGTAGCATTAGCTAGAGGTCTGACTTTTTGTCTGAGCCTTCATCTGCATCTCTCATGACTTTTTTATAGAGTTTGTATCAGGCAGCCTTATAAAATTGTACAACAGGAGTGTTTTATTGTATTAAAAAGTATCTCATACATCTGTAAGGCCAAATAAAAAACCTAATGTGATTTTGGGTAACGGATCTGAAAATTTTTAGGTACCTGATAAGCACACACATTTTTTTTCTGAAAAAAATATAATCTCATGAAATTTGAAAGTCATTGTTGCCTTTCAAAATGCATAAAATTGTTTGTCCCAGAAAACCTAAAAAAAAATCTAGGATTCACAAGTATGCCCGCTTCTTGTCAATTCGGTCCTTTCGGTCAGTTCGATCCCCATAATGAATCAGAATTTTAGCTAGTGACGAGTATTGGTACGTCTGAAAATCTGGCCGCATCAAAGCGAGATTCCATAAAGTAAAGATAAAAGGCGGAAAAAGCAGAATCTAGTTGCAATTTCATTCAAGAATTTATAAATTATGTCTAAAATTTCCAAAATACTGTATCAAAAAAGGTTTTAGCATAATAAGAATTTGTATATTTGTTTTGAAATCACTCTAATTTGCCGACTAATTCCTTATTGATCATGGAGACCCATGTTCGACTTAATTACTTTTTTTTCTGAAAATTACAGTGCAGTTCATGTTTGTTTGATTTGATTCTTTGCGTCCCATCAACAATATTTCAGTTAAACAGGGACAGGTCTTCCTGGGTTGAACCAGTACTAAGCAAGGATAAATGTGTCTTGCTGAAGGACCACAATGCAGTGACGCCGGTGAGACTCGAACCCCCGGCCACTTCGTCTCGAGTCAAGCACTCTACCACTGAGCCACTGGGCTCCCAAAGTGCAGTTCACTTGATAAATTCTGGTACCTTTATCGATCTTTTGATTCTATTTTTGAAAGAAAAAAATCGATTTCTAACTTTTTTTTCAAGCATATCCCAAGCGGTTAGACAGGAAATAGCGTGACTACAATCCAAGAATTAAAACTATAGCTATAGACATGTCTATGAAGTGATATACATTTTGGGTGTCTCCTGACCCATTTAACTGGTGGTGAGCTACTGCTATCATGGAATGTCCATCCTGTCTTGTTATTTTTTTAGTGACCCATTCGTTTGTAGCCTTTAAAAAAAATAGAAAAAGTGAGAATCTGAATTAGAGTATCCGAATTATTCAGAAGGAACATATTAATTGAACTGGACTGTAGATTCATATATCACGTCTGACCTTGGTGGTTTTATCAACCAACCAATCAGGGTGATTGATTTTACAAAAACAGAGCGATGACATCATTTGATGAAAGACTGTTGTTTACAAATTTTGTGCTGCCTATATGTTTAAGTTCTTTTTTTTTCTTTGTTACAAATGTTTAGTTAATATTTTTTGGTAAAGTAAAAAATATAGGAAGTAGCCATAATGCACATGCGCAAAAGTTGTGATAAGGTGATCGGATTCACAGCAAACTAGGCTAAATTTAGGTAGGGTTGGGTTACCCTATACACAGGTATTTTTTATTTGGCCTTAGCGGAACTTGTCCTATGGAATAAGTCTTAAACAATAAATCATTTCTGATGAAGGGTTATCATATCATATCATAATCGGATTTTTGATTAACGTGCAGGTGCAGGGGCATCATCCACATCAGTGGGCCCCTTTCCAGGTAACTGGCTAGCTGCACGCATAGCAGATCTCACACCTGATCTCCAGGTGCTCCTTTCTTGAGGGTCAACTGTAGTGAGCTTCCACTCACGGCAGTCTTTCTCTGTCAGTTTCTTCCATGTTTGCTTGGGCCTCCCTGCCCCCCGCTTGCCGTCAATCTGCATATCATATGCTGTTCTTATTGCACCACTGGAACGCACCACATGCCCAAACCAGCGAAGCCTTCTCTCTCTCATAATGAGGTCGAGGTCCTCAAGCTGAAGCTTTGCCAGTAGCTCGCTTGACCTTACCCTGGCCACATCCTCTGGCTTGATACTGCAGATCTGTCTGATCATGGCCCTATCATTGCGTTGCAAGCGCTGCAGGTTTGTCTTGGTAAGTGGCCAAGTTTCACTGGCATGGAGCATGGCGCTCCGCACGCAAGAGCTGTACACATGGCCACGGGTCTTGTAAGAGAGGTGGCGGGATGTGAGAACTGGTAGTAGCTCCCTGAACTTCTTCCAGGCAGTTTTCACACGAGTAGTGACCGCCATTTCACAGCCTCCACCAGCAGAAAGCATGTCACCTAGGTAGCAGAAGGAAGCTACCACCTCAAGCTTATCAGGTCCAACCTGGACTTCACTCTGTGGTCTGCCGTCAATAGGGCGAGCATTTCCCATGCACCGTGCACACCTAAAATCAGGATTTGGTGTCAGTCTTTGTAGCCCACTGCATTTCTTATGCACCCAAAGTTTGCAGCCATTGCAGTAGATGCTGTTGTTGCCTACTCCTGTACGACAGACAGCGCATGGGTATTCACCTGAACTCTGCAAGAGGTCCAGGCCTGTACCACAGATCATGACTTTTGTCTTTCCTGCATTCACCCTCAATCCCTTCTTCTCCATGGTTAGTAAACCAGAAACACTTAGATCTGAAAAATAAAGTTCATAAACACCGTTCCTGATTGTTTGTTTAGTCCTTTATCTTATTTCCTGACAGACCCTGATCAGACTAAGGCTCTTGGACTGGGAGTATTTAGTTGTATATGTACACGCTTTACCAGGATGAGTAATGTGATTTTGGCGCTTTATCTCTGTGCATGCTGGGTAATTTTGCATGCTTTTTTTTTTTTTTCAAAATTAGCTTTTTCAATAATTCTTTCAGAAACATTATCACTGCATCAGTTTGGATCCAGATCAAGACTGACCTTCATCAGCAGACCAGGAAAGTCACCGCTAGCAAGGAAAGAGTTAAAAGACTTAATGAAAATTTTGTGCAACAAATTGTTCCTTACCACAGGTCTAGATAAACAAAAAATTTCAGCGTAAAAATGTAAATATTTTCTTCCCCCTCAGTGTTGACATATGTTTTGGGTACTCAAAAGAACTGTCTCATTATGTACCCACAACATATGTTTTGCTTGAGGAATAAGTTTTGTTTGATTTGATTCTTTACGTCCCATTAACAATCTTTAAGTTAAACAGGGACGGGTCTTCCTGGGTTGACAGTCCTAAGCTAGGATAAATGTGTCTTGCTGAAGGACCACAACGCAGTGACTCCGGTGAGGCTTGAACCCTCGACCTCTAGGTCTCGAGTCAAGCACTCTACCATTGAGCCACTGTGCTCCCTATGAGGAATAAGAAAATTAAATTTTTGTTACACTCTCTTAACTAAAGTCCTGCCTTACACTCTCTCAAATCCACCGTTGTCTACACAGCTTTACCCTCATAAACTATATAGTCCAATCAGACGGCCACCTTCACTCAGATAGATCTGCTAGTCTGAAAAATAATCAAATATTACTATATTTATCTCTTCTTGAGAAAACCTGATTTTGATGCATGGCTACAAAAAGTGCAGCCCATTATGCATCAGCATGTTTTGCATCAGCACGTTCTGATCAATGTTTCTATTATTTGGGCCTCAACTGGACAAAACCTGTCTTTTGGGTTTCCGACAAAGTCAGACTCAAACCAGTCTCCTCAGCTACAGAGACTAGCTAGAAAATTGAAATTCCACTTGAAAGTTTAGATACACCATACTTTCTAAAAAGACAATAACAAAATTGCTGATCAGACTGCGCGGAGGCGCAAGCTAGTCTGCACCCTTGTTGTTCGCAAACCATGCGAAGACAGGTTTTCTCGCGTCAAGGCCCATTTGCATTCTGGCAAGTATAATAGCTAAACTTACTAAACCCTTTACCTAATAGAGACACCTTCACCTTCTAACACTTTTACAAACAGAGCAGACCCAGATCAGGCAGCAGCTCTTATAAGAGCTGCCTGATCAGGATCTACTCTGTTTGCTTATGGAAATATGACTTGGTACGATCCTACACTAGTGGACTTGACAAGTTATTTCATTGTTCTATGTACAAACATGAAAGTTTATTTATACCATTATTCACAGTGGGTGGAGCTTAGCATGAATATTCATGAAAAAAAGGGTTATTCTAGTCATATTGTGATCTATAAACTTTTTCATTTAAATCTGCTTGACTTGACTAAAACCAATGGCAATACAGCCTTTCAAATGTCCAAAACAAGAGTGTACAAACTACAAATTACAATTAGCCAAACATCGGTCTGAAATGGTCTGTAAGTATGAGGAGGGATTCTTCCATCCAGATTAATACACTTAGTTGTGATGGTCAATGTCACAGCTTGGAATTTCCAAATTACCATAAAAATTCTATTTCGCCCAGGCAGTTATTAGAATCATTAATAGAATCACTGCCTAATACCTTTCACAGAATCATTATTAGAGTCATTACCTTTCACAGAGATGGGGGTGGAATAAACCAATCGCTAAGACAACTCTTCCAAAAAGACATTGCTTGGCAATGGGAAGAATCTCAGCATTAGCTCAAAAGAGCTACATCTGTTTTGGTGCCCAAACTGGGGGATGGGCATTTATTAGAGCATGTGCCTCTTATGGTACTCTGAATTTGTTCTGCCCCTTAAAAGATTGTTAGTTTCGCAACTCAGGTAGCCCAAGTAGATGGTATTATGTATTCCTAAGGATCTACATTGCTTTTCAAAGTATCCATTTATCCTGTTACAAGTCTGTAATGACTATAAGTATCACTGAAATACACCTGATTTTGAATAAGAGACACAACAATACTTGATTTGCTTATGAAGGCCAGAAAAAATAGACCTGTGTTTCAGATGGCCAATCTGACCCTACCCAATATTACGAATTAGAAATGATTTAATTAGCACTTCAGTGGCGGATCAAAATGGGGTTTCGCTTGAACCCCCATCCCCCCCCCCCCCCCCCCCCAGTTTAAAATAACCCATGAAAATGAAATAATTTGGTCTCACTGAGACAAAATTATTTCATTTTCATGGGATATTAATGAGATAAAATCAGCAAAGCGATGCCCCCCCACCCCCTCCATTACACATCAGAATCCCTTTCCAGAAATCCTGGATCTGCCCCTGTACTTACAAATGGTACAATCAGCAGTCCACTAAAGCAACAACCTCTAAACAATGATCTACCTGGACTAGTCCTGTCAGTCTTTATCAGCCATCTGAGTCTCTGAGCTACCCTGAAAATATAAGCATACATGATACATGCAGGCCTCCAGAAATATTTTGGGCATAAAATGTTAATATCTTTTATCCATTGATCAGTTTAAACATTTGTTTTGGGTACTCAAAGAACAATCTCATCGAGACAGTTCTTTTGAGTACACACAACCTGTTTTGGTTGAGAAACAAGATTTTTTTGTTTATTTACACACTTTAAGATCTGGGAAACTGTACATCTATAGAGAGTGAAAATACATAAAGCACCTTAGCAAGCTGTGCAGACTAATTTTTCAGACACTTCATATCCACACATCAAGGGTGAGACAGGATTTCCGTTTGTTTGTGTTGGTGCTTTACGTCACAGTCAGCATTTTTCACTTATGTCAGGACAATACAGGATTTCTGTAAAAGAAGAGATTTATACAAAACTACCTCACCCCCCATAACCTCTGATTTCACTACTTTGAATCTCAGTTATTATCATGTGATGTAGTGTTGTTTGTTTTTTATTTTTATTTTGTACGTCTAGTGTTCTCATGGGTGTGTGGCAGAATCACTGGGCAGGAGGAAGGGCTAGGTATATTGTCGCTGCTTTTTTTCTTCTTTATTTCATTGCTGATTTTCTGGAATAACGAAAATGTTAGAACTCCATAGGCCGAACCAGAACTGGTCCGAACTGGCTCGATAATTATGCACGCGCGGCTTTGTGTCGGAAGTGACTCAATTACTGAACATTTCGTGTCGATTTTGAGGTTCAATCACACCGCCTGATGTAGTTTTGTTAAGCATACATATGGCAACATTGGAAGGCTCCCATCTGGTAAAATATGTGGCTCTACTGATGCCATAATAACCAAAATATGTCATAAAATTCAAAACTTACCGATTTTTAACGGTCCGGTTGTTGTAACTAACGACAACTCCTGCATAAATTTTATATACTCCGGTATATTTGCAACCGCAAAATTGAGGTCGAACACGCACAATTTCAGTCAGAGATAAAAAATAACTTTATTAATTTAAGAGTTGACTTTCAAATACATGTATACAACAGATTAACATTAGTCAAAGGTTATTTTGTCGACAAACATAATAAAAAGCCTTATACTTTGTTTCACCACGCAACAAAAACATTAAAACAAAGCTGCTAAAAAGGCAATTACTAACCGCTGGTCTTCCTTAGGATACATGCCTGTTTCTGGAGACGGGATGGAAGTTATATAATATGCAACACAAATTCGAGCGGTTTGTGAAGAGCTTTTGGGTGATCTAAAACAGAAAAGCCCACGTTGTGGTCTATGGGGGCGATTTTTAAATCCGTGATTATGATCCAAAATATGTTTCATCTTACACACTTTGTCCTAAGCCTAACACAAGCGAACCAGATCAGACGCCGCATTACCAGTGTCTTCGCTGTTTGCATACATAATTTTCTATTAAAAATTAGAAAAGGAGAGAGAAAATACCACCCAAAACCCCTAAAATTGTAAATGGGCTCGTCCTATGATAAGGGTAGGCAAGTCCATTCGGCTTAAAGGTAAGGCAAGTCCAATCGGGTTAAATGGGTCAAGTAAAGCAATAACAGCTCAAAAGTTTTATAGCGTCATCATCGGTGCGGTAAGTTCCCTTTCCATCATGGAGAATAGGAGGGGGGCAAATCAGGTGAATATGCTGGGTGTTCGACCAACTGGAAGCCACCAGTGGCGGATCCAGAGGGGGTTCGTTTGGACCCCCTTCCTGCTCTCCGTTTTTAAATATCCTATGAAAATGAAATATTTGGTCTCAATTAGACCAAATCATTTCATTTTCATGGGATATTTAAGAAAAATGAGATAAAATTAGCTGAGCGAACCATCACCCTTTTATGAGCCCCCTTTCCAGAAATCCTGGATCCGCCCCTGAATCTACAATCATGGATGGAAGCTGAGGCTTGCCATGGGCGGATCCGGAAAATCCCTGACTTTTTTGGGGGGTTTATTTTTGTCATCAGCGTATTTCACAGAGCCGTACGAATCTCCCTCAAGTAGCGGTTGTGGACCCTGTGGTCCGTGCCAGTATTTCTAAGGAAATCTATAGCCACTTGTGATTTTCCGGCGTGTAGGGGGTCCATGCTTGCTTCTTTGAATTTTTACTCGAAACCAACTCAGATTGACAGCAAAATACCTGTCACATGACAGGTCACGTGTTCACTCCCAGGATCATCTCATTGGAAAAATTGGTTCCAATATAATATAACCTCTTTCAAGGCATTCCACAAGCAGCACACCATTAGCATTACAGGAAACTGCAGCCACCACTTTTCAAGCAGAGGTGGTAGGTGTCCGTTCTAAGACGACAATTCTGGCGTTGTTAGTTCATTCTCAGCCGGACCACAATCTGCCCGCCAGCGAAACGCCATTCAAATGTCGTTTCACTGGAGGGCCGATGGTGGCCCGCTTTAAGATGCCGACTTGGTTGTTGCTCCCAGTGTGTGTGTGTGTGTGTCTGTCTGTGGGTGCGTACATGCGCGTGCGCGCGCGCGTGCGTGTATAAGGGGGAGGGGATGCCACGATATTTTTCAGCGGACATCAAAAACAAGTTCAGGCAATCATGGTGTTATTCAAGTATCAGTTACACTGCCAAAGAAGTGGGAGCGCAGTGGCTCAGTGGTAGAGTGCTTGACTCGAGACCGAAGAGCCGCGGGTACGAGCCTCACCGGCGTCACTGCGTTGTGTCCTTGAGCAAGAACATTAATCCTAGCTTAGTACTGGTTCAACCCAGATAGACCCGTCCCTTTATAACTGATTGTTGATGGGACTTAAAGAATCAAATCAAACAAACAAAACACTGCCAAAGAAATCAGGGAGAGGGGAAAATAAAAATACACATGTAAATAGAAAATGAGTTACGAACGAGCCCTTTCATTAGAAACAGCCCGCCCCCGTTTAGTCTGTCATTAAATGTGCATGAACAGGACTATATATATCTTAGTATTTGGTTTCGTATTATCCTTCCTCTACATGCATACGTTGCGTTTGCGAACAGTGAAAGCTCTGCACAGGCTCTCATGAGTTTTCGTTTGTCGTGTATGTGCTAAGTACCGTTTTCATGTGTACTGGCCAAAACGATGTTCTGTGCATTTATGCGCTTTCGTTTCATCACGAATATGGCGTAAGATGCACTGTTCACAGAAATAGACCCTTCCATAAATATATGATACGACCATATACGGACCTTTTAGGGTCTTAAAGACCATGATCATCCACGATATTACTGATATATCATAAACTTTAATCACAAAATCAGATTTTCAATATCACCAACATGATCAAAGGCGCATGGCCATGCAGCGTCTCCTTAAGTTAAGGTTAAGACTGAAAATATAAGCCTGGGCCCGGAATTACAATGCCTCCTTAGAGTTAAGGAAAACTTAAGTTAAGTATTGATATTTCAGGATGCGAAAAATAACGTTTCGAACTGATTAAAATCAAAATAATTTCATTTTTCTGTAGATCACAATGATATCTTTGACCAAAAGTACTGCATCGATCCAGGCAATTTATTTAGCATTAAATATAGCAGGTTGAAATATCAATACTTAACTTAAGTCTTCCTTAACTTTAAGGAGGCATTGTAATTCCGGGCCCTGGTGTGCTATTGAAACAAAAAGAAATTCCTGGTATTAAGAAAAATATATCTGTACTAAGGAATAAAATAACAAGTGATGACTATGTAATATCATGTAAAGATTTTCACCAGATCTTCACTGTTTATTCGATTGTTATATACCCACAGAATGTCAAGATACTGTTTCAGCCTCTTTTTTTTGGAATCAGTCCCTTTTTGGAACAGGATTTAGATATCTTTAGAAGAAGAAAAAGAGAAAAAGGTGCTTTTAATTCGATTTTCATAAAATCATTAATGAAATTGATGTTTTTTCACAACCTTTTTCAGGATAAACCAATACAATTACAGTCAATGTTGTCGGCCAGAAAACCGAAAAAAGATAGTTTACACTTACATGATTTGTATGACCAAAAATTCATTGAATTCCTGATTTTGTTGAATTACAAAATGGACGTCTAAATAATCCATGCACCTAATAATACAAAAACGAATGCCTGCTGTAAAAATACAAAATGGGCTCAATTTTTACGAATGCATGCTGAATTTGATCCACATCGAATGACCCTTTTAATACGATTGAGCCCAAACGATTTCAAATCTCGTTGAGGTCTAGTCAGACTTTCTATGTCATACCAAATTTTGCCGGCCTACATTTTTCTCACCATCAAAGACTTAAACCTTGTAACGAACATGCAACGACAAAGATATGACACGTGTTTTTGACGCTGTAGTTTCACAGTTCTTGTTTGCTTGCGATGTTTCCCTGTGTCGGACAGTTGTCCAGTACAAGAATTTCTAAATAGGAATTATTCACCTCACGAAAAGTAGTTTTTGTGCATTTTTCTTTTTCAAAATGAATTGGGCCTCGTCGCGACAAAATCTGTCTTCGGGGTTTCCGTGAAAGCGAGACTCAAAGCAGTCTCCCCAGCTACAGAGACTAGCTAGAACATTGAAATTTTGCTTGAAGCATGTTTAAATATTGTACTTTCCAAAAGGCGAACAACAAAGACGCCGATCAGTCTGCGCGGATGCGTAGGCTGGTCTGCGCCTTTGTTGCTCGCAAACCCTCGAAGGTCGAGGGCCAATTTACAGCACGCACTCCAGATAAGAAGCGTGTCCAGGTTGTTTGTTCCTTTATTTATCCCAGAAAACATATGTTGTGTGTAAACAGTGGAAACGCCACAGCGAGCCGCTTCCAATGAATGCCAAGGTCAAGTTTTTCATGAAAAAATTAAGACCTTCGCTGCTTTTCGGTTTCATGGGCATTTATCTTGAGCTCTTGTATTCGAGCAAGGAGTCGGACCACGTGCAAAAGATAATCTGGTCAGGTTCTACGTTGGCCTTGCAAGAAAGGCCAACGTAGAACCTTACCAGATTATCTTTTCTCCTACATGCACGTGGTCAACAAAGCGTAATACAGCAGGTTCTGGTTCAGCCTCAGTGGATGAGTATGAAGACTAATTTACTCTAAAAGGCGGTAATCAGAGGAGCTACCCTTTTCTGAGTGAACAGCCAACCCACCTCCTAAATAGAAAAGCACAATTTCCCTCAAAAGTCAAATGGAAATAAAGACATATTCCTGACTACGCACGCTTGCAGTATTGAAAACTGGGAAATGTGTCGAGTACGAAGAACGTGTTCTACGATACAGAACAGGTCAATATACTGTAGGACTGGGTTGTATAGCTGATCAGAGATAGACAAAAGTTGGTTCTTTCATCGCCAAACTTTCGACGGCTCCAACGTCGCAAGTTTGGTACGTTTCCTGGTTGTTACGTCATAACGTATAGCTACTCAAAATAACTGGACCAGTTCGGTTACAATATATTGAGAAAAACAACTTATTAACATAATTCTGTGATAAACTAACCAGTAAAATTTTAGCGAGAGAGCAGAAAACAGTGTGGACTTTGAACAAACTGTTGCTCGACTCTGTGGCATCACTGAACTTGCTAAAAGGGAGGGGTGATGGTGTGCTCGATTTTACAGGTTTTACGGTAGTTGATGAAACTATAAAAGAGGACGATGGTGGGACAAGTGGTGCAGACTGCCTCCGTGCCAGGAAAAGTGAAAGGACTGTAAAATTTAGTTTGCTTGTGTTTCAGTCAACCCAGAGGTAAATCGTTAATTCTATTATTCATGAAAAATAATTTGAAAACAAAATTCGAATTTGCTTTGAACGAGATTTCAAAAACGATCCTTATTTGAACAAGGTTTCAAATTTAAAATTTGGTTAACAACTTGATTGTTGCATTTTAGAATTGCGTTTCAACCCTAGGTAATCGTTTATTAATTCATATTTTCGTTTTATGAATTTTTTACATTTATTTATCATATGATGCTGCTTGAATCATCAAAGCGTTTGTATATCACTAAATAGCCAAGGCAGAAACAATCGTGAAATCATAAAATCTGATATTTAACCGTTTTGCTCAAATTCCCTTGTGTGGCAAGGTGACTTATTTTGACATTTGAGACCGTATAAGAGAGCAAAGGCGAGCAACAAAGGCTATGGCTATTCTGAGCATGCACACAGTCTGATCAGACTCTTCACTACTCCCATAACATAAATGTCCAGGCCAAAAAGCCAGACACATAGCCAGGGTATGCACGTTTGAATTATGGTCTCGCACATATTTGATAAGAAACACTATCACACTATCTGAAGAATGGACGATAAAAATGGCGTAAAAATAAAATCGACAGTTCTTGTTGATAATTCTTGTTGATAATTATTTTGTACATTTCAAGAATAGAAATTGTCGCAGATAATATACTAAAATTGTTTATTTAATCGTTGCAAGTGCAAATGTTTTTGGGAGTTTATTATCGGTCCCATTTTCTTTCCGGAATATCAAAAAGTACATCGCAACTCTTTAGCTGAAAATGTGTGTAGCGGAATGCTTATATTTTACGGCATGCTTAAACAAATTTGGTTTGGATGGGTAGGTATTTAGCTTTTGACACTTGCAACATGTGTAAGTTATTGTATGGTTTGTGCGTCTGTATGGGGAGATAATCCACAAGCTTAAGCGAGTGGATGATCTTCCCGTACAGACGCAAAGCCATACAATAAATTGCTTATTTCACCAGTATGTGGTTGCACGTTGTGCATTGCAAGATATTTGACGGTAAACATTGGGATTTCAATGCAAAGATGCAATTATGTGTTTTAGTGACTTGCAATTGAATTTTAAGTTTTGCGCATTATGTATTGTCCGGATTCTATCATGGGCCCGGAATTACAATGCCTCCTTAAAGTTAAGGAAGACTTAAGTTAAGTATTAATTTTTCAGGATGGGAAAATCAACGTTTCAAGCTGATTAAAATAAAAAAAAAACACATACATTTTTTTTCGGTAGATCACAACCATATCTTTGACCACAAGTACTGCATCGATCCAGGCAATTTATTTAGCATTTAATATAGCATGTTAAAATATCAATACTTAAGTCTACCTTAACTTTAAGGAGGCATTGTAATTCCGGGCCCTGATCATTATTGTTTGCTGTATTATTCATCTTAATATAATGTTGAACTATTATTACTTACTTAGGTATAACATTCCCTTAAAAACTTTTAATAAGACAGAAATGAAGCCTCTAAATAAGATTGCGTAATTATAATTTGATTTTTATAAATTTCATAATTTCAACCAAAACATATTTTAAAACTTAAGGATAAGAATATACGTTTTGTATTAACATTTTTACACTCATATTTCCTCACATACAAGATGTTATATAGTAGCTATCTGTCCGATGTTAAATTTCCAAAAGTGGAAATCAGGATTTCATTTTCGAATTTAGAAATTTACATATACCAAGGTAATTGAATTGGTAATATGAGCAGTTAAATGCCACTTATATGCATTACTCCCCCCCCCCTCCCAAAAAAAAAAAAAAAACAAAAAAAAACAAAAAAAAAACAACAGATATATGCCAAAAATAAAAGAAAAAATACCCTCTTGTAATAGTTTTAAGTTATGTTTGTAACATATTTTTGAGAAGGGGGGCAACATACATGCACAAAGCAATTTGTTTGTATTGATGAAACAATATGCATATAGACCTGCTTTAACGTACAGGTGGACAAGCATGGTATAACTATACCACCTACATCAGTGTAGACCTTGCACATCACGAGATGTTTCGCGCTAAAGTAGGTAAACACACGTAGCGGTATTACCTACCAATACCATAACCCTTGGGAAAACGTAACCCACTCCCTAAATAGTGAGTTTGTCATATATTTCGTTTATGCGTTTTCAATGATCAGTCTGTCTTGATATTGACCCATCTTCACCAGCGAAGGTTTCGTCGTATCTACCGTTAGATTAGACAATCGCAACCCTTGGTAGGACAAGATGATATTGACCATAAGTATTGGCATACTTATTAATTAGTTAGCGTTAATAACTCAGATTCCATCACACAATAAAGAAGCAGTTTTAGAACATTTTTAAGTACACGTACTAATAAAACTGTATTTTGTCTTATTCCAGGTAACACAGACGGACGAAATGTATTTGTTTATCACCTGCCTGGCGATTGGGTTCTCAGCAGCCTACAATAACGGAGGTGGAAATGGTAAGAAAACTTATATTATTGATCATAAGTCTCCTGATAATTTATTGTATGTCTAAGATATCCAGATGACTTGCTTGCTTAATTCTAAAAAAGCGATCTGCTCCGTTCGTCCGTCCGTCACGATATCTCCTCCTAAGTCGTTGGACGAAACCCAATCAAATTTGGTGTGTGAGTTACTCACTTAAACGGGACGTGCAACAGCACATATTTAGCGGGGTCCCACCCCAATGAACCCTGGGAAAGGGATTTTCATTCTGTCGCCTGTGTTATGCCCCAGGAGTGGGGACTTGGGGGTGTAAAAAAATTTAGTCTGCCAGTCCATCTGTCACGCTATCTCCTCCTAGACGGCTGATTAGATTTTAACCAAATTTGGTATATAGCTTCTCTATACCCTCTGTGCAAGAGCATAGTCATTTTTGGCCAAGTGTCAAATATCATTAATTCTCAATTACGAAGTCAATTTCAAGGATTTTATATCAAACTTTGTGTGTGTTCCCACAAATAAGATATAAAACATATCGAATGGGATTTTAATACTGTTACCTGGGTCATTGCCCCAGGTGCTGTGGGGAGAGGGGTAAAAAAAATTTACTCCGTCCAAGGTATGGGAAATTAGCATGGGAGTCTGATGATATTATGCCGATTTATTACATTGGGCATGACTTCTTTATTTTGATGCATTTGATTTTTTATGCATTTCCATTGTCAATATATGACGTCATTTATGATACCACTACCATACCTGAGGATACCCTGTTATAAACATTTCTACATTTGACAGTATATCATGTAGCTAATGCTGAAATGTTTTATGAATTAAGAGTATCATTGACAAGTTCGTTGATACTATAAATGGCTTTGTATTAGGATAATGGTCGGGCATCATATTTTATGTCACGGTACCCCAATATTTCAACTTATAATTATTAGTCTCTCAAATTCGGAATTAAAATTTTAACATGTTCCAATCCTTGTCAAGATACCATTTCAACATAAAATCTGTCCATATATGTTATATGTTAACCAAATTTCATGAAAATCTCAGACCGGTAACTTGTTGTAAAACATGCAGTCTAAAATTTACTCAATACTGACTTTATTTTGCATTAACATACTAGTATGTTTACAGTAAGAAGTTGACATTTCAGTGGTTTTTCCAAATATAGATTGGAAAACAAAATAAAAATAAACATTGATAGTAAGTTCCACAATTCTTACTTAATGAAGTGCTTGCACAATATGTTTACATGAAATGATACAATATCATGACAACATTACTTAACACCCCTCAGTTTCTAATGTTAAAACTACGTCTAACCAACGTGACGTTACGTTTTTAAGAATGTTAGTTCATACAGGAGACGACCCTTATACCATGTCAATTCATACATGAGAAAAACCTTATATTCATGATACCACAGTTGTAAGTGCCATTAAAAAGCCAGTTCACAAAACGTACCCCCCCCCCCCCTGTTGAAGTCATTGGTTAAAATAAACTATTTTGTTCACAAAGACTCTGTACAAAAATATCTTCTTTCTTCAACAATGTTATGCAGGACATGACGTGGTGATATGCGTCGTCTTGGTCCCGTTTGAAATGGTCTTAACATGTTTTGTTTAAGGAAGGTGTAAGTAGATTTACAAGCAGAGTCCTTCAGTGAAGTTCTTGATTCATTTTAACAAAATCATTAATTTTGTTAAAAAACCCAGCTGATCTACATCCATAAATCCCCGCGAGGGGGTGTTGCAGTATTAGTAGATAGATAAAGGTTTTGAAGTTTCATGAAATTTGGCTCAGCTCAACAGGATGTATGTGGCATGTTTTGAGGTAATGTATTTATTAATATGATATCTTGACAAAGACTACTGTAGTATTGCACCTCAAATGGATCAGTTTTTTTTTTGTTTTTTTTTCAATTTTCCATCAAAGTTACTTCAAATTGAAAAGTTGCATGCGCATAGAAATAGCAAAACCCTATGTTCATCTGGTGGTCATTGATCCGTATCGCTAAATGTGCTAGAAGGAAATGTTATTTGGCATAAACATTAAGAATGTTAAAATTCTATCCTATCACAGCAATTATGAAAATACATGCAAACTTCAAAAAATATATTTTTGATTAGGGTTTTTTTTGTTTTTATATATTTTCCTTATTAAATTTAAAATTTCAATTTTAGATTTAATGTTATTGCAGAAAAACAGTGATCAACTCAAAAAGATAGTAAAACCTTATATAAGGGTTGGATATAACTTGGATATCATGCGACAGTCTGCATGCCTAGTTTTAAACCCAATCATGGTTTATAGCTATGGTTTCCTCTTTAATTGCACGACGCTGGGTCAGGCCTCAGACTCTATGGCGGCTCTGACGTAAAGCTTTAATCAATGGGTTGGTGCCTGATGCTTATCTGTAGCTGGACCCACCGTGGCTAATCTTGAGGTTTTCTTTAGCTCTGACTATCTGTGAGTTATGAGCCCTTTTCTTTGTTTCATCATGGTGTGTTAATTTGATTAGAGTGTTTCTCCATGATGATACATTGTATTAGTTAGATGGCCTCCATGCGAGCTGAACATTTCTTGTATTTTAACAACAGCAGAATCTAGGGCGAAGATTTGGTACCAGTAAAATGCATTTAAGCCCCCCCCCCACCCCCGGTGGCTTAGGCTGCTGTCCGTTCTAAGGCGGTGGTTCTGTTGTTGTTGACTTTTTGTTTATTGTTACTCCCATTGTGGGAGTCTGTAATTGTTCTATGTTTTGTTGTACGTTACTTTATGTCCATTCTAGTATTGCAATCATCTTGATGGGGAAGAGAGAGCTGGTTGCTTTGCTTAAGTCTTCCTGGTGTCTCGTGATAATTGAGCGGCTCTTCCTCGCGGTGCCACGGGGTTGTCTGCGGTTTGTGATTTTGGTATTTCCTGATCATACTCACTTACTATTTTTGATGTCACGACTCTTGTGTTTGTGCTGCGTGGTTACTGTTAAAAGTTTCCCCGAACTTGTATTTAATCACAGGAGCTTGAAGTTCGGTCCTTATATCACCTATATAGCCTCAAAACTAAAAGCTCATAATGTCATTACGTAGTAATGACCAGGAGTGAAACTAAGCTCTCGGTAGCCATTCCGGCTCCAGTTTCTGGTCAATCGGCAGTGAATATTGCGACGGCAACGTCAAAGTGTTCGATAACTTTTCTTCTACCTTATGATCAAGATGGCGACGTTAAGACAAAACAGGACAATGTCTCAAATATACTTTAAGTCGATATAGTACCGGGAAACCTATTTGTTAGGGCATAAACAATGAGACAATGACATTTTCATCTACGGAATAAGCCCCAAGACGCTATAACTTGACGTTACGTTATGTACGCCAAATCGTGCGCGACGTCAACGTCACACGATCTTTGAAAAACAACGGGTTCAGTTTTGAATTCCCGCAAAGTTTATGAAAAACAGAACGATTCGTGATAAGTGAATGTAAAAGTTTGATTTATTTAATATTCTGAACACATTTAACTGATTGTTTCATTTTTGGGTTGAAGTATTTGTAAGTTTGAAATGTATTTTCTCCAAGTGTGACGAAGGCTCGGATTCACTGCATCAAACCGGGTACTGGAGCCGGAATGGCTACCGTTATTTTTCCTTATTTTCAAACGCTCATTATTTTGACTCAGTGATATGTCAGAAAAAGTTATCCATGCCTTGCATGACCTGTTGACATAGTTTTTATGGTTAGATGTTCAGTTTTCACCAAAACCTCCTGGTAACGGCGATTCAAAGGTGCCTGAAATTTAGTTTCACTCCTGGTCATTACTACGTAATGACATTGTGAGTTTTTGGTTTTGAGGCTATAGGGGTGATTTAAGTATCGAACTTCAAGCTCCTGTGATTTAATGTCGTTATTATAACAAGAGTCAGGATTTACACTTGACAATCATTCATTGCATTAACTTCCCTATTGGTATCACTTAAATACCTCATTTAAGGAGCAGTGTAGACCAGCATTCGTATTGGTATTTCCTGATCATACTCACTTACTATTTTCCATTTGAAGGGCTATAGTACAGTAGAGCATATCTATCTTTGAAATTAAATTTGGATTTTTTTTGGTAAATTCCAGAGAAAAAACACGAAATGTTATACTTACTTCTTCAGGAAACGGTAATTTATCAAAATGGTTTTGTGGTATTAATATGATGCATGTGGTGTTCTAGAGCCATTCTAGTTGACAAATCTAGGAAATAAGTAAACTATAGATTTAGGGCCTAGATATTTAGAGACATTGCTGTGTTTGTGTTTTAACGTCCAACCAACAGCTAAGGTCATATGGAGACGGGGCCACGGCTTAAAGTCTCATCCGACAGACTGTGAAGCTGGGGATCGAACCTGTGACCCCTGGTTTACAAGGCAAGTGGTTTATCCACTACACCGCAGCGGCTCCATATTTAGAGACATGTCTCATCTTAAAATGGGAGTAAGTCATGGTTGCCTCCTGAGCCCTATGTTTAACTATCGAATTCAATAAATATATTTCCATTGCTTGTATAATTATGCTCAGTTATTATATCTTGCGGTGTGATCTTTGAGTCCTTTCTGGTTTTGCAATCATGAGCTGGTTGCTTTACCTCAATTGTAAATATGCAAAATAGTTACATAACCTTATATGTATACATGCATGAAAAGCTTTGGGTCGTGACTGCTATTGAAATCGTGAAGATTTGTATACCGATGACAAGATTTTGAAAACAGGCTTTTAAAGTAATTTTGGTGTCTAAATATTATATAAGCAGAATCTAACATTCGTGCTCAAATAACATTGCTTTTAACTCGTTGGAAAAGGATAAGATGCTCAGTAAAGCAGCACATCTTATCATTTTTCTTCCAGATACTTTAATAAAAGTATCTAATAATGTAGCACTCACGTTAGACCCCTTATATTAATATCCCTTTACATCGTGATAACGCCTTTTGGCGCCTTTGAAGTATACTATGTATTTGAAAATATTATGGCAAATGGAGCATTTGCTCGAAGGAGCAAATGCTTCATTTTCCATAATACTTTTTCAAAAGTATGCAAAACGTTACTTAAATTTTTCTTCATTTTTTCAATGTTGTCTAAAAATAGAAAATGATGTCATGATCCAAAAATAGCTTATGGAGTAAACTCAATAAAGGGTTATTATTATTATTATTATTATTATTATTATTATTATTAGGAATGATGAAACCAATGATGGAAATGCCCATGATGCCCATGATGCCACCCGACTGTCCACCAGATCAGATGCCACAAAAGATGGCCATGCCAATGCCCATGGAGATGCCAATGAAACCTATGCCAATGAAGCCTATGCCCATGGAAATGCCAATGAAGCCTATGCCCATGGAGATGCCAATGAAGCCTATGCCCATGGAGATGCCAATGAAACCTATGCCCATGCCAAAATCAATGCCCATGAAGCCAATGGCAATGCCTATGCCTAAACCTATGGACATGCCGAAAGAAAAACCAATGCCAATGGGTAAACCTGACATGAAGCCAATGATGATGAAAATGATGCCAAAAATGATGGAAATGATGATGCCAATGAAAGACATGAAGAAACCCATGGAAATGAAGATGATGAAAGGTGGTGATATGAAAATGATGATGGACAAACCAATGATGATGAATGGTATGCCAATGATGATGATGCCAAAAAAGCCAATGAATGGTATGCCAATGATGCCTATGATGGGTGGTGACATGAAAATGCCAATGAATGGTATGCCAATGATGCCTATGATGGGTGGTGACATGAAAATGCCAATGATGGGTGGTGACATGAAAATGATGCCAATGATGGGTGGCGACATGAAAATGCCAATGATGGGGGGTGACATGAAAATGCCCATGATGGGTGGTGACATGAAAATGCCGATGAAGCCAATGGGTGGTGACATGAAAATGATGCCAATGATGGGTGGTGACATGAAAATGATGCCAATGATGGGTGGTGACATGAAAATGATGCCCATGATGGGTGGTGACATGAAAATGATGCCCATGATGGGAGGTGACATGAAAATGCCGATGAAGCCAATGGGTGGTGACATGAAAATGATGCCAATGATGATGCCAATGAAAGATGGAAAGGGCGGCATGAAAATGATGATGATGCCAATGATGGGTGGCGATATGAAAATGATGATGCCAATGAAAGATGGAAAGGGCGGCATGAAAATGATGATGATGCCAATGATGGGTGGCGACATGAAAATGCCAATGATGGGTGGTGACATGAAAATGCCAATGATGGGTGGTGACATGAAAATGCCAATGATGGGTGGTGACATGAAAATGCCAATGATGGGTGGTGATATGAAAATGCCGATGATGGGTGGTGACATGAAAATGCCAATGATGGGTGGTGACATGAAAATGCCAATGATGGGTGGTGACATGAAAATGCCAATGATGGGTGGTGACATGAAAATGCCAATGATGGGTGGTGACATGAAAATGCCAATGATGGGTGGCGACATGAAAATGCCGATGAAGCCAATGGGTGGTGACATGAAAATGATGCCAATGATGATGCCCATGAAAGATGGAAAGGGTGGCATGAAAATGATGATGATGCCAATGATGGGTGGCAACATGAAAATGCCAATGATGGGGGGTGATATGAAAATGATGCCAATGATGGGTGGCGACATGAAAATGCCAATGATGGGTGGCGATATGAAAATGATGATGCCAATGAAAGATGGTAAGGGTGGCATGAAAATGATGATGATGCCCATGAAGGGTGGTGACATGAAAATGCCAATGAATGGTATGCCAATGATGCCCATGAAGGGTGACGACATGAAAATGCAGATGGGTGGTGACATGAAAATGATGCCAATGAAGGGAGGTGATATGAAAATGATGCCAATGAACGGTGGTATGGACATGAAAATGCCGATGATGATGGCAGGAATGGACCAGAAGATGTCAATGAACAAGGGAAAAGGCCAAAAGGCACCATATTAACAGTTTTAACTATCTACCAGCCCACCAAACAATGCTTAAGCAGCGTTCTGTATCAGAATGAGATGATTTATCATGTGCGGATTCAGAGGGAGGCAGGGGGTCCGGACCACCTGAAAATTTCAAAAACATAGGGTTCCTTAGCAATACTGGTCCGGATCCCCTCAAAATCACAAAGGTACCATTCCAGCATTCAAAGTTGGGCCATCATCGACCCGCCAGCAAAACGCCATTTAAATAGCGTTTCGTTGGCGGGCCGTTGATGGCCCGCTAAGAGTGGTATTGGGATCCTTCCTCCCATCACCAAACTAAGAAAATATATATAAGAATACAAAAAAAACGTCAAAGTTGGACCCCCTCTGACAAAACTTTCTGGATCCGCGCATGCTTATCATGGGTCATTACCTGCTTTTCTTAACTCTTAACAGTGTTCTCATTTTAGTCTGGTTCCCCTTTTGCAGATGATAGACTTTTTCAAACTCAAAGTTTGAATGAGTCAACTTCAAACTTCAAAGATAGACTTGCGCCAGTCAGCTTTGTTTATTTCTATAATATACTATAAGAGCTTCCTGTATAATACTCAGTTATGAGTTACTCCCCTTGTACATATGTCGTGGCAAACCAATTGCAGTCAAACTGTGTCACAGTCAATATGGTCAGTACTTTCAATTTTTCTCCCTCAAGTTGAATCACGTGTCATGCTGAGGGGAGCAACATAATGCAGGAACTAGGACTATCCATTGGCGTAGCGCCCATAAAGCAGGTTACGCACGTGCGTAATAAAAATAGTAACATTCAAGGGAGGTCACTTAATCTGATAAGTGTTTTTCCTTACTATAAGGAACTGCTCATAAGGGAAAGAATTCGCTTCCTCTGGGAGCAAATTCTTTCCTTTGAGAGAAGTTCCCATTTTAAAAAGGGACGCAATTGAAGAGAAATGTTGCTTGATCCAGTAGTCTCACTTTGATGTGCGTAACTTTTTCAGCGTTCTGGCTACGCCAGTGCTATCTTAGGATATGAGATTAAGTAAAAGGGGACAGACTAAATGTATGAAAGTATGAATGCGTGCCTCTGGGATTTTCTTCCACGATTGTGACTATGCAGTATTGTTCTTTCGTTTTCATGTCATTTTCTCTCCTTGTATTAAATATTTCAATATCAAACTGAGCCTCTTGTGTTTCCAGCAAACAAACTGCTTAACCCTTTTTGGAGCAATGGAGTTTCCCATATGAGCCGCTACATGTACTTTCCAGTAATGAAAGATTTTGACAAATGTAGACTCAGACCAGCCTGTGCAGCCTCCTTTTAAGCTGAGCAACTCCAAATCCTGTTCGACCAGTAGCCTAAGAGTCATAGAATATTCAAACGACTAGCAAAGGCTCTGACCAGACTGTGCGTATGCGCAGGCTGGTCTGAGCCTTTGCTGGTCACACATACCACATAGTTGGAAATCTCATGTCGCATAGTTTGATACTGTCCGTTCTATATATTGTGGGGTCACATGTTATAATTTCCCAAAATACACATGTCTCTGAAGATCGATTTTGTCTAAGCAAACAGTGCAGATCCTGATGAAATGTCGCATTGTGTGGCATTTCATTTGGGTCTTCACTGGTTTACAGGGTTCTGATCCTCATAGGGTTAAATCACTGTCAGTGTCCTATCATCCAAATTAATGGTTATAGGCCATCGTTGCCCGTCAATAGGCAACATGTCAATGTTAAAAAGCAAGTAAGAATGACCAGGAAATACCACAATCACAGACCAACATATGGCACAACGAAGAAAGAGACACTGAGCACCAACAGCCTCAAGACAGTAAGATTGCAATTAGAGTAAAGCAACCAGCTCAAAGAAACACACAGAAACACGTGACTATGTCCAGGACATGCAACAATCACAGACCACAGACCAATCAATGGCACCGCGAGAAAGAGACACAGAACACCACCAGCCTCAAGACAGTAAGAATGCAATCAGAGTAAAACAACAAGCTCACAGAAACACATAGAAACACATTGGCGTTAGCTCCCATTACGCAAATTGTGCAAGTGCGTAATAAAAATAAGGTAACCTAATGTGGTAAAAGCGATTTTCCATACCAAAAGGAACTGCTCTTAAGGGAAAGAATTTGCTCCCATTGCTCCCTGTGGGAGCAAATTCTTTCCTTTAAAAGAAGTTCCCATTATGAAAAGGGACGCAATTAAGAGAATCACTGCTTGCTCCAGTAGTCTCCCTTTGAAGTGCGTAACGTTTTCAGCGTTCTGGCAAGGTGACTAGTATGGCCAGGAAATTCCACAACCACATACAGTAGACCAGCCTGCCACCCTATGCTCCACGAGGAAGAGACACAGAACACCAGCAGCCTCAAGACAGTAAGAATATAATTACAGTAAAACAACCAGCTCACAGAGACAGGTGACTATGGCCAGGAAATTCCACAGCCACATACATTAGACCAGCCTGCCAACCTATGGCACCACAAGAGAGAGAGAGACACATAACACCAACAGCCACACAACAGTAAGCATGTAATAAGAGTAAAGCAACCAGCCGATAAAAACAGTTGCCTATGGCCAGTATATGACTAAATTCCACAACCGCATATAACAGACCAAGCTACCAACTTATATGGCAGTATCAAAATTATTTAGACATTAAATTGTGTCTGGGCAAATATATTGCAGTCTCTGATCAAACTGCTCCTAAATTGAGCAGTTTGATTAGGGTATATACTGGTCCCGTTTAGTCACAAAATATAGACACATAATACCAACTTACCTGGCAAACAAAAAGATTTTTTTTTAACTTTTAGTATATAGTAGCCTATTAGTACCAAAGAATTTCTAGCGATAAGGCGGGCTATTTCCCTAAATAAGAAGTTCGTTTCATTTTATTGAAATAACGACTGGAGACACTAGGCACATTCAACAAATACATATAGACGAGCCTTCTATGTACCCTTGCCCGCTAGTTCGTATATTTAGAACGGGTTTTCATAAATTCGCTTTGAATAAGAATTTATTTTGATCATCAACTGTGCTCGCTGTGGGAAATAGACCGTTAAACTAAGGTAAACAATCGCCCTACATTCACTGTCTGTATCGAGCTTCGGATCGGCCGTTTTTGGAAGTGGAGCGGACCACCCAAGATGGCGGACCATTCAACACAGTCAAGGTAGGTGTCTCATTTTATCCAATATGATTACTGTATAAAGCATGCATCAGCCGAACGAGCCAAATTACCGCACGTAGAATTGATTTATCTGCACAAAACAGCAAGTTCTGTGGCGAAAAATATACACAGTTTCTTGCATCGGTTCATTGAAATGTCTTTTTCTGTGCTGATAATTTTTGAAGCGATGACCCAAATATTTCCTTGTCATTCCTTTGAAACTGCATGTATATATCTGTATCATATCTATGAACTACGATGCGCATTTCAATTTTGATCCAGACGCCGAAAACCGTAATAAGATCCCTTGGCTGGTTTTTGAGAAATTGTTGTTTATGTTAGCCGTGTAAGCGGCAATTGTTGACGGATTGGACTAGCTAGTTCAACACAAATTATACCATTATATGCAGTAATATGTCAACGGATTGGCTCACGAAAACTTATGAAAATGTCAACGGTTTGGACGAACTTAACTTTGAACAGACAAGCGCTATAACAAAATGATTTTCTTACAATGCATAGAAAACACGCTGCTCTATGGCTGCTGTGCACACGTAGACTGGCCCCCTAAAAATCTGCAACTTAACCCCCCCCCCCCCCCCCCACTTAACTTGAGTCCTACTTTCTAATATACTATCTCTCTGATAGGGCTATCAGCTTGGAAGGGAGTTTATATCAGAGAAAAGTTGGTTTAGTAGGAATAGTTTACCTTAAACTCAGGGCCTGAAAGCCAGACTAGTACATACGATAACTCTTTATTTACCCAATTAAATCTTATACTGATAAAGACCCCTTAACGTGAGATTAACTATCCAGATACATGGCTATCAGTTCTGTTAGTCTAAGATTAAAAAAGGATTTGATAAAAATGCTGAAATGACTGCTTTATCGAAATTCTCAGCTAAAACAAAACAGTAACAAAACCTTTCTTATTGTCATACATCAATATTTACATTTTCGAAGAAATCCCTTAATGAACCTTTAGATTTTTGCAACCGTTCATAGACTCATGAATGACAAAACTGTGATTGACAACTGCCAAGCTCACATGCCCGTGCAATATGCTTCGAACATCTAGCTCATTTGCCAGAAGTGACACTGGTGTTGTGATTGACAGCGAGCCCCACCCGAGTTGTATGTGCCAAGCTAGCCTCTTGTTTGCACCATTGGCTGTCCGTGTTTACGCTGGCTGTTCCGCTTTTCCGGTTTATTCTCAGACAACGCCCTTAATATGATTTCACATTAAATACAAAACTGTTTTGTTTCCTAAATTATAAACAATTTTTATATTTTAGATATTTATAATAAAATGTAAATATAAGCAATAAATTAAATTTTTGGTCTGTTCATGGAATCATGAATACTTCGCGTCTCTTGTAATGTTAACTCACTTTGCAAGAGACCTGAAGTATTCATGATTCCATGAAGATTCAAAGAAAAAGAATATATTTCTTTAATATTTTTCGACATTCATACCATAAAACATATAGATTTCTAGCCGTTTCGACTTGTAAGACAACTAAAACTGATAAAAAAGCATTAATCAGACCACCAGATAATTGTTTTCTGCTTTCAAACCAAAGCATATGTTGTCTCACGAAGACGGTGATTTTGAGAATCCAAACTTATGCTGAGGGTACTTAAAACATTTTTATGGTGGTTACATTGAGCACCAAACACGTGCTAATACCGGTAGGCAAGGAAATAAAAACAAAATGTTTGGTTATCTGAGTCTACATGAATGATTAATGATAAAATATTTTCCTTCTGTTAAACATTTGTAATTTTTATTTTACATTTTTGATGGCTTTCATTGTGTCAAAGCTGTTAAAAGTCATAATATGAGCATCGTATTCTGGCACTTTTAACATATAATAACTCTCTCAACTCAAAAATAGTAAGTGAGTATCATCAGGAAGTACCACAATCACAACTGTAGACACGCCCGTGGCGCCGTAAGGAAGAGCAACACAACAATCACAAGGCACTAGGAAGGCAAAAATAAAAACAAAGCAACCAGCTCTCTCTTACCCATCAAGATGATTGCAAAACTAGAGTGAAAATAAAGTAACGAACAACAAAACATAGAACAATTACTGACTCCCACAATGAGAATAACAATCAACAATGAATCACCAACAACAATACCTGTCCACCGACTTAGAACGAACAAGAGCATAAGCCACCAGGGGGCTTAAATGCAAATCTGTAACCTGTATGTACATTTATATTGAAGTTCAGTCGTTTTCGACTTATAAGACACCTTATGTCTAATTTAGAAATAAAAAGAGTGTGTAATGTAAAATTATTTTTCGTGTTTAAAAAAAACAGCATTGTAGGTACTCAAAAGAACCATCTCACTTTTCATTATATACAGAAGAGGAAATGTAAGAAAAATTGACTGCCTTTCAAACCACTTTATTTTGGAATGTGTGTGATCTAGTCTGCTTTAAAATACTGAAGAAGTTGTCCTTTCCAGACCCAAACACAAAATGCCCATTTTCAAGAACCATACATTGATATATTTTCAAGTGTAACGTCTCGTTTTTAACGACGTCAACGTGCGAGGAAGCAATTAGGTACTAATCGGACAGCGCTTAAGCAGCTAAAAGGAAAGAATTTCTAGCAATAAGGCGAGCAATCTCCCTAAACGAGATGTTCGTTTTATTTTGTTGAAATAACGACTGTAGAAACTAGGCACATTCAAGAAATATATATAGACGGGCCGTCGATGCACCATTGCCCCCGAATTTGTATATTTAAAAAACGGGATTTCCTTAATGCATGTAATAAATCTACTTCTTATTGAATGAAAATTTATTTCGATCATCAACTGTGCTTGTTATTCAGTAACATATATGGGAACTAGACCGTTAAACAAGGGTACCAGTCGTCCTATCACGCTATGTACAGTAAAACTTATTATACAGTTGATGTACAATAAAAACGACCATCTTGCAAAGTGGTCTATTTGTTGTCAGATATTTGATGTCTTCTTTCGCTTATACAACCCCTTTCCCCCCTAGACCCAAGACGCCCTTTACATATGTTATATATTTGTATAGCGACATTTAATTGTCCAAAGGGCATCTTTGGTCTAGGGGGGAAAGCATCAAAAAACAAACTGAAAGACGCCAGTTTCATCTTTTCAATGGCAAACGTAACAATTTTAAGTATATTTCGCACGCATGCGCAGAAGGAATACCGCAAAGTTTCGAAAAGGAAGGGCACTTTTATCCTTAATATTTTAGAACTTTTACTTTTTGAAAACCTGCAAAGGATTTACTAAAACTCTCGTCTAAACGGCACCCAGTCTAAAGACGTAAAATGAGGGGTGGGAGTAGAAGGCGCAAGTTTTAACGGTTTTGTAAATGATGAATCATTTTGAAACCTATTTTTATGCTCTCTATGTAAATTTTACTACCGGAACAGACCAATTTTAAAAACATTAGGGCAATTTGAAAATTAAGGTTTTTTAATCATGTCAACTAGGGAAAATATACGCCTTATCGCTAGATCTCCTTACAACAAAACTGTGGATATGCAATTTATGCTTCTTAGAAAATACAGAATGCCTTACTAAATTCGTTAAAATATTTCTTTGCTATCCAATGTATATGAGTATGCCCTTTCTAAAGTCTGCACATAAATAAGTCAGAACTATAAATATTGTTGTTAGGCTCCAGATTGATCTTTTGTTTAGCATATAGTATAGAAACCTAACGCATTTGCGGATTGAATTATGAATGCGCTTTCATTACATACATTGCAGGAATTTAAAAACACAAAAACTGAAATTCATAAAGTTTTCTTATTTTTAATGTATCAATTTTATTGAGATTTGGCAACAATGGACATCAACCTGTCAGCTAAACATGTTTTTAGATTTCATACCAAAATAATAAATAATTTTAGTACAACAGCCTATCGAATAGCAATACCCTTAGATTCTAAAGTTGCAATTTGAATTTGTCTAGAAATATGACGCGATTTAAAGTAATTGTATAAAAATATTTTTATTAAAAATCTGGATACAAATTACTATTGGAGCCCTACTATTTGTCTGGCACTGACGGTAGCCAGACGGTACGGATATTGTCGATGCAAATTTCGTCGATACACTCGACGTAAGTTGCCATCTTGCAAACACGCCACTAGCAGGTTAGCAAAAGCATAGTTCATGAAATCAAAGTTGGTGATATAGCTTTCATGTTAATATAAACATTTTGCCATTTAATACTGATTGACAGTTTGAGCTGTTTAAAAGAGGAAAGTCAATGGTCATGATACTTGTTTAGTGTATATTTCAAAATAGGTTTCCATAATTGCAGTAACATATGTTGTTGGTACACATTGGAATTGCCTCATAGAGGCAATTCCAATGTGTACCTACAACATAAGGCTATTCAATTAATGAGTGCTTTTCACCATAAAACATGTTTTCACAAACTTCTTAACTACTTTTTATGTTTCGGTGTAATTAGTTTGTAGAAATGAAACAAGTTTTTGCGTAGTTTGGCATGCACCTGGATGACAATAATAGACCGCCAATTTTATATTATTGGCAACTTATCTTTAAATGTTTCATTGGAATGAAATGCTAACTTGGTGGTTGCCTGATTGTAAAGGCAGCTCGTCATTTTGGTTAACCAGACCTACGTCGATATTTCACTGTTCCTGTTGCCTGATAACGATCTCTTAGGCGCTTTACAGTTAACGGATGGCACTTATAATATCACGTGACGTCAGAAACACGAACTCCAGCTTGCAACATACCAATTGCGCCAAATCGTTCATGTTCGGACAACCGTTGTATATTTAATAAAGTTATGAAGCGAAAGCTACAGTGTTTTTATACATGCATATGTACAAGCTGCATGTGAAATTGTTTGTTTTTGTTGCTTTACGTCCAAAGTCAACAGCTATGGTCATTACGGGACGGTCAGTTCACCTAACCACACTTTTTCCTGGGCAGGCTTGAACAAGCGGTTAACCAGTAATACGTGCACATACTTTCGCTTGTAACTGACAAACAACCCTTCTTGAATGAATCAGCGGAAGGAGGAGAATGACCGTAGAAATCATTTCGCGATCAATCTCCACGAAAGTATGGGACCGGACCGGGATCGAACTCGCGACCCCTGGATCAGCAGTCAGACACGCATCTGTAGCCAGACACGTTACCGACTGCGCTGCCCGGCTGCATGTGAAATGATATAATACGTGCGTCCAAGCACGCTTATACACTGAGCTTAGGATCCAAAAACTTTGTGACAGCTTTTATCCTGCTTTCAAGACGCTGTCCGTAAGGCTTTCATTGAAAAGCGGGAACCAGTCCCATTTCCCCATGAGCAATGATTAAATAGGCGCTTGTTCACAGTCGGCATTTCAACGTTTCAGTTTCTTGCGAACGCCTTAGCACCAGAGAGAAGGTCTTTTTGGAATATCTCGGCGTTATTCGACCTATTTTTGTACCCGGGCGTACAGGCTGTAGGTGTTAAAAGCAGGGGACCAAACAACCAAAATGCAAGTTGTTCGCACCGTGCACGTGAGGTTGCTCGATATTTAGCCAATCGCGGCCATATTGGAATCTGCAGTACAATGAACAACAAGCTTAACGCCATTGCACGCTCCGTTTGACATTAACCGTAACGGTAAATCCCAACATTACCATCGTTTGCGGTTACAGCCGTCTTCTGACTCTTCAATTGCTGTTACAAATATTGCCTAAATGTTGCTAGATTTATCATCCTTGGTCAGAATTGATTTTTCAGTTGAACGATACACGTGGAACACAGTGCAGTCAATGATACATACACGGATACGTAAGTAAATAAAATTCGTTACGATTCGTCGAAGTTTGCGAATGCAGAAATTGAGGTTAGGGTCGCTGATAATGAAACCAAAATTGCTGTAACCAGAATTCGTGGAGAGCCTGCAGCTTTAGATTCTATGAGGTTTGACCTCAAAGTGGGCTATTGGTCACAGTGTACAGAATACAGTGTGGTCAATACTTTCAATATCAATACCCAACCCTTCTCCTGTGGATCTCAGTGGCTCAGTTGATGGAGTGTAACTTAGACTGGGGATCAAACGGTTGCTAGTTCGAGACTCACTGCCTTTGTGTCCTTTGAAAGGACAAGACATTTTTTCACCTGCTGCCTTAGTACTGGTTCAACCTATGAAGACAGGAAATCATCCCAAAATAACTGAAAAAAAGTTGATTGTGACATAATTAAAGCATCAAAATAAACAAACCAAAACTTCTCAATCCATTGTCTGCACAGGTGCGATACTCAAAGGATCGGCCTATCTGCTAAGGCACATCACCACTGAAAAATGGGTTTTGTGTTAATATGCATTATGCATTACTCAAAACACTATGTAAAAAAAGTAGCAAGCAGCACTGAATGGCTATAAATAATCTGTTTGTGGAGACGTCAAGTATCCTTTGGTAGCTAAACACTAACAATTTGTATTAGTTTACAAATGTACAGTGTTTAGCGACAGAGTGATAAGATTTTTCTACACTAAAACATTTTTGAAAACACATCTCACATGCACGGGTGGTAAACCTAGGAACTACCATGAAATTGTGTTAACGTAATTTTGTTCCCAAGCCACATCACGTCGTGGTAGTTTCCAGGCCGAAAATTGGATAAAGAAAGGGTGGTGTCACTTTCATTTTTGTTTTATTTTACAACTAAGAACGAACAATGGTGAAATCCGACAATGTGGTTCCGTGTAAATATGTCTCAGCGTCCCCTCTAGCCTAAAATTTTGCTTGAAAAGTTATTTTCTTTCTTTAGATTCGTGTTTCCCCACTGAACATCGGACCAACTTTTCCCAAAGTTCGACGGATTTTAGTCCATATCTGTCAAATTAAATGGAATTTGATATCGTTTGACGATGGAAATGATAAAAAGACCCTGAATGAACTTTCCTTCACAGAAAAAAATCTGAGCATTTACTCGTAAATGATTCATGCCCCGTTCGTCCTGTGTGGTAGTTTCCAGCTCGTCGTGGTAGTTAAAATGCTATCGTGGTAAATTTTGGGCAAGACGGGACGCTGAAACATATTTACACGGAATCACATTGTCGGATTTCACCATTGTTCGTTCTTAGTTGTAAAATAAAACAAAAATGAAAGTGACACCAACCTTTCTTTATCCAATTTTCGGCCTGGAAACTACCACGACGTGTCCCAGATGTGGCTTGGGAACAAATTTACGTTAACACAATTTCGTGGTAGTTCCTAGGTTTACCACCCGTGACATGGCAAGGTCAAAAAGCGGTTTCAGTGACACTTAATGATGCAGTTTTTGGTTTAGGCCTACGCATGCATTGACCACGAGACAGATGTCAGAAGTGTGTGAGGCATGTTCAGGTTTGACTCCATCCGCTACAGAATTGTGTGATGTTATACATGGACGACACGAGTCAATGACTTTAAGCGGGAGGTGACGTTCCAACGCCAGACAAAAATTTTCACCAGCAATCTTTTTTCGCCAATAGTTGTCGCCAAATTAATATTTTTGCGCCAAATTTATAATTTCTTTGCATTTTGCAACAATGGCAACCACTAGCGCGAACCCTGGCAGATTGATGACAAGTTTGAATCAACCAATCAGGCGAATCACATAATTTGGTGACTCATTTTGTAAACCAATACGTCACATGTACCCACAATGTTCAAATGGAATAGGTCAGTATGCGATAGTCAAACCACCTATTGTTAGATATTGCTTCTCTATCTTTTAGTTAAGGCCAAAACAAACTCGGTCAGTGGTCACAGTACACTGAAAATTGGTTCAATCATGCTTCGATGCACAGAACTCATCTTGCTGCTATATTGTTTCTGCTGGGAGGTACTTAACTTGTATCTCCTTGCTCTTTATCATCATGATTTAATCATTTTTAGAAAAAAAAATGATTGGCAAAAAATAAAAAACCAGGTGAGAAAAATCACGAACCATTCACCATATCTACATTACATGCTGCAGGCCTCCAGATAAGAGTGCGTATTTGAAAATTATTTTCTTAATTTCTCATCCAAAACATATGTTGCGGATACTCAAAAGAACGGTCTCAATTAGACGGTTCTTTTGAGCACGCAAAACACGTGTTTAAATTAATGGGTAAGAAAATAATTAAAATTTTACGCAAATAAAATTCCCTTATCTGGACCTATGATGCTGGTTCTGACTATCTGTAAACCGAGAACCAGCAATGAATGTAGGTATGATGAATGGAATTCTGCTGAACTTCAAGAAATAGCCTTTACTAAAAGGCTTTTATTTGGTTTATATGAGAAAATACTTTATCAAATTATCATGGTAATATTTGAGCTGCAAGTTGGCATCTTTTCAATAATAATTTAACTTTTAAAAGGCCAAAGCTAGCACTTCCAACTTAAAACACTAGCTGGCGCCTAAAGTAACTGTTTGTGGTTTTTTTAGCCAGGAGAGTTCCTTTGCGGTCTTATTCACACTATGATTATGGCTCCTACAATGCCTTTGAATGTATATTGCATGGCACTACTGACATGTATAATGAGAGACCACAGAATGCAGCTGCTGAAATACATTATACAGTTCAACATAATATCATTAACTCATTGGCTGTATGTTATATTTATATATTATAGACAAGATCTATATAAATTCTGTTGATGAGGAAAATGTCACAAATCAGACATGTACAGCCACAGATTACAGACCATCCTATCATGGTAACAGGAAAAGAGACACTAGTCTTAGAATGATCGATTTTGCCAGAACAGTTCAGAACTTTGGGTCGTCATGTGTCTGAAAGTCCAGCCCAGCCATCGATCCATTTTTGCCGACCCCAAGATTCAAGTCATTGACCATTTTGATGGATGATTTAATTAATTAGGACATTGATAAGTTCATATGCAAATTTGGCACAAAAAGAACGAAAATAAATTTTATGGAGCTTACTAAATAATGCGATAATTTTACAAAATGTTCATTTTCCATCTAAATTTGTGTAATGTCCATCAATATATAGAAACTTAACTACATTTGTATATTCATGTGTATAATGGCAACGACCAGAAACGGCCAATCCGAAATACTGAATGCTGAACAAATATTGTCTGCCTTGAAAAAAAGGCTAAATCAGTTTTTAAAATTAGTTATTTAACCAGTGGTGTATCCAGATGGGGTTCACTTGAACCCTCTTTTGAGCCCAAATTATTTCATTTTCATTGGGACATTTGTTATTATTTTTGAAAAATAAGGCCATCCTTTAAAAAAATGTCTGTGGTCACCTAGGCCTACTTAAAAATTTCCAGGTCGGAAGGTATTTTAATTTATTTTTCACTGATTTATTTAAAAGACATTAAAATTGTAAGAAAAATGTCTAAAATTATAATAAAAATGTTTCTCTGAAATGTGGCGAAACAGACATACTTTTTTTGGTACGTGGCATTTTGAGTGAGTCTCACACTCTGTCGTGTGACAGCAAACAAACATTGATGATTGTTTTAAGGATGGCCTGAGTTAAAATCATCAAATTGATACCCCCCTATACATCTGAATCCCTTTCCAGAGGAAACTCTTTGTCTACTGGGTAAGGTTATCAGCAGACAACATTGATATGCTAAACAGTTAACCCATAAAGTGTCAATCACAACAAATTTTGTTTTGTCATCTGCTAAGTGCTGAAATGTTCATTAGCTCCTCCTCAACCACTAGTCCAATTTTAAAATTATTTCACAGAATGGTTCTTCATGATGCCTTCTTATAAAATTGCACATATGGTTCTGCTCCACCGAACAGAGGGGCTGCCAGAGCACTAGATATTTAAAGAAATGTCTTTTGATGACATTTCCTCCTGAACCACTGGTCCAAATTTAAAACAATTTCACAGAATTGTTTCTCATAATGCCCTTAACTAGAATTGCACAAATGTTTTTGCTCCACTGAACAAAATGGCTGCCAGAGCTCCAGATAAGAAATATCTTTAAACAACATCTCCTCCTGACCCACTGGTCCAAATTCAAAATAATTTCACTGATTTGTTCCTCATGATGCCTTTTACCAAAATTGCACAAACAGTTTCGCTCGGCTAAATACAGGGAAGATTTACTGAAGTCTAAAATTTCGGCATTTATTTAAATTTTATTGTTGCTATGGTAACAAAAATGACCCTCAAAGTAGGCTTAAAATAGAAAAATTACCATTTTGGACCAAAATTAAGGCATTTGGGGACCTTTTTTTAAAAATTCGATATCAGCACAGCTAAATACCAAAATATCCTTTTAATATGTTGTGTCAGATGACAATCTCATCAGCTGTTAAAACATGACTTTAGTTAAGAGTGTGTAGCGAAAATTTAATTTTCTTATTTCTCAACCAAAACATATGTTGTGGGTACTCAAAAGAACCATCTCAATGAGACGGTTCTTTTGAGCACCCAAAACACATGTATTTAATGATGGGTAAGAAAATATTTACATTTTTACGCTGAAAATATTTGTTTATCTAAACCTGTGTAAAATATCTTTTTGATAGTTGCTTGTGCCCTATGTTAATTGGTCTGTCAAACATCTCAAATTTGCTCCAAAGTGGTCAATTTCCTGTTTTCAGCCTATTTTGGGATCAAATTTGTTACCATAGCAACAGTTGAAGTCAAATTAATTCTAGACTTTTACACTTTGGTTATTGTTCTAATAAACCAATAAGAACAAATTAGTTAAAACCATTTTTATGTTTTAGCCTCATAGGGGGGTCAAAAAAGCCCCTTAATGCACATCATATTTTGAACATTCACAATATGTGCAGTAAATTTTCTGAAATTTAGAACATTTCTCTTTTGTTCTCAGATTACATGTGGGTTAATAACTTATCAAGGCTGGAATACATCAGTGCTTGTCAGAATAGCAAACAGGGAAGACCTTGATCAGACTGCTACATCAGAAGCAGTTTGATCTGGGTCTGCACTGTATGTCTACTGTCTAGTAAGAAAGGCCTTTTTACAGACAACTAGTGTTCAGAGTTTTAGAGCATCCACTATATATAGGCTAAATTTAGAGGCATATACATGTTTGTTTCAGGTGACTCTAGCTAAGAAGTCTGACTAAGGAAAGAACAGCTGTAAGGTGATCAACGAAGAATGAATTTATATCGCAAGTTCAGATGTCCTTGTTAAAGGTAATTACATTGACTTAATAAATCTTGCATTCTGTGTTGTTGTTCTGGGAACTACATAGGTTTGCTTGATTCCTGATGATACCCTCTACCAGAATTGCACAAATGGTTCTTCTCCAATGCACAAAAGGGCCACCAGAGCTCTAGATAAGAACTATTTTAAATGACTTCTCTTCCTGAACCACTGGTCCAAATTCAAAATTATTTCACAGAATGGTTCCTCATGATGCCTTCTTATAAAATTGCACATATGGTTCTGCTCCACGAACAGAGGGGCTGCCAGAGCACTAGATATTTAAAGAAATGTCTTTTGATGACATATCCTCCTGAACCACTGGTCCAAATTTAAAACAATTTCACAGAATTGTTTCTCATAATGCCCTTAACTAGATTTGCACAAATGTTTTTGCTCCACTGAACAAAAGGGCTGCCAGAGCTCCAGATAAGAAATATCTTTAAACAACATCTCCTCCTGACCCACTGGTCCAAATTCAAAATAATTTCACTGATTTGTTCCTCATGATGCCTTTTACCAAAATTGCACAAACAGTTTCGCTCGGCTAATTACAGGGAAGATTAACTAAAGTCTAAAATTTCGGCATTTATTTAAATTTTACTGTTGCTATGGTAACAAAAATGACCCACAAAGTAGCCTTAAAATAGAAAAATTACCATTTTGGACCAAAATTAAGGCGTTTGGGGACCTTTTTTTAAAAATTCGATATCAGCCATCTAAATACCAAAATATCCTTTTAATATGTTGTGTCATATGACAATCTCATCAGCTGTTAAAACATGACTTTAGTTAAGAGTGTGTAGCGAAAATTTAATTTTCTTATTTCTCAACCAAAACATATGTTGTGGGTACTCAAAAGAACCATCTCAATGAGACGGTTCTTTTGAGCACCCAAAACACATGTATATAATGATGGGTAAGAAAATATTTACATTTTTACGCTGAAAATTTTTGTTTATCTAAACCTGTGTAAAATATCTTTTTGATAGTTGCGTGTGCCCTATGTTAATTGGTCTGTCAAACATCTCAAATTTGCTCCAAAGTGGTCAATTTCCTGTTTTCAGCCTATTTTGGTGGCCATATTTGTTACCATAGCAACGGTTAAAGTCAAATTAATTGGAGACTTTTACACTTTGGTTATTGTTCTTATAAACCAATAAGAACAAATTAGTCAAAACCATTTTTATGTTTTAGCCTCATAGGGGGGCCAAAAAAGCTCGATAATGCACATCATATTTTGAACATTCACAATATGTACAGTAAATTTTCTGAAATTTAGAACATTTCTCTTTTGTTCTCAGATTACATGTGGGTTAATAACTTATCAAGGCTGGAATACATTAAGTGCTGGTCAGAATAGCAAACAGGGAAGACCTTGATCAGACTGCTACATCAGAAGCAGTCTGATCTCGGTCTGCACTGTATGTCTTCTGTCTAGTAAGAAAGGCCTTTTTACAGACAACTAGTGTTCAGAGTTTTAGAGCATCTACTAGTATATATAGGCTAAATTTAGAGGCATATACATGTTTGTTTCAGGTGACTCTAGCTAAGAAGTCTGACTAAGGAAAGAACAGCTGTAAGGTGATCAAAGAAGAATGAATTTATATCGCAAGTTCAGATGTCCTTGTTAAAGGTAATTACATTGACTTAATAAATCTTGCATTCTGCAGGGTTTGCGCTAGGATTTATTTTTCTTTCGCCACCAATTTCGCCAATCAGATTTTTTTTGTGCCATTTTCTCGAACTTAGAGCCAGATATTGGCCAATTTTTCGACAAAAAAGAGCCGGGTTTGGGGGGGGGGCATTTTTAGCAAAAAAATGTCTTCTGTCTTTAACCCCTTAATTCTGGTGGATTATTGTACACACATTGCTAAAATAACTAAGGAATAGTCCATTTTGTATTTAAAGGCTTTAAAGCGGTTGACTTTAAATTGATGTATATTTGTACCTGGAGATTGTTGATTTTTTCTTAACAAACAGAGCAAACACTGATGAAATGCTGTTTGGGTATATACTGCTTGCCAAAGTACCTGTTTTGCATGCAAGTATTCATAATAAATAGGATTAACCAACATTGTACTTTGTAGTGTCAAGCAAAGAGTAATACACAGGGTTGGTAATGATCTGTCTTTCTATATGTAATTGACAATCTTTCCATAGAATATATGGAAAACCGCCATTCAGGATTGAACACCTGAACGTGAGACAGGTTTTATTTTAACACAACACAAAATCGGACAAAATTAATATAATATGTATGACGCCAATTTTAAAATGATATGACTTTTTTCTTTCGATTTTTTGGTATTTGATTTTAGTGATTAAAAGTTTGCAATCAATGTTATTCTCGCTTGAATATAAAATTATAAAAGATCAGATAATACTTTGATTAAAATGTTTAAATTGGGAAATTATATGTTGAATAGAACGAATAACTGCATTGTCAAAGTAGTTTGCTAAATATTGTAACAAGGGAGCTAATTCAAAAATATTAGGGGAGAGCACAATTGCATAATTTTTACCTCGGAATACAGGCCTGAATTTTTCTGACAAAACAAATTTAAATCAAGTGTGCCATAAGTTCATCTACCTTATAAATTGAAGGTTCTGTTTAGAATGGTAGGTTCAGATATCTGAAACTGTCGAGAAAAGCACTCTGAACAGCGTGTGCAGTTGCAGTCTTGAAAAGAAAAGCAATGCTATTGTCGGCATTTGCGAGATGCGCGGATCCTTTCGCATGCCTGGTAATGTCTAGTGAGTGATGCTGTCAGATGAAAGAATGGCACAGTGAACACCATGCAAATCTCTCTTCTTTCTCACAACGCTTGATGGAAAGCTCGAAGCAATATATCTATCTTCTTACGAGTGGAAAGTGAGCTTGAAAGTGACACTTGATTTTTTCTTCTTCGTGGACGTCGATGTAGCGGTCTTTTCAACATGTTTAAAGTTACGAATTCAGAAAGCTATGTAATGACTATTATTATTGACCACAAAAAGCAAAGATGTCATGGTGATGGTGCAGTTTATTTCATGCACAGCATGGCACCATGTATATTATAGTCTGTAATTATGACCGTTACCGGTAGCAGCTGTTAAAATTGTGTGCCGATCGCCGTAGGTTATCAGCGCGTGTCCAGGTTTGACTCGATCAGCTACTGAATTGTGAGGTATTAATTGACAATTAAGATACACATTGATGACCATTAAGCGGCACGAGGCAATGACTTGTAGCCGGAGGTGACGATTCCGACGCCAGACAAAAAATTTCACTTGCGATTTTTCTTTCGCCAATAGTTGTCGCCAAATTAATACTTTTTGCGCCAAATTTATTATTTCTTCGCATTTTGCGACAATGGCGATCGGTAGCGCGAACCCTGTCTAAGACTAAGAAGTGTTGTTATTAGTTCTGGGAACTACATAGGTTTGCTTGATTCCTGATGATACCCTCTACCAGAATTGCACAAATGGTTCCTCTCCGATGCACAAAAGGGCCACCAGAGCTCTAGATAAGAAATATTTTAAATGACTTCTCTTCCTGAACCACTGGACCAAATTCAAAATAATTTCACAGAATTGTTTCTCATGATGCCTTCTACCAAAGTTGCACAAAGGTTCTGCTCCGCGGAACAAAAGGGCCATGAGAGGCCTAGATAAGAATTGTCTTTAAATGACATCTCATGAACCACTGGTCCAAAATAAAAATAATTTCACAGAATTGTTCCCGGTGATGACCTCTGCTAAAATTGCATAAATGGTTCCGCTCCGCCAAACAATAAAGGCGGCTAAAAGTTCTAGATAAGAAATATCTTAAAATGGTATCTCCTCAAGGCTCCTAAAACACAGATCCCAATTCGAAATAGTTTCACAGATCTGTTACTCATAATGCCCTCTACTTAAACTACATGGTTCTGCTCCATAGCACAAAGGGCCACCAGAGTTCTAGATGAGAAATGTCTTTAAATGACATCTCCTTAACCAATGGTTCAATGCAAAATAATTTTACAGAAATGTTCCTCATGACGCCCTCTACCAAAACTCCTTAACAGCATAGCCACCAGAGCTAAAAATAAAAATATCTTTGAAAGATATCTCTATAGCCACTGGCCAATACATTATCTTCTCATGAATGAAGATTCAGATGAGCGATCCAGGGCCCTAGGGCCCTCTTGTTAGCTCACCTGAGCCGAAGGCTTATGGGGGAGCTAATTGTATACCAGTCACTCCCGCGTCTGTCCGTTGTCCGTCGTCCGTCCGTCCACAATTTCAAACATCTTCTCTGAAACCTTAGGCCAATTAAATTCAAATTTCATATGGAGACTTCTTAGGACGCAGGAAAGAAGTTTGTTCAAATGGTCCTGGTCACATGAGCAAGATGGCCACAACACCCATATATGGTAAAAAACCCTTTAAAAATCTGCTTCACCAGAACCAAAGCCGATGACCTTGGGACTTGGTATGTAGCATTTGGGTTATGGGGCCTACCAAGTTTGTGCAAATGATGATCCTAGGTTGAACTTGACCTACTTAACGTCAAGGTCAAATTTGCTTCCTAATGGGAAAATTTCTGAAAAGTTTTTTTTTTAAAACTGTGGAAGCCTTAGTCATCATTCTCACTTGATATGTTTAAAAATCTTCTTCTCCAGAACCAGAAAGCCTGTGATATTTGGACTTGGTATGTAGCATTGGGGATGTAGGGCCTTCCAAGTTTGTTCAAATGATGATCCTTAGTTGACCTTGACCTACTTATGCTCAAGGTCAAATTTGCTTCCTATTATATTTAAATGTGAATTTTTTTGAAATGTTGATTTTGTGAATACTGTTGAAGCCAAAGTCATTATTCTCACTTGTTATGTTAAACCTAATGTGACAATTGCTATAAATAAGTTTCAAAGGTCAAGGCCACCGCATCCATATATGGTAAAAACCCATTAAATATCTTATTCTCTGGAACAAAAGGCCAATGGCCTTGGTATGTAGCTTGTGGATGTGGTCTCTACTAGGTTTGCACAAATGACGAATCTAGCTTGACCTACTTTATGGCAAGGTCAAATTTGATTCCTAATGCATTTATATGGGAAAAATATTGAAAAGTTCATTTTTCTATATCTGTTTAAGCCGAAATCATACTTTCGAGAAATTTTTAACCTTGTTCATTATAAGCTGTAGTTGACCTTGACCTATTTTAACATTATTAAAGTGGTCAGGTGAGCGCCTCAGAACCTTCAGGTCCTCTAGTTTTTTTTATTGTTATCAGTTTTCATCTGGCATGTGTTGTTCGTCAATTGTCCTCTTAATAAACTTTTCCTTTAGATAACATCTACTACTGAACCACTTGTCCAAATTTAAAATAATTTCACAGGAATGCTCCCCATAATGCCCTCTACCAAAAGTGTATGAATTGCTCTAGATTCGAAGTGTTTAAACGATATCTCCTGAACCACTGGTCCAAATTCAAATAATTTGACAGAATTGTTCCTCGTGATTCCCTCTACCAAAATTGCACAAATGATTCCGCTCAATGGTTCCGCTCAAATGGACAAAAGGATTGCCAGAGCTCTAGATAAGAAATATATTTTAACTACATCTTCTCCTGAACCACTGGTCCATATTCAAAATAATTTCACAGAATTTTTCCTCGTGATGCCTTCAACCAAATTGCACAAATAGTTTCACTCTGCTGAACAAAAGGACCACCAGAGCTCTAGATAAAAACTATCTTTAAGCAGTATCTTCTCCTGACCAATTTGTTTAAATTCAAAATAATTTCATAGAACTGTTCCTCATGATGCCTTATACTTAAATTGCACAAATGGTTACGCTCTGATTCTTAGAAATCTGGTTCAAGCATTAAGAGAGTGAATATTTGATGAAAAATTCTTAGCCATCAGTTTAAACATAAAATTCATTTGGGATCTCAAAAGAACTGTTTGATTGAGAGGGTTCCTTTGAGTACCCACAAGAAAAATTTTGGTTGATAATAAGGGAAGGAATTTTTAATTATGTACTCTAATCTAGAGGCGTGTAGAGGAGTTTATACTGTTTTCAGCCTTTCCTGGTTTATGTAATATACACTAGTTATAAATGTATTAATGTAGCCTGGCATTTACAAGTTATAACTCGGGTTAAAAATGTAGATAAATGTTCATTCATACTGGAGAGAACTCTTATATGAATGTTTATTCATACTAGAGAGAACCCTTACATGAATGTTTCTACACCTTGAGCTGGTGAGAACTCTAAAAATACTGAGGGAAAAAGTTTAGCAATTACTTTGGGGATTCACAGTTAAGAAGAAATGGGATTTTTAATTTCATAATATCAAAATTTAATGTTGACAAACCTTTACAAGTATGATGAAATTAACTGGCTGGTTGGCATTTCACATAATATAACGTCTGATTTTAAGTCCCCTTGCTAAAACAGCTTATCTGGCAATAACACGAATTTGTTTTTGTGCTAAAAGTTTCATTTTCCATTAAATGTTTTGATCTAAAAGCTAAAAAGTGAAAACAGTATAAAACTGAAAGTTTTGGTCACTATTTTTGTACAGTTTTAAGTTAAAAATCGTATTTTTTCAAATTACCTCTTTCAATTGAATAGCGTTTAAAATTAAAATGCTCAGCAGATCTAATCCTCGCTTTGAAATCATAATTTGTTTCTTTTTACCTCTTGGGGATTGACATTAGCTCATTTTCAACAATTGACATATTTGTGCACTTGCTAATTAATTAGATCTTATTCTACAAAAATAATCTATGGGAAAACCCATTATAACTAATTGCGAAACTTTTTTACTGCAGTTTAGTTATTTATACTGGAAAAAGCCTTACATGTATATCATATGGTAGATAAACTATATGTTCAAGAACTGTTCTAGAATGATTTTTTGAATCCTTATCAATGATGGGAGGGGACAAAATGAATAGTTATCAAACCATAGGCATGCATTTATATCACACTTGTTGCTGTAGCACCAGAATATTTTGGCAGGGAATATTATTGTTTAGATCATATTGGAGCCAAAAGCATTCCATTCATAAAGTTACATTTTTTCTATTGTTAACAAATTTCAGCTGAATAGATTTTTCAATTCTAATCATTTGAATGAGTCTGTCTTAAAGTTTAGGGTTGTTTGAGGGTATTTATCATTCATTTGAATTCAAAGTGAAGTAGAACGTTATTTTTGATAGGAGTGAAGACCCTGATCAGAGGTTGCACAACATCTGATCTGGGGCTGCATAGTTTGTCTACTCTATGTCCCTTAAAAAGGAGCTAGGCTTAAATGAGTTAATAATCTTGTGTAATATTACTTTTTATGTTAACACTATTTTTTACTTATAATCTTTGTCTGTCAAAATTTACTTTCAGATATGATTCAGAGATGTTCACTATACAGATATAGAAAAGATGGAGCAACTACAACTGCAAGCCCCAAAGGCTCAAGAAGCAAAATAACACTTTATTATCAAATGATGAACTCTTTGAAGGTTACACTTCATAGAATTGTGACTTTTTATCCCCCGACCCGAAAAGGATTGGGGGATATAGCGATCAGCCTGGCGTCCGTCCGTCTGTCCGTCTGTCCGTCTGTCCGTCCGTCTGTCCGTCCGTAGACAAAAGCTTGTGCGCTCAATAACTTTTATACCCTTTGAGATATTTTGATAATATTTGGTAGGCATGTATATTGGGTCAAGACGGTGTGTCGCGTGCAAGAATGGTTGCTCTCCCTTGCTGGCCTTTTGAGTTATCTCTCTTTAATGAACTTTATAAGGGGAAGCTTGTGCGCTCAATAACTTTTATACCCTTTGAGATATTTTGATAATATTTGGTAGGCATGTATATCGGGTCAAGACGGTGTGTCGCGTGCAAGAATGGTTGCTCTCCCTTGCTGGCCTTTTGAGTTATCTCTCTTGAATGAACTTTATAAGGGGAAGCTTGTGCGCTCAATAACTTTCATACCATTTGAGATATTTTGATAATATTTGGTAGGCATGTATATCGGGTCAAGACGGTGTGTCGCGTGCAAGAATGGTTACTCTCCTTTAATGGACTTTTGAGCTATCTCCCTTGAGTGAAATTTAAATTTTATAGGGGGAAGCATGTGCACTTTATAACTTTAATACCCTTTGAGATATTTTGATAATATTTGGCATGCATGTATATCAGGTGAACGGTGTGTTGCGTGCAAGAATGGTTGCTCTCCTTTAATGTTTTTTGAGTTATCTCCCTTGAATGAACTTTATAGGGGGAAGCTTGTGCGCTCAATAACTTTAATATCCTTTGAGATATTTTGATAATATATGGTATATATGTATAATAGGTCAAGGGGGTGTCTTGCATTCAAGAATTGTTGTTCTCCCTTGCTGGACTTATAAGTTATCTCCCTTGAATGAACTTTATAGGAGGAAGCTTGTGCACTCAATAACTTTAATACCCTTTGAGATATTTTTATGATCTTTGGTAGACATATATATAAGGTGAAAACGGTGTGTCACATGCAAGAATGGTTGTTCTCCCTTACAGCCCTTTGAGTTATCTCCCTTGAATGAACTTTTGTGCTCAATGACTCATATCATTTGAGATATTTTGATGATATTTAGTATACATATATATCAGGTCAAGACAGCTCCCGCTTGTTATCCTTTAGAGTTACTTCTCTTGAATGAACTTTATAGGGAAAGCTTGTGCACTCAATATCTCTTATACACTTAGAGATATTTTAATGATATTTGGTATACATAAATATCAGGTGAAGACAGTGTATCTTGTGCAATAATGGTTGCTCCCCTAACTGTCCTTTTGAATTTTCTCCCTTGGTGTATCACCTGCAGGCATGATTGCTTTTAAATTACAATTTAAATAAAATTGGTTATGTCTGGTCAGGAAGGTGTGTTACATGCAATTATGGTTGTCCCAGTCATATAGCTTTGAGATATTCTGGTTTGATAAAATTTGATATAGATACAGAGTGACTCAAGATGTATTACATATACCGATGACAACTTAACTATTCTACTTAGCTATTATGTATGTAGTTACATAGAAATTATTCCTTGCTTTCAGTTTTAGGTATTCTCTTTATCATTTCATTATTCTCGTTAATTTTTACTGGCACCTTCAAAGCATCCACAATACAACATTATATGTTGGTCATACACACTTGTTCACACCTTCTGCTCTGAACACCAAACATTCCAGGTGTTTCAAAATGAAACATTTCATATGAATCAGCAAATAATATGCTGGCCAAGTTGTGGATGGTTTGAAAATGACCTGCGTCTCCGCCGTGGTGCTAGAAACATGATTCACTCATCATAAACCTATATTTGTTTTTCCATTTCACCATAACGTTATATTCATTTCCCATATGCTACTCTTGTATTATGTTTCATATAAAATAGTGAATTTAAAGGTAAAAATGAAGTCTCTACAGTCAGCCTTCCACTTTTGTTCGCAGTGACACTCAGTATTATCACATCAAATATATATACTAGGTTGGCTGCTTGTAACTGCATATCAATTACTTTTTGGTCGGGGGATTTGCCATCTCCTCTGATGGCTATTTTTTAATTTCCCCCAAAAGTCTTAATCTTTCATGATGTTATCATTGTGTGTGGGGGAATTGTGTAGCATTTGAAGCAGTCACCATTCAATGAAGTGTTGCATTCAAAGAAGTAACTGTTAGCATGGGTTGTATTAGACAAAGCTCAATAAATAGCATGATCTAATTTATAACTTCGTGTTTTTAATGTTTAAACATGATCAATACAGTAATCTTTTGGTTACTCGAATCCTTCAAACTCAAAATACCCTCTTAAGTTAAAGTAAAGTGTAGGATGAATTCATATTTAACAGACTTTGTTCACAATTATTTTCTATCCAAAACTATGCTGACTTTGATGAACTTAAAAGGATAATAGTGAAAACAATCTTCATAGGCTTATACACTGTAATATCCTTTTACAGATCCACTGTTTTAATTCAAGCTACAAATAATACAATGTGAAAAGTTTGGTCATAGAGACTTTGATTTAACGAGAGGTAACTGTATACTAACTTGCTAAGTACCACAAACTGTCCAGACTATGTATGGTCGACCATTGGTTAGAAATCAGAGGGTGTTGGTAAACAGCCCTAACTGGGCATCTTAACACTGTTGCCATGGTAAATCCTTTCATGTGTAAAAGGCTGTAGTTTTTAGCCCTCCTGCTCACAGTGTGCTCAATGTGAGCTTTTAAGAAATGATGTCCCTCTGCACAAACCGTCGTCATAAAAGGTTCTGGTTTGCAATGGCAACATAAAAGATGTACTCAAATATCTTCATTTGGAAAACAACAACTCCTGGCTGTATTTGAGAATAATTCAATTCTTATTGTTTCTCTAAGTCTAACAATTTAGATTACAAACTTGGCCAGATTGGGCAAGTGAGGTTATAGGCTAGACACTGAAACGATATTTAAGCATCTCTGTGGGTGAACTATCACATTTAGTGGGAACTGATTTATAGGCGAGCATATAGTATACCAAAGATTCTGTCATCCGTCAATCAACATTTTCAAACACTAGGCAAACTCTACTCAGATGTCACATTGAAATCCATACGATAGAGCGAGAAAAGCTAGTTTAATGGTACTGATTACACATTCAAGATTGCTGCAGGGCTAAAATATGACAAAACCCTTAAAGAATAGTTTTCTCTGGACCTAAAAAGCCTATGACTTCTCTTTTCAAGACTTTATATTGGTTTTTGTTTGTTTGTTTGATTTGATTCTTTACGTCCACTCAACAATCTTTCAGTTATGTGGGACGGGTCTTCCTGGGTTGAACCAGTACTAAGCTAGGATAAATGTGTCTTGCTCAAGGACCACAACGCAGTGACGCCGGTGAGGCTCGAACCCGCGGCCCTATGGTCTCGAGTCAAGCACTCTACCACTGAGCCACTGCGCTCCCCTTTATATTGGTGGCCACTTTGCTGTCAAACATGTAGTTGTGCATATATGCCTTGCATGACGATGCTCTTGTTGTCCTTTGCAATCTCCATGAATGTCCCTGCACTCAATTCCGACATAGTTACAAAAGAGTACCGCAAGGAGCTATAATTTTAATCCCATGAACTTTAGGCCAACAATGCCAAGTAAATGGTAGTCTAATAACAGTAAATTGTAGTCTTTAATAATCAAAACAGCATTCCATTACACCTTAGCCATAGGCTCAATATGAACTTATGTGACCCTTTCATGTCCGTCATCTGTCAGTCAAAACTTTGCGCTTTAAACAACATCCCCTAAGCTACAAAGCGTCGCAGGAATGTTCATTGGATAGTTTTTAGATCTTATTGCGATTATTGGATGTCGGTCGTCCGTCATGCGTCGTCAACAATTGCTTCAAAGGGCATCTCCTACTAAACTGCTGATTGGATTTTGGCCAAAAAGTAAATGATTATGATCAGGAAATACCATAATCACACACTGCAAACCAGCCCACGGCACCGTTACAGGAATGATCCTTTTATGGCCCTCTTCAATAATTATTCACAATGGTTCCTGTCCGTTGTATATCTAGATCAGATGGGATAAGAGAATATTTGCGAGATGAAAACAAAAAATCTTTTGTCTGAAACCAAAATGCCTAGAGCCTGATATTTGGTATGTAGCATCACCCAAGTTTGTTCAAATTATTAGCCCCATATTCGCGGGACTATACTTTTATTAGGTTTGCTCGATTCCGTCCGTCCGTCAGTTACGCTTTCTTGTCAGAGCAATATCTCCAATATTATTTGAATTAGGCATCCCGAATTCGGTGTGTGGATGCATCTTGAAATAACTAAGTGTCTCGTACCATTTTTGGGTCACTGTGACCTTGATCATTGACCTAATTTCTAGAATAATCGTGTCCTGAGCATATCATCTACATTATTTGAGGTAGGAATTCAAAATTTGGTGAATGGATGCATCTTGGGGTGGCAATGTGTCACACACCATATCTGGATCACTGTGACCTTGACCTGTGACCTCATATCTAGAATAATCGTGTCTGTAGCATATCTCCTACATTATTTGAGGAAGGAATCCAAAATTTTGATGTGTGGATGCATCTTGGGATGACAGAGTGTCGAGTACTAGTTTGGGGTCACTGCACCTTGACCCCTGACCACATTTCTAAAATAATTGTGTCGTAACATATCTCCTACACTTTTTGAGTTAGGAATCCCAAATTCGGTGTGTGTATGCATCTTGGATTGTTCCTCATAATGCCCTTACCAAAATTGTACCAATTGTTCTGCTGGCATTACTCCATAAAGGGAGATAATCCAGATAAAAAATATGGGTCAGTTATTTTTTGATGAGGAATGCATCTATGAAATTTTTAAACCCTATTTTAAACTTGTAACGGACAGAAGGATGGGTGGAAAAGCCCTAAGCAATATGCCCCTTAACTTTTTCAAAGTTGGGGGCATAAAAACTGCCCAAATGGTTCTCTCCGCCGAACTAAAGGGCATCCAGAGCTCTAGATATGAAATGTCTTTAAATGACATCTCCTGAACCGCTGGTCCAAATTCAAAGTAATTTCACAGAATTGTCCCTAAAGTGTCCTCTACCAAAATTGCATAAATGGTTCCGCTCCGCTGAACGAAGTGGTAACCAGAACTCCCGATGAGAAATGACTATTAACAACATCTTCTCCTGAACCACTGGTCCAAATTCAAATTATATTACAGAAATGTTCCTCATGATGCCCTCTACCAAAATTGTTCAGAAAGTTCAGCTTGGCTGAACAACATGGCTATAAGAGCTAAAGTCTTTAAATCATATCTCTTTAGCCACAGACCAATACATCATGTGCCAGGATTCAGGTGAGCGATCCAGGGCCATAGGGCTCTCTTGTATATATGAGGATTTTAATGCAAAACTATATTGACTCTTTGTGTAAGGAACTTCACATTTCCCCAAAACTATTATACCTAACAGCTTTTATTAGAGGGTCACTGATTAAGCCTAAATGGCAGAAACTAGCTAGTCTGGCCCAGGAAATATGCACACTCTAGTTTCAGGTCTTTGGTGCAGTCTTTGCTTACAAAGGATACCCTTTTAAGAACATATTTATATAAGAACCAAATGTAAAGCTGACCTTTCACTCAAGGCAGCTCCCTTTGGATTGTCACATACATATCTAAACATCTTTTTCTCAGAAACTACTTGGCTGATTGAACTCAAATTTCATATGGAGTATGCATTAGATAAAACAATATATTACATTTTGTTTCAGGTTACTTGACCAAAATGGGCACCGTGCCCATATATTGTAAAAACCCATTAAATTTTCTTCTCTTGAACCAAAGGGCAAATTATGCTTGGTCTGTTGCATAAGGTCGTTTTGGTATGTAGTTTTAGGGATGTGAGGCTTGTGAGCCATACAAAATATTTTTAAATAATAAGCCTAGGTTGACCATGACGTCGTTTAACATTATTAAAGAGATCACGCGACTCAATATCAGGTGAGCACTTCAGGTCCTAATATGCCTTGGTATGTTGCATCATCATTTCGCTGGAACGAAGGGTGTGTACGAAAATACTCTCCATTTGATGCTATGAGAAGATATTTACTCCAATAATGATCAACGCACTTTATTTTATTTGTAAAAATAGCAAATGCCTATGCTTTACTTATGGGCATGTCATTAAAAAATCCAGTCTATTCTTAACTTCTTACAAAGAAAACAAACACAGTTTGCATGTTGGCGCGCTTTAATGTGAGCAAATGAGCAGCGTGACATGGTAGGACGTTGTAGACCTTGATGAGATCTATTTAAGAAGTGCTTGTAAAAGCCCTGCCAGTAACACAACTTACTTAACCCTTAGATCTTCTCATTGCCGAAGTACCTGCCGTCCAGCCCACATGACACCAAACTTTCTATTTTTTGTTTGGCGAAAACTTGCTGTGATTTAAACAGTGCAGTATACCACATAGCAATGACGACGTGCAAATCAACACGGCAAGATCGCTTGCTCGAATCTATACAAAATTTTGTGTGTTGCTCACATCTGTGAAGCCGCCTTAGAACTGATTTTTCACGACACTTCGTTCACAAATACCTGATTATTCTCAGTCCATGCATGACGACTGAGTAATAATATACTGCACAACCTTTGTTAATGCTAGTACCGACTAGACAAATATTCTGCTCTATTCGATGAAACGAGCAGAATGTTAATGTTTAGTACCAAAAAGTCATTTTTTCTTCCAAATACAAATCTGGATAGTTTAACTTGGACGCACGGAAATAGGTAGTGCCTATTTAATTCATATTATTTGGCTCCATGATTCATAGGGACGCCACGTGCAAAACATAGTAAACCTGCGATGCTTAGCTGGTGGTGGTCAGTGTTTGTAAAAACCTTGGTATTAGTATTTGCTAGAAGCAGAGTGTCGTCTACCCTGGTCGTTACCAGCCCATTTTACCCGTTAAAGAAGGCTAAAATGTTCTGGTGCAATAAATAATAATTTTCATTTTTTGCCTTTTAAAGTCCTTCAGTGTATTGGGCCCCCTAGTAATGGTGTCATTAGGCCTTTTAAAATATGTTGATGTTGCGTATGTATCGTGTTTCATTTATCCCCTATCATAATGCCCCTGGGACCAAAATTGACAGGCCCTCGGTTCACAAGGCTTACATAGACTATTGTAAAGCAAAGTCGATGTTCTACATGATGGAAACTTTTATATGTATAGTCGTTATGGAACTTGTTGAAGAACTGGTATTTTGAGGAGTAATGCTTTCCTATGATCTTATGATTAGTCACTCTCAGGTGATTGACCAGGGCCCAAGTGCCCTCTTGTTTTTATATTAACTATCTTACAGGAGACTTATAACCGAGATTATAGGAATGGCTTTCTTCTGTCAATCCATCTGTCAGTCCGCCTGTTCACTGAATATCTCCTGAAGCCTATGAACGATTTATGAAACTACACTCAAATATTTCTCTCAATGAGACAATGTGCAGAATCCATGACTCAGCTACACAGACTCAAGGTCCAGATTACAGTTCAAGGACACGCGATTTACCCTTGAATTTCATGACCGCCCCATAATCTCGAGCCCTTCCAATATCTTCACTGAACTTCATCCAAGAGATGATGTGCAAAATTTATGACACTGCTACGCAGACTCAAGGTCACGGTCACACTTCAGTATCATGTTTTAGCCCCTTTAATTCGTGTCTGCTCCATTTCTTCTGACTCTATGATTGCTTTACACTAAGCTTCACTCAAATGTTCCTCTTTGGTGAGACAATATGCAGAACTCATGACTCAGCTACTCAGACTTAAATGTCAAGGTCACAGTTCAATGACATGGGATTAACCCATGTATACGGTGCCCACTCTGTATCTCCTTAACCCTACCACGAATTTCATTAAACTTCAGCCAAATATTCATCTGAGTGAGACAATGTGTAGAACCTACGACTTGACAATGCAGGCCCAAGGTCAAGGTCACACTTAAAGAATATGGTATTTTATTAAACTTCAACCTAATGTTTCTCTCAGTAAGATGTTTTGCAGAACTCAGAGACTCAATTAAGGTAAAGGCCAAACTTCACGGTCATGGGATTTACCCTTGAATTGCGTTTTCAGTTCATATCTCCTCAAAGCTATGCACAATTTTCATAAAACTTCACTCAAATGTTTCTCTCAGTGAGACGATGTGTAGAATTTATGACTCAGGGCTAATGACAACCTTAAAGGTCATGGTCATTCTCAAATGATTGACAAATCTTATAGGTTTTGTGATTACCACTAAATCAGCTAGATTAGATCATTGCTCTAAACTAATCTACACATAAGCTTACGTACGTCCATTACTTACTCAAACGTGTAGTAAATCACTTGGACCGAAAATTACAATGCCTCCTTAAAGTTAAAGCTGCATAGTCTGTAACTTTTGATCTTCTAATTTTAAAAATAATGTTTTTATTTTTCAAGAACACAGGAAAAATACTCAAATTCAGGTAAACATTTTACCATTTTCGTAAATCTTAACAAGGTATCACTATCAAAACAACTGCATTTATGTTAAAATCAACGGTCTAGAATTATTGGAGGGACGCAAATTATTGCCAACAAGAGAAAAACACACCTATTTGATGAGATAATTCACTTTTCCATGCAGTTTTCAGCAGTACTGAACATTTTTATTGTGAAAACATAGCTTAATTCTACTTTTACAAATGATTTAAAAAGAAAAGAAAACTTTTCGAAAAATGTTACAGAGTATGCAGCTTTAAGGAAGACTTAAGTTAAGAATTGATTTTTAGGAAGTGAAAAATATACGTTTCGAACTTAAATAAAAATAGTTTCATTATTTCTGTAGATCACCATTATATCTTCCTGGCATTTTCTTTACATTTAATGTACTCTCTACCATGTTAATTATCAATAATTCACTTAAGCCTCCTTAACTTTAATGAAGCATTGTAATTTGGGGCCCTGTTTGCTTAAAAACTGAAAAATAACTGCTCGACTATATTCCATAAGTATAAAGCTGCGGATCATACTGGATCGCATTTGTTTAAAATCTAATACTTTGTGAGACATTGTTTATATATTTTGTAGATGCTTTTACATGTACACTTCTACTGCAAAGGTCTACCCTAGTTATGTTTATGATAATAAAATGGAGGTAAGCATGTATGATGGAAGCAGTAGCACAAGTAATAGCTTTTCAAAAAAGCTGCCGGTCGTTTAGCCCTATCACTGTATGTATTCTTGCACAATGCCAGGGGGTGGGGGGGGGGGGGGGGCACGCGTGCGCCCCATCCCCAACGAAGAGGCCGTGAGTGTCCTAAATAATTTTTGTTCAGGCATTATATGTACGGTAATGGTTTGGTGGAGTTTGGGGAGTTTTGGGGTGTTTCAATGGACCGCACGACCGCACGACTGTCATGCTAACAGATCAAATTCGCAAACGAGTTTGCCGCGCGCTATTGGTAGCCCTACAGATTCACGGACATTTTTGTCTCGCGCTGTAGGTTAACCCACGATATTTGGTACCCCGCTCGTTGTTCGGCAGAGGATTAAGAATAGCCTGAGCAAGGCATAAAGGTTCGGTCAAAACCTGAATTTGATGGCGATTCGCACAAAGTTTATATATGTGGCCGGCCACGGCCGACCGTAATAAATGTAGTAGATTCATCTAGCATGGCTGTGGAAGAACCATGCCCGACCTGTCCGACTGGTACATTTTCATTCAGGACAAGTTGAAACTTTCTATTCACTCACTTGTCCTTGGACAAGTACAAATGAATTAAGTTAATACAATTCTGTCCATTGTATTACATATTTTGATTAATTATTACGAGTTCACATGTTGCATTGAAAACAGTGTGGATCCAGATCAACTGGCTTTTGAAGAAGCCAGCTGATCTGGATCTACACTGTTTACAAGATAGATGATATCTGGTTGTATACTGTTTCGAAAGCGTAAATTGTTTAAGCACAGAAAGGTTTAAGCTAATCTGTTCTTTCGGACAAGTACACTTTTCTTTGGACAAGTACACAATGGCCCTTTATTTGTCCCTGGACAAGTGGATAATTTTAATATTTCCACACCCCTGCATCTTGCATACACCTAAAGTATGTATCATGCTAAAAATGTTAAAATGCAAACAATTGTCAGCATTTTAACATTTATGAGCATGATAACTTGTGTGCTCAGTTAAGTTGAACATGATAAGTTGTATAACCGCGGCATTGCGTAAATATATATAATTCAATTTCTTATGCCCCAGTTACATTTGCCACGGGCATCGTACGATTTATTTATCTACGACTTTCGGTACAATTTTTCAGGCACAGCAGAGTATAACAGCATGCAAACAGTCAGAACGTTTACCTTAGCGCGCGAGCGTATTAATAAAATGTACGGCTTTTTAGTATATATACGTTGGAACTCGAAGCAATATGTATTTTTCGTTCGAGGTTGTGATTATAGGAAAAAAGTGAGTATGATCAGGAAATACCACAATCACAAACTGCAGACAAACTCATTGCACCGCGAGAAAGAGTCACACAACAATCACGAGACACCAGCAAGACAAACCAAACAAAGCAACCAGTTCTCTCTTCCCCATCAAGATGATTGCAAACTAGAATGGACATAGACGTACAGCAAACCATAGAACAATTACAGACTCACACAAGGGGAGTAAATATAAACAATGAATCAACAACAACAGAGCCGCCTCCTTAGAACGGACAGCAGTGTAAGCCACTGGGACGCTTAAATAGATTTTACTGGTACCAAATCTTCGCCATAGAGTCGTCTGTTATTGAAGTACAAGAAACTGGGGTTTCTAGTGAATAAAATAACGGCCTACCATTTGCTTGTTCGACTCGACTGGATTAAGACATTTGAATTTGTATGAATCACAAGTTTCGGCAAATTAACAAATAACTCTTAAGTCAGCATCATTGGCTTGAATAATGGTTGTCCTTACCCAGTAGACACAGAACAACAAAGTAACGTCGTGTCGACGTCAATGCGATGTAATGACGTCACATTAACGTCAATACGACGACATGTGCCTGCTGGGTAATGTGTTATGTCTGTCGCACTTGGGGAACATATTTAGTAATACCCAATATTAACAAAATATAATAAAATACGTGAATATGGTCAAAATATGCCGAATAGGATACCATGAGGAAAATGCATAGAGCACAGACAGCCTCAAGACAGCAAGATCTGGCCCCCGGGGGTTTGGGCAGGATCGCTGTTATTTTATTTTTAGGGAGCTGTGGAGCAATGGTAATTATTTTAGGGGATCTGGGGAGCAAGGTCATAGTTCTGGGGATTTAGTTAACACTGCCAAACAGTAAAAAAATATATAAAAATCTCATATCTTAAAGGAAAAGCCTCCATTTTTTTTATTTATTTTTTTCTTTTAAATCTTTGCTTCTGGGAGGGGTGGGGGGCACTAATGCCCCAAGACCCCTTTATAAAATGTTTTTGTTTATTTACACGCACATCTGGATTGATCGAAGGCCGAATAATTTTTGTTGTTGTTGATTTATTATCCCTGAATTTGTTGATTTTTAGGTTGTTTATATCGGAACGCTCAGAGTGCACCATATTGCACGTTTTTTTTTTCAAAAATTTCCTAGGGGAGCATGCTCCCCGACCCCCTAGCACAAGTGTCATTCCCCATCCTTACAGGGCTACATGCGCACTCTCTCTAGTTAACTCGCTGATTTTTATTAAAACTTTGAGGGATTCTGATCGAATTGTAAATGACTTTGTACAGTTACAAAAATTAAATGTTTTCACTTTCTTTAAAAATATTCAAGTTTAAGCTGTTGGAAAAAAGAAAAGGCCCCTCCCTCCATCTTACCAGAAAAGCAAATGGTCTGTCCCTAATTTAAAACAAATATTCTAGAGAGCACTCCTCCATATAATAGCTACTCTACCAGGTACAGCAATAGCATTTTAAGGATGACCTCATACTTTGAGCTATATATCATGTATTTCGTTAAAATAATTATATATGTTTTATTTCACTAAGCTCTGTCGTTACATGTATGACGTAAAATATTAAGGGAACATTAAGTCATGTGCTTGCCTATTGCTTCATAGTTTTTAAGTATGTGATTTTAATTCTACGGAGAGAAAATACATTTTAGGGAGAATTGGCTTATATTTTTGGGGATTTGGGGAGAAGCTGGATTAATTTTAGGGATTTGTGAAGCAAGACAAAATACTTTCAGGGAGCTGAGATTTTTTTTTCATGGATTTGGGGAGATAAATGCATCATTTTAAGGGAGCAAGGGAGCACAGACTCCCCCTGGGGGCCTCAAGAACACATTAACCCATTTAAGCCTAGCGTCTTTTTGTGGGACATAGGCAAACTGTACAGAGCCAGATCAGACGCTGCAAAACGCGGCATCTGATCAGGGTCTCCACTGACAGACACTGTTTGCTTATCGAATGTTCTATCTAAATTTGAATGTAAATGAAAAATACTACCCAGCATGACTTAAAACGGAAACAGATTTGTCCGAATGTAAGGGTAGGAAATACCATTAGGCACAGATGGGTTGAAACCACAGCACCGAATGTCGGTTGGCCTGAGCTGGATCCAAACTGTTTTCAAAGGTTAAATGCGACCTCGAAGCAATTGTTCTTTAGAGATGCGACCAGAATACAAAATAGTTTAAACCCAGTTCAAACATGAGAGGATGTCGGGCCTGATCTGGATCAAAGCTGTTTTCAAAGGTTATCAGCAGACAAATTTGCTTAGAGTGCCAATCGACAATATATCAGCAACCAGAACTTAAAGAGTGGTTTGCTCAAGATCAAACACATCCATCTGAATGCAATTTGTACGCAAATGATATCAGCAAATGATTGTGGTCAGACTCAAACCGCTTGGATCAAGAGCAGGCCAAACAATATTGATTAAGATCAGACCATTCAATATTGATAAAGATCAGGCCCTACAATAAGGATTTAGATCAGGCCCTACAATATTGATTAAAATTGGGCCCGGCGATACGGATTAAGATTAGACCCTACAATAATGATTAATACCATGCCCGTTGATATGGATTAAGATCAGGCCCTACAATATGGATTAAGATCAGGTTGTACAATATGGATTGAGATCAGGTCCTACAATATGAATTGAGATCAGGCCCAGCGATATGGATTAAGATTGGGCCTACAATATTGATTAAGATCAGGCCCTACAATATGGATTAACATTGGACCCTACATATGGATTTGGATAAGGCCCTACAATATGGGTTAAGATCAGGCCCTAGATAAGGATTTAGGGCAGGCCCAACAATATGGGTTAAGATCAGGCCCTACAATATTTATTAAGATCAGGCCCTACAATATGGATTAAGATCATACCTGACAACATAGATTTAGATCAGGCCCTACAATATGGGTGAAGATCAGGCCCAACAATATGGATTAAGATCAGGCCCAACAATACTAAGATCAGGCCCTACAAGATTGATTAAGATCAGGCCCTACACAATGGATTTAGACCAGGCCCGACAATAGGGACAACATGTCTTGATGTCGGTATTTTTATCATGCTTTTGTGGTGTCTAAAGTAGGATTTGTTTCTCAAATTTGAACGTTTTCAAAACGTTCTTCCAGGAGTGTATCATCAGGGTGTCAAACAGTGTGGACCCAGATCAGGACCGACACTACCACAAGTCATTTTGTTAGTCCTGGTTTGAGTCAAAAGTGTTTGCAAAGGTATCAACAGACAACATGAAAAGAGTTTAGCATGTTGTCTGTGCACACCAAAGTTCGTCCAATCCGTAGACATTTTCATGATTTTTTGCGAGCCAATCCGTTGACAAATGACTGCATATAGTGGCATAATTTGTGTTGAACTAGCTAGGCCAATCCGTCGACAATTGCCGCTTACACGGTTAACATAAACAACTATTTCTCAAAAACCAGCCAAGGGATTTTATTACGGTTTTCGGCGTCTGGATTAAAATTGAATTGCGCATCGTAGTTCATAGATATGATACCGATATATACATGCAGTTTCAAAGGAATCACAAGGAAATATTTGGGTCATCGCTTCAAAAATTATCAGCACAGAAAAAGACATTTCAATGAACCGATGCAAGAAACTGTGTATATTTTTCGCCACAGAACTTGCTGTTTTATGCAGATAAATCAATTCTACGTGCGGTAATTTGGCTCGTTCTGCTGATGCATGCTTTATACAGTAATCATATTGAATACAATGAGACACCTACCTTGCCTGTGTTGAATGGTCCGCCATCTTGTGTGGTCCGCTCCGCTTCCAAAAAACGGCCGATCCGGAGCTCGATACAGACAGTGACATTTATCACGATATAGTATATAATATACTGACGGGCTTTAAAAACGCTATACTAACTTCCTGCTATAACTTACAAAAGACAGTAAACTTTCTTTGCTTCGATGATGTCATCATGAAGTGGCTTCTTCAGTCAACACTTAAATTTTAATTGTACAACTAAACTCGACGACGTTATTGCTTAGTAAAGTTTTCGTCACTGAAACATTTCTTAAGTAGCAGAGTTTTTAAGTCATCGAATGAACGGGTACACACAGATTAACGTCAAAAAAGCAGAACTGCTATATCACAGGCCTGCCAATCAAAATGAAAGCCATTCCTCGATGACTTACACAGTTCATGGCACACTTTTGATGCTTCTGGTTTTTCGTGATTTAAAAAATAGGAGATCTTTCACTGATAAAATTTTGTCAAATGAAAGAATTGACCCCTATCTCAAAGAATTTACATTTTAAATGCTTTAAATTAATTTGAAGTGGACAAATTTTTCATGTGTTACTCATAAATGCACACCCTTTAATATACAATCAAATTGACTGCATTGCATTCTTTTTTGAGACATACATTCAAGCTGCTGTTCTAGTGTAGCGTTTTTAAAGCCCGTCAGTATATATATTTATACAGTTGATGTGCAATAAAAACGACCATCTTGCAAAGTGGTCTATTTTTGTCTGATGATTGATGTCTTCTTTCGCTTATACAACCCCTTCCCCACCCCCCTAGACCCAAGACGCCCTTTACACATGTTGTATATTTATCTAATGGCGTTCAATTGTCCAAATGGCATTTTGGGTCTAGGGGGGAAAGCATCTAAAAACAAACTGAATGACATCACTTTCATCTTTTCAATGACAAACATCAAAATTTTAGGTATATTTCGTACGCATGAGCAGAAAGAATACTGCAAAGTTTTGGAAACAAAGGGCATTTATATCCTTAATAATTTAGTACTTTTACTTTTTGAAAACCTATAATGGATTTACTAAAATTCTGGCCTAAACGACACCCAGTATAAAGACGTAAAATGAGGGGTGGGAGTAGAAAGCGCAAGTTTTCAAGGCTTTGTAAATGAAGAATCGCTTTGAAACGTAATTTGATGCTTACTACCCACACAGACGAATTTTAAAATCATTTGGGCTATTTGAAAATTTAGCTTTTGTAATCATGTCAACTAGGGAAAATATACGCCTTATCGCTAGAGCTTCTTAACACATCGATTTCTATTTAAACAAAGTAACAATTACCTACCAACCGCATCCCTAAACAGTAAACACATAATTGAAGGAAATATAATAATATGACTTATGCGGTATAGTTAACACAGAGATTCAGAAAGCGAGAAAAATATTTTTATGAAAGCCAATACCTGTGCCCAAACTTATTGAAGCAACACGGCACCAGTGGGCGTATGCGAACCTGGACACAGTGATTCATTTACAATTTTGGGCTTATGGGTCCTGGGACTCGCTGTTTCCAATACCAATGAGTCCCAATTGCAAACTTATGAGTCCTAAACACTATTTTTAATGACAAGTCTGCAATACTATTGCATCCCGGGACTCGCTGAAATAAAAGCTTATGCGCAAAAGATGCAGGATGCGCAGGTAACAAAATCACTGTGGACATCGTGAGCTAGGGCATCTGCTCTACAAAGCCAACCAGCAAAAGGTAGCTAAGGACATAATACGGCCTCGTCGCGACAAAACCTGTCTTCGGGATTTCCGGCAAAGTGAGACTCATAGCTCATTGAAATTTCACCTGTAGCAAGTTTAGACATATGAAACTTTCCAAAAAGCGAATAACAAAGGCGCTGATCAGTCTGCGCGGATGCGCACGCTGGTCTGCGCCTTTGTTGTTCGCAAAACCCCGAAGACCGGCATGCCTGATTATTAGTAATTATTCATATCTGAAAGCAAGTGTGTGTGATCAGGAAATGCCAAAATCATATACCACAGACCAACCCAAAGCATCGCGAGGAAGAGACACAGAACATGAGTATTGAGTCTTTGCCTGGCACACACTCGTATTGCAAGGTACAAGATTCTTAATTGGAAAAACATGTTGTTCGAGTCCAATTTTGAGTAAAACGTATCGTCGCTTGCAATTAGCATGAATCGGACTTTGCTGACAGGGGCCTTGTGTCTGGTAGGCTATCTAGGATAGCAAATGGCTAGTCATGAGACTCAAGGGGTTTGGGGGAGCTAGGGGGACGGGCTATTTGTTTTCAGGGCGATAGGGAGCACTGGCAGTTATTTTAGGGTAGCTGGGGAGCAAACACATACTTTGGGGAGATTTAGGGAGCACTTAGAGGTCAGAGCATTTTAGGGATCAATGGAGCACTGTTGGGGCCTCAGCCATTACAGTACGCGTAAGCCTTCTACGCGCCATCCCGGGAACCCAATGTGTTAAAATTTAAAATGGCCTTTAAAAATATAGATCAAATTGGAGTGGTTATAAACACTATGAAATAAAAAAAAATCCTCTTAATCAATGGCTCAAGCATGAAATTGTATTTTACTCCATCGACTTATAATTCTGTAAACCTCTCTTGCCTCTGTGTGTAGTATGTATCGTGCGTCCGGACCGTGCGTTTGATCCTCTGGTAGGATCTCCACCTCTCTCTATACTTTTAATACAGGTGTTGGTATAAAATCTCCGCTGTTTCTTAACATGGCTACTGTAACTTGAGGCAGTGGCGCGATCTTACCCGCTCCTCCAAACCAAACAGTCCGTCTGAAGCTCTGGTGGGCGGCGATATACAGTTGTTTGCAAAATATCTGAGCAAAATATATTCTATATTCTGTATAATCTTTACCCCTGGGATTGTGTGCATGCGTGGAATGAAACCCACCCCAATCCCTCCACACACACAGTGTCACACTAGGCGTGCTTAGGTGCAAGGTTGGCTGCTGATCCGTGTCGCTCTGTAGCCGGGATACAGTCCTATTTGCACCGCGAGGTCTGTCTGGTAAATTAGGAAAGCTGTCGGTGGTGAGGCGGCCGTTGCCCGGTCTGTGGATAATGAATATCGACTGGGGTAACAGTTCTTCTTGGAGGTGGAGCGCCTACACATAAAAGGCAGTTAACTCTATAGCAGCATACGATATCGATATGATTATGAGCCGCAGGCGCAAACTAATGTCTGGTTTGGGTCAGTCCCCCCTGGTCTACTCGACGTATGCGGTCAGAATATTGTTCTACCAATGTTGCAGGAGATCGGGAGGAGATCCGCCAGAGGACGCTTCAAAAAACCAGAGGCCGCTACACGACCGCTATGCATAATCAAGGTAAATGAAACATTGCCACATAACAAAGGACTTACGCGGTATCTGCGAACAGCAGAGGCTCAGAGAAGACTGCGCATTTGCGCAGTCTACTCTGTGCACTCGCTGTTCACACATCCTTAATCCATTTATGAAAATAGAAGACACACAGTAACCATTCGTAGTTTGCGCACAAAACGGGGTCGCCGTTCTAAGCACACGCGTAATGGCCCTTTTACTTTGGGACAGCACAATTTACATACAGAATAATATTTCAACACAATATTTAACCTACCTTTCTTTTTCCCCTTTTCTTGCCACAAATTAACGATTTCGACAGTTTTTCACTACAAAGTTCAAATTATTAAATATAAATCAGAGACGATTCGAAAAGAATATCCACAATAATAGTATATAGGAAGACCTAGAGATATAAAGCCCTTTTATGAAAATGTAACACGTCTTCCAGCTAGCTGTGTCTCGCCCACGAACGTGCCGCGGGGAAAGAGCCTTTACTGGGCGATTTTGAAGCGCAAAAGACAATTCTATTTTTGGTCTCTGCAAAAAGATTCGGACAAATTTTTAGCATAACATTGTAGCTAAGAAATTGCTTTAAAAATGGCGTTGTCAGATAATGTTCCTGTTCTTGTGCAAACCGATCAGAGTCTCTAATTTGATCATTGCTGGGTGGTCGGTTTTCACGATTAAAGGTTGGTAACATTTCAAACCGGTTGTCGTGTTAGTCAGCGAGCTACACGCATGTACCGATAAAGACTTAACCACGGGAAAAGAGTTTTATCGAATATCTGATTGCCCGAGCTGAGTGTCCTAGCTTCCGATAAGGCTGTTGCCCATTGTCTACTTATAATCTATTGACACCAGGAAAGGGCAGTAAAAATTGTTAACGTTTATTTCAAGAATTGATTTATTCGATGAGTGACCCTTTGGTAATGACCCGGATGCAGAGACTAGTCAGTATCTAAGTTTTCGCGTGTCACAAAGTGGCCGTCACGCTCGTTTCATTCAAAGGATTTCGATCGCTGGGCTAATTTTACACATTGCTGATGGCGAGGCTGATGACCCTGAAAAGCATGTGATCATCTCAGTTTGATGAAAAACGCGAGCAGTGATTCTGATCAGGTTCTTCGTAGTTTTTGGACCTATAATGGTTATGCCAGTACGGCTATAATAAACTCTCCCGTCAACCAGTGTGTGTGTGTCGATATGAATAGGCATGTCTCTTCGTTGATAATATACATATTTGACCATTTACAGATAACAAAGATCAGAAAATATTTTTTTCATCAAATAGCGCATACCAAGACAGGCCTGCTCATCGATCCACCAGCTAGAATTATGTTCATGAATAACTGATTAGACCGTGTTTTACAAGAATAAGGTCGGTTTCCGTAGGCAATACACCATGAGCATATTAAATTATTCGTTTCGTGACGGGACAAAAAGGAACCTAACGTTTATGAAAAAGATAACTCGTTGAATTAGTCAAGCGCAGCCAATTGCAACGAATTTTGGAGTTTTCCGCACTAATTGGCATATTCTAAGGTGTCTACAATTCTATTTGGTGAATAACGCTTTATACTTATGTTCAGGCTGCGGCTAAATTGCCTGAAATAGGCTACAATGATTTCTACATAAGTGTTCTTTTCCCTCTCTTCAAAGCTCAACACGCCACGAACACTAGTAAAGCAGGCAGGAAAGAAGGCTCTTTTATAAATCGATACCTTGCCATGAGAAAAAAGACATGACGTAGCAGAATCATCGCCATGTTTTAACTTACTAGGGACACCTTACACCCTGTGAAGAACATAGGCTTAAGCGCTGTGCTCTCGTTTTTTATTCACTTTGACAAACCTACCATATTTGCCATTGTTATTGCGTAGAACCCGACAAACAGCTGCTGGAATAAGCTTGGATTTACCGTGTTAAACGAACTACAGCAAACAATCCCTATACTTGGTCGATAAACTCGAGATATAGCGGTAAAACGGCCTTAGTTTTAGATAGTTCATGAAGCAAGGTCAAAAACCAAAGCAAACATCCATCACACCCCACCGCATTCTGAGCAGGTTCTGAGTTGTTCAAATGTTAGGCAGTATTATAATATACGCGAATTCGGACAAAAATAGAGAACATGAAACGATAAGCCTTTTCTATAAGACCGACATTTCCTGTAAATTTCCCTCGCTAATTGTCGTAGGTACTTTTTCTGGTGGAATATCGAACACATTTTAGCCGTGCTGCAAAATAAAGGCTCTTCTTATTATGCGACGAGACTGCGCGTATGTAAAGGCTAGATGGCGCCCTCGCTGGTCGACTACATGGTTTGTCCGTCAGCGATTAAATCATCGACATCAACGTCAGTTTATACAATTTCGAGTGTGCATGTCCGTCCGTCTGTCTGTGGTCAGTTGGTGAGAAGGGCAATTATCAATTTTACCCAGAATCTTCTTGGAATATCCCCCCCCTCCAAGCTGGACATAGGACCAGCAATACAATAAAATAATAATGAGTTTCTTCGTCAGAGACTAAGTAAATGCAATACGTCGAGCTCGGAACTCATAAAATTATAGATTATTTTGAGATTTTTCACGAAGTCGAACTCGGAGTCCCTTCGGTGTGCAATCCGACAGTTTCCAAGCATTTCCTGTTTTCGAGGGTGGTAGAAATGATATAGCCTAGAAATGATCTAGCCTATTTTGTTTATTGTTGAATGTTAATTCGTGGTACCACAAACGTGCGGCATTTGCGCAGTCTGGTATGAGTTTGACATTGGGCTGAGTGGAAACTCCGTCAACAGACCGTATGGTACGGGTGTGCGAGCCAGATTTTTGAAACCTACCCCAATCATATACTTGGTCTTCGAAAAAATGACCTATTCATATATTTGAAAAAAAAGTTTACATATTCATGAGGGCTGGGTGGGGTATAATGATTAGTGAATAATGACATAATGAATAGTGAATAATGAATGCCTTAAACTAAATAATCCTATTTTTTAATGAATAGAAGAAAAAATGAATAGTGAATTATCAGATTTTCATGAACTATGGGTCTAATTTTAATGAATAACTCAAAGTTTTAATGAGATGAATAATAGGCTAAATTTTTAACGAAAAGTGAATACCAGACCCCCCCCATCCAGACACTCGTTCATGAGATGAGAATGAATTCAGTTAGACGATGCTTCTTATAAACGATAGATCTATCTCGATATATTATAGGCATTGAATGTTTGCTGAGCACACCAGCCCGATTAACCCTTTAATTCAACAGGGATTTTTCTACCTTTCTGAGGCCTGTTGAAACTGGGAGAAAAGCATTGGGAGCATCAAAGTTGGGAAACTAATTGATTAAAACCATGGATAGTGTAAAGCTGTAACATACTTGTTGCTTAAATGCCTTTCATAAAAACTCATAAAAATTGCATGAATGTGAAAGAAAACATGTTTTCATTCACATTTTATGCAATTTTTTACGCACCTGAATCTTTGCTATTTTTGTTCGGATTTTCATGAAATGTTCACCAAAGTATAGAACTAAGAATTTGGGAATGGTATACACCATTTTGGAAAGTTTGTGCTCAGCCGGTATTCGGCCCCTAATCAGGCCAAGGAAAATCCCTGGGGCCGCCTTTAAAAAAGCCTGGCATCTTCAGCCCTCTGGAACTTAAATATTTTCACATCTTCATTATTGAGTAGATCTACCATTTTAATTCTTGTGAAATAATCGTCAAACATAAAATTATATATATAATGTTGGGATATATAGGCTCACGTAAAAGGATTACGTTATAGTTATGCCATGGTTTGTCTGCTAACCCACGAGCTTTAGCGAGTGGGTTATCCTACGTACAGATGGACAACGATGGTATAACTACACTGCTAAAAATATTTAATGGAACATATGATAATTTTCCACAGTTGATAATGTTAACCCCTGTCCTATAGACACGCCATACATTTCACTAGACAATAAGGTAGAACCCAAGTTCCTCTGGCTATCTTTGCAAAGAGAATCAAAGTATTGGATTAAAAAAGTTTTTGATAAAACAATCGCTGCTTAAGTTCATGGCTTAAATTTTGTAATTTTTAATTTTCTTGAAAATAACGATTTTTCTGGAACTTTTTAGAATCTTTGGATTTTTTTAAATAGCGTAACCTAATGATTTCTGCAACATTAAAAGGCTATTAAATTTACAGAAATGATGGAGTTGTGTTGTTTGATTGGAAAATTTGTCTTTAAATTTGGTTTTGAAAAAAATCCCATTTTTACATAAAGCGTTCCATGGAGATTTCTAGAAAGGGATTACTTCATTTTCATCAAGAAACATCGCCCTTATTCGGTAACCAAACTACTGTGTTTCCAGGTCTTAAGTGACCCCCGTTTTTTCACTAGTTTTTCCTTAATGGTGATTTTAATTGAAAAATAAATTAGAAGAAATGAATTTAGATATAACCGCGTAATTGAATTTATTTTTTCCACATAAATATGGGTTTGTATAGGCTGGGATTAGATGGAATTTTGGTGTGTTTTTGCTGCTTCTCTTTGAATTAGTCCCCAAGTGAACCTAGCGATATAAATAAAACATAGCTTATACAGGTCAGTGGAGGTAATTCGTCAGTCCCACAGATAAGAGTACGTAACAGAAAATTATTTTCCTATTTTTCGACCCAAAAATATGGTGTGTGTACTCAAAACAACCGTCTCGATGATACCGTCTTTTGAGCAACCAAAAACACCTGTTTAAACTGATGAAGACAATCGCAACTTCACTCTAAAATCGCTTAACTGGCACAATCTTCGTGCACTAGGCTATGATTCACTGCTTATACTGACTTATAAACTTCACTGTACATCTAAAACCACAGTATGTAAACTGAAATAAACATCCTGTACCGTTCCTCCGCTAGCTCACGCCTTATAAACATGAATAACAGCACTCGTGCGTAACCAGTAGTCGGAAATTGCGTGTATTTAGGTACATGTACACGTTTCCATTTATATTGTTATTGATACAGACAATACACATTTGAAGAAGGTTAGAAAAGCCATTTTATCTATTTTATTCCGTTTTATTCCATGATTTTAACGGTTTCCTCCTTTGCATTTTGCTTTGTTAAAAACGACTTGCTCACAATCAGAGCCGTTCTGTGTTGAAAACGAGCTTAAATTCCAGATTGCACGGTTTTAGTGGAATTGGCAATCACATGTATACATGATTACATGGTTGTAGCTGTAACAGTTGCTTAGATCTATGGAAAAATGAATTTTAATAGGTGGGCCCTCGCAATTACAGCTGTACCAACAACTCTCACATCACGATTTCCGACAACTGGTTACGCACGAGTGCTGTAATTCATAATATATAAGGCGTGAGCTAGGAGGAACGGGTACAGGATGTTTATTTCAGTTTACATACTGTGAAAACGATGCATTGAAATGCCCTGTGTTCAAAAAACGATTCAAGTTTTACTAACAGTATTGTCTGAACCTTTAATGCTGGGTTGTTGTCCTCTGCTGAATTTTCTTTCCAGATAATTGTTTTCTAAAAATACGTCTTCCTGGAATACAAGTAGGTTATCAAACAGTATGGGTCCAGATAATGCCCAACATTTTTACCTGAACGTCGCTTCTGCTGTTGACAAAGTTTATCAGCGAAATAGCTTTAGCAGGCAAATATGTGATGCTCTTTTAGTTTAATGTATATCCCCCATTTGCTATTTCTCGTCAACTATCCAATTGCTTGAATTGTCGTCATAAACTCTTTAACTACTATTTAAAGTGTCGTCTGCTGATAACCTTTGCAAACAATTTGGACCCAAATCATGCCCAACAAAACGCCGGGCATGATCTGGATCCAAACTGCTGGACACTCTACTGATACTCCCAAAAGATTTTAGAAAAACAACAACAAACAAACTGATTTTGAAAAAAAAATATCAGCAGACGACAAAACCATGACAAATTACCTCGTAGGCAAAAAGAGTCAATGAACTGAGATGGAAGGTGCTACATGTACATGCATGTTTCATGCTTAGTCCTGATATTTGCCTGCTTTTAATACGGCACGGTCTATAACCCCTATATACTTTTACAATTGCGTGTGTGCGTGCGTGTGTGTGTCAAATGTGAGGTTTGCGGAATAGATTTTCGTTGAATCAGCGGATATAGATATTCCTGTAGGCTAGTATATATCATCACAGCAATGCAAATATACCACGTGTATCTAATGGGGTACACATGGGTATATTCAAAGGGAAAACAACTGAGTTATTCTTTTGTACAGGGGAGTTGGGCTTCATTTACAAATAAGCGTGTCTTCCAAAAATAAGTTTTAGTTACGCTGTGTGCATTTAAATCCACATGCTAAGTGCCGTTCTTCTAAGTTTAATTTAAAGCTGTTAAAAAAAAAAAAGAAAAACGGGGGTCACTTAAAACCTGGAAACACATTAATAACAGTAGAAACATGTTCTTGCCTTATTAATGCAACTTTTGCTATGAGTCGGACTATGAGACCAATGCCAAAACACGCAGTGTTACTTTAAAAATTTTGAGCAAATGTAGATTATGCACGTTGGCCGGACAAGAATCAAAGCACTGAGAGTACTGGTGGAGCGATTTCTGGCAATCCTTTGAACAGACAAAGTGAGCTTTTTAAACTCCCTAGGTGCTAGATCACGGATAGTTTACTCTTTCGGTCGCGAGAATTACTCTTTTGTATTCATATCAAGGGACATATTCGATCTAACAAGTATGGTCTGTCTTCGACTGCGTTATGTCCCTTGATATAGAATACAATAGCGGCTGTGACGAAAACCTGTCTTTCGGTAGTTTTTTTTTTGCTTTCAAGCTACTTGGTATCAAACACCACTGGTAACTTTCTGCCAATAAATACTTTGTAATTAAAGGAACACGCAGATAAAGAAATAAATGCGTCTGAAAAGACAGGCATTTGCACACAAACAATTTTAGTGCAAACTTGATCAAAATCGGTTGAGAATGAAAAATGTTATTAATAAATGAAGTTTTGATTACATCCTGTCACAGCCGTCATTTTGAATATATAATATGCTAATGAGATGCATGAAAAGTTATTAAGGTGCATACACTCTTTATTTTAGCATATAATCACAGAATTTCTTGTTTAAATGATCCTTTATTGTTATATTAGACATATACATGAAAATAGAGTGAAAATTATTTTTCAAATTGACTTGTTTCATTTTTGCATATACACATGTATAATTAGGAGGCTGTGACGTCATAAACACACAAATATGGCGGCTTCCATAAAGAAATAATGGAAACTTCAAATGCATATAACTCCTTATTTCTTGACAGACTTGTATAAAATTTTTGATAGACAAATCCCTTCTTTTAAAACTCATTAATTATATGGTGAGCCTTTCCCTTTAAAGGATGTTAAACTAACTATATTTTAAGAACTCAGGCTCAAAAATGGCGGGCAACATGACTCGTTTCTAGAGAAAACGTGTCTGTGCTGTTTGCGACAATAGCAGGACTAGTGGTAGTCTACATTAAGTTGATGGCCCATTTTCTAATGTAAATATTGACATTTAGGGGCAATAACTTATATTTAAAAAAAATGTGACATCAACGGTTTCATAAGGTTATGATACAGAACAGATTTCACCCAATTCCAAATAGAAAATGATTTTTCAAGTTAATAAGCTTTTACTTATTTTACTGCAGTTTTCTCATACAAAACAATGGTAAGATAATAATCAGGGGCAGTAACTCTTGCTGATTTATTCAGATATGCTAATATATTATAATAACATCTGGCGTACCAAGCCCATTTACCTCATTAAGTTTCAGGTAAATACAGTAACATATATTCACGTTATTAGGCAAAATGTGTTTAGTCTGGCAAGAGTTACGGTTATTGGTGTCAGTCAAAACCTTAAAAAGCTACAAAGTCTTGCAGGCCACAGGAAATAGTTTGGAGCAATCCTACGCTGAATTGGACACAATTGACGGTGTTAAAACTTTCCAAGCTATGCATCATCATTTTTGGCTGCACGTTTAATCATAAATAAGTCTTTGGACCCAGTCCAGAAACGAGCCAATTACCGATTGTCTTTTTAGTTATAGATTGGTAATCGTTTCAAGAACTATAAATGGAGTACATGTATATACAATTGTGAGATCCCATTTAAATCACTGGGACAAATGGCCAACCCAAGACGTTTACACCCTGTGGATTCCACTTTACAATGACAGTGTTTATCCCTGAATTAGTTAATGCATACAATAATTCTGTTTTAATCAAATTAAATTCAATCTAAAATATACAACTGACGCTGTAAAGAATTTTGCTGTTACAAACAAAGGATGTCTGTATGAACTAGGATTGTTTGTAAATGATAATAAAAAAAACTTTGTCATTTTAAACGATGCATGGGTACACGTGATTGTGATTGTAAAATACTAGATGCCCTAGTTGTGCTTTAATTTCTGTCATTTAGCACAAGAAACCATGCAGTCAAGAACAAACTCCTGAATTACCACTAGAGCCTTGGCTAACTACTGTCCTGCCAGCCAAGAGTGACAGTGACGTCATGTTTTGTTTACAATGTTATCAGGGACTTAGAATCGATAGATCACTTGTGTATTAATCCTGTCAACAGGATAGGATTAATGCATACAACACACCTAAAATTGGAAATGAACGTGTCCTACTGATAAGGGTAGGAGGGTCCATTCGGCTTAAATGGGCTAAGTCTGGAATGATTATAATCAGAATTTGTATGTTGTCCTTTGACTTTTCTTGTATTTCGTTTTTCGACAAGATTGGATCTAGGGATTTACATTTTCCTCAAAAATTACAGGTATCTTTTTTTCTTTGTAATAGTTGAATCTCTTTGTATTTGAATTTAAGTTTAACACACTTATCGATTAACTTATCGAAATTCCTGTTTTTTTTTTCTCTTCTCTTTAATAAAACTGGTCTCAGCCTCCAGTTCATGTGATATTTCGATCGACAATAAATTACGATTGAGATTGTATTTTCTCTTAAAACAGAATCCTGATTTATATTCATGTAACTGATATTGGAGCACATATATAGCTTCTATAGTTTATGTTGTGAACAATGTAAGACTTTGTTGTCATATCATGTATACATCTTCTGTTACCATTAGGAATCCGTTATTAGTAGCATGTATGTAGGACAAGAAACTGTATAGTATACGTCGATAAAATATATGTTCTGTTCAATAGGAGAATGAAAGGACAATAAAGCTGGACATTGTCATCAATTACATTTGCTACTAGTTCATTTGTTGTTGTCAATGGCTGGGAGCAAGCCTCAAGATGATGTATGTTTTTGGCTTACTCTGTTTTTTTCAGGCATATCATCAACTTTTGCATGCATACAAGGGGAACTAAATTAAGGATATACAAGGACAGGATAATCAGTAGATCTATATTGTGCTCAATGGAGTAAGCAAGTTGATAAGGCTGTCCCATTTCATGGTCCGTTGATAAGGCTGAAATAAAAAAAAACCGTTTAGCTCTGATGATGTAATCAAAAAGTACAATACCAAGACATTTCGTCGCTTCAGTGCTATAGTGTTCTATCTACCATTGCACAAGTTTTGAGAAAAATGAGTTTGAAAATTTTAGTATCCTGATTTTTGATGCCTCATTTATCACAGACCTCTGAGTCATACCAGAGGGTTGAAATATATACATACAGTGTAAATGACCTTGGTTTGAAGAAAATTTCACAGTAATATTGAATTTATGGGCATTTTACAGTTTACAGATAGAACATTATGCCCTAAAATCGCCTTCTGCGTTCAGTGCTATAGTGTTCTATATGTTCATACAGCTTATCATTCCGTTTATGCAGTCAATTTGTATACTTTTCTGAACAGAAACGATTATTTGTACCTAAAAGTAGCAGATTTAGTCATTTGTTTGGCATAACAGTAACAAACCACTCGGATTATGCCATTTAAATTCATGTAAGGGAGGTAATCTGTTTCTACAGTTATTTTTCTTTCAATGGGGTCAATTTGTATAATATTGTAGACTGAACTGATTATTTGTACCTAAAAATAGCAGATTTGACCATTAATTTGTAAATACACTGACAAATTACTTCGATTAAAGCAGTTTAAATATGTATAAGGGAGGTAATCTGTTTCTACAGCTTATTATTGTCTCCATGGATCAATTTGCATATTTCTTTTTGACTGAGAGGATAATTTAGAACTAAAAGTAGCAGATTTAGCCATTAGTTCATTATCACACCGACAAACCTCTTCAAGTTAGGAAATTTAAATTTTTGTAAGGGAGGTAACTGCAAATTTTACCAATTCCTCCAAGGGAAGTGACTTTCTGTAGATAGAACAGTATGGCACTGAACTCAACCGGTCACATGACATAATCACCATTGGCCATTGGATGAAAATCACTTAGAACACTATAGCACTGAACGAAATTGACCTTTTGTAGATAGAACAGAAAATCACAGCGATTTAAAGCTTACTGGGAGGAGATAGGCAAATGAGAGGGGGTGGACAGGGGGTACCCGATTCCCAGTTCCCTCCCCCTTTCCCCCCAGTTCCCTCCCCCTTCTCCCCCACTTCCCTCCCCCTTCTCCCCCACTTCCCTCCCCCTTCTCCCCCATTTCCCTCCCCTATCAGATTTTTCCCTCCCCCTGATAAAATTTTGTTCTTATTTAAGAACTAAAGCGTATATATGTAGGTGAAGAACTAAGAATAGTTCACCATAGACTCAGCTGTCGTATTTTCATGCACAATTACCCAGTAGGCAAAGAACCAGCCTATCTCCAGATCAATGTCTTTTCTAGAACCAGCAAAGGAAACAGTATTTATACTAGGCAAAACAAAAACCTCTTGTTTATGGTCACTTTTGGCGCCTACTCAATTTTGAGCCTTTTTGGGATATTAAGGTCTATTTTCTAGACTTTTTAAAGGATTCTTGTTTTACTTTTTTCATACAAAAAGTTTATATAAAAAAAGTTTGCCAACCTATCGACCTCATAACACTTGGTATGCTGATTTGTTTTCAAAGCTAACTTTTTCGCAAAAAATAAAAATCAGAAATACCTGGCGCCATTAGAGTGCCAAAAGTGTTGGGTCAAGACCAGGGCCGGCAGAATCAAGATCAGGCCTGATAGAAGCCGATCTGGGTCCAAACTGTTTGCAAAGGTTATCAGCAGACTGCAAAAGTGTATAAGTATTAGGATATTCTGCTGGTGTTGATTTATTGTTGATTGTTACTCCAATCGTGGGATTCTGTAATTGTTCTATGTTTTGTTGTACGTTACTTTATGTCCATTCTAGTTTTGCAGCTTTGCTTAGTTTGCCTTCCTGGTGTCTCGTGATTGTTGTGTGGCTCTGCCTGGCGGTGCCATGGGTTTGTCTGCAGTTTGTGATTGTGGTATTTCCTGATCATACTCACTTACTATTCTTGTAAAAAATTTGTTTTAGAAGAACTATAGGGGAGACAAGGAAGGGTTCATATGCATGATTTTGAGTTGGCGAGATATATGCTCTAAGGAACCTTCATAAAACTCTTTCACATTTGTGGAAAAATAGAATCTAGTATGAAGATTGTAGGGTGAAGGCCTAACTCTTTTGAGCACGAATCTCAATACTTGATTCTTTTGAATGTCACTTTAAAGCTGCATAGTCTGTAACTTTTGATCTTTTAATTTTAGAAATAATGTTTCTATTTTTCAAGAACACAGTAAAAAACTAAAATTCAGGCATACATTTTACCAATTTCGTAAATCTTAACAAATTATCAGTATCAAAACAACAGCATTTATGTTAAAAATTAACCGTCTATAATTATTGGAGGGGACGCAAATAATTACCAACAAGAGAAAAAAATACCTGTTTTTATAAGATAATTCACTTTTTCATGCAGTTTTCAGCTATAGTGAACAGATTTATTGAGAAAACATGACTTAATTCTACTTTTACAAACACCATTTTTAGAAAAGAAAATTTTTCGAAAAATGTTCATAGTTGCAGACTTAGTCTCTTTAAAATACACCATTCATCGATATTTTGACAGATCAAAACACTAGCATACCATGGAGGTCAGCCTTATAAGATCAGTGAACCTTTTTTTTTTTTTTTTTTTTTTTTTTTTTTACGAAAGTCATTCTCTAGCGCGGACAGGGACGCAACTTGCCTTAAATTAATAGTCTGCACTAAAAAATAGCATATGCTGATGAATAACATAGCTGAGGCGCCGTAAGGATGAGAGTAGTAATGCACGACACCATTTCTACTGATGAGACGCCACAAAATGAAAATGCGGCATCACGGTCCGCGCGCCATGATATAACACACTCTAGGTAGTGGTGCACAATATAAAATCTTTAAAAAATCAGGGCCTCTTTTGAGACGCCCGAAATTACTCGAAACCAAGACTCGAAAGTGAACTGCGTCCTTCTTAGGCCCTTATTCAAGGTCTCAAAGGGTATCGTTATGAATCATTTTTTATGAATTTTCTAGTATAAAAAAGCAATTTCGCCCTCCGATTTTTCCAGACCCCCGCCCACAATTGCCCCTCTTCCCGCCCCCTCTACTCCCGCTTCCCGCCCCCTCTACCCCCGATTCCGCACCCTCTACCCCCGATTCCGCACCCTCTATCCCCGTACCCCCGCCCCCCTGTCCACCCCCTCAAATGAAACCTTTACCAGTAGATAGAACATTTGATCCCCTTTCCAACGATATGCATAACTCATTTTTGACCAAAATGCCACTTAGAACACTCTTGCACTAAAGCGACGATTTAGTATGTCCAGTTACATATGTTACATCCTACAGTAAGCGCTCTGGTCCTTGAAACTTAGTGAATCATGAAGTGAAAGGGTCTAATTTGTGTTATGTTCATCCTGCATTGCATTGCTTTACCTGCTGTGATACATCACACTCTTTCATAAGAAATAGACAAAATGCTTGGGGGAAGATGGAAAATGTTCATAGGCATCAGAAGGTGAAAATGTGTTTGTCCTCTTTATAGAAGCATTAACAATACCAAAGTAAACCAGCTCACAAATATGATTCTTTTTTACAGAAATATCATCTTTCATCTTTTTCCTTCTGCAGAGCTCTAGTCTTTCTCCTCCTTGCATAGCATCACTTGAAACGCATGTTCAAAGAGTCACTTATCAGGCATTCATATCAGTTTCGGAATGTGCCAAGCCATGAATGGCCTAGTTGGAAAGCCAGTATTAATATGCGTCCTTAAAAAGATACATGCATGTTTGTAACATCCTTTAATAAGTGCTCTGATCTTAGAAACGTAGTGTATCATTGGAGTGAAATGGTATTTCTGCATTGCATTGCTTTACCTGCTGTGATACATCTCGCTCTTTCATCCGAAGGGGAAGAATTATCAACTCTCTTTGAGCACTTCAGAAGTAGTGAAATACTAAGGCTTCATCAAAGATGTCTTTGAATGCATGGGGAAAGATATACAATGTTCCAAGACATTACAGCTCATGTGTGATTCTTTTTCACAGAATTATCAAAGTACATCCGGCCAGGTACTCAAAGTTTTGACAGCATATTTTCCCTCCTTGTAGAGCTTAAGTCTTTCTCTTTCTTGCAGAGCATCACTGGAAACACATGTCCAAAGAGCCATTCATCAGGCATTCATACCAGTTTCCGAATGTGCCAGGTCATTAATGGCATAGTTGAAAAGTTGATGATGATGGCTCATCGATTTTGAGTGGAGTGGTGGTAAAATTGTACCAAATATATATTGATTGATATACTGTGTGATGATTCTACTGGTTGCTTTGTTTGTTTTTGTTGCAAGGAGGTGGGTGATGATGATTTTCCACAGAAAAGACACAATAATAAACGTTTCATATGAGTGTCATTTGGATGAGAATTAGTATTGAATATTTACATTAAGCAGGAATATTTATTGAATTGTCTTGTTAAACAGTCCATGGGCTTGACAATCTGAAATGAATATAAAGCTGTTTATTATAAGCTCATTTTATACAATATATTTAGGGGATAACTGTATTCAAATTTTTCATTTGGGGAGGTATATCGTCGGATATACGGTCGGAAATTTAGTTTTACGGCGACGCGCGAGCGGAGACGTAAAACGTGATTTCCGAACGTATATCCGACGATATACCTCCCCAAATGAAAAATTTGAATACGGTTATCCCAATTCTAATGCACTTCTTCAGTTTCTTCTCAAATAGGAACGTTGGAAGCCGCATAATGCCGCACGTCATCTAATGAAATGTGACGTAATTTATGACGTCAGACTGTTTCCTACAGTATAACGCAGGATATACTGCCGCAAATTTTTGACGTTATCCAATCAGAAGTAGCGTTACAAAAGCAAGTGCATTAGAATTAAGGTTGAAAAGCATGTTTCTTTGTTTTTATTTGTCAACTAAATTACTGTAAACCTATTCTGTAACGTTTTGTAAACAACACAGAGCAGTTGTTAAACTAAAATACGATAGCCACAATTACCACTTTTAGATTGTAATTAAATTCTTGAAACGCACATAACACCACAGGAAGATGTATTTCTTGGATTAAAAAGCGTTCACATGCAGAAAATGCATCCGGTATACAGACTCTTTTAGAATATCAAATGCTCAGATAGAATTTTCTCTGTGTGTGTCCCCTCCATCACAAGTTGAATCAGGCGAAAAGAAGCTGGAGATTACATGTTCGTCTAAGGAGTGAAAGTAGTTCAACTCCCTTGGCCACTAACAGAGTGCAGATTAATCTATGGCCTGTGATGTGATAGGAGAATCACAGACACCGCAATAAGAACAGTAAGGGGCTACAAGCCCGTATTAAAATGAAATGTACAAATCCATTTCTCAAACACCTATCTAGAATATATGCCATATGGTGAAAAAATAACTGACACAAACCGTCAAGTTCAAACTCTTTAAATTACAAGGAGCGAAAACTATGCGCAGGAAAGTAAAAAAATGCTAATAGAAATAGTCAGTACAAGCTTCTTCAAATCCAAGGAACCTCGCGCGTTAATGTCGACATGGAACAAAAATCCTTACATTTGGGGAGTTTATTTGTCTCATTAGATATCTATTGTTTTTGTTGTGTGTATACGTTAATTTGCTTTTGGCCTGTTGGTTTATAACTGAAATAGGACACTCTATCATTTATTCCATTTAGAAGCTATTGTAAAGTGGAACTTATCTCAATATAGAACGACCAGCTGAGTAAAAGCAATAACGTCTATGTAATGTTTTTTGTGATTGTATCTTTTGTATAAGAAAAAATACTTGAAATTTACATTTAGTTGCGTGCATAATTTTACGCTGGTAAAGGGGCGGATATAACAGAGGTCAACAAATAAAACACTCCCTTCCTTCCACAGAAGCAGAAACAATGATAGGCATTGTATATGATTTGAGTTAGAATTAGTTTAGAGCATTTACATTTAACAGCAGCATTTACTAAATTTTCTTGTTTAAATGTAAAGTTTTTCTTTGCCCCTTTATCAGACTCTATTAGAATGTCAAATGATTATATAGTTTAAAAGTCTTCATTCTGTAGCTCAAGCTTTCAATGTTTTATTCTTAAATTGATGTAGTAACATATGTAACAATCTGTTAAGGCTTACTCTGCAACTTAAAAGGTGCAAATATCTCTTATTCGATGCACCTTGAAATGTTCTTTAAGATAGGATATGTCTGTAAAATTCCAAAGGGGTTTGGGATGGAGCTAGCCCTTACTCAGATTGCAGTCGAATTCAGTGTCATGTTTCTACTGGTTTTGATGAGGCTGACAACTAGTTTGCCACAGATGCAGACAATGATAGGCATGTATATGATTTGAGTGAGGATTAGTTTAGCACATTTACATTTAACAGCAGCATTTACTAAATGTTTTTCCCTATGCCCCTCTATCTGTATTTTAGTATAATTCCTGATCCTTGCCTTCTTCCTTACTTTTATTCATATTAATAAATATTTAGAGAAAAAACGTTTATTTATAACATTTAAAACACATGTCATATGGGCTGATGATCAGCATTAAATATTATATCTTAGATTAAGGCGCCTGAGGCTAGAGACTTATAAGAACACATGTGAAAACATTCATCGTTTTCCCTGAAATGTCATCCCTTACATTAAGTCAATGCCCTTGTTTATTTATAACGTCACGTAACATATTTTACAGCCTTTATCAATCGAGTGCTCCGATTTTGTTGTTAAACTTGCAAGTATATGATTCTTTATTATATGAACAAGACAATCCCAAATATGTAAGATGTACAGCGGCAGCAAATATTTGCATATTATATTCTTACCTTATTAAAACCTACCAAAATGGGTGCTTTAAAACTGGAAGTAGGGTTGTTTGATGTCTCAATTAAGACACTATATTTAAGGCAGAAAAAAACGCACTTTGGGTTTTCTATATGCTAAATGAGTATGTTAGTACAACAAGGTCAAAAACATTGAAAAATGCACACATGCACAGGTCAGTTATAAGGCAAATGATAATGGTCACAATTACCATTCATTTTTAATGGGTAATTTGATTTATGTAACATACATAACACCTTGGGAAGCCCCAATTTTGTTCCTAGCTAAGGTATCCAGAATTTAAACAATTAGACAGTTTAATGCTTTCTTTCTGTCGCCCAAACCATCATTTTAATTTTTTCTTAATTTGATATGACCACTTACATGTATATAACAGGGTGTTACAGGCTAACACCCGGAGTACAGAGTGCATACATCTCTCATTTGATGCAGCTTGGATTGTTGTTCAGAATGGGCTATATCTGCAAAAAATATCTAAGAGGGAGGGTGGGGGGCAAAACCATTCTCAGCCATCAGTATTTACGGAATGCATATGTATCCATTATAGGTTCTTATGGAATATTTGCCAAAGTTGAACGTATCTGATGTTTCTTTGCTTCATCATAGTGTGTTTATTTGTTTAGATTGTTTATCTGTGATTACGCATTGCATAGTAGTGCGAGCTAAGCATTTTTTTGTGTTTTAACAACAACAGAATCTAGGGTGAACATTTGGCGCCAGTAAAATGCATTTAAGCTCCCTCAGTGGCTTAGGCCGCTGTCCGTTCTAATGAGGGGGTTCTGTTGTTGTTGATTTATTGAACTCCCATGGTTTGCGGGGTTTTGCTGTTTGGTCTTTGCTTTGGTTTGCAATACTTGTGTCCTATCTAGGTTTGCAATCATTTTGAAAAGGTAGAGAGGAATGGTTGCTTTGCTCTATTTTTCTTTTCCGTGGCTTGTGACTGTTGGTTCAATGCTGCTCTCCCTTGTGGTGCCGTGGGTTGGTCTGTAGCGCATGATTTAAGGTAATCCACTGATCTTTGTGTTTGCACGTTTCCAAACCCATATATATGAGCCAGTGCTTGAGATTTCCAACAATGTGGTATGTGCGACCAGCAAAGCCTCAGATCAGCCTGTGCATACGCGCAGTCTGATCAGAGCCTTTGCTAGTCGCTTGAGTATTCTATGATTGTTAAGCTACTGACTGAACACCATTTGGAGTTTCTAATCTTAAAAGAATGCTGCAGAGGCTCGTCCGAGCCTACACTTGTCAAAATGTCAAATTGTTGGAAATCTCATACCGTGGCTCAATTATTATCTGCATATCCCCATATATGAAATGGATAGACTCTTTCTTGTGCTTCAGAAAAACGCATACATTTTATATTTCTTTACAGGATCATCCAGTTGTTTTAATAATCATGGTCGACATGGTTTACTTTCATTTTTAAGTGCTTTGTCTAGTTTGGTTTTATGTAATTTAAAGTCAGAGGCTAATACATTTTACGATAGAGCACGTTCGACTAGGTGTTACTTCGGTTCTGAGGTCAACGATAAACGACATTTGATCAAAATTCCATTCATTAACTCAGGTTTGGATTTTATCGATTTGTATAGTTTCTTTTAAGATAAATCGGTGATTTTCTCTGTTCCAAATTACTGTTAATTATACATAAACTCCTGTCATTTGCAAAAATATAACAAACCTACCAGGTATACTATATTCAAGTTTAACAAGATTGTAACCAATATGAATGTAGATTCTGATACCACTGACTCCTGATTCTTCTTATTTATATTCCCATACAGGGCATATGATTACGGCTATTACTTCTTTGAGTGAGAAGATTGTTGTCGGGCATGGTTGTCATAAAGCCCTAAATGTTGGTGTCAAATCAAAAGAAAGCCAAGACAAGGTTCCTGCGTTATACTGGTTACCTAAGCTCTATCAAAACACTATAAAGCCAGATTTATTGCCAATTCTAGTTTTTGTACTACAACAGATTTTTTTCTAAATTGTAAATTTCATGTCTTTCTGCTATCAAAAACAAGTTATCAAATACTGTGAAAAAGTATATGAAAAATTAGGTAAGAATCTACATGTATTTTGGTATATTAAAACATTCAGGTGAGGTATTTGATAAACTTTTAGCTAGGGTTTGAACACGACCAATTTGTCTACATATGATTTATCCACCTCATAATTTAACAAAATAATAATAATCTACCGACTATAGTGTCCCAAACCAGCTCATAATGCCCTGAGGACCACATTGTCAGTGTTAATGAATGTGTCTTATTATAAGAAACATGAATAAATATGGTTTAGGGGTGGGTATCTGAATGGTTTCCGAGATATTAAGCCTTAAACGTTTTATGAAGTGGAGAGGGTGGGGAATATCTGGCACGATACTGGGGAACTTCTTCACCGTCAGTGTTATTGAATGTATATTATCATAGGAAACTGTAATATATATGGTCTAGGGTGGGATAGGAACGGTTTCCGAGATATTGAGCCTTTTATGAAGTGGAGGGGGTGGGAATACCTGGACACGCTACTGGGGTACGTCTTCAACGCCAGTGTTATTGAATGTTAAGGGGTGGAGATAGGAATGGTTTCGGAGATATTGAGCCTTTTGTGAAGCTGAGGGGGTAGGACATACACGGGCACGCTACAGGGGGACTTCTTCACCGTCATAAGAAACATTAATATATATGGTTTATGTGTGGGGATAGGAACGGTTTTGGAGATATTAAGCCTTTTATGCAGTGAATGGGGTGGGGCATGCCCAGACACGCCGCTGGGGACATCCTGATCAGTGTTATTGAAGGTGTCTTATCATAAGGAATAACATTATATAATATGGTTTAGGGGTGGGTATCTGAACGGTTTTCAAGATATAAAGCCTTTTATGACCTGAACGGGATATGGAATGTCTGGGCACGCCATTGGGGACTTCCCAATCAGTGTTATTGAATGCTTCTTGTCATAAGAAACATGAATATATATGGTTATGGGGTGGGGATCTGAATGGTTTCTTAGATATTTAGGACTTAAAAAATTGGTTGGGCCTGGGCATGCCTCAGGGTCAGCCCTTGAGTCTGGGATTTCCAATTTCAAACTTTCTTGCAAAACTATATATCAATATTTATCATATCAAAACATTTCAAAACAACCTTTCTGTGGTTAGTGAGAAACAGGTCTGGACAAAATTTTGGCGGTTTTGGGCACGTCCGTATGCCAGCCTTAGAGTCCGGCATTTTAAATTGTAAAACCCTGTTGCACAACTTCACATCCATATCTACCATCTCCCAAAATCTCAGAACAATCTGCCCAGTGGTTACCGAGATCTCGGTTTGACAAAATTTTGGCAGGAAGAAAAAAGAGGAAGAAGAAAAAGAAGAAAAAAAGAAGAACATTAAGAAACGAGCAGAAACAATAAATATCCCAACTTTGTTTGGGAGACTTAATTTAAGATAAACTTATTTATCTTATTGAAATAACCTTCTATTCCAAAGAGAAGGCTCTCCTTACCTTGCATGTAACGCCAGATGGGCGTTTGTAACTTCAGAACAGCCAAAAATATCTTTCATGGTCTTGTCGAAATGTATATGATGTTGGACAACATTTTATACGATTTGGCATAAATAAGTTGTAGGGATTCCAATGGGCAATACTTGTACTCCCATGGTTGCAGATTTATTTTTGTTTTGTTTTGAGTGGGACTTTATGTCTCTTTCTGGTGATAAGTGACGTTTGTAACAATACATACAGATATTTGGATGGTATTTTAAACATTAATAATATTTATTTTGACAATATTGTAAGTCAATTATACCCGTCAGAGCTTCAACTTATAAAGTCAATACCTCTGATACTGAAGCTTCGTTTTTGGACTTGCATTTGTCCATTTCTTGTCAAAATTTACGATAAACGTGACGATTTTGGTCTTGAAATTGTCAAGTTCCCATTTTTAGAAGGTGAGGATCCTCGCTCTACATCCAACAAAGTTTTTATTTCTCAACTCATCTGATTTTCTAGAGCACTGACTTCAACACTCGCAATAAACTGTAAACTCAGAAACTTCTTAAACAAGGCTATCGGTATCATAAACTCTGCAAAACAAAATCTAAAATTTACCGCAAATATACTATGATTTGATATCTAAATTCAATATCAGAGACATAATATCTCTTGCATCAGGGACTTTCGGAACCAGAGTTTTATGGCGACTTAGTGTATAAATTAAAGACATTTTTGGCTCTTATACTTTTCAGCGAAGTTTATTAAAAATAAAATTTCATTATAAAAAGATTAGTTTTAACATTAATGTATTGCAACAGACTGAATGCTTGGTGGTCAACCCAACCATGGTTGCAATCTTTGCTTTCCTCTTTAATTGCATGTCGGCGAGTAAGACCTTAGACTCTAGGATTGTTCAGAATTAAAGACTTATCTATAGATGAGAGGGTTAGGACCTAATGTTGTTTTTGTCTCTGGTAGGGCCCACTAGGGTTTAACTGTTAAGATTTATTCTACTCCAGTATTCAGTTATATGTACTGTTGATTTCTGATCTTTGTTTTATCTCCTTTTTATATCTTGATTTGTACATACTAGGAGATGATACATTGAAGAGTGAGTGATCTTTCATGCAAACTAAACATCCACATCAGAAACAAGGGTGAGGTTGGTACCGTCAAACAAGCTTAACTCCTCAAGTAATGTTTTCTGACCGTTCCGAGGCGGTGCTTCTTTTGTGGATCCTTTTGTCATACTGCCTTGTCTGTTTCTTGCAGCCTTTTGGTCACCTGCTGGGAAAGGGTAGACCTTTTAGCTCTCTTATATGTTATGTTTTCTTGTGCTTTTGCCACTTTCCCATATGGTATCCTAGAGCAGGTGTGGTATTTGATTTTATCAGTTACCTCTCATATCAACTGTATTGTTGCGCGTTGCCTGATTTAAACGTTGTCTATCTCACGGCATGTTGCCTTTATCAGGTCATGATGACGTTGCACTTTTTGAATGACGTCGCTAATGACGCAGAATCAACACAAAAATCGAAAATTACGTCATAATCGCTAGTTTGAAGAGTGTTCAACAATGGGTAAACTGATAAATAGAATACCAGGTTCGCGTCTTTTGATATCAAGTTTACCAGGCTCGGCTTTGAGAACGCATGTTGAATCGCTCGGCAAGCCTCGCGATGTCAACAAGCATTCTCAAAGCCTTGCCTGGTAAACTTGATATCAAAAGACACTCACCTAGTATTCTCTATGTATCGATTCCTGATCTGATTGTGGTATTTCCTTATCATATCCACTTACTCTTTTTTGTTTGTTTGAGTTCTTGTATCTCTAACTCCAGGGCTTCAGATTTTTTTCAAGATTGGTGGGCCGAAGTGACCCATGGAGTGGAAAAATGGTGGGTCATTTTCCGAAACGGTGGGCCCAAGCATATCAAGCTAACCACAGCTTGACATTTGGGTAGTAAACTTTACCTACACACTGACACAGACACTTGTATGCATATATGTATATTGACTGCTGATTATACAGTAAAACCTGTCTTAAGCGGCCACTCAAAAAAGAAGACCAATTATCGCTTAATGCAGGTCAAAAGTATTGCGGAATGCTCCAAGGGGAGCATTCTGCAATCCTTTCGACCTTCATTAAGTTACCATTTGTTATTAAGATCTTTGTTTTGTCTTTTTTGAGTGGCTGTTTAAGACAGGTTTTACTGTATTGACTACCTACATGTACTTTCTTTTTTGTGGAGTTAGTAGACTCGTTTTAAGATGAATATTTTTATTGAAGTGAGATTTTTTCACAACTAAAAAGGATGGGTCCACTTGGCCCACTGCCTTGGAAAGTGATGGGCCATATTTTGAAATTATGGGACAATGACCCGGGCCCACCATAAATCTGAAGGCATGTAACTCTCAATACCATGAATTGGTCTGTGTTCTGTTATTGTGGTTTCCCCCAGTCATACCTTGTTTGTTTGCTGCTACCGTAGCGCAAGTTTTATTTCAGCAGTATAGTTTTTAAGATACACATTCAAATAATGAGACAAAATAATCAGTTTGATGGTATATTCTTCCCTTCAAATCAAACTACTAGAACTAAAACGTTAAATTTCTAGCCTCATTAACTTTGAGTTAACAAAGGTAGATTGTATTCATGCTTTTGGATGGATTGATCTCGTCGAGGGGCTTGGCTATGTTTTTATGTGTATAGAGGCCAATGCATCAAGCGAAAACGAATTATCTTTCCTTAAAGGTCTTGTGAACCTTCAAAAACATTTTAAAACTCTTCATGATTTAAATGACATTGATGAGAAAACCAAAATGCTGAAAACCCCATCTTAAAATTCCAACCGAGTCAAAAGTTATACAAGTTTTAAAATTATGCACATTAGCATATAAGCCCCACCCACATTATTGTTTCAAGTTGATTTTTTCAAAATGTCATATTTTATTTAGTGTGATTTCTAAGTAATTAAGAAAAACATAATTAAGCTTTTACATGCAAATGTTGTATTTTATCATATTGAATCATTTTCAGCAAATAAAATATTAAGTAATGTTAAAATAAATGAAATATATTTTATTTAATATTTCAAAAAGCTCAAATGACGTCGTAGGAGCCTCTCGCATATTTTCATCTAATAAATTTTGAAATCTTCATAACTTCGTAGCTATTTTGAATTTTTTGATTGGGCTTTCGACATTCTGTTTCTCTCATTCCTGGCGTTTCAATCAATAGGAGTTTTAAAAAAGTTTTTTTGAAGATTCACAATACCTTTAAGCACTGGATCCAGTTAAGGATGAAGATATAAGCATATCAGTTTAGATTTTAGCACTAAAAAAAAAAAAAACTCCAGCTGTTAAGTTTTTAGACTTAATTTTTCGCAATAACTTTTTTATCTTCAATTTTAGCAAGATGTGTTCGCGATGAAAAGTATTCAGGAACATCTCCGCCAACTTCTCCAAATGGTTCCAACATCATAGATGGTGCAGCTTCCTCTGTGCTTAGATGCACTCTTTGAACATTTTAAGCAAAGCGCAAATAAACCAAGTCCAAGATGTCAGTCAAAAAGTTACATTGCTCCGCCCTAATTCAATTACTAAAGCGATGGATGGCTTGTTCAAATGTAATAGAAATCGCGCCTGATTCGCTTGTGCGTTAAGCTAGTAGGGTCATCTCAAAACTGTTCATTTCATAGCACGTGCATAAGACAAAAATTGCACGTAATGTGATAACCCAGCCTTTGTTCATACAAATGAGCCTGTTTTAAGTAGATTCTGCATATGCGCGGTAAATTCTGAGTATGTTACGGCAGTTTTATGTTATGCACAGCGGATGAAGGACAAGATGTGCACCGCTTCCGAATATTTTTTTTGAAACTACCCCTTTCTGCCACGCCTATACGAATTATACCTGTCAATAAAAGACTTAGAAATTTAGGACGAATTCAATTTATTGCAAAATCTTCACCTATATACACAAAAATATGTTTGCGCCACAAGCACAAGACCTTCTGGAGAAGTTGGCGGAAATTCTCCTCTACATCTTTCATCGGGAAAACATTTTGCTAAAATTGAAGATAAAAAGTTATTGTGAAAAATTAAGTCTAAAAACTTAACAGCTGGAGTTTTTTTTTTTTTTTTTTTTTTTTTTTTTTTTTTTTTTTAAGCAGTGCAAACATTATCAGAAGACAAGTAAAAGCTTTTCAAAAAAGCTTGTCATCTTCCAGCACTTAACTTTTTAAAGTGCATTGTCGTGTATTGACTGATATTTCAGTGGCTGTTTCAAGCGGAGATGGCGATGAGGTGGGCGTGACATTTTAGTGTTGTGACACCATGAGGTGATTTTCACAGAAAGGGCTATCTCTTGCTCCCTCAGAGCATGCTCCACAACTTAGCGGGTGCTGTCATACAGGTATATTTTCCAGACAGATGATGGCTGTTAGAAAGGACCAAAGTACATCGTAATTTGGAAATTCTAACCTGCTACCCCTTGATAAGTACAATGAACCATCTCGGATGTATTTAATCAAACAAGATGGAATAATTCATTTGTATACAAAGGGTTAATGATTAATATACCTGGGCTGCACTAGCTGTTTGTATAAGTACCTAAAAGGAAGCTAGGAGTATATGGGCTAAACTGTCAGCAATGGATCAGTATAGACCCTGTGATTAATGGCGCATCCACAAAAACCCAATCGTGAAATGCAAATAAAAGATAGATTGGTGTCTCAAAACTAATTTTACCAGGTCGTCGCTTAGCATTCTGGATCTAAAACCATATAGTTTGATGAAATAGTAAAATTAAACTATTTAACTGTTTTAAATAATTTGCGATCCGTTCTTTATCAGACTATAAAATCTGACAATTTGTGACACAATATGGTAAATGAGATCTGTACCAGGCTAGCTTTTATTACTTTTGCCCAGTAAACAACTAAACGTGGGTCACCATCGAAATGCTATTTGAATGGCTTTTTGCTGGCGGGCCGATAGCGGCCCGACAATGTATGCTGGCTGGTTGTGAATTGTTGCCCCCTGGTTAGTTTGAATAAGATATATCCACAATGCGCACTGGCTTTCATTCACCTTTGGGTGGATTCGATGTTACGAATATAAAACAAATAAACAAAAAAAAATCACTGCACTAGCTTAAGTTCTATTAACTAGGCCAGAGGCATATGATACTAGGTACTGTACTGCCAGCCAAGAGTGACAGTGATGTCATGTTTTGTTTACAAAGTTATCAGGGACTTATAATCGATAGATCACTTGTGTATTAATCCTATCCACAGAATAGGATTAATACATATGTGATCTATCGATTCGCGTTAGCTCAAGTAGAGTGTACAAGTTTATGTTTTACTTAACACTTGTAAACAAATTTTTTCGCCACTGTCACTCTTGGTTGGCACGACAGTGGTATCATACGCCATATATGCATATGTCTAATAAATTCATCGAGTTTCGTGATTTTATTAACGAGATGTGATCAATTCTGTTTATAATGATTATTATCTTTCTCGCCTTGACTTCTAAATATGCAGAGACATCGACGTCATTTTGGAATTGCCGTCATTTTAGACCAAGCCATGGCACAATGAGGAAGAACATTCATTAAGCTCATATGAATGTTGAAAGGCCAACGACTGATGGTATTTAGATATTAATGAGCATGAAAAATACAATATCAGAGAGTTTGAAAGCAGGAAAAGTCTTTTTTTAGCATTTAAGTTTTATGAGTTGGTGCAATTTCATGCTCATTTGAGCTGGGCATGAAAAAAATGTGTTTCATAACCTCGGTGCCTGCACTCTCTGCTCTTTTCTACATCAGGGAATTTAAACGCATTAAAAGTCTTTATTTTTAAGCATTTTAGTTTTTATGAGTAGTTGAAGCTTCGTGCTCAGTTGAGATGAGCATGAAAAAGGTTTTATAGCCTCGGCGCCTGTTCTCACTTCCTCAGCGATATGGTTGCCAGGCTAGAATGATTGACACGAAAACAGCATCACAAAACTAATATAAAATCACGCGTTTTTTTGCGAATATTTTAACACCAACGGGTCAGCAATTGATTTGAGCCGCGATATGTAATTTACAACAATGTTGCATTTTGACAAGTGTAGTCTCAGATGAGCTTGTGCAGCCTCCTGTTAAGCTTAGAAACTCAAAATTAGGTTCGGTAAGTAGCTAAACAATCATAGAATATTCAAGCGACTAGCAAAGGCTCTGATCATACTGCGCGTATGCGCAGGCAGGTCTGAGCCTATGCTGGTCGCACATACCATATTGTTGGAAATCTCATGTCGTAGCCCATTTGTCTACACAGATGAAAGCCGCGGAAACCCCTTATCTAGGGTCTTCCCAGGGAGGGGTGCATGTTCCTTTGTTCCCCTGAAATTATTTGGCTAATCCCCCTGCTTTCCCGCAAAAATGTTCTTAGGTTCCCTTTCCCCAATATTGTCTTTTGTCTCCGGTTTTCCTCAAAATATGTTCCCTGATATCACTGAAATAAAATGTCATTTCCCCCTGTTCGACAGGCCCTCCTGTCTGGTATTGAAAAAAATGTTCATCGGTATTTAAAGCATTGCTGAGCGGATGTGGTCTCGAGGATGTAAAAACTTCATGCTCAACTTACCACGATGATGGGATTCGAATTACTTATTAACCATTTACCTCAAAGAGACGCCTTTTAGCGCTCTTGTAAGAGAAATATGATATATCTGATCCTATACTAGTAGACCTTACAAGTAATTTCAAGCATAAAAGTTTATATAATTATTCAAAATGGGTGGAACCTAGCGTAAATATTCATGAAGGAAATGACAAAGTACGTACAAATGAGGCATTTTTTTCTTGTTTGTATCAGTAGACAATATCATTTGTTCTGGATATAAATTTTAAAATGTCATTGGCATTTTAAAATTTTCAATAAAAACAAATGTCAAGCTCATATGACATGAGTTGAGAATGAAAAATATTTTTATAACCGAATGCCTCAGTTGGCTACTCTTCCACAAACCATTAATTACAGTGACGTAAGGTAAATCCCAAAACCGTGATAACTTTCAATATATACTGATTTTTTAATAAATCAAATTTAGTACCAAAACATATTATGACCTCCTTGCATTGTGATCTAGTGTGTTTACCGGGCATTTATAATTTTACTGTTGTTTACGAAAAATCATTCAAATGAGAATGTCACATCGAAATTTGGCGAATTCACGGTCCATTAGACCTTCTAAACATGCCCATCTTACCTAGTTTTATTACACATTTGAGAAAAGTCATCAAAACTAACACATAAACATATTTGTGGATTACGTATTGTTCAGTTATTCTCAAGTTGATATTTCCTATTTCATGTTCAAAATCAGTGGACATTCAATTTTCGGTAAGACTTATATTTTAATTTCAGTTGCCCAAATGCATGTGTACTGCGTCTATGCAGTCTGATCAGAGAATTTCTGTATAATTGGCAAGTTTTAATGTTTGTAAGACTTTTCTCTGTTGGTGATCAGGCTGGTCTGCATTTTCTTGATAACATTGACACATTATTTGATGCAACACACTGTAAAAATAGCGTAAGTAGGCAAGCAGAGGTGAAAACTCATCTGCCAGCCTTTGGGGTACTCTTTAATACACATACTTTTCCCCGTCCCTTTATAACTGAAATATTGTTGATGGGACGTAAAGAACCAAATCAAACAAACAAACACATACTATTCTGTTATAATTGGCAATCATTTCTCGACTGAAACATGTTAAAAATATTTTACCTGTTATTGTTGTAGTTATTCTCGATTAGAGCAGTTGTGAGTTTACACCAATATCGGTGGCAATTCCGCTGCCACCACATTTGGTGTAAACAGTTACGCTTTATATTTTTACAGTGCATTTTTATGTACTACAGTAGTTTGTGTATATGATCGAACGAGCTGTTTTTGTTTTGAATCTGAAATAGGTAGAGGCCATAAAAAGCCTGAGAAGAAAGTATCCTGCCGGCATCCCATCACGGGCCACTATCGGCCCGCCAGCGAAACGCCTTCTGGATGGCGTTTCGCTGGCGGGCCGATAGTTGCCCAATTTTACGTGCTTATCTTCACCAGATATAAGAGGGAGCGCAGTGGCTCAGTGGTAGAGTGCTTGACTCGAGACCTAGGGGCCAGGGTTCGAGCCTCACCGGCGTCAATGCGTTGTGGTCCTTGAGCAAGACACATTTATCCTAGCTTAGTACTGGTTCGACCCAGGAAGACCCGTCCCTGTTTAACTGAAAGATTGTCGATGGGACTTAAAGAATCAAATCAAACAAACAAAAAACAGATATAAGCCGGTAAATAGCTATTCATAGCTTATGTTATACTGTTTGTATCTTCGACTATATTAGTAATTTTGTATTGTATTGTATTGTATTGCATTGTATTGGACACAGTGTAATTTAAAGTAGCAATAGAACTCTTATTTGACAAGCATCCCCCGCCCCCACCAACTCCCATTGGTCTAAATGAGCACACTTTCGGGACATCTGAAATACCACCATAATTCACTTTTATGACTTTCAAAAAATAAAATGAGATGTCAAAGTTTTTAAGTAAACATCATTCCCAGTGAAGTATACTTGACCCACAGGTTGATTGTTTAAACATCTTTAAAATGCAAATTAAAAATGCAAATGAGTGGAAATGTAGGACAGTTACTGTCGTGCCAACCAAGAGTGACAGTGACGTATTATTTTGTTTACAATTGTTAAGTATAACATAAATGTACACTCCTCTTGAGCTATCGTGAATCGATAGATTACTTGTGTATTAATCCTATCCTGTGGATAGGATTAATACACAAGTGATCTATCGATTATAAGTCCTGATAACTTTGTAAACAAAACATGACGCCACTGTCACTCTTGACTGGCACGACAGTAGAATATGAGATGAAACATTGGAAGAGATGCGTCGTCTGAATCTTCTCATCTGTTCCTGAAGCACCAGAATATGAAAAATTTCCACTAACTGCACATGGCACAACGAATGCTGTTGCGACCTCTAAATAATTACTGCCTCGGAGTATATCAACAGCTAATATTAGCCAGTATTCTTTTTAAAACATCAAATTATCGTTGAAAATTATATTACATTACAAATTAAAATATTTTAAATACATGCAAACGACCTCAGTAATTCGAACCCCCTTTTGATGCTTATGATACTACATATGTGTAAATTATAAATGTTTCAAAGATGACGTGTGATTTGATCCTGTTTGGTGCTTGTACACGGCAATAGCAAAAAAATGAACTGTGCACCTAGCAAAGACCCAGACCAGATTTGAGCTAAGGACACATGACTTCGTTCTGCGCATAGTAAAGACTCTGATCAGCCTGGTCCTGAGCTAATTATCAACTTTTTATGCTCAAATCAAATGAGCATGAAATTTATCCTGCTCATAAAAGTTGTAATGCCAACAATTGTTGGCATTTTAACATTTATAAGCAGTATAAAAACAGCATCTGAGAGAAAAAGCAAGAAAAAATATTTTCAGCGTTTTTCATGTAGTTATGAGCAGTTTAAGTTTCATATTCGATTGAGTTGAGCACGAAAAAAAATTATAACCGCAAGATCTGGCCCCGAGGTTATAAAACTTTTTTTCATGCTCAACTTAGCTGAGCAATAAATGTATCCTGTTCATAAATGTTTAAATGCCAACAATTGTTGGCATTTATGATAAATACAACATCTGAGAGAAAAAAAACTAAGTGAGAAAGAGGGCAAAGATCAGGAATCGATACAATCAAGCACAACACATGTCCCAGGATACCAATGGGAAAGTGATAATGTCACAATTAGACATCACAAACAAGAGCCAAGAGGTCAGCTCTTTCCCAGCAGGTGACCACAAGGCATCAACAAACAGACCCAAGAAGCAGCGATCTCTCTACGGCATTTAGGGCAATCAATATTAGAGGGAAATCTATATATAGGACCTTTAGAAAGCATAACAAAACAAGACAGAAATAACATAAATGATCCTCAAAAGAAACACCGCCTTGGAACGGTCAGTGAAAATATTTTACTGGAGGGCTTAAACCGGTTTAACGGTGCACCAACCTCACCCTTACTTCAGATGTGGATCAAGACACGTAGATGTTTGGTTTGCATGAAAGACCCCTAACTTATCAATGCATCATCTCCGAGAACATATAAATAAACACATAACAAGGAAATAAAGCAAAGATAAGGACTCAACAGTAAATAAAACTGAATACCGGAGCAAAAGAAATCCAACAGGTAAACCCCTGTGGGCCTGACAACAGCCAAAGCATCATGCCCCTACCATCTCGTCAATAGATAAGTCTTTAAGTTGGAACCGTCATAGAGTCTGAAGTCCGACCCACCGGCGTGCAATTAAAGAGGAAAGCAAAGTTGCCAACCGTGATTGGGTTGACCACCAACCATGCAGTCTGCTGCAATACATTAATGTTATAGCCAATCTTTTTATACTGTGAAATTATTTTAATGAACTGCGCTGAAAAATTATTAGAGCCAAAATTCTTCTTTAATTTATGCACCAACTCACCATAGAATTCAGGTTCCGAAAGTCGTTGGCGCAAGAGAGATTTAAGACCTGATTGGAATTTAGATATCAAATCATAGTATCGTCTATAAAATTTAGAAAAGGTTTTGATAAGTTTATGATACCGATAGCCCTGTTTAAGAAGCTTCTGAGTTAACAAATTATTGCGGGTGTTGAAGTCAGCAACATGGCTAGATGCTCTAGCAAAACGAATTGAGTTGATAGATATAGACTCCATAGGATGTAGAGCGAGGAACATCACCATCTAAAAATCGGAAATTGACAATTTCAAAATTAAAGTCGTCTCGTTTATCATAAATTTTGGTAGAAACAAGATCATTAGAAATTGACAAATGCAAGTCTAAAAACGCGGCATCGGTGTCAGAGGTATTAGCTTTATTAAGTTGGAGCTCTGAAGGGTATATTTGACTTACCATAGTGTCAAAATAAACATTATTAATGTTTAACATATCGTCCAAATATCTGGATGTAGTGTTAAAAGCATCAATAATATCAGCCTGCTTATCATCAGCAAGAGACATCATAAAATCCCTTTCATAACAAAACAGGAATACATCTGCAACCAATGGAGCACAATCAGTGCCCATAGGAATCCCAACTACTTGTCTTTACAACTTGGTGTCAAATCGAATAAAAATGTTGTCCATTAAAAAAGTCAGCGCATCACATACGTTTTGACAAGACCATGCATGTTATTTTTTTTAGTTTTTTTTTCTGAAGTAAGAAATGCGTTTCTGTCGTTACATGCAAGGTAAAGAGAGCCTTCTCTATTGGAGGCTCTTTTAATAAGATCAATAAGGTTATCATTAATTAAACTATGAGGTAAAGTAGCGTAAAGAGTAGAAAAACCTTTAGTAGACAAACTGGTCGCATTTAAATCTCTAGCTTTAAGTTTATCCAAAATTTCACCTGAATTTTTAATAGACCAAAATAGGTTTTTGCCGGATCTCTCATATACCTTTTCGGAATACTTGATAATACCAACGATTACTGAAGTCATTTAAAGAAGCAGCGATCTCTCTACGGCATTTAGGGCAATCAATATTAGAGGGAAATCTATATATAGGACCTTTAGAAATAAAATAACGAACGAACGAGAGTCAGAAATGACATTTAGATTACCTGTAATCACATGCCCTGCAGGGGAATATAAATAATTAGAAATTTGACAATCTCAGGAGTCAGGAGTATTGGAATCTATATTTATATCAGTTACAATTTTATAAAAGTTAAATATAGAATACCTAATTGATTTGTTGTATTTATAGCAAATGATAGTAGTTTCAGAATTATTAAAGTAATTTGGAATAGATGAAATCACTTAATTATCCTTAAAGATACTATGTAAATCAATAAACTCCATACCTTAGTAAATGAATGGAATTTTGATAAAATGTCGTTTATGGTTGACCTCAGAATCGATATAAGGACTAAGGAAATGTTGAACATAACACCTTGTACGAAGTGCTGCTATATATAATTTGTTCGCTCTATCGTAAAATTTATTAGCTTCTAACTCTAAATTACGTAAACCGAGATAGGCAAGGAACTTAAAAATGAAGTAAGCCATGCCGACCATGATTATTTGAAGCTATAGAAAGATCCTTTAGAGAAGTTTTAATGCGTTTTTCAGCACAAGTTTTGCGCTTATTGTTAGCATTTTTACATTTACCATGAGATCTACTTTTACGTCTTTTACATTCCAAAAGAGAAATAACATCAAAATCCGTCAATTTATAAATATTACCTTCATGGTAAATATTATCATTAAACCCTAAAGGAAAAGGTGACTGCAAAAATGTAATTCAATAATGTTCAGTTTCATGTCTCTTTATATTTTTAATCTAGATGATGAACTAGGATCATATATAATTTTTTTCAACTGGTTGAGTTATAATTTTACTAGTGAATGACCATTATTTTTGAAATGTCGATTAAGAAACGTGTCAATTTTTTAAGGCCTTTTTATTTTACGAAAGTGCTCACAAAACCTAGTCTTAAGGGATCGGCCAGTTTGTTCAACATATTGCATTCAACAACTAATTTCAGTTCAAGTTATAACATAAATCAGATCAGATGAAGTTCAGTCCATATCATTATTATTGATTATGGAAAACTGTCTACCATTTACAGATGATGTAATGGTAGAATTAGAACATAAATGTGTGCAACAGACACACCTCTCGGCATTGCACTTAGAAACATTAGGATACATTCCTCGTCTTTTGAACGCATTAAACATGTTAAATAGTTAAGTAAACTTCCTGATAATAGGTGACCCGAGAGGAGATAACCTAATGGTAGGAAGCTTATTCGAAAATTGTTAACAGAACTAGGAATACGAACAGAGGACGCCGAATGTAAGCTAATGGGAGAAATATGTAATTTTGCTAATTTAGTTCTTATCATAAAAGTTGTGTGAGTAAGTACTATCCCAAGACAAGCAATCAACACACCGGTTATTAAGATAAGCCAGTATAAATATGCGTCATTAAAAGCAAAGGAAGGCATAACAAATGCAATCGATAATCCAAATGGCTAATAGAGAGTCAACAGAAATAAAGAAGGCAGAAGTTATATACAACGGGGTATGAAAATCGGTCTTCCAGTGATCTTAAATGCGATACAAGACATAGAGGATATCCAGGGAAAGGAACAATGGAAGGAGATTGTACACACGACCCTGAGGACTGGAATAATAATGAAAGTGCGGGGGGACTTTTTAGGGCCGACACACAGCACAGATAAAACAACTCTAATAATATCCTTTATCAACAATCAGCCATTTTGTTTGTTTGATTTGATTCTGTACGTCCCAGTCAACACGACAAACATCTATATTGTTCAATGTTTTACATGTAGTTACGAGTAGTTTAAGCTTCCTGCTCAGTTAAGATGAGCACAAAAACAAGTTTATAACTTCAAGACCAGGCTGATCGGTCTTAACTGGACGCAGAACGAAGTCATGTGTTCCCAGCTCTTAAATGAGCACTGGGACGACTGGATAATCTCAGTCTCCGCAGGTTGCTCAGTTCAATGTTCACGTGCACTCGCTCATGATTATATTGAGACAACTTTTGAGTGAGAAATCTGAAAATTGTTTGAACTACCTCCTCTTACATGGGGGCTCTTATATCGTGTGTATACAGGTTGGCTGATTTTTTATCATTGGACGATGTAGCCCATACTTCGTACATGCTTGATCAGTAAAGCCCTTTAGCAACAATCAGCCATTTTGTTTGTTTGATTTGATTCTTTAAGTCCCAGTCAACAATTTTTCTGTTATGTCTGGAGGGGTCTTCCAGGGTTTATCAGTACTAAGCAAAGATAAATGTATCTTTCTCAAAGACACAACACAGTGAGGTTCGAACCCGCGGCCCCTCAGTTTCGACTCAAGCACTCTACCACTGAGCCACTGTGCTCCATGTCAACAATCAGCCATTAGTTTTAAATTGGTATATCATATTTAACCTCAATAAAAGATCAGAAAAAGCCCTGTATCAACCATCAGCCAGTAGCTTAATTAGCCTTATTAGGTCCAGACACCAATTGTTCAGTAAAGGCCATGTATCAACCATCAGCCAGTAGCTTTAAAGTACTTTACCATATTAACCTCATTAGGCCAAGATAACAATTGACCAGTAAAGGCCATGTATTAACCATCAGTCAGTAGCTTTAAAGTACTCTATTATATTAACCTCATTATGACGATATACCAATTGATCAGTTAAAGCCATGTATCAACCATCAGCCAGTAGCTTTAAAGTACTTTACCATATTAACCTCATTAGGCCAAGATAACAATTGATCAGTAAAGGCCATGTATCAACCATCAGCCAGTACCTTTAAAGTACTCTACTATATTAACCTCATAAGCCAAGATAACAATTGATCAGTAAAGGCCATGTATCAACCATCAGTCAGTAGCTTTAAAGTACTCTATTATATTAACCTCATTATGACGATATACCAATTGATCAGTTAAAGCCATGTATCAACCATCAGTCAGTAGCTTTAAAGTACTTTACCATATTGACCTCATTAGGCCAAGATAACAATTGATCAGTAAAGGTCATGTATCAACTATCAGCCAGTACCTTTAAAGTACTCTACCATATTAACCTCATAAGCCAAGATAATAATTGATCAGTAAAGGCCATGTATCAACCATCATTCAGTAGCTTTAAAGTACTCTATCATATTAATCTCATTATGACGATATACCAATTGATCAGTAAAGGCCATGTATCAACCATCAGTCAGTAGCTTTAATGTACTCTACCATATTAACCTCATTAGGCCAAGATAACAATTGATCAGTAAAGGTCATGTATCAACCATCAGTCAGTAGCTTTAAAGTACTCTACCATATTAACCTCATAAGCCAAGATAACAATTGATCAGTAAAGGCCATGTATCAACCATCAGTCAGTAGCTTTAAAGTACTCTACCATATTAACCTCATTATGACGAGATAACAATTGACCAGTAAAGGTCCTGTATCAACCATCAGTCACTAGATTTAAAGTACTCTATCATATTAACCACATTAGGCCAAGATAACAATTGATCAGTAAAGGCCATGTATCAACCATCAGTCAGTAGCTTTAAAGTACTCTATCATATTAACCTCATTAGGCCGAGATACCAATTGATCAGTAAAGGTCATGTATCAACCATCAGTCAGTAGCTTTAAAGTACTATACCATATTAACCTCATAAGCCAAGATAACAATTGATCAGTAAAGGCCATGTTTCAACCATCAGTCAGTAGCTTTAAAGTACTCTACCATATTAACCTCATTATGACGAGATAACAATTGACCAGTAAAGGTCCTGTATCAACCATCAGTCACTAGATTTAAAGTACTCTATCATATTAACCACATTAGGCCAAGATAACAATTGATCAGTAAAGGCCATGTATCAACCATCAGTCAGTAGCTTTAAAGTACTCTATCATATTAACCTCATTAGGCCGAGATACCAATTGATCAGTAAAGGCCATGTATCAACCATCAGTCAGTAGCTTTAAAAACACGATTCACTATGATTTATGCTGGTGGGGACTTGACACAAACGGTTTGGACCCAGGTCACACCCGAGAGACATCGGGCTGATCTGGATCCAAAACGTTTGGCATCTGCTTAAACTTGGACGACCCGGCGTGGGACCATTCTTTTGTCGTAATACGTGATTTGAAGTTTGCCTGGTGATCAGTGTAGACCCGAACCAGGTGTTGCTTCATGCAGCGTCTGGTCGGAGTCTTTACTTATACTGTTCACAGATGCACCTAATTTTTGGAATTCAATATAACAATAAATGAACGATCACATACAGAGAGAGCCCGGGTGGGGACACCGGACCGGGAGTTCACTTTTTCACTTTTTCGAAATGTACGTTCAAAATTTATAGTTTTTGGAGAGACTTAAAGAGTGCGAACCCTGGACTGATGTTGCTTTTAAGAGTCAGGCCTGGTTTTACCCTTATTGCAGTATGCTCTTCTGTGATACACAGAAATATACAATTGGCGATGATGCGACGACTGTGGTGGTAGTGTTTTGTAGACAGTCTCACCTAGGATGTACTGACATGAGTTTGCAGCAAAATAGGGACAAAAATGCCTAAATCTGCTTCACTCTCAAACTACACTTATCAATTAATTACACTTTAAATGCATGCGTAAAATATATGTTTTGTATATTATGTATTGTTGTGACGATGAGCTTGTAATGCTTAAGTCCAAATAAAATTTCTGTTCTGTTCTGTTCTGTTCTGTTTAAAGTACTCTACCATATTAACCTCATTAGATCAAGATCCCAATTGATCATTTAAGGTCATGCATCAACCATCAGTTATTAGCTTTAAAGTGCTCTACTATATTAACCTGAATAGGTCAGGATAACAATTGATCAGTAAAAGGCCATGTATTAACCATCAGTCATTAACTTTAAAGTATTCTACGATATTAACCTCATTAGGTCCAGATACAAATTGATCAGTTAAAGCCATGTATCAACCATCAGTCAGTAGCTTTAAAGTACTTTACCATATTAACCTCATTAGGCCAAGATAACAATTGATCAGTAAAGGCCATGTATCAACCATCAGCCAGTACCTTTAAAGTGCTCTACCATATTAACCTGAATAGGGCAAGATAACAATTGATCAGTAAAGGCCATGTATCAACCATCAGTCAGTAGCTTTAAAGTACTCTACCATATTAACCTCATTAGGCCAAGATAACAATTGATCAGTAAAGGCCATGTATCAACCATCAGCCAGTACCTTTAAAGTGCTCTACCATATTAACCTGAATAGGGCAAGATAACAATTGATCAGTAAAGGCCATGTATTAACCATCAGCCAGTACCTTTAAAGTACTCTATCATATTAACCTCATTATGCCAAGATAACAATTGATCAGTAAAGGCCATGTATCAACCATCAGCCAGTAGCCTTAAAGTTATCTACCAGATTAACCTCACTCGGTCAACATACCAGTTGATCAGTAAAGGTCATGTATCAACCATCAGCCAGTACCTTTAAAGTTATCTACCAGATTAACCTCACTCGGTCAACATACCAGTTGATAAGTAAAGGTCATGTATCAACCATCAGCCAGTACCTTTAAAGTTATCTACCAGATTAACCTCACTCGGTCAGCATACCAGTTGATCAGTAAAGGTCATGTATCAACCATCAGCCAGTACCTTTAAAGTTATCTACCAGATTAACCTCACTCGGTCAGCATACCAGTTGATCAGTAAAGGTCATGTATCAACCATCAGCCAGTACCTTTAAAGTTATCTACCAGATTTACCTCACTCGGTCAACATACCAGTTGATCAGTAAAGGCCATGTATCAACCATCAGCAAAATCTTTATTCGCCGATGACGCATCATTTATACTGGATGGCTCATTTAAGTCATTTCAAACACTGATTGACATCTTAGATAATTTTAGTTATATTTCTGGATTGAAAATTAACGCCAAAAAGTGTCAAGTTCTGCGAATAGGTAGCATGACTAAAAGCAATGAAGTATACCTAAAAGACAGAAAATTTCAATGGAGTTCTACCGAAGCGAGTTCACTTGGTATGACCTTTGGTACTAACAAAGAAAATATATTCCGAGCAAATTTAGAACCTAAAATAAAACTCTTTGAAAAATGTTTGAAGCAGTGGCAACATAGGAAACTGACACTGATGGGTAAAAATCACTGTTATAAAAAATTATGCACTTCCAAAATTAGTATATGTTCTTTCCTCTTTACCTGATCCGAATAAACAAACCATTAAACGAATTGAAACAATAATGTACGATTTCTTATGGGATTCAAAACCTGCTAAAATAAAAAGAGAAATACTTACCATGGATTATGAAAAGGGAGGGCTAAAAATGATAGACCTGGAAACCTTTATAAAATCCTTAAAAATATGTTGGATAAAAAGAATGATAGAATCTGAAGATAACGGAATACTTAAAAACATATATCTTAGCAAACTTAAACCCTTTGGAGGAAAACTTTTATTTGAATGTAACTTCTCTGAAAACGATATGCATAGATTTACGCAAAACAATTTTTTAAAAGATATCTTGGCAGCGTGGTGCAAATGTATTGAAAATCCAGTTATCAGTTCTTATAGGCACGAAATCTTATGGAACAACAGTAATGTAAAAGTAGAAGGTAACACAATAATGTATACAAATTGGTTCAGTAACGGAATAAAATATTTTGAAGATGTATATGATATTACAGCAAAAGCACTTTATTCATATAGAAGATTACGCGAAAAATACAACCTCCCAGAAGGTGATTTTCTTAAATATCTAACCTTGATACATAGTATACCAAATGCATGGAAAACCAATATTAAAAATGAAAATGTTAATATACCCAAAAGTCCATCTATTCTTGATCAAATAACAAAATCAAAACAAACCAACCAGTACACCTATAAGTTACTTATGAAAAAGAAATTACCACCAGAAAGAAAATCGGAACAAAAGTGGATAGAACAATTCAGTGACGAAAACCTAAACTGGCATAACATATATACCAGTCGCTTGCAGGCAACAAAAGACGTTCGACTCCAGAATTTCCAGTACAAATGCTTAATGCGAATTATTCCCACCAATAAATATCTATTAAAATGTAAAATTAAAGAGACAGCTTTATGTGAATTTTGTTCAATGGAAATAGAAACTATAAATCATCTTTTTTGGGAATGTAACCATGTACAGCATTTTTGGACAAACCTGGCCATGTTCTTATTGAGACATAACCTAACAATCAATTTCAGTTTAATGTATGTTACATTCGGTATCACGGAAAGAACAAATTGTATAGAAACCAAGGTCAAGAATTTCATTATACTGCTCGGCAAATATTTTATATTCAAAAACAAATACCAAGGAACTCAACCAACACTAGAACATTTTAAGTTGTACTTAAGTCAAAGAATTAAGGTAGAAAAATACATTTATTTTACAAATGATAGAATTGCCCAATTCGACAGAAAATGGGGGAACCTAAAAACATTAATAGATTAATAGACTATTAAAAACATAAACAGAAAGGCGACTACTCTCTCTCTCTCTCTCTCTCTCTCTCTCTCTCTCTCTCTCTCTGGTATTAATATATTGTTACCCAAGCAAGTGGCAAACCTCTACTTCATAATTTGTTAATATTCTTCGAATATTATCTTTCAAAACTTCAAATTATCAAGACGCCACGCACTTGGTTCTTTCTAATGCCCTATATTCCCTCTCCTTTTTTCTACACACCCCCTCCTTCTTCTTATAAATAGTTTCTGAAGCCACCTTGTAAAACATATTAAGGGATGATAATATATGAATGTCAACTAGTCATACATCATGCTTAACAAAACGTGACAAAATGTTTTTTCTGTACCATTGCAAACAATGCCTATGTAGAACCGATGCCAGAGTCTGGATATCCACCCCAGCTGATACACTGAGTACTGAAGTTTCGTCAGTATTAGGGATTCTGATTGAGTATAAGCATGGATACTAAAAGGCATTTTCTCATGTTTTACGCATTTTGTGGTATCATATTATCCTTATTTTACAGTATGACTACTTAAAACTTGTGTATAGTAAAATGTATTATGCCTATATATGTTATATGATGTTGTTTCTGAAATAAAATAATTAATAACAAAAAAACCATCAGCCAGTACCTTCAAAGTTATCTATCATATTAACCTCACTAGGTCAAGATACAAATTGATCGGTAGTGGTCCTGTATCAACCATCAGCCAGTACCATTTAAGTACTCGACCATATTAACCTCATCGGGTCAATGTCCCAGTTGATCAGTAAAGGGCATGTATCAACCATCAGTCATTAGCTTTAATGTAACCTGAATAGGACCAGATAACAACTAGCTTAAAGTAGTTACCATATTTACCTCATTAGGTCAAGGTAAAAAATGATCGTAAAATTATGACGTTTTTTCTTATCCATCAGTTTTTACAGAACCTTCTAATTGAGTACACGTAATAGAAACAAAACAGAGCCTTTGCTGAGCTCGCATACACTAAGTATAGAAGTTGGCGAAGGCGCAGACAAAAGGCTCATTCATCTTTCCTAGATACTTCAGCATTGGCGTTTTAAGTGGGGTTTTGTGCAAATGCTTTAAATACCAAAAATCTCTTTTGAAGTATTGAATTGTTCATGACACGTGTGAAATGTAAATACCCGACTATTCTGTAATCAAAATACCGATCAAAACTGGAAATTGACCAGAAGGCACAGTCGCTTGATAGATGGGATGGATAAAGCATTTGCTACAACCAGAATAAAGACATCAGATCACTATCTACAATCAAACTCAGATGAAATGTATTCTTTGTCACAATTATTATACTTGTCAAACTGTCACTATGTTAATGCATTCGCGGATCCAGAGGGACTGGACCCCCACCCCCTGAAAAATCACAAAGCTATCGGTTTCTTAACGATAGTGGTACGGATACCTGAAAAATCACAATGCTACCTAGACAGCATTCAATGCTGGGCCATCATTGGCCCACCAGCTGAACGCCATTTAATGGCGTTTCGCTGGCGGGCCGATAATGGCCTGCTTATAGTGGTATTTGGCCCCTATATCCCCTCATCAACTGAATGATTTTTTAAAGTCAGAGTTGGCCCCCTCTGACAACCATTATTGATTTCGCATGCTCATTTGTGGGTAGAGGCAGAGGGGACGGTGCTCAGGTTAAGATAAAGTTCAGCATAAAATTAAAAACATTTTCTTATTCATCATTTATAACATATGTTGTGGGTGCTGAAAAGATTTAACTGCATTTTATGCCAGTCTTTTTTTGTTTGTACTATACAGCACATGAATGGAAAAGCAAACGCATTTTCAATTTTCATAGCCTATAAAAAAAAGTTAATCATTTTGAGGCATATTAAGCATGATGATTCTTCATTATCATGATATAACGCCATAATGTAAATATTCTTTATTTCCTAAGATAAGGAGAGCATACATAATGCATGCATTACAAGTTACAAAGAAACATAAAAGTAATAAAGAAAATAAGAGCAAAACATTGTAAACTATATGAAACGAATTTACAGAAACTACAAGATAAAGCCAAAGCTGTTCAATCGTTACCCGACAACCATATTAAGTCGAAACAACGTCATGTAAACGTCGATTTCGCATTATGCCGCATCGACGTCCACACGACGCGAATCAACCATTCTGCTGGGCTTCGACAGAAACCAGTGAGTAATAAACCGTTATAGCCACCAGGGCGACACATTTACCAGTTGGCAGTACACATGAGCACCGTCATATCGACGTATTATAAGACACGTGGTTGAACTCTTGAATAAGTAAAAAATGAACGAAAAAATCGTAAAATACAGACTAATAGCTCCTTTGCCCTCTTATAACATATTCTTGGCGAACGAAATCCAAGCGGTTGAAGATCTAGGGAAAACCAAAGTCAATATTGAGAATAGCACTCATCGCATCCGCGATCAACTTCCACTGATCTATGCAGTCTCGCCAGATTCTTCGCTGTTCGCATGAAAATGGCAGCTATAACGTGATTTAATATCGAATAATAAATGTAATAATTCGTGCTCCTGTATTATTAAATTTAATAAAGTCGTTGAGAAAAGCGATAAAATACTCGACAAGCCTCGCATTTTATCTCTGTACCTCGAAACATGAGCAAGATCCTAGATATAGGTATGCACGCAAGAACTGTGAGCGTGTGTGACTACCAGCAAAAATCGAAGTGACCATTCCCCTTGTGGTTCGAGCAGCAATTATCAAAATATGCATATTTTATTGAAATAATTGTCTTTAATTGTCAAATGATTTCGAAGCATGTTAAATTAAAATGTATCAACGTTGTTCTGGGCACACGAGGCCCCGAAGTGAAACACCGTAGGCGTAGATGAGGAAGGCTAACATCCCATTTTAATCGAACAACAAAGTGGCTAAAATCATGTTACAGTGGCATTTAATAAAAGAAAATGAGCAAACGCACATTACATGTGGCATAGGCAACCGGCCGAGTCTCATTATCGACAGCCTTGTGCACGGGTTAATGACGCGGTGATTCGTCTTACCCCCTTCACCCACCCCACCCACCCCCATAAAAACAAAACAAACATAAACATTTTTCCATTAAATTATGAATAAAAATTAATTTTATAAATTTTTCCCAGTACAATTAAGACACAGTGTACTAGGAAATTTATAAAATGAAACAGGGAAGCAGGGTTTGGGTCTACTCCATTTTAAGACAAAAACGAAATACATGTACAATATGTTTGGAAATTATATCATGTAACCACCCCTCAATATACACAATTGAAAACTAAATGTATGATCTGTTCGGTGCTGCACTGGTGTCTGCATTTTATACAATCCTTGCCAACTTTAGTACGAAGTAACTCGTGATGATGTGCAGGATCTACACTGATGTCGCTGCTATAAAGTAGTTATACCATGTTTGTCGACATGTACGTAAGATAATCCACTCGCTAAAACTCGTGGATTATCTCCACGTACAGGTGGACAGCCCACTTATCTTCCATATTCTAATTAACAATTATATACAAGTATATGCCCGACATAAACTATTTATTTATTATTTTAGGCGGACGAAAAATAGTAATTTGAGACGGTGATACGGTGACTTTAACTTCAATGTGGTAATGTAAAATTTGAATAGTGCATGTTTAAATTTCCTTTTGAGACCTGATTAAGCAGAGATAAAGTGCCTTACTCAAGGATACAATACAGTGACTCCGTTGATTGGCGAAGATAGAACTGAAACGTTGTTGACTGGGACGTAAAGCATCAATACAAAACAAAACCTGTCTATCTATCTATCTATCTATCTATCTATCTATCTATCTATCTATCTATCTATCTATCATTCTATCTATCTATCTGTCTGTCTGTCTGTCTGTCTGTCTGTCTGTCTGTCTGTCTGTCTGTCTGTCTATCTATCTTTCTGCCTGTCTGTCTGTCTGTCTGTCTATTTATTTGACTGTCTGTCTGTCTGTCTGTTTGTCTATTTGTCGGTCTGTCTGTCTGTCTATTTGTCTGTCTGTCTGTCTGTCTGTCTATCAATATATTTGTATATCCGTCTGTCTGTCTGTCTGTCTGTCTGTCTGTCTATCTATTTGTCTGTTCTGTCTGTCTGTCTAAATGCTATTTATTAGGACATGGTCTAAGTTCCGGCAGTGCTTATTATAGGACTAACTCACAATGATGCACCTTTTCGTTGAAATTGGAATAATTAAAGTTTGAATCACCTAACTATGGGAAAATCATGGTCCATAAAATATCTCGATATAAACCGGACCTACTGAATCAAACCCATTAACTCTTTGCCTATTGCATGCTTTTTGTCGTATGCTGATTTTTGTTGTTGTATTTTTTCCAATTATTAAACTTTTTCAAAATTTCCAACAGTGTCAAACTGTTTGGATCCAGATCAGGACCGACGTTTTGTCGGTCCTGATCTGGACCCAAACTGTTTGCAAAGATTATCAGCAGACGACACTAGTAGGCAAAGAATTAAAGTAGTCATTTGATTCAGTCAAACGTATCAAAGGAGGACGCTTATATAACAAAACGACTGTAAAGGTATTTCTATATTAATTATGACTGTATCCGCTAAAATTGAATTCAAGCAATAAATAAAAGTGTAGACTTGAACAAATGCAACATTACGAGGAGTCTGAATTTGGATTTCCGCTGTTGATATCAACGCAAGAGGCTCTCAAGTTTGATAATTAATAAATTGTTCATTTTGGGGGGCTTGTGCGCACATTTCAAACAAGAAATATCTTTAAAAAAGATATTCAGCGGCATTCAAAGGAGAACATACATTTAAAGTCCTGCTGTAATTGGAAGATGTTTTTTATGCACAAAAGACTGGTGTTAGATGTTGAATGATTGGTTGAGGTGAAAAATTGAAGGTTGCCAACGTGAAAGTTTGACTCAGAGTATGTGAACGATGTCTTTTGCAGATCAAAGTGATAAAGAGTATTGTAAGCTTGTTGTAGGGACACGGTGAAAATTTGTAATTAGTCCGGAAAGTCAGTTGGTGGGGGAGTTGCATTGTAAAAGAGAAGTGTAAGTTTAAGCATTGATCTGGCTGCGTAGGTTTCAAAGCAGTATTATAAGTAGTTCATAACTAAGAATGTTTGGAGTTATGGTATATTTTGTATATTTCATGTTTAATATTAAATAAAGGGATTAAAAGTGCTTGATTCGGGCCTGTTCCATAAGCAAGTTTATTAATCCCCAGCAGCAGCGTCTTTTACTGTTCTTTCTCAAATTCCCCGTCGATCAAGCTACTTCGAAAATTCCACCATTGCGTGAGCGATGTTGATAAACTTTGGAATCCGGATTGCCCTCTAAAAACGAAAAGGCCAATTAGAGACCTGAACAGTGATTTTGTTACCTGCGCATCCTGTATCTTTTGCGCATAATTTTGTCTCTGGGATGCAAAGGTTTTATTTCAGCAAGTCCCAGGAGACTTGTCATTAAAAATAGTGTTCTGGACTCATAAGTTTGCAGTTGGGACTCATTGATAAGGGAAACAGCGAGTCCCAGGACCCATAAGTCCAAAATTGTAATTGAATCACTGCCTTACCACTGAGCTTGAATCCAGATCAAACGAGGAGCCTTTGGATTTTCTAGGCTAAAGTAATAAAATAACTAAATGTAAATGGGTCAGTTACAATATGCCCCCTAGGCATTATTTGCATTGGCTTCGATTGAGGAATACGGTTTAGTGTGTTTATGAGCAGAGTCTTACTGGAATATGCATATTTCCTGAGTTTTATTTGCTTCCAATGGATTACCTATGTACAAATCGTTAACTAAAACAAAAATACTCAGAGCTTGAAACACATGAAACACTGAAAATAGTGGCTTCGGCAAATGCAATATAAAAACACTAGGGGAGACCGGGGCTAGTTCGGCCCCATTTTAGAAAATGTACAGTTTTCGAAAGACTATTAAATCCAGGTCTATCCAACCTATATATTTAAGTAAGGCACAATAGGGCGGTACCAGTCCCGGTAACCCACAACATGTGTCTTTATACGATAAAGGGTAATCTTCATTTAAGGAGATCAGGTCATGGTGGCCGAACTTGCCCCGCAATGGACTAAGTTCGGCCACCCCTCGGGGCAAGTTTGACTATATATATATATATATATATATATATATATATATATATATATATATATATATATATATATATATATATATATATATATATATATATATATATATATATATATATATATATATATATATATATATATATATATTTAAGATGCCCTGAAGAATTTTCCTTTTCCCCCCGAACTATTCCACATTGGAATAGTCTGTCTCCTTCTGTGGCCAATACCCAGTCCACAGAGGAGTTTAGGGCACTCCTTTCTTAAACAAAAATTCAGCCAAAAGTTTTTGTGTTTTTTGTGTTGCTTTTGTTTTGTTTTTGAGTTGTTTTTGTTTTTTATTTTATCAAAATTTCCAAATTCGCAATCTCTGGTGTAATGCTGAGCGAAACCAGTAAATATAGAAAGAAAGGATTTAAAAGCAGAAATTACTATGAAAAATTTACTAATCATGCAAGAAAACGAGTTTTCTGGTACAATATCAATCTACTCTTCGACAATGCAGCCATTGATTCCGGGACATCTCGGCCCCTAACAAACTCGGCCCCTAACATACTCGGCCCCCATATATTTGGGGACCAAATTCGACCCCTACAAACTCGGCCCCCACCAAAATATGGTTCATGGGGGCTGGCTAGTTTCATTATACATGTGAAGCATCGGTTAAAAACATTAGTGCCCATTAAAACACATGCATGATGGAAATAAATGCATGTTGTGCTGGATATTGGCATTTTATGATAATGACGCTGTCAAGATTCAGTCGAATAATCAGGTATGTTTACTCAAACGTGCATGAGCGTTCTACATGAAACCAAGGGCAGTCTCGATGTTGGGAATTGTAAATTGGGTCTCGACTCGAGAAAACCTGGGGGTTTGCGAACATCAAGGTGCAGAGCAGCCTGTGCATCGGCAGTCTGGTCAACACTTTTGCTATTTGCTTATTGGAAAATATCGTACTATTAAATACACATATTTATTTCCAATTACCGTAGTCTCATCGATGATTGATTTAATTTTAAGTTTTTCATCGTGCGTAGATCTAATTAAGTCCAATTAAGGCCAATGTATGGATGGGCAGATGGATGGACTGAAGGATAGACAGAGTATTTTATTATATGGTAGGAATGAAATATAACTTTGTCTAAACGTCAGTATATAAAGCGATATATATTCAATAAAAATATTTTGAATATTAGATATAAATGTGTAGACTCAGTCGACCCTGTGCAGCTAATTTTAAGCTTAGGAACTCCAAATGGTCACACAGTGGTGTTCTGTCAGTAGCGTAACAATCATAGAATACTCAAGCGACTAGCAAAGGCTCTGATCAGACTGCGCGTATGCGCAGGCTGATCTGAGGCGTTGCTGGTCGCACATAGCACATTTTTGGGACACTCATGCACTGGCTCATATTACATAGGGGCCGAGTTGGTCAGGGGCCGAGTTTGCTAGGGGCCGAGTTTGTTAGGGGCCCAGTTTGTCAGAGGCCCAGTTTGATAGGGGCCGAGATGTCTATAAACCCAGCCATTGTGTAGGCCTACTCATGTAGACAAACTCGTCACAAGTAATTTCCAAATATGTTTCCCGGCCCCATATCTTAGTTTACATGCTAAATATATCCACTGCCGAACATGCCCCGAGGCCGAACTAGCCCTGGTCTCCCCTATAAACATTCTTCTTTAATAACTGTAAAACTCCATGCGATGGTTCTAAGCTTTTTTAAAAGCTAACCTTGTAATGAAATTAATCTGGCATCTATATATAGACCGTTGTATTTATCTACATGAGTAGGCTATTTATAGATACTACAAAGAAACTTGGTGGGCAGAACATACCAAAATATACCGGAAAGTCGCCGAAGGCGACACGTTTTTTGAGACAACTCGTCGACAGATTTTGAGACAATTCGGCGACACTTTATGAGACAACTCGACGACACCTTTATTCTTAGTGAGGCACTGGAAGGGGTTTTAAGGATACAGAGATATTGGCCAAAAACTTAAAGGGATATAAAGAAAATCACATACCTATAATCAATAGGTTAAAACAGTGAATATTCGGTAAGTTCGGTAGGTTCGGCCAAATTCGGTTCGGTTACAGCTTTTAGACACAACCCAGTGAAATGGGCAACCCGGGCTGAGCCGGATACTACAAAACAAATAGCCCCAAAAGGTGATTATGTTGAAAAAGTTTTGCGTTTTGTTTTATAAACAGGCAATACCAGACAGAATGGAATTCTTTTAAACAGGACCCGAAGAAAACTGCTGTGATTTTCTTGAAATTATAGTCCGTTTCAATGAGCATAGATAGCAGACTTGCCATTGTCATTGACCGGAAGCATTTTATCAAATACTGTAGTATCTTTAGTATCGCGCCTGCGCAAGACAATGGCAGACTTGTAGACGAAAGATTGTTTCTGATTGGTGGATAATTTAGATAGTCCGTTTCAATGAGCATAGATAGCAGACTTGCAGATGTAAGATTGTTTCTGATTGGTGGATAATTTAGAGTAAATTTGATAATAGACAGCTGCCGCTGAAAAAATGTCATTTGCTACATACAAGAGTAATAGTTTAATATTAGTTTAACTTTTAAATCTTTAAAACACCATTCACAACAAAGTCGCCTCCTGAATTTATTGTTTTATTTGTGTGTTGTTGTGTCAAACGGTATGAATCATGACCAGACTGTTCCTGTAGGGACACTCTGATATGGGTAGTACACAATTTGACTCCACACTCACATAAGTCAATTGATGTTAGCATAATTTATGAAAATAGACTTTTAACATTGTATGACATGGACAGCTGTCCTGTAAATACGTCCCTAATATGTATAGAAAGTCTTATTTTACTAGACATCTTTGTAAACAGTGAATACTGAGATGAACTGCCACAGACTGCAGAATTTCATCAGCGTCTACAATGGTTTCTAAAACAATATTTGTGGACAAAATACATTATAATTTGAAAATTATTGATATAAACAACAGAACGAGATAGAAGGGTCCATCCGTATATCGTTACAAGGTTTTTGGACATACATAAATATACTACTGAATTTCATGATGCAAAAACTGTGCCTCAATGTCAACGAAGAAGCCTTTATATATATGCAAGAAAAAAAAGTACCAACCACATAGTATGGACCCTATGACGACGATGATGCTATCAATTATATGTCATCAGTAGAGGATCTTACATGAGCGCTCATGTTTTATTGCTTTTATTAAACGAGTTTGGTTAAAAATAGATGAATGCGAGGCTTGTCAAGCATTTTATCTCTTTTTTGCTACGAGTTTAATAAATTGAACAATACAAGAACAGGATCGTTAGATTCTGTTTATCATAAGGCATTAAGATTACTTTAAAATCTCATTTCTGGCGTAAAAAGTTATAATTTTTGTATTTATGGTCATTTATGTACGCAACGTTGTTATGGGCGTCATATTGTTACCCGAAAATCTGTAAACCATTTGTGGTTTATCGCCTTTAATGCATGGCGTTATTTCACTCCCAGACGCAGCGTCATATAATTAGATATTTTCTAATTTCTCAACTACTGTTAAATTACTTTGTTGTTAAATGTGTAAATGGAGAAATCATTCTTATTTAACACGATATTCTCTATCAACGCAATGAAGGTCTCTTGATGCTGTCACTTTTACGCTTTCTTATTTATATTTTATTATTTTCATTGTGACTGTCAAGGAACGAATCTTGATCAAACAACTATATATCATCTTACTCGCTTCTAACATCTTCTTACTTGCTTTATTTTAGTGTTTACCGTCTTTCCAAGATAACAACTCCATTTAAAGCTGCATAGTCTGTAACTTTTGATCTTCTAATTTTAAAAATAATGTTTTTAGTTTTCAAGAACGCAGTAAAAATACTCAAATTCAGGTAAACATTTTACCATTTTCGTAAATCTTAACAAGTTATCACTATCAAAACAAGTGCATTTATGTTAATATTCAACGGTCTATAATTATTGGAGGGACGCAAATAATTACCAACAAGAGAAAAATACACCTATTTGATAAGATAATTCACTTTTCCATGCAGTTTTCAGCTGTACTGAACATTTTTATTGTGAAAACATAGCTAAATTCTACTTTTACAAATGATTTAAAAAAGAATTTTTTTTTTCGAAAAATGTTCATAGTTACAGAGTATGCAGCTTTAACAAGAGAGTCTCTGTCCAGTGAAGATCTTGTGATACTTTCAATTTCACACCTTTTTGCATGTTATAATTATCAGTGTCTAAGAACTCTCACTCGGAAAACTACCATATGAGCCGGTGCATGAGATTTCCAACAATGTGGTATGTGCTACCAGCAAAGGCTCTGATCAGCCTGCGCATACGCGCAGTCTGATCAGAGCCTTTGCTAGTCGCTTGAGTATTCTATGATTGTTAAGCTACTGACCGAGCGTCATTTGGAGTTTCTAAGCTTAAAAGGAGGCTGCACAGGCTCATCTGAGTCTACACTTGTCAAAATGTCAAATTGTTGGAAATCACATGCACTGGCTCATTACATGATAGTCTCTCTATCAACCTACTGGAAAGGGTCTTGATGCTGTCAGTTCACGCCTTTTTACTCGTTATATTTTATTGTTATCATTGTCAATAAATGAATCACTGAGATAACTACCATATTCAGTAGGATTGTCTCTGTCAACCTCACAGAATTTGTCCAGTTAAATATTCTTGGTGACGCCTTTTAGTATCCTTGTTATATTCTATTGTTTTCAATGTCAAAGAAAAAAATATCTCCTATCCATCAGCCCCCCAGTAAGGATCCAGTGAAAAAATATTGCTGCTGTCACTTTCACACTTATTTGTTATATCTCTTTATTGTTTTCAGTGTCTAAGAAGAAATCTCTCTGATCTAACTACATGTATCATATTCAACAATATAGTCTCTATATATCTAATGTAGAACTCGTGACGATGTCATTTTCTCACCTTCTATCGTGTAACCCTACTTTGTATTCAAATGTCATTGAAGATTTTACTTTATCTAATTATGGCATTAAACACAATATTTTCTATCAACCTCACATTGGTCCAGTAAAGAACTCTTTTCTGTCATTTTCTCACCTTCTAATGTGTTCCATTACTTTACTGTTTCAGTGTCAATGCTAAAATTTCATTGATCTAACTACCATATTCAAGAAGGTAGTCTCAGACATCATCACAGTATAGAGATTTAGTGACGATCTCTGGACGCTGCCACTTTCACATCTTCGAACGTGTTATATATTTTTGTTTTGTCAAGTCTCAATCAAGGAAATTCTCTGAGATAATCCTATATTTAACAAGATATCTCTTCTAATATTAACATGAGAAGTGTTAAATATCTAGTGACGCCGGTGAGGCTCGAACCCGCAGCCCCTCGGTCTCGAGTCAGGCACTCTACCACTGAGTCACTGCGCTCCCCAATGTTAATGAAGACATTCCCTGTTTGGCTTTGGCTGTTTGTCGGGCCCACCGGGGTTTACCTGTTGGATTTCTTTTGCTCCAGTATTCAGTTTAATTTACTGTTGAGTCCTTATCCTTGCTTTGTCTCCTTGTTATATCTTGATTTATATGTTTAGGAGATGATGCATTGATAAGTTAGGGGTCTTTCATGCAAACCAAATATCTATGTGTCTTGATCCACATCTGAATTAAGGGTGAGGTTGGCGCCGTTAAACTGGTTTAAGCCCTCCAGTAAAATATTTTACTGACCGTTCCAAGGCGGTACTTCTTTTGTGGATCTTTTATGTTTTTGTTCTGTCTTGTGTTTTTTTATGTCTTTGTGCGCGTCTGTTTATATGTGCTTTGTGGTCACCTGCTGGGAAAGGGCTGACCTCTTGGCTCTCGTTTGTGGTGTCTACTGTGAGTTTGTCACTTTCCCATTGGTATCCTGGGTCAGGTGTGGTACTTGATTGTATCGATTCCTGATCTTTGCACCTTTACTTACTTTAACTATGGTATGCATTACAATAGATTCTATCAGCCTCACCTTGGTCCAGTATAACTGTAGAGACCCCTTAATGTGTCATATTTCTTTACTTCTGACATTTTCTCTCCTTCTCACTTGTTATATATACCGGGCCGCGTAGCGCAGTCGGTTACGTGTCTGGCTACACATGCGTGTCTGACTGCAGATCCAGGGGTGGCGAGTTCGATCCCCGTCGGTTCCCATACTTTCGTGGAGATTGATCATGAAATGATTTCTACGATCATTCTCCTCTCTTCCGCTGATTCATGCAAGAAGGGTTGTCGTCAGTTACAAGCGAAAGTATGTGCACGAATTACTGGTTAACCGCTTGTTCAAGCCTGCCCAAGAAAAAGTGTGGTTAGGTGAACTGACCGTCCCGCAATGACCATAGCTGTTGACTTTGGACGTAAAGCATCAAAACAAACAAAACAATCACTTGTTATATATTTCCTTGATTTCAGTGTATAAGAAGACATCTCTCTACCATATTCAGCAATGTAGTCTCTATCAACCTAACAATATATGAGTCAAGTGTAGAACTTATTATGTTGTCTACCTTCATACCATCTTACGTGTTATATGTTTTCTTCTTTCCACTGCCAAAGAAGAAGTCTCTTTGATCTTACTACCATATTCAACAAGGTATCCTCTATCATCATCACAATATGGGTCCAGTGAATAACTTGTTATGGTGTCCCTTTCACACCATCTAACGTGTTCTATGTTTTCTTCTTTCCAGTGCCAACGAAGAACTCCCTCTGATCTAATCACCATATTCAACAAGATAACCTCTATTAATATCACAGTATAATTCAAGTGTAGAACTTGTTATGTTGTTCCTTTCATACCTACTAACGTGCTCTATGTTTTCCTCTTTCCAGTGTCAATGAAGAAGTCTTTCTGATCTAGCTACCATATTAAACAAGATAACATCTATCATCATCACAATATGGGTCCAGTGAATAACTTGTTATGGTGTCCCTTTCACACCATCTAACGCGTTCTATGTTTTCTTCTTTCCAGTGCCAATGAAAAATTCTTTCTGATCTAACTACCATATTCAACAAGATAGCCTCAAACATCATCACAATATGGGTCCAGTGAATAACTTGTTATGTTGTCCCTTTCACACTTTCTAACGAGTACTTTATTTTCTTCTTTCCAGTGCTAATGAAGAATTCTGTTTAATCTAATAACCATATTTAACAAGATAGCCTCTATCTGTCTTACAGTATGAATCCAGTGTAGAGCTTGTTGTGTTGTCACTTTCATACCTTCTAACGTGTTATATGTTTTCTTCTTTCCAGTGCCAATGAAGAAGTCTCTTTGATCTAACTACCATATTCAACAAGATAACATCTTACATCATCACAATATGGGTCCAGTGAAGAACTTGTTATGCTGTCACTACCACACCATCTTACTTGTTGTATTATATTTTGTTGTACCTGGAAATACACAGCAAGGTAAGTACTGTCCTGCCAGTCAAGAGTGACAGTGGTGTCATGTTTTGTTTACAATGTTACCAGGGACTTGTAATCGATAGATCACTTGTGTATTAGTCATATCCTCAGGATAGGATTAATACACAAGTGATCTATCGATTTGCGTTATCTCAAGTGGAGTGTACATGTTAATGTTTAACTCAGCAATTTAAACAAAATATTACGTCACTGTCACTCTTGGTTGGCACGACTATACATTTAATTGTCTCCCAGGAATAAAATTTACCACCCCTTTTGTTTTAATGGTATATGGCATTTTATTCTTTATGATAAAATTTTATGATAAAAACACAACTGATTATGACCAGGAAATTCCACAATCACATATGAACCCACAGGGAATTATAAGAATGTATCATGAGTGTGAGGGTAGGATAGAAAAATCCGTCCCGAGGATCACCGATTGGCATCACGAGGTTTGCCGAGTGATGGCAAACGGTGATCGCGAGGGACGGATTTTTCTATCCCATCCTCACACGAATAATGGATTCTTTTTCTTGCTCACCGCTAAATACAGACATTTTGTATTGGAAAACATAAAAAAGGCTTCCAGAAAATCCTGAATACGCTGAGATGCGACATGGTGACGTCATTTTATAATTGCAATGACGTCACGGAACGACGTGCGGCCAGCGGGCGGTAGACGTGCGGCTAATCGTTTTTTTTTGTCTTTCCCTAGGGCTGGTACGGGTATGTGAGATAGTATTATCTCACATGGGTAAAAACAACGGAAATCCCGATCTGGTGTGCGAGAAATAATTGTGCCCCAGGGATAAAATTTACCACCCCTATTGTTTTAATGGTCTATGATAATTTATTCCTTATGATAAAACTTTATGATAAAAACACAACTGATTATGACCAGGAAATTCAACAATCACATATGAACCCACAGGTAATTATAAGAATCTATCATAAGTGTGAGGGTAGGATAGAAAAATCCATCCTGAGGGTCACCGTTTGACATCACGGGGCTTGCCGAGTGATGACAAACGGTGATCACCAGGGATGGATTTTTCTATCCTACCCTGTCAGAAATAATATATTATTTTTCTTGAGCACCACTGTTTTTTTTTATTATTTTAAAATAAGCTTCCAGAAGTCCTTGAATACGATAAGATGCAATTTCAAATGATGACGTCACTTGACGACCATGTGCGTGAGTTCCAATACAACCAATTTATTTAGCCCTCACGTGACAGCCTGGGTAAGATAGCCCGGGTAAGATAAAATTTTCTATCCCAAAGTAAAATCTCAGATATCCTTATCCCTTGTGCAAGAAATTTCTTTCTCTAAAGATCTTTTTGCCTTAACCACCACAGCATGTATTTCTTTCGGTACCCCTTTTGCCTTGACAAATAGTGTAGACCCTGTTGAAATATCGCAAAATGAGGCACCGCTGTATTTTCTGATTATATACGATTGCAGTTACTACTGGTAAACTGAGCAGTCACTATTTGTAAACTAAGCAGACACTACTGGCAAACTGAGCAGTCACTACTGGTAAACTAAGCAGACACTACTGGTAAACTAAGCAGTCACTACTGGTTAACTGAGCAGTCACTACTGGTAAACTGAGCAGTCACTACTGGTAAACTAAGCAGACACTACTGGTAAACTAAGCAGTCACTACTGGTAAACTGAGCAGTCAGTACTGGTAAACTAAGCAGTCACTACTGGTAAACTGAGTTGTCACTACTGGTAAACTGAGTTGTCACTACTGGTAAACTGAGCAGTCAATACTGGTAAACTAAGCAGTCACTACTGGTAAACTGAGCAGTCACTACTGGTAAACTAAGCAGTCACTACTGGTAAACTGAGCAGTCACTACTGGTAAACTAAGCAGTCACTACTGGTAAACTGAGCAGTCACTTCTGGTAAACTGAGTTGTCACTACTGGTAAACTGAGCCGTCACTACTGGTAAACTAAGCAGTCACTACTGGTAAACTAAGCAGTCACTGCTGGTAAACTAAGCAGTCACTACTGGTAAACTGAGCAGTCACTTCTGGTAAACTGAGTTGTCACTACTGGTAAACTGAGCAGTCACTACTGGTAAACTGAGCAGTCACTACTGGTAAACTGAGTTGTCACTTCTGGTAAACTGAGTTGTCACTACTGGTCAACTGAGCAGTCACTACTGTTAAACTAAGCAGTCACTACTGGTAAACTGAGCAGTCACCACTGGTAAACTAAGCAGTCACTACTGGTAAACTGAGATGTCACTACTGGTTAACTGAGTTGTCACTACTGGTAAATTGAGCAATCACCACTGGTAAACTGAGCAGTCACTTCTTGTAAACTGAGCAGACACTACTGGTAAACTAAGCAGTCACTACTGGTAAACTAAGCAGTCGCTCCTGGTAAACTGAGTTGTCACTACCGGTAAACTGAGCAGTCACTACTGGTAAACAGAGCAGTCACTATTTGTAAACTAAGCAGTCACTACTGGTAAATTGAGTTGTCACTACTGTTAAACTGAGCAGTCACCACTGGTAAACTAAGTAGTCACTACTGGTAAACTAAGCAGTCACCACTGGTAAACTAAGCAGTCACTACTGGTAAACTGAGATGTCACTACTGGTAAACTGAGTTGTCACTACTGGTAAACTGAGCAGTCGCTACTGGTAGACTGAGCAGTCACTTCTGGTAAACTGAGCAGACACTACTGGTAAACTAAGCAGTCACTACTGGTAAACTAAGCAGTCGCTCCTGGTAAACTGAGTTGTCACTACCGGTTAACTGAGCAGTCACTACTGGTAAACTGAGCAGTCACTACTGGTAAACTGAGCAGTCACTATTTGTAAACTAAGCAGTCACTACTGGTAAACTGAGCAGTCACTATTTGTAAAATAAGCAGTCACTCCTGGTTAACTGAGCAGTCACTCCTGGTAAACTGAGCAGACACTACTGGTAAACTGAGCAGTCACTACTGGTAAACTACGCAGTCACTACTGGTTAACTAAGCAGTCACTACTGGTAAACTGAGCAGTCACTACCGGTAAACTGAGCAGTCACTATTTGTAAACTAAGCAGTCACTACTGGTAAACTGAGCAGTCACTATTTGTAAACTAAGCAGTCACTACTGGTAAACTGAGCAGTCACTATTGGTAAACTGAGCAGACACTACTGGTAAACCGAGCAGTCACTACTGGTAAACTGAGCAGTCACTACTGGTAAACTAAGCAGTCACTACCGGTAAACTGAGAAGACAACTACTGGTAAACTAAGCTGCCACTACTGGTAAACTAAGCAGTCGCTACTTTTAAACTGAGCAGTCACTACTGGTAAACTAAGCAGTCAATACCGGTAAACTGAGCAGACACTTCTGGTAAACTAAGCAGTCATTACTGGTAAACTAAGCACTTGCTACTGGTAAACTGAGTTGTCACTACTGGTAAACTGAGCAGTCACTACTGGTAAACTGAGCAGTCACTACTGGTAAACTGAGCAGTCACTACTGGTAAACTGAGCAGTAACTATTTGTAAACTAAGCAGTCACTACTGGTAAACTGAGCAGACACTACTGGTAAACTAAGCAGTCACTACTGGTAAACTAAGCAGTCACTACTGGTAAACTGAGTTGCCGCTACCGGTAAACTGAGCAATCACTACCGGTAAACTGAGCAGACACTACTGATAAACTTAGCAGTCACTACTGGTAAACTAAGCAGTCACTACTCGTAAACTGAGCAGTCACTATTGGTAAACTAAGCAGTCACTACTGGTAAACTGAGCAGTCACTACTGGTAAACTGAGTTGTCACTACCGGTTAACTGAGCAGTCACTACCGGTAAACTGAGCAGTCACTACTGGTAAACTGAGCAGTCACTACTGGTAAACTAAGCAGTCACTACTCGTAAACTGAGCAGTCACTACTCGTAAACTGAGCAGTCACTACTGGTAAACTGAGCAATCACTACTGGTAAACTGAGCAGTCACTACTCGTAAACTGAGCAGTCACTACTGGTAAACTAAGCAGTCAATACTGGTAAACTGAGCAGTCACTACTGGTAAACTGAGCAGTCACTACTGGTAAACTGAACTGTCAATACCGGTAAACTGAGCAGTCACTACTCGTAAACTGAGCAGTCACTACTGGTAAACTGAGCAGTCACTACTGGTAAACTGAGTTGTCACTACTGGTAAACTAAGCAGTCACTACTGGTAAACTAAGCAGTCACTACTGGTAAACTGAGTTGTCGCTACTGGTAAGCTGAGTTGTCACTACTGGTAAACTGAGCAGTCAATACTAGTAAACTAAGCAGTCACTACTGGTAAACTGAGTTGTCACTACTGGTAAACCGAGCAGTCACTCCTGTTAAACTGAGTTGTCACTACCGGTAAACTGAGTTGTCACTACTGGTAAACTGAGCAGTCACTATTTGTAAACTAAGCAGACACTACTGGTAAACTGAGCAGTCACTACTGGTAAACTGAGCAGACACTACTGGTAAACTGAGCAGTCACTACTGGTAAACTGAGCAGTCACTATTTGTAAACTGAGCAGTCACTACTGGTAAACTGAGCAGTCACTACTGGTAAACTGAGTTGTCACTACTGGTAAACTGAGTTGTCACTTCTGGTAAACTGAGCAGTCACTACTGGTAAACTGAGTTGTCACTTTGGTAAACTGAGCAGTCACTACTGGTAAACTAAGCAGTCACTATTTGTAAACTGAGCAGTCACTACTCGTAAACTGAGCAGTCACTATTTGTAAACTGAGCAGTCACTACTCGTAAACTGAGCAGTCACTACTGGTAAACTGAGTTGTCACTTCTGGTAAACTAAGCAGTCACTACTGGTAAACTGAGCAGACACTACTGGTAAACTGAGCAGTCACTACTGGTAATCTGAGCAGTCACTTTTTTTAAACTGAGCAGTCACTACTGGTAAACTGAGTTGTCACTACTGGTAAACTGAGTTGTCACTTCTGGTAAACTGAGCAGTCACTACTGGTAAACTGAGTTGTCACTTCTGGTAAACTGAGCAGTCACTACTGGTAAACTAAGCAGTCACTATTTGTAAACTGAGCAGTCACTACTCGTAAACTGAGCAGTCACTATTTGTAAACTGAGCAGTCACTACTGGTAAACTAAGCAGTCAATACCGGTAAACTGAGCAGACACTTCTGGTAAACTAAGCAGTCATTACTGGTAAACTAAGCACTTGCTACTGGTAAACTGAGTTGTCACTACTGGTAAACTGAGCAGTCACTACTGGTAAACTGAGCAGTCACTACTGGTAAACTGAGCAGTCACTACTGGTAAACTGAGCAGTAACTATTTGTAAACTAAGCAGTCACTACTGGTAAACTGAGCAGACACTACTGGTAAACTAAGCAGTCACTACTGGTAAACTAAGCAGTCACTACTGGTAAACTGAGTTGCCGCTACCGGTAAACTGAGCAATCACTACCGGTAAACTGAGCAGACACTACTGATAAACTTAGCAGTCACTACTGGTAAACTAAGCAGTCACTACTCGTAAACTGAGCAGTCACTATTGGTAAACTAAGCAGTCACTACTGGTAAACTGAGCAGTCACTACTGGTAAACTGAGTTGTCACTACCGGTTAACTGAGCAGTCACTACCGGTAAACTGAGCAGTCACTACTGGTAAACTGAGCAGTCACTACTGGTAAACTAAGCAGTCACTACTCGTAAACTGAGCAGTCACTACTCGTAAACTGAGCAGTCACTACTGGTAAACTGAGCAATCACTACTGGTAAACTGAGCAGTCACTACTCGTAAACTGAGCAGTCACTACTGGTAAACTAAGCAGTCAATACTGGTAAACTGAGCAGTCACTACTGGTAAACTGAGCAGTCACTACTGGTAAACTGAACTGTCAATACCGGTAAACTGAGCAGTCACTACTCGTAAACTGAGCAGTCACTACTGGTAAACTGAGCAGTCACTACTGGTAAACTGAGTTGTCACTACTGGTAAACTAAGCAGTCACTACTGGTAAACTAAGCAGTCACTACTGGTAAACTGAGTTGTCGCTACTGGTAAGCTGAGTTGTCACTACTGGTAAACTGAGCAGTCAATACTAGTAAACTAAGCAGTCACTACTGGTAAACTGAGTTGTCACTACTGGTAAACCGAGCAGTCACTCCTGTTAAACTGAGTTGTCACTACCGGTAAACTGAGTTGTCACTACTGGTAAACTGAGCAGTCACTATTTGTAAACTAAGCAGACACTACTGGTAAACTGAGCAGTCACTACTGGTAAACTGAGCAGACACTACTGGTAAACTGAGCAGTCACTACTGGTAAACTGAGCAGTCACTATTTGTAAACTGAGCAGTCACTACTGGTAAACTGAGCAGTCACTACTGGTAAACTGAGTTGTCACTACTGGTAAACTGAGTTGTCACTTCTGGTAAACTGAGCAGTCACTACTGGTAAACTGAGTTGTCACTTTGGTAAACTGAGCAGTCACTACTGGTAAACTAAGCAGTCACTATTTGTAAACTGAGCAGTCACTACTCGTAAACTGAGCAGTCACTATTTGTAAACTGAGCAGTCACTACTCGTAAACTGAGCAGTCACTACTGGTAAACTGAGTTGTCACTTCTGGTAAACTAAGCAGTCACTACTGGTAAACTGAGCAGACACTACTGGTAAACTGAGCAGTCACTACTGGTAATCTGAGCAGTCACTTTTTTTAAACTGAGCAGTCACTACTGGTAAACTGAGTTGTCACTACTGGTAAACTGAGTTGTCACTTCTGGTAAACTGAGCAGTCACTACTGGTAAACTGAGTTGTCACTTCTGGTAAACTGAGCAGTCACTACTGGTAAACTAAGCAGTCACTATTTGTAAACTGAGCAGTCACTACTCGTAAACTGAGCAGTCACTATTTGTAAACTGAGCAGTCACTACTGGTAAACTAAGCAGTCAATACCGGTAAACTGAGCAGACACTTCTGGTAAACTAAGCAGTCATTACTGGTAAACTAAGCACTTGCTACTGGTAAACTGAGTTGTCACTACTGGTAAACTGAGCAGTCACTACTGGTAAACTGAGCAGTCACTACTGGTAAACTGAGCAGTCACTACTGGTAAACTGAGCAGTAACTATTTGTAAACTAAGCAGTCACTACTGGTAAACTGAGCAGACACTACTGGTAAACTAAGCAGTCACTACTGGCAAACTAAGCAGTCACTACTGGTAAACTGAGTTGCCGCTACCAGTAAACTGAGCAATCACTACCGGTAAACTGAGCAGACACTACTGATAAACTTAGCAGTCACTACTGGTAAACTAAGCAGTCACTACTCGTAAACTGAGCAGTCACTATTGGTAAACTAAGCAGTCACTACTGGTAAACTGAGCAGTCACTACTGGTAAACTGAGTTGTCACTACCGGTTAACTGAGCAGTCACTACCGGTAAACTGAGCAGTCACTACTGGTAAACTGAGCAGTCACTACTGGTAAACTAAGCAGTCACTACTCGTAAACTGAGCAGTCACTACTCGTAAACTGAGCAGTCACTACTGGTAAACTGAGCAATCACTACTGGTAAACTGAGCAGTCACTACTCGTAAACTGAGCAGTCACTACTGGTAAACTAAGCAGTCAATACTGGTAAACTGAGCAGTCACTACTGGTAAACTGAGCAGTCACTACTGGTAAACTGAACTGTCAATACCGGTAAACTGAGCAGTCACTACTCGTAAACTGAGCAGTCACTACTGGTAAACTGAGCAGTCACTACTGGTAAACTGAGTTGTCACTACTGGTAAACTAAGCAGTCACTACTGGTAAACTAAGCAGTCACTACTGGTAAACTGAGTTGTCGCTACTGGTAAGCTGAGTTGTCACTACTGGTAAACTGAGCAGTCAATACTAGTAAACTAAGCAGTCACTACTGGTAAACTGAGTTGTCACTACTGGTAAACCGAGCAGTCACTCCTGTTAAACTGAGCAGTCACTATTTGTAAACTAAGCAGTCACTACTGGTAAACTGAGCAGTCACTATTTGTAAAATAAGCAGTCACTCCTGGTTAACTGAGCAGTCACTCCTGGTAAACTGAGCAGACACTACTGGTAAACTGAGCAGTCACTACTGGTAAACTACGCAGTCACTACTGGTTAACTAAGCAGTCACTACTGGTAAACTGAGCAGTCACTACCGGTAAACTGAGCAGTCACTATTTGTAAACTAAGCAGTCACTACTGGTAAACTGAGCAGTCACTATTTGTAAACTAAGCAGTCACTACTGGTAAACTGAGCAGTCACTATTGGTAAACTGAGCAGACACTACTGGTAAACCGAGCAGTCACTACTGGTAAACTGAGCAGTCACTACTGGTAAACTAAGCAGTCACTACCGGTAAACTGAGAAGACAACTACTGGTAAACTAAGCTGCCACTACTGGTAAACTAAGCAGTCGCTACTTTTAAACTGAGCAGTCACTACTGGTAAACTAAGCAGTCAATACCGGTAAACTGAGCAGACACTTCTGGTAAACTAAGCAGTCATTACTGGTAAACTAAGCACTTGCTACTGGTAAACTGAGTTGTCACTACTGGTAAACTGAGCAGTCACTACTGGTAAACTGAGCAGTCACTACTGGTAAACTGAGCAGTCACTACTGGTAAACTGAGCAGTAACTATTTGTAAACTAAGCAGTCACTACTGGTAAACTGAGCAGACACTACTGGTAAACTAAGCAGTCACTACTGGTAAACTAAGCAGTCACTACTGGTAAACTGAGTTGCCGCTACCGGTAAACTGAGCAATCACTACCGGTAAACTGAGCAGACACTACTGATAAACTTAGCAGTCACTACTGGTAAACTAAGCAGTCACTACTCGTAAACTGAGCAGTCACTATTGGTAAACTAAGCAGTCACTACTGGTAAACTGAGCAGTCACTACTGGTAAACTGAGTTGTCACTACCGGTTAACTGAGCAGTCACTACCGGTAAACTGAGCAGTCACTACTGGTAAACTGAGCAGTCACTACTGGTAAACTAAGCAGTCACTACTCGTAAACTGAGCAGTCACTACTCGTAAACTGAGCAGTCACTACTGGTAAACTGAGCAATCACTACTGGTAAACTGAGCAGTCACTACTCGTAAACTGAGCAGTCACTACTGGTAAACTAAGCAGTCAATACTGGTAAACTGAGCAGTCACTACTGGTAAACTGAGCAGTCACTACTGGTAAACTGAACTGTCAATACCGGTAAACTGAGCAGTCACTACTCGTAAACTGAGCAGTCACTACTGGTAAACTGAGCAGTCACTACTGGTAAACTGAGTTGTCACTACTGGTAAACTAAGCAGTCACTACTGGTAAACTAAGCAGTCACTACTGGTAAACTGAGTTGTCGCTACTGGTAAGCTGAGTTGTCACTACTGGTAAACTGAGCAGTCAATACTAGTAAACTAAGCAGTCACTACTGGTAAACTGAGTTGTCACTACTGGTAAACCGAGCAGTCACTCCTGTTAAACTGAGTTGTCACTACCGGTAAACTGAGTTGTCACTACTGGTAAACTGAGCAGTCACTATTTGTAAACTAAGCAGACACTACTGGTAAACTGAGCAGTCACTACTGGTAAACTGAGCAGACACTACTGGTAAACTGAGCAGTCACTACTGGTAAACTGAGCAGTCACTATTTGTAAACTGAGCAGTCACTACTGGTAAACTGAGCAGTCACTACTGGTAAACTGAGTTGTCACTACTGGTAAACTGAGTTGTCACTTCTGGTAAACTGAGCAGTCACTACTGGTAAACTGAGTTGTCACTTTGGTAAACTGAGCAGTCACTACTGGTAAACTAAGCAGTCACTATTTGTAAACTGAGCAGTCACTACTCGTAAACTGAGCAGTCACTATTTGTAAACTGAGCAGTCACTACTCGTAAACTGAGCAGTCACTACTGGTAAACTGAGTTGTCACTTCTGGTAAACTAAGCAGTCACTACTGGTAAACTGAGCAGACACTACTGGTAAACTGAGCAGTCACTACTGGTAATCTGAGCAGTCACTTTTTTTAAACTGAGCAGTCACTACTGGTAAACTGAGTTGTCACTACTGGTAAACTGAGTTGTCACTTCTGGTAAACTGAGCAGTCACTACTGGTAAACTGAGTTGTCACTTCTGGTAAACTGAGCAGTCACTACTGGTAAACTAAGCAGTCACTATTTGTAAACTGAGCAGTCACTACTCGTAAACTGAGCAGTCACTATTTGTAAACTGAGCAGTCACTACTGGTAAACTAAGCAGTCAATACCGGTAAACTGAGCAGACACTTCTGGTAAACTAAGCAGTCATTACTGGTAAACTAAGCACTTGCTACTGGTAAACTGAGTTGTCACTACTGGTAAACTGAGCAGTCACTACTGGTAAACTGAGCAGTCACTACTGGTAAACTGAGCAGTCACTACTGGTAAACTGAGCAGTAACTATTTGTAAACTAAGCAGTCACTACTGGTAAACTGAGCAGACACTACTGGTAAACTAAGCAGTCACTACTGGTAAACTAAGCAGTCACTACTGGTAAACTGAGTTGCCGCTACCGGTAAACTGAGCAATCACTACCGGTAAACTGAGCAGACACTACTGATAAACTTAGCAGTCACTACTGGTAAACTAAGCAGTCACTACTCGTAAACTGAGCAGTCACTATTGGTAAACTAAGCAGTCACTACTGGTAAACTGAGCAGTCACTACTGGTAAACTGAGTTGTCACTACCGGTTAACTGAGCAGTCACTACCGGTAAACTGAGCAGTCACTACTGGTAAACTGAGCAGTCACTACTGGTAAACTAAGCAGTCACTACTCGTAAACTGAGCAGTCACTACTCGTAAACTGAGCAGTCACTACTGGTAAACTGAGCAATCACTACTGGTAAACTGAGCAGTCACTACTCGTAAACTGAGCAGTCACTACTGGTAAACTAAGCAGTCAATACTGGTAAACTGAGCAGTCACTACTGGTAAACTGAGCAGTCACTACTGGTAAACTGAACTGTCAATACCGGTAAACTGAGCAGTCACTACTCGTAAACTGAGCAGTCACTACTGGTAAACTGAGCAGTCACTACTGGTAAACTGAGTTGTCACTACTGGTAAACTAAGCAGTCACTACTGGTAAACTAAGCAGTCACTACTGGTAAACTGAGTTGTCGCTACTGGTAAGCTGAGTTGTCACTACTGGTAAACTGAGCAGTCAATACTAGTAAACTAAGCAGTCACTACTGGTAAACTGAGTTGTCACTACTGGTAAACCGAGCAGTCACTCCTGTTAAACTGAGTTGTCACTACCGGTAAACTGAGTTGTCACTACTGGTAAACTGAGCAGTCACTATTTGTAAACTAAGCAGACACTACTGGTAAACTGAGCAGTCACTACTGGTAAACTGAGCAGACACTACTGGTAAACTGAGCAGTCACTACTGGTAAACTGAGCAGTCACTATTTGTAAACTGAGCAGTCACTACTGGTAAACTGAGCAGTCACTACTGGTAAACTGAGTTGTCACTACTGGTAAACTGAGTTGTCACTTCTGGTAAACTGAGCAGTCACTACTGGTAAACTGAGTTGTCACTTTGGTAAACTGAGCAGTCACTACTGGTAAACTAAGCAGTCACTATTTGTAAACTGAGCAGTCACTACTCGTAAACTGAGCAGTCACTATTTGTAAACTGAGCAGTCACTACTCGTAAACTGAGCAGTCACTACTGGTAAACTGAGTTGTCACTTCTGGTAAACTAAGCAGTCACTACTGGTAAACTGAGCAGACACTACTGGTAAACTGAGCAGTCACTACTGGTAATCTGAGCAGTCACTTTTTTTAAACTGAGCAGTCACTACTGGTAAACTGAGTTGTCACTACTGGTAAACTGAGTTGTCACTTCTGGTAAACTGAGCAGTCACTACTGGTAAACTGAGTTGTCACTTCTGGTAAACTGAGCAGTCACTACTGGTAAACTAAGCAGTCACTATTTGTAAACTGAGCAGTCACTACTCGTAAACTGAGCAGTCACTATTTGTAAACTGAGCAGTCACTACTGGTAAACTAAGCAGTCAATACCGGTAAACTGAGCAGACACTTCTGGTAAACTAAGCAGTCATTACTGGTAAACTAAGCACTTGCTACTGGTAAACTGAGTTGTCACTACTGGTAAACTGAGCAGTCACTACTGGTAAACTGAGCAGTCACTACTGGTAAACTGAGCAGTCACTACTGGTAAACTGAGCAGTAACTATTTGTAAACTAAGCAGTCACTACTGGTAAACTGAGCAGACACTACTGGTAAACTAAGCAGTCACTACTGGCAAACTAAGCAGTCACTACTGGTAAACTGAGTTGCCGCTACCGGTAAACTGAGCAATCACTACCGGTAAACTGAGCAGACACTACTGATAAACTTAGCAGTCACTACTGGTAAACTAAGCAGTCACTACTCGTAAACTGAGCAGTCACTATTGGTAAACTAAGCAGTCACTACTGGTAAACTGAGCAGTCACTACTGGTAAACTGAGTTGTCACTACCGGTTAACTGAGCAGTCACTACCGGTAAACTGAGCAGTCACTACTGGTAAACTGAGCAGTCACTACTGGTAAACTAAGCAGTCACTACTCGTAAACTGAGCAGTCACTACTCGTAAACTGAGCAGTCACTACTGGTAAACTGAGCAATCACTACTGGTAAACTGAGCAGTCACTACTCGTAAACTGAGCAGTCACTACTGGTAAACTAAGCAGTCAATACTGGTAAACTGAGCAGTCACTACTGGTAAACTGAGCAGTCACTACTGGTAAACTGAACTGTCAATACCGGTAAACTGAGCAGTCACTACTCGTAAACTGAGCAGTCACTACTGGTAAACTGAGCAGTCACTACTGGTAAACTGAGTTGTCACTACTGGTAAACTAAGCAGTCACTACTGGTAAACTAAGCAGTCACTACTGGTAAACTGAGTTGTCGCTACTGGTAAGCTGAGTTGTCACTACTGGTAAACTGAGCAGTCAATACTAGTAAACTAAGCAGTCACTACTGGTAAACTGAGTTGTCACTACTGGTAAACCGAGCAGTCACTCCTGTTAAACTGAGTTGTCACTACCGGTAAACTGAGTTGTCACTACTGGTAAACTGAGCAGTCACTATTTGTAAACTAAGCAGACACTACTGGTAAACTGAGCAGTCACTACTGGTAAACTGAGCAGACACTACTGGTAAACTGAGCAGTCACTACTGGTAAACTGAGCAGTCACTATTTGTAAACTGAGCAGTCACTACTGGTAAACTGAGCAGTCACTACTGGTAAACTGAGTTGTCACTACTGGTAAACTGAGTTGTCACTTCTGGTAAACTGAGCAGTCACTACTGGTAAACTGAGTTGTCACTTTGGTAAACTGAGCAGTCACTACTGGTAAACTAAGCAGTCACTATTTGTAAACTGAGCAGTCACTACTCGTAAACTGAGCAGTCACTATTTGTAAACTGAGCAGTCACTACTCGTAAACTGAGCAGTCACTACTGGTAAACTGAGTTGTCACTTCTGGTAAACTAAGCAGTCACTACTGGTAAACTGAGCAGACACTACTGGTAAACTGAGCAGTCACTACTGGTAATCTGAGCAGTCACTTTTTTTAAACTGAGCAGTCACTACTGGTAAACTGAGTTGTCACTACTGGTAAACTGAGTTGTCACTTCTGGTAAACTGAGCAGTCACTACTGGTAAACTGAGTTGTCACTTCTGGTAAACTGAGCAGTCACTACTGGTAAACTAAGCAGTCACTATTTGTAAACTGAGCAGTCACTACTCGTAAACTGAGCAGTCACTATTTGTAAACTGAGCAGTCACTACTCGTAAACTGAGCAGTCACTACTGGTAAACTGAGTTGTCACTTCTGGTAACTTAAGCAGTCACTACTGGTAAATTGAGTTGTCACTACTGGTAAACTGAGCAGTCACTACTGGTAAACTGAGCAGACACTACTGGTAAACTAAGCAGTCACTACTGGTAAACTGAGCAGTCACTATTTGTAAACTAAGCAATCACTACTGGTAACTGAGCAGACACTACTGGTAAACTAAGCAGTCACTACTGGTAAACTAAACAGTCACTACTGGTAAACTGAGCAGTCACTACTAGTAAACTGAGCAGTCACTACTGGTCAACTGAGCAGTCACTACTGGTAAACTGAGCAGTCATCACTGGTCAACTGAGCAGTCACTACTAGTAAACTGAGCAGTCACTACTGGTCAACTGAGCAGTCACTACTGGTAAACTGAGCAGTCATCACTGGTCAACTGAGCAGTCACTACTAGTAAACTGAGCAGTCACTACTGGTCAACTGAGCAGTCACTACTGGTAAACTGAGCAGTCATCACTGGTCAACTGAGCAGTCACTACTAGTAAACTGAGCAGTCACTACTGGTCAACTGAGCAGTCACTACTGGTCAACTGAGCAGTCATCACTGGTCAACTGAGCAGTCACTACTAGTAAACTGAGCAGTCACTACTGGTCAACTGAGCAGTCACTACTGGTAAACTGAGCAGTCATCACTGGTCAACTGAGCAGTCACTACTAGTAAACTGAGCAGTCACTACTGGTCAACTGAGCAGTCACTACTGGTCAACTGAGCAGTCACTACTGGTCAACTGAGCAGTACGAGTTCTATAATTGTCACAAGTATATTCAGCTGATACATTAGCCATCCAGCATGCAGAATACATGAGTATTTTGAATAATCTGACAAGTTAATGTCTTCTTTCTGTAGCTTAAACATTCATTTTAAATTTTTTTTAATTTGTTTAGTAACATATGTAACAGGCTGTTACAGAATATCGCCCCGGGGTACAGAATGCAAACATCTCTTATTTGACGCAGTTTGGATTGCACTTTAAGATATGTCTGCAAAATTCCCCAGGGGAGGAGGGAAAACGACCTACTTTAGCCTGAAGTCTGATTTTTCGGATTGATGCAGATATTTTACCAACAATTTGTTAGAATGTTTGTAATTGGTATGGTTCATGGCTTGCTTCTATTTGACAGCTTTAGACGCTTGGTCTGTTTGACAGCTTCAGACACTTGGGTCTATGCCCCTGGGTGGGCATAGAGGTCAAAGCCTAGACATCTTATTTTTTCTTTTATTTCATTAAATCATTTGTATTTGACAAACAGGTACTACACTACAAATTTCGCCACACGTAAAAATCATATAATAATTATATGATTTTTATATAAAAACTTTTATATAATACTTGTTAAAAAAGGCAGCCACGTGTGGATCATATAAAACAGATTATATAATTTTCATATGAAAATGATATGATTTTTACGTAAACTGAAATACATACTAGAGCAGCAGTCGATGGTACACCATCGCAAATACCCGCTTTTTTGCCTATAACCTTTACCTTGGGGTCAAGGTCACACAAAATGTAGCTCAGGACCTTTTACATAATGTGACCTATGCACCTGTGAAGTTTGGAGTTGATATGTCCAATGGTTAAGGAGGAGATGCATTTACAAGAAAACACATTATATGACCTTGACCTAATTGTTAAGGTCACACAAAATGTTGTCCAGTGCCCTCCAAATCATATGACCTATGCACCTGCCAAATTTGAAGCTGCTACGTCCAACAGTTTAGGAGAAGATGGATTTACAAGAAAGTAAACTATATGACCTTGACCTTGGAGTCAAGGTCACACAAAATGTTGTCCAGTACCATCCACATCATGTGACCTATGCACCTGTTAACTTTGACGTTGCTATGTCCAATGGTTCAGGAGAAGATTCATTTACAAGAAAATACATTATTTGACCTTGGGGTATTTGACCTTGACCCCAAGGTCAAGGTCACATGAGGTGTTGCCTACTACCCTCTACATCATGTGACCTATGCACAAGCAAAATTTGATGCTACTTCCAAAACATCATGAGGAGATGCGTTTTCAAGAAAATACAATATTTGACCTTTGACCTTGACCTTGGGGTCAAGGTCACACAAAACGTCGCCCAGTACCCTTGACATCATGTGACCAATGCACAGGCGAAATTTGAAGTTGCTACTTCGAAAAGTTTATGAGGAGATGCATTTACAAGAAAATACATTATTTGACCTTTGACCTTGACCTTGGGGTCAAGGTCACACGAAATGTCACCCACTACCCTTTACATCATGTGATCTATGCACCTACAAAGTTTGAAGTTGCTACGTCCAACGGTTAAGGAGAAGATACAATTACAAGAAACGTGACGGACGGATGGACAGACAGACAGACGGACAGACGCACGGACGGACGGACGACGGACCGACTTTGGTACGAAATTAATATACCCTATTTTTCTTACGAAAAAGCGGGTATAATAATAATCATATGATATTGATAAGCATTTTTACATAATAATCATCTAATGATTATATGAAAATCATATGATTGCCCTTTTATATAAATATCATATGAGTGCCTTTATATAAAATTTATATAAAAAGGCAGTATATAAAATTTTTATCAAAAGGCAGTCACATGAAGATGATGTGTAATGCACTGTATTTGAAAATTATAAAAAATGTTACAAAACTTAATTCAACACACATGATTATCGCATATATTAATTTACATATAAAACTTATATGATCTTATTTTTATCGTCAATTCATATAAGTTAATTTATGTTATAATTATATGAAATAGTACACATATAATGACCATATAAAACTTACATGGATTTCATATGATATTAATTACATAAAAAATTATATGATTTTGTGAACATGTAAATAACATATAAATTATATTATATAAAATTCATATGAAACTGCACATATGAAAATCATATATTCAGGTTTACATATGAGAATTATATAAGACTCATATGAGAATCGTATATATAGACAATTATATAAGAATGACGTGTGGCGAAATTGGCTTAGTATATCATGCTGACTTTCACTCTGTGACTCTCCGACCTTAGGTTACATGACCCTGTGTGAAGCTAGAGGTCAAAATCAAGGTCACCTTTAAAAAGTGCTGTTCTATTTTTTCGATTTATGCATATCTCTTACCAACTATTTATCAGAAAGCATTTATCTTGGACAGTTAGCCCCATTTATGGCTAGCTACCATTCAACGGTTTCAGATACATTTATACATACCAAAAGGTGGGGCTAAAGGTCAAAGTCTAGGGCATCTTTAGATGTTTTTTAAAACAAAATACGGTAACATTTGTATTTAAACAACAGGTACTATTAAGGGTTGACATTCACTCTGTGACTTGTGACTTAGGGTTCAATGCCCCAGGTTGGAGCTAGAGTGACAGCGACGTCATGTTTTGTTTACAAGTTATCAGGGACCTAGAATCGATAGATCACTTATGTATTAATCCTATCCACAGGATAGGATTAATACACAGGTGATCAATCGATTGGCATTAGCTCAAGTGGAGTGTACAAGTTAATGTTTACTTAACAATTGTAAACAAAACACGTCACTGTCACTCTTGGCTGGCAGGACTATACATTGAATCTGTTTGTGTCTTGCTACGATTAATATTATATCACAGTATGTAAACTGAAATAAACATTCTGTACCCGTTCCTCCTAGCTCTCGCCTTATGAACATGAATAACAGCACTCGTACGTAACCAGTAGTCGGAAAAATGCGTGTATTTAGGTACATGTACACGTTTCGATTTATATTGTTAGCGATACGGACAAAACACATTCGAACAAGGTAAGAAAAGCCATTTTATCTAATTTATTTCGTTTTATTCCATGGTTTAAACGGTTTCCTCCTTTGCATTTTGCTTTGATAAAAAACGACTTGTTCACAATCAGAGCCGTTCACTGCCAAAAACGAGCTCAAATGCCAGTTTGCATGGTTTTAGTGGAATTGGCAATCACACGTGTACATGATTACATGGTTGTCCCTGTAACATTTACTAAGATCTATGGAAAAATGAATTTCAATAGGTGGGCCCTCGCAATTACAGCTGTACCAACAACTCTCACATCACGATTTCCGACAACTGGTAACGCACGAGTGCTGTAGCTCATATTATAAGGCGAGAGCTAGGAGGACCGGGTACAGGATGCTTATTTCAGTTTACATACTGTGTATATGTATCCAATATTATGGTGCTATATATTACAGGCACGTTATGCCCAGAAGGATGGTCATATTTCAGAGACTTGGAAAGAGGGGGGCTTTGTGTTCAGGCCAGTTTGGAACCAAAAGACTGGGAGGCGTCATCCAGATTCTGCAAGAACCAATATGCACATCTTATTAATCTTGATAGGATTAATCAATACAATTTGATCGTCAGAAATCAACCGCCTGACGGACTTGGGACCTATCTATTTGACAAAGGTAACAGTGATTTTGTTACCTGCGCATCCTGCATCTTTTGCGCATAAGTTTTTATTTCAGCGAGTCCCGGGATGCAATAGTATTGCAGACTTGTCATTAAAAATAGTGTTTTGGACTTATAAGTTTACAGTTGGGACTCTTTGATATTGGAAACAGCGAGTCCCAGGACCCATAAGCCCAAATTTGTAAATGAATCACTGAGGTAAGTCAGTTTGAGTTTGTTTGTTTGATTTGACTCTTAGCGTCCGAGTCAACATTTTTTTATTTACGTTGGGACAGGTCTTCCTGGGTTGAACCAGTACTAAGCAGTACTTTAAAGCACTAAGATTAGTGTCTTACTCAAGGACATAATGCAGTGACGCTGGTGAGGCTCGAACCCGCAACCCCGCATTCTCGAGCACAGCTTCAAAGACTAAACAGACCTATGTAAATTTATGTACAACAAGTCAATGTTACATACATATGTTATTTCCTGCCATTTCCCTAGTTTATTTGCTAAAATATTGTTGCATATGTTAATTTTGTTCAACAGTTTATTTAAATAGAGATATGTGTTTTCAATAACATGCAGGACTTGAGTTAAGAGTACATAACGAAAAACTAATTTTCTCATTTCTCAACGAAAACATATGTTGTGGGTTCTCAAAAGAACCGTCTCAATGAGACGGTTCTTTTGAGCACCCAAAACAAATTTTAAAATTGGTAGGTAAGAAAATATTTACAATTTTACACTGAAATGTTTTGTTTATCTTAACCTGTGTAACATGTACATTAACATGACTGATTTCGTTTTCTGCAGGGCTTCAAGACTTCTGGACGGGCATGCATGTTAAACAAGGTCGACTGTTTTGGTCAGATTATGGTCCAAAGTACGTCAAAAGAAAATACGACCTGTACGTATAAAACAAAGTTCACCAAATAGGCTGCATCGCAAGAAACCCTGTCTTTGGGGTTATTAGCCTGGCGCCTAGATTAAAATACTTTTACATGCTGAACTCAACATAGCATGAAGTTTATCATGTCGATAATGTTAAAATGTCAACAATTTTTGACATTTTAACATTATAAGCGAGATAAATACAGCCTATATGGGTTTGAAAGAAAGAAGTATTTATTTTTGACAACGTTTTAGTTTTTATGATATTTGAAATTTCATGCTTATAACATTGGAGTGTGTTAAAATTAACAGAGCTAAGAATAGCTCTTGCACCTTTAAACAACAACATCCAATTTCAAATCAATTTCACACAAACGTTCTTCATATGACCCTTCACTGAAATTGCCTGAACAGTTCTGCTCTGCTGAACAAGATGGCAACCTGAACTAATAAAAGAATTAACAAAATCTCCTTAACTGCTTGCCCAAATTCAAAATAATTGGCCACAAATGTTCCTTACAATACCCTCTATAAAATGTACCCAAACTGTTTTGCTCCACTAAACAAAAATGCCACGAACAGGGCTATAAAATAGAAATATTTAACCCTTAATGCGCCAATCGCAACAAAAGTCGTCTGCTATTCTCGTCTGCTGAAATGCTTAAGACGCCACTATGGCAAACATTGTGGACCCAGATCAGACTGGTCCTATAGGAGCAGTGTGTTCTGGGTCCACGCTGTTTGCTTCTATACTTAATTTGTCTGAAATTTTATGCAATTATTTGCAGCAGACGACTTCAGCAGATGACATTTTCAGATGCATTTTTTTCTTGGCGCTTTAAGGGTTAATAAAAAATCTTCTGAACGTCTGGCCCAAATTCAAACTTATATCACACAAATGTTCTTCATATGAGCTCTACAAAAATTGGCGAAACGGTTCCCTTCTGCCAACCAAACAGCTGTATTTGAGTTGTATACTTCTTAATACTTTACTCCCCCCTTTCTGTGCTTCACCACCAATCGGTTTGCACAGAAATTTAAAGTTTTGACCAACTTAATCACATATTTTGTAATCTATTAAGTAAAATCATGAAGTAAATCTGTTAAGCGGTCAATGTGGCTATTTTCAATGGGAGGGGAGGAGAAAACTATAAGTAGGTCATAGATCATATATATTACAATTATAAAGAAATTAAGTGGTTCACTCGCTGAGCACGTTCCCACTTAATTCCTTTATAATTGTAATATATGATCTATAACCTCTACAAAAACTAAAAATAAACGTATACAAAATGATCATATAATTTCTCACAGGATAACAAATAGGTTTGTAGGTAAGAAGGGGGTGGGGTTTACTTAATAATTAGTTCGTGTCAGTATAGAGACGTGCGTTACAGTTAAAAAGTAAATTGAGAACGACCAGGTAATACCAAAGGCACACACTACAGATCATCTCTACGGCACCGTAAGAATGATAACTAATTTTATAAAGAGTTCCAACTAGAACAGCCATTTTATTCCAATGAATTACAGCGGTCAAAATGCCCATGTGGTAGTGCATATTATGTGAGCTGCTTTGGGTTTCTCCCCAAAAGCACGAGTACAGTGAAGTCCAGTTGAGTTTTACCAATTCTTTCAAGTATAAATTGACAACTTCTCTAAATGCATGTGATAGTTCTTTTGTTGTTGTTACACTCGCAGGAAATGTGCAAATTATAAATCCTATGAAGAATTGCAGAGGTCATATTTTGTGAAACACTTCATGCAAATGTACACCTTAAAACTTGGTAGTTAGCTTTCAAATTTTATCATTGTATTTTGTTTATTCATGTTTATATAGAAGATCTAACATGAGTGCTCATGTTTTATTGAATTTATTAAACAAGTTGGGGAAAAGAGATAAAATTCGAGGCTTGCTGAGCATTTTATCTCTTTTTCGCAACGAGTTTTATAAATTCAATAATACAAGAGCATGAATGCACGATTCTTTTTATCATATGACAATAAGATTACTCTGAAATCTCATTTCTGCCGTTAAAACGTTATAATTTTGTCATTATGTAGGCGTCGTTGTTATGGACGTCATAACGTTTTTATGGACGTCATAACGTTTCTCGAAAATCTGTAAATCACTAGTGGTTTATCAATATTAATGCAAGGCGTTGTTTCACTCCCAGACGCGACGTCATATGATAAAAGTTAATTTCAAATTTAACATGTCTTGATATATGTATTACAGACCATGGCGATGGGCTATTGGCCAGCCCTCGACTGAGACTGGGAATTGTGGTAGAGTAAACTTAGGTAGTAGCATAGAACAGCGCACAAACGTCACAGAAGGCCAAGAACCATTTGTTTACAATGTAACTGTATTTAATAACCAGTACGAGATCAGTTTAGACAACTGTGATGGATTAAGACAGTTTGTTTGCCAGAAACCAGCGATTCCAGATTTTGTATCCACCAGTAAGTGATCTGAAATATTTTATTACTATCCTGCCAGCCAAGAGTGACAGTGACGTCATGTTTTGTTTACAAAGTCATCAGGGACTTAGAATCGATAGATCACTTGTGTATTAATCCTATCCGCAGGATAGGATTAATACACACGTGATCTATCGATTCGCATTAGCTCAAGTGGACTGTAGAAGTCAATGTTTTACTTAACAATTGTAAACAAAACATGACATCAATGTCACTCTTGGCTGGCAGGACAGTACCTCTAAGCAGGTCAGAGGAGTATAGATGAATACGTTGATCGATCGCAAATTTGTAAACCACCAAAATTAAATTAGCCTATATGACACTCTTCTATAATCGTGAAATGTTGATGCTTATGGTTGTTTTACAGTAGATATTTGATATGATATATGATAGTAATGTTGAAAACGTTGAACTATCGCAAATTAGTAAGCCAGGAAAATTAGATTAGCCTATATGGCAATCTTCTGTAATCGTCAAATGTGGACGCTTATAATTGTTTTACAGTACACTGAAGGACTTTAAAAACGCAAAGAATGAAAATTATTATTTTTTGAACCCAGAACATTTTTAGTCTTCTTTAACAAGTCAAATCGGCTGGAAACGACACTCTGTCTCTATAAATAGCTAAAACTGGCATTTTTATAGACAATGGCCACCACCAGCTACGCATCCGTGATTTACTATTTTTGCACGTGGCGTCCCCACGAATCAATGAAGCAAAATATTTTATCATTTCACATGTAGCTTGTAAATATACATGTATAAAAACACAGTAGATTTTGTTTTAAAGCTATATTATTCGTGCCACGTTTTTCTGAACATGAACGACCTGGCGCAATCGGAATGCTAAAAGCTGGGGTGCGTGTTTCTGGCATCGCCAGATATTATAATTGCCATTTGTCAGCTATACAGCACCTCAGAGATTGTTACCAGGCTACTAGGACAGTTAAAGGTCGACACAGGCCTAGCCAACTAAGAATGGCGACCAACATTAAGACGGCAACTAATATCGGTTATATCGACGATATTCACATCGACGATATCCGTTCTGGCTGGCTGCCATCACTACCAGACGAATAGCAGGGCTCCAAGGGTAATTTGTTTTAGATTTTTAATAAAAAATATTTTATTACAATAACTTTAAATCATGCCCAATTTCAAGACAAATTTCAAATTGCAACTTTAGAATCTAAGGATATTGTCTTTTGATAGACTGATGCTCTAAAATTATTTATCATTTTGATATAAAATTTAAATCGTGTTTTGTTGACATATTGATGTTTATTTTTGCGAAATCTCAATAAAAATGATACATTCAACAGTTGTTAATTTTTTGAATTTCGATTTTTGCGTTTTTAAAGTCCTTCAGTGTAGATATCTGATATGATATATGAGAGTCATGTTCAAGACAAGATTAAGAAGCTGCCCAAAGGTATAATCTGTCACAAATGACCAAAATAAAATTTAGTCTGCCATTGATTCGAGCATGGGTCTAATAATTTATAAAGAAAACGCAAAAATCTTTTCTTCATAATTGTAAGTCAAACGACTAAATCTTATCTTAAGAATCTCTACAAACTATTGAGTGCACTCATACAGAAGGTGTGAAGAGGTGCCTGTATCGGAAATAATATTTCTGTTAAAGAAATTTCACCAAAGCATGAAAAGATTTAGGTGTTTCTGTCATTTGTCCAATCGCCTTAGAAATACCTCACTTGGAGAAAATAGAAATAGCTTTGAAACTCATGCAAAATTTGTAAAAGACCGTTCCAATCAGCATTCACAAAATAATCAAACTTTGACCTGACATGTAAATAAGTCCATTTTCATACTATATTACATGACCTTACTTTTGGCTTTTGTCATTTCTGTATGCTCCAAGTATGTATATTGAATTATATGATTGCAGTTGTACTGCATTCTGGTTGTATGGAGATAGATCTATAATTATGTATTCTGAATAGGTTGTCATACATGTTTTATCACACATTAACACAAACATTTGTGATCTTTATTCTTGCATATTTTACCTGATTCACACCAAATTGTAATAAAACGCCACATAATATAAGAATCTATCATGAGTGTGAGGATAGGATAGAAAATCCATCCCAAGGTTCCCCATTTGGCATCACGAGGCTTGCCGAGTGATGACAAACGGTGATCCCGAGGGACGGATTTTTCTATCCCACTCTCACACGAATAATGGATTCTTTTTTCTTCCTCACCACTGTTTTTATTTATTTATTTTAAAATAAGCTTCCATAAGTCCCTGAATACGCTAAGATGCAATTTCACATGATGACGTTACTTGACGTCCATGATAAGATAGCATGGGTAAGATAAGATTTTCTATCCCAGTGTGAAATCTCAGATATCCTTAGACCCATTCTTACGTAGAATTGCCAAATTGACTTTTGAAATGACGATTTTCAACTTTAACCTTTGCAAAAACGGTCGTCACCAACAATTTATAGTGGGCTTGCCTGATTATACTACAGAATAGAAATTGTTTAACTTCACTGAAAATTTGGTATTTATGTATCCGAATAGTTGGCGGTACATGCGAAAAATGGAAGAGTTTTAAAGGTGGGTGTCATTACCCAAGACACAAAGAATATTTAGTAATAGTCTGTATAAATTAACACTCGGTGGCTTGTATTTGCCCTGAATTTAAACATTATGAATCAATAACTATAGCAAGTACACTTGCAAATTTACTCTGAAAATAGTAATAATAAAAAGAACAATCATTTTTAGAAAATACTTATTTTCAGAACAATTTCTTAGCATTAGTCTAACTAAATACATGCACAAGAACAAAGCACAAAAGACACAATAAGTACATGCCTTGCGATTATAGGAAACATAACCAAAGAAAATTTTAACTAAAAAATCAAGGAATGTTTCTACTTTGCAAACGAAAAAAGACTCGTATATTAGAATAGAAAGTCCTGTAAATTATCCTCTTATTTCAGATTGATTTAAACCTGCACTTAACGTGGTAATAATGCTGACTTTTCTTTTACATGCACTCAAACATAGACTGTTTCTAGTTTGCATACAAAACACATGCCAACGTCAATTGTTATGTTTTTTTAGATGACACATTAATAGTACGTTCAAGTTACTGCCATTTCATCAAAGGTCAACCATAAACCAACAACTGTTCGACATAGGCGTTGTATTTTCGTGGCAAAACACATACATTTGAAATTGCTAATTTCTTAGTGTACAACGAAGTAACTGTTCTCATTAAAGTATTCAAATAAAAACAATAAAATCGTTGTGTCTCGTAAATTAGGAAATAACACATGTTTGACCACTGTTCATTAACCCATTTCTTGTTTCTTTAAAATAAAATCGTTATTGTGTACAATAAAGATCAATTAACCTTTCCAAAATACACTGATAGCTCTGATAGGTCAGTCCTGGTCCCGAGATTATAACCTTTTTCATGCTCACCTCAAATGAGCATGATATTTTAACTGATATCAGAAACTAAAATGCTAGGATATTAAGATTTTCCCAGTTTTTTGGAAATTAATAATGAGTGTTTTGTGCTACAGTGTGTTTAAAAGCTTCTGAGTGTTTCTAGCATATACATAACTGAAAGCGATACATGAATTGAAAATATGCTGTCAAATTATTAAATGCCAATAAAGTTTCATTTATATTTATGAATTTCTTACCATAAGGTGCTTCAAAATATAAAAGAGCTTAATTTATTATGCGATCACCTTACATATAAGCTTTTGTACATGACTATTTTCTGACACATTTGTAATTTAAAAAGATGTTGCCTAATTTGGCGAGACAACCTTTATTTCTAATTTTCGGACGCTTTGTCTATTGTAAGTGAGGAATTATTTTTAAGAGAGTTTACAGTCAGCGTAAGCTTCAATCACTCGACACACCCCTATATTTATATGTTTGTCATCTCCTAATACTGTTGCAAGCGGCAGCAATGCCTCTGTCAACAAATACATGTAGTTATATGATAATTGTGCAATAGTTACCAAGTTTATAGTTTTACAAAGACGAACTGTACTCCAAAACACGTGAATTTTCTGCCAGTGACGTATGGAAAAGCTATATAGGATTGTACTAAATGGCAAAATTGGGCATACATAGCAAAATGGCATATAAATGATGTCATGATAACCAAATATGTCGGACTCGTCCCGTAAATTAGGTCTTATAAATTAGAAAATTTATCTATATGTTTACCAAGAATTGCTGATGAGAATTGTGCAATCAAACTCTGCGCCTAGAGTTACCCGTTAACGCAAAGGTCAATACAGCACTTGTTATTACTGAAGATTATGTAACAACACTAAGATCTTCAAAATTATGAGTTTTATTTTTTCCATACTCAAGTCAAATGTGAATTAAAATATGCATTTTAGATGGAATTAACGTCTGGCGACACGCGAATTCCCTACCCCCTGGCTATTATCTGTGTCATATATTTTGTCGAAACATTGCTGAACGTTCATGAAACATCAATTTCTTATCAGAAATGACCATTCTGTCGAATAGTCTCATTAATTACTTATGAACGTGTGTAGTTGACGCCCAGAGTTGACGTTCTATAGGTCGTGAAAGGCTGGCGACATCAATTGGCAATTCTGCTTAAGAATGGGTCCTTATCCGGTGTGCAAGAAAAATTAAATTAACTCTTTCTTACACTGGATGATTTTATACAAAATGGTGTCAAATTACTTATTTTGGATAACATAACGTTGTCCAAACGTCACAGCTACACGCAACGTTTTTGTTGCAAATCTGGGCGTAAATGCTTTCATGTGTTACCTCATGCAAACAGATCACTTTTGGTATTGTCAAAAAAAAAGGCAAATTCTATCATACATCAACCTAATGATTTGAACATTTTTATTCTTTTCATTTTGCAATGGCTTCAAATAGCTATAGACATATACTTTTGCCATAAAGTTAAGCATAATTTTTTTACAATCCCAAATTTCGAAGTAATGAAAAATAATTTTAGTTTTGGGTTTTATCGACATGTACACATGTATTTTGGCTACCAACTTTGCATAAGTTCGATTAGTTTCATTCACTACTGTCCATGAATGGGAAGCGTATGACACAGTACTGTCCAGGAGTTGATATGCAAAAATGATAATTTTTTGCTGTTGAGTCATGAAGTAGCTTCAAAACGCTTGAGTTGGATAAATCTTAAAGAAGAAAGATGACAGACTGTGTAAAATTGCCATTAGGAACGCTGGTATGAAACAAGATGGCATTGCAAGGGCATAAAACGTGTCCCAGAGTGTTGTAAGCAGACCTTTGAAAGAACATAGAGAGAGTGGCAGTATTAGAAAAAGGAAATGGTCTACATTGATTCTTGAGAGCACTGAATTGTTACTGAAGCATTATGGTACGTGATGCATTATCTGACGACCACCTGATACAGTTAAAGGTGGTTATTGGGACTTTGAACGCTCAAAAGTACCAGGACGAAATCCTTGAATCTGGTGTTAGGCCACCCTTGGACTTGCTAGATGGACGGAACGAGGTACTCCAAGATGACGTCGCAAGACATTACTGTACTCGCATCATCGAGGGATACAAAAATCAACAGAACATCGCTAGTATTCCACGGCCTAGCTTGTTGCTGGACTTAGACCTTATCCAACACATGTGAGACAAGCTCGGCTGACGTGTTTGAAACCGGGAACCAGCCGTATCATTTGCTAGACTCTACTGCAGGAGAGGGACAGGATTTCATGTCTTGAACGCATTTACCCACTGAATTTAATGATGAAAATGTGTCAAGTTGTAATTCGACAGTGTGAAGGCTATACACAACATAAACCGGAAGCAGTGGATTATTGTGAGCCATTTCATGACTTTTTGCATCAGATTCTGAAAGTGTATGCTCCTAAATGAAAGTTTTGAAAAAATTCCAATTATCGCGGCCTTATGGTAACAGTTTTGCTGACTCTTGGCCTCTATGCTGTTTTCATTGAATTTTGTAAAATTTATGGGTAATTTTTGTAAGGTGTTTGCAGCCTATAAACACGCCAGAGATTCTATGGCTTTTCTTTATAAAATCGCTGGTATTCTGCTTTCGTTGACTATCACATTAATTTTTTGGTATCTCTCAAATGTTTCCGTTCTTACCGTTTCCAAAACCTAAGTAGTGTTATCAAATGCAATTTGCTTAACTTTATGACAATAGTATAGGTATTTATGGGAATAAATTATTTGGAACTCTAATAGTTCATTCCCTAAATACCTATATGCATAGCTATTAGAACTTTGCTCTTATAGTTTATTCCCTAAATACCTATACGCATAACTATTAGAACTTTGCTCTTCTAGTTTATTCCCTAAATACCTATATGCATAGCTATTGGAACTTTGCTCTTATAGTTCATTCCCTAAATACCTATATGCATAGCTATAAGAACTTTGCTCTTATAGTTTATTCCCTAAATACCTATATGCATAGCTATTTGAACTAGTTTTATCTCTGTTGTGTATTTCAGTCACTCATTGTGAGGATGGATGGGTTGGCAATGCTTACGTACCACATTGCTACAGGATATTCAACAGCCAAGAAGAATTTTCAACCTACGATGTTGCTGAAAAAAGATGTATATCTTTTGGTGGGGAATTGGCACCAGTTAAATCTACACTGGAGGCTAAAATGGCTTCTGCAACTAATGATTATGTCTTGAGTTCTTTTGAAGATTGTAAGTTAAATTTTGCATTGCAATAAAACCTTACTTATGGTGCCACTAAAAAGAACGCCAAAATTGGTTTTCACTACCAATGTTCACTTAATGGAGGTCAAAAGTATTGCAGAATGCTCCAAGGGGAGCATTCTGCGATACTTTCGACCTCCATTAACCAACCATTTTCCATTAGGACTTGTTTTGTCTATTTTTAAGTGGCTGCTTAAGACAGGTTTTACTGTAACTCCACAAAAAGCAAGTGAGTATGTCAAGGAAGTGCCACTAACACAGACCACAGATCAAACATGGCATCATGAGGATTGCACACAAAAAATAACATGGACAAATGAAGACACACTATCTCCTAGAATGGGATCAATCGATGGGAGGCCAATGGCAGATATCCACATGCCCCTAGACTCCAATGTCATATTGGAGTCAACAACCTTCAATGTAATTTACACACCATAAGCAATCAATGTGTCAAATATGAACATTCTCTATCATAACAAATGTAAGACAAGTTCGTGTTACAAGGCATACTATATATTTTAAATATATTTGACCTTGACCTTTGACTCCAATGTCATATCAGCATATGGAAACCTTTGTCATCTATACATCATAAGCTATCATTGTGCCATATGCCAAATATGAACATGTTGTGAGCAAATCCATCTGTCTGACAGATGGGACTGGATGTGAAGTAAGAAAGAAGGCAAATATCAGAAATTGATACAGTCAAGTACCACACCTGACCCAGGAAACCACAGATGAAAGTGACACAAATACAAGAAAACATAACACACAAGAGAGCCAAGAGACCAGCCCTTTCCCAGCAGGTGCCCATAAGGCTGCAAAGAACAGACAAGAAAGCATGACAGACATGAAACATAAATAACAAAATGGATCCACAAAAGAAGCACCACCTTCGAAAAATAAAGTAAAAATATTTTCACTGGAGGGCTTAAACTAGTTTTATGGTACCAACCTCACCCTTATTCTCGATGTGGATCAAGGAAAAAAGATGTTTAGTTCGCATGAACACTCTCCTTTAAAATGTAAAATGACTTTGAATTGCAAACTATTAGACAGATTTGAAGTATATTAGAAAGGACAAAAAAGCTTTATTATAAAGAAAGGACAATATAATGGTAACACACCTTTGGAGTAACAGTACTAGGCAATAATCAATTAATGACAGCCAAATCACCTCATAAGAACAGGCAACAGTCTATGTTATTAGCTTATTAGCAATTCACAGTAATTCTCTTATTTCTTAATGATTAACCTTTTAACTATTTTTGTGACTTAAATTTTTTACTGATTATGCCAAAAGTTTCGAAATTAAGCTTATTTTTGTTGAAAATGTCTTTATTCAGTAGTGATTAAGGGACAAATATTGTAACAATTAGCAAATGACATAAAAGGAGGTGAATATGACCAGGAAATGCCACTATCAAACACTGAAAACCAACCTGGCACCACGAGAAAGAGACACAGAACAGTCAGCGAGATATTGCAAAGCTTGAAAGGACACTTAAATAGTTGCATAATAAACCACTTAGGATGTAATACAGACCTGCACAAACATTTGGAGCAACAATAAACAATCAATCAACAAAACTTGCACAGAACCACCACCTTATTACGGATAGCAGCTGAAGCTACTGGGGGTGGGGGTTTACTAGGTTAAAGTTACTGGCCAAATCTTTGCCTAGATTCTGCTTTGTAATTGCTAATTAACATGTTTTGTTATTTCACAACCAAGACTTCCTGTGCATGGATAAAGTGTTGATATTTTCTCATATTCTGGTCCTTTAGGAATATTGGGTTCTTACAGAAAGCAGAATACCGCTTTAACTGGTGCAAGGGGGCGTGGGAATTGTTGCACTTTCCATTAGTTCTCATGAACAGACTCGATAAAACTGAGTCTTATGTTTTCTAATATTGTAGGTCCTCTCTTTTTCTGTAGGATCCGCTTTTCCAGGTTGTATGTTGTGGGCATATGAGAAAATTGTCTCAATGCGATGATTCTTTTGAGCAAAGCAAATATTTGATCTTATGATATGGCAATATTTACAATTTTACACCTTTTTTGTTGTCTGCATGTGCGGATACATAGGGGGGGGCATGGGGTTCAGACCCCCCTCCCCTGAAAAAAACACACAAAAATATAGGGTTATTAAGCAATACAGATCAGGATCCCCTGATTAATCTCAAAGCTACCAAAAGTAAGTAATGGTGCTAAGATCAGGAATCGATACAATCAAGTACCACACCTGACCCAGGATACCAATGGGAAAGTGACAAACTCACAGAAGACACCACAAACGAGAGCCAAGAGGTCAGCCCTTTCCCAGCAGGTGACCACAAAGCACATATAAACAGACGCGCACAAAACATAGCAAACACAAGACAGAACAAAAACATAAAAGATCCACAAAAGAAGTACCACCTTGGAACGGTCAGTAAAATATTTTACTGGAGGGCTTAAACCGGTTTAACGGCGCCAACCTCACCCTTAATTCAGATGTGGATCAAGACACATAGATATTTGGTTTGCATGAAAGACCCCTAACTTATCAATGCATCATCTCCTAAAACATATAAATCAAGATATAACAAGGAGATAAAGCAAGGATAAGGACTCAACAGTAAATTAAACTGAATACCAGAGCAAAAGAAATCCAACAGGTAAACCCCGGTGGGCCCGACAAACAGCCAAAGCATCAGGCCCCTACCATCTCATCAATAGATAAGTCTTTAAGTCGGAACCATCATAGAGTCTGAAGTCCGACCCACCGGCGTGCAATTAAAGAGGAAAGCAAAGTTGCCAACCGTGATTGGGTTGACTACCAAGCATGCAGTCTGTTGCAATACATTAATGTTATAGCCAATCTTTTTATAATGGGAAATTATTTTAATGAACTGCGCTGAAAAATTATTAGAGCCAACAATCTTCTTCAACTTATACACCAAGCCACAATTCTATGTTAGGCCATCATTGGCACACCAGCAAAACACCATTTAGATGGCGTTTACCTGGCGGGCCAATGATTGATGGTCCGCTTGTAGTGGTATTTGGATCCTCTCATCAACTAAAACAAAGTTACACCCCTTCTGAATATCCGTGCATGGTCTGGGCCAATGTATGAAGCTATTTATATTTACTTTCAGATGGATCTCTGGAGTATGAAGGGATGTGGGTGTACAGCCCTCCTGAGAGTAAAAATGATGCAGGGCAGTGTCAGGCCCTGAGTGCAATGTTCAGTGATGGGGTCGTCCCAGATCCAATATATCTAGCTTGTGACACCCCTGCACCATTTATATGCCGAAAAATGATTGTAATTGAGGGTAAGCATGGTTTATTGGTTTATATGTATTTATCCATTTGTTATCAGAAAAGCCATCCATATTTATCAGAATTTAGCTTGTTGCACAAAAGATAGAGTTTGGTGTTCTTAACCTAGGAGGGACGTTTTTTATGTTCTTAGAGAGGTAGATTTAATGAAAACTGCGAAATTAAATGCATACATCATACATACACTGAACCGAAGTTATAAGTAGCCACCTTACAATTTTTGCTCCCGTTCAAAAAGTAAAAATCGCTCTCACAAAATTTAAATTCTATAAAGAGGTCCAAGGCCTTGTCGAGACTCTGCAAGTTATGGCATTTCAAAATGACTGGTAGACCTTGCACAGACGAGGTCCAAGTAAAGGTACCCTCATTTCAAAAAGTCACACTTTTTAGTGTGATATAAACTATTCATCAGATACGTTATCCATTAGTATTTTAATTTGTTGGAAGATGTTTATAACAGCTGTGATATACGATTAAAGGAATCAAAAGTTTTTTTGACAATTGAACACTCCATGTCTCTTCTACGTTAGCATGAAGACAGCCACTGTCAACAACTTAATCAAATGATTTTTAGCTAAATCATGTAGTTTGCATACTCACTTTGCATTGCTCTGTACGCTTTATTATCTGCGGCACAGCAGTGTAATTTTCAGGGGCTGTTTATATGTGCTTTGTGGTCACCTGCTGGGAAAGGGCTGACCTCTTGGCTCGCGGTTTGTGGTGTCTAACTTTGAGTTTGTCACTTTCCCATTGGTATCCTGGTATCCTGGGTCAGGTGTGGTACTTGATTGTATCGATTCCTGATCTTTGCACCCTTACTTACTTTATATTAAATGGTTACTTTTACTTTTGCCAGAGCCTAAGAAATTGCTGATCAACACAGTATACACAAGACAGAGGGCATTGCTTCAGTATCTAGCATTCTCGCCACTTCCTGTGTCATTTGTAATGTCGAGACCACCTACAGCTTCTGAGACACTATTCATTGAAACACCTGCAGGGATATTTAATTCTACAAATAATTGGAGTGATGCACGCTCAGAGTAAGTATGACTTACCACGCTTTGACTTCAGAATTCTGGATAAGGATGTGTAAACAAAAATCATCTTTTATTTCTCACTCAAAGCAAATGTTAGAACCAACTGATTTGAAAAAGTTCATAATTTTATGCTAAACTTTTTTTGTTTAACTGGACATATGTTTTAAATACCTATATTTACCAACTAAAATTTACAGCAAAATACATTCTCAAAGTTCCTTGCTTCTTTAGAAAATCGATAAGAATTGCTAGTAGAAATTTTGCATAAAACGTCAAACCTCATTTCACTGAAAATATAGCCACTCATTTTAAATATTCACCTCATTTGATGAAAAGTCAGCCATAATCACGACAAAAAGGTATTGTCTTCTTTTTCTTGCAGGTTTGATATATCTATTTCTGCACTGTCAGAGAGACCGTATGTTATCAATATCACCATTCCCAGAATAAATCTTGCGCAAAGGAAACGTAGAGATCTCTACCATATAGAGACGGAAGACAATGTGAGAAACTCACGTGTAGGCAGTGTGATTAACCGTGTAAAAAGACAAATAAGTACTATACCAAACGTGGAAGACATACCCAGACCGTTAATAGCCCCTTCTGAAGCGGAACTGGTAAATACTGTTGGGTATTACTCATTCGGAATAAAGTCAAGGTTTTCACCTCAGTTCATGTCAACCTCGCCAGTTCTAGTTAGATACTCAGGTAATATGATTTTTAATCATCTATTATTTTTTTAAAATATCTTCTGCAACAAGATTTGAGCCGCAGCATGAGATTTCCAACAATGTGGTATATGCGACCAGCAAATCCTCAGATCAGCCTGTGCATACACACAGTCTGATCAGAGCCTTTGCTAGTCGCTTGAATATTAGCTACTGATTGAACATCATTTGGGGTTTCTAAGCTTAAGAGGAGGCTGCACAGTTTCGTCTGAGTCTACATTTGTCAAAATGCCACATTGTTGGAAATCACATGTCATGGCTCAATTATATCAAAAAGGTTATCACAAAGCATTTTGTCTTGGAGTGATATAATATGTTAAACTTGATAAACCACTAGTGGTTTACGTATCGATAGACCACAAGTGGTTTACATATTCAGTAAAGCTTTGTGTAATAGGAAGCGCAGTGGCTCAGTTGTAGAGTGCTTGACTTGAGACCTAGGTGCTGCGGGTTTAAGCCTCACCGGCGTCACTGCATTGTGGTCCTTGAGCAAGACACATTTATCCTAGCTTAGTACTGGTTCAACGCAGGAAGACCCATCCTTGTTTAACTGAAAGATTGTTGATTGGATGTAAAGAATCAAATCAAACAAACAAACAAAAAGCTCTGTAATAAGGGCCATAAACTGTTGCATTTGTATGGCAAATTAATGACGTTTTCACGTCAAAATAGTCTCCATGCACATTAATTTAATGGTTTTATTATTTTTAATTCGGGGAATGAACTTTTGCCTTCTTTTTTACTTTATAACTAGAGTTGTTGTTTCTGTGCTGTGTGGTAGCCCTAAAAAGTCCCCACGCTCACATTCATTTAATGCTCTTATTATTCAAATCTTCAGGGATTGATTTTGCCTTCCTTACTTTTTTCAAAATAAAAATAAGGTAAAAGCAAAGTTGCCGACCTTGATTGGGTTGACCACCAAGCATGCAGTCTGCTGCAATACATTAATGTTATAGCCATTCAAGAAATATATTCAATTTTTGGTCTGTTCATGGAATCATAAACACCATGTCTCTTGCAGACCAAAATTCGAATTCATTACTTTTATTTATATCTTATTTATATTGTCAGTCATGTTCAATTTTCATCTAACTCGGCTGGTGTTCCTGCTATTTTAAAATTAAATCCAGACATAAAAGAGTTTTGACAAATTTCCGTGCTTAATGGCATGGCGATACATGTTTACCATCACGCCTAGTATCAGTAAACAAACAACGTTATTGGATAATATTGACATTTGTCCAATGGAGTGACCTGGCTTAAACTGATATATGCTATTTAAATGAAGGTATGAATGACATCTCAAATGAAAATTTTCATTTAAAGACTCGCATTGGAAATGTTAATATATAATGAGATCTCTAAGCCCTCAATTCATATAATTGCGGCTCCAAAGTTGATTTGATTTATGGTTGACATTTTTCGGTTTATCCCATCTAGTGGTTGACATTTTGGTATATTATATCTAGAAACCCTGAGTGATATTCATACTTGAATATTGATGTTAATAATGAAAGTAAAGAAGGAGGCAAAGATCAGGAATTGATACAATCAAGTACCAAATGCGACGGAGGACACAGCATGGGAAAGTGACATAAATCACAAGAAAACATCACATACAAGAAAGCCAAGAGGTCAGCCCTTTTCCAACAGATGACCACAAGGCTGCAGGAAACAGGCATGCCATTATGGCGAAGAAAGACAAATAACAAAAAAAGATCAACAAAAGAAGCACCACCTTGGAACAGTCAGTAAGAAAATTACTGGCGGGCTTAAACTAGTTTCATGGTCACCCTTAGTTCTGATGTGGATCAAGAAACATAGATGTTTGATTTTCATGAAATATCCCTAACTTATCAAAGAATCATCACCTAGTACATATAAATCAATAAATAAAAAGGAGATAAATCAGAGATAAGGACTCATTTTAGTCTGTAATGCCTCAAAGCCATGAGAGTGTATTCGAATATTGATATTTATCAGTTACCTCTCATATTAACTGTATTGCTGCAGGTTGCCTGATAAACATGGTCTATCTCACGGCATGTGCCTTTATCAGGTCATACTGACGCTGCACTTTTTGGATGACGTCACTAATGACGCTGAATTAAGACAAAAATCAAAAATTACGTCAAAATCGCTTGTTTGAAGAGTGGAACACTGGGTAAATTGATAAATAGAATACCAGGTATGCGTCTTTTGATATTAAGTTTACCAGGCTTGGCTTTGAGAGCGCACGTTGAATCGCTCTGCAAGCCTTGCAATGTCAACAAGCATTCTCAAAGCCTTGCCTGGTAAACTTGATATCAAAAGACACTCACCTAGTTTTCTCTATAAATCCAGCATATAACATCTTAGACTGGCAATACTAGATTTCACTTATTGACTTAGTCCATCTGTACAATCTTAGAATCAACTCGAATTGTTAATGTCAATAATCTATAAAAGCTGAAACCTGTCAAATGTGATAGGTATTTTAGTCTGTAACATTTAAAACATGTTCAGTTTAATTTATTCTTTTTGTTGTCAAAACAGAGGAAATACGATAGATTATTTTAACATAGAAATTTATTAAAATCAATTTATTGTTTCGGAGAAATTTATTACAATCAATTTATTGTTTCAGAGAAATTTATTACAATGAATTCATTGTTTCAGAGAAATATATTACAATCAATTGATTGTTTCAGAGAAGTTTAATACAATCAATTTATTGTTTCAGAGAAATCTATTACAATCAATTTATTGTTTCAGAGAAATTTGTAACAATCAATCTATTGTTTCAGAAAAATTTATTACAATCAATTTATTATTTCAGAGAAATTTATTACAATCAATTTATTGTCTCAGAGAAATTTATTACAATCAATTTATTGTTTCAGAGAATTTTATTACAATCAATTTATTGTTCCAGAGAAATTTATTATAAACAATTTATTGTTTCAGAGCTAGACTTATACGTCTACATATTAGAACTCACTGCTAAACCAGAATTCGTCTCGGACAGCGCATTTATTACGATAGAAGATGCAAATGCATTTAACCTATTGGATGATTTCGGCCAAGTATCGATGCTACAAGAGATTCTTGGTGGTGTACTGAATACGTTAGACTTTGAACCTGTTGGAGATATATCGCCAAGCAACATCCACTCATACAGGGCCATACTGAAACACATAAGGTAAAAAGCCAAGACTATATTTTTTGAACAAAATCTCGAATTTATTTTGGAAATTTACTATCAAGTGTAGTTCTGTATTCCCGGCAGCACTTTATGTTACCATGCCAAATGCTTTTGTTGCCATGGCAACAAAGGACTTGGTAAGGTCCATTTTATAACATGATTAATATCATGTATATTTTTTTTTCTCAATATATATTTCTTCACAAAAAGTATTTACTCTTAAAATAACTAGTTTGCAATTGTAAAGTTTCCAATATTTTGACATATAAAGGTAACATTTAGCTTACAGTTGAATTTATGTTATATATCTACTTGCTATGGTGCACCTTGATTTTGTTTGTTTGTTTGATTTTATTCTTTACGTCCCATCAACAGTCTTTCAGTCAAACAAACAATAATCATAAACTTCACTTATAATGGTTTGTTTTCCCGCAATCACACTTGTTATTGTGTTGGCATGGTTTTTGTGACCTCAGTGTTACGTTATGTAACGTCAGTCTCACTTTATCACCCACGTTATCAAAGTAGATCCTCGACCCTCATAGTTCCAGAAAATTAACCGATGTCTCAAAGAATTCTTGCTCAGTGGTAGAGTGTTTGACTGGAGATTGAAGGATCGTAAGTCCCAGGACTTACAGACGCACTCTGTTGTGTCATTGAGCAAAGTAAGTAAGGGTGCAAAGATCAGGAAACGATACAATCAAGTACCACACCTGACCCAGGATACCAATGGGAAAGTGACAAACTCACAGCTGACACCACAAACGAGAGCCAAGATGTCAGCCCTTTCCCAGCAGGTGACCACAAAGCACATATAAACTGACGTGCACAAAGACATACGAGGGGAGTTCAATATGTAATGAAAACCCACTCATAACTCCATCCCCAAATGCGTTAGGATTTTATGCCATACGCCAAACGAAAGATCAAAGCGTCGCCGTTATAATGGTGCATGAAACATTATTTTATCTTTCCGAATTTAATAAGTTACACACTTTTTAAAAAGCACACTAATATACACTGCATATATTTTCTTCCAAATTGTAAGGACTCATTTTAACAAAGGTAGAAAGGCATGTTGTATTTTCTAAAACAAACATTTAACATGCATGAATCACATATCCATAGTTTTCTGACTCATTTGCCCTTTATCTGTTATAACAAGCAAACTTTTCAACGCTACTAATTTCTCGTGCAAACGGTTTTATTACGTTACCCCCTCTTACGTTGACGTCGTTTAAAGCAATGGACGTAACACAAAAATACGCACGGTTCTTGAAAATCGGAAATGTGGCTTTGTACCAGGAAAGGGCAATTTTGATTGTATCGAAGTTTCAATACACACAGTGCATAGGCAGCAGACCAGTTAAACTGAAACCAATATCTTGGAGTATTACATCTGAGTGGTATGCCATTTTCGTTTCCTATAATTTTATTGTCTAAAATTAGCCAGCCAGATTATGTACATGTAAATACGTGTAACAATGTCCAAATAATGCTTCTTAATGCAAACATCGATGAAACGCTGTATTTTGTCCGATCCATTTAAGTGTAAACCAGAGATGACATTCTTTTAAGTGATTTTCTGTTTTCAAATGACGTACTTGGGGGTACTTTATGAGTGAGATTAAATATGGAAATATTAAAATCGGCTTTATTACTTGCAAATGAACATCAAAGCGACCAGAAAAAAATTTTACAAATGATTTTCGTATAAATTTTCGCTATGTATTTGTTCATGCAAAAACGACTCTGTCAATGGAATGCCAGAAAATGTAGCATCAAAGAGGATTTTTTACAAAATGGCAGCCTCAGTATTTCATAGAATATAAAGCAATATCAAAAATCTTTGCATGTATAAATCACCATTATATGAATATTTACCACATGAAGAAGCAGACTGAAAACATCACTCGTTCATGTAGTTATCTGCTTTTGAAAACATTGTTTTATTTCATATTGCAGTGTACTTCAGCACCCTATCTTGAAAGTGACTTGTGTAAATTAGATAAGGAGCTGGAAAACTGCATTTTTACATTTATTTAGCCAAAAACAGACCTTTTAATAAAAGAAATTATGACGTGCGTAGATATAAACCTTTGGGATATACTGTGCTGTTTTCATTACATATTGAACGCCCCTCATAGCAAACACAAGACAGAACAAAAACATAAGATCCACAAAAGAAGTACCGCCTTGGAACGTCAGTAAAATATTTTACTGGAGGGCTTAAACCGGTTTAACGGCGCCAACCTCACCCTTAATTCAGATGTGGATCAAGACACATACATATTTGGTTTGCATGAAAGACCCCTAACTTATCAATGCATCATCTCCTAAAACATATAAATCAAGATATAACAAGAAGATAAAGCAAAGATAAGGACTCAACAGTAAATTAAACTGAATACCGGAGCAAAAGAAATCCAACAGGTAAACCCCGGTGGGCCCGACAAACAGCCAAAGCATCAGGCCCCTACCATCTCATCAATAGAAAAGTCTTTAAGTCGGAACCATCATAGAGTCTGAAGTCCGACCCACCGGCGTGCAATTAAAGAGGAAAGCAAAGTTACCAACCGTGATTGGGTTGACTACCAATCATGCAGTCTGTTGCAATACACTATATCCTCAGCTTAGTTCTAGGTCAACTCAGGAAGATCAGACAAAGTCCTGACATGGCTGAAAAGTTGTTGACTTCGATGTTAAGCATCAACACAAATAAAAAAAATTGAGTTGACATAGGTCTTAATGGGATAACATGGTTATTGTTATTCTAAACTAAATAAAAGGAATAAAAACATAGATGAACTATTTCCAATAACAAATGGGGCATATGAGAATAAATCTTCCTGCACACTGGATAAGGATATCTGAGATTTTACCACTGGATATAAAATCATCTTATCTTACCATGCTGTCTTACCCGGGACGTCAAGTAACGTCATCATGAAAAATTGCATCTTAGCGTATTCAGAGACATCTGCATGCTTATTTTAAAATAAATAAATAAATAGATAAAACCAGTTGTGAGCAAGAAAAATAATCCATTATTCGTGTGAGGGAAGGATAGAAAATCCGTCCCTTGGGATCACTGTTCTTATATGCTGCAGGATTCCTGATTTTTATTGCAGTCATACGGATGCCAAAGTAAAGATGCAGTTTCGTATACTCCTAGGAATTACAGGAAGCCGTGTGTTGCCGGAGCTTGAGCAACTTGCTATGTATTTAATAGAGGGTTACTGGAAGAAACGAATAGAAAATTTTGATGATATTACAGGTGTCAAAATCAGAAGTACAGGTATGTTCAACTATAACTATATTTGACCTAATCAGTACAAAAACCTGTTTTATCAGCTACCTCTCATATTAACTGCATTGTTGCACGTTGCCTGATAAACGTTGTCTATCTCATGGCTTTTTCCTTTATCAGGTCACGATGACGTTGTACTTGTTGAATGACGTCACCAATGAAGTGTGATTCAACACAAAAATCGAAAATTACGTCACCATCGCTATTTTGAAGAGTGGAACAATGGGTACACTGATAAATAGAATACCAGGTTGGTGTCTTTTGACATCAAGTTTACCAGGCTTGGCTTTGAGAAAGTATTAAGAAATTGCTCGGCATGCCTCTCGATGTCAACAAGCGTTCTCAATGCCTAGCCTGGTAAGCTTGATATCAAAATATACTCACCTAGTATTCTCTATTAATATTCTAAAGTTGTTGCCCAATTTTTGAAATCACTGCAATTTATCCACATAAGAATAGTTCATATTAATATAGAGGATTTATAAGAGTGCTCCTCTTATTGCAGATATAGAGGATCTTACATGAGTGCTTATGTTTTATTGATTTTATTAAACGAGTTGTGGAAAAGAGATAAGATGCGAGATCTTTTGTTTATTTTCTGTCTTGTGTTTGCTATGCCTTTGTGCGCGTCTGTTTATATGTGCCTTGTGTTCACCTTCTGGGAAAGGGCTGCCCTCTTGGCTCTCATTTGTGGTGTCTAACTGTGAGTTTATCATTTTCCCATTGGTATCCTAGGTCAGGTGTGGTACTTGATTGTATCGATTCCTGATCTTTGTACCCTTGCTTACTTTGCCAAGCATTTTATCTTTTTTTCACAACGAGTTTAAAAATCAATTATACAAGATTATTATCAAGCCATGCCTTTTACTTTTAGTTTAAACTTTATTTCATTTGTACAATACATAAATACTTACAAAGCAAAAAGGTTATGATATATATATATATATATATATATATATATATATATATATATATATATATATATATATATATATATATATATATATATATATATATATATATATATATATATATATATATATATATATATATATATATATATATATATATATATATATATATATATATATATATATATATAGAAGGAAGTCCGAAGACTTATTCGAATCTGTATCCCTCACATGTTCAATAGCTAAGATTATGTGATTATCTTTATCATTTACTTTTAGCTGAGACATTTCTTTTTAACTCTTTGACTCCCGCTTTTTGATGTCTGCTGAATTTTTTTCAAAATCAGCTTTTCCAAAAATTATTTCAGGAATATCATAACAGTGTCAAACAGTTAGGATCCAGATCAGGCACATCGTTTTGTTGGGACTCTGTTTGCAAAAGTTATTAGCAGACAAAACTAGGCGATTAAGAGTTAAGCTCATATGCTTACATATCCGGTGGGACTAGACGTCTAAATTTTGGTCTGAGTCGTCATCTACATCCATACTTTGTGTATGTATGTAACCAAATTACTGGAGAATCTGTGCATATGGACAGACTTGCATCAGCCTTCAATTATAAAGTTTCAAAACCTTGTGCACTTCCCTGTTGTCTATATTTTATAGGAAATACTAAAGGTAATCTTTTTGGGGGGATATTTCACTTATTGGGTAAATGCCTTTAATTGGAACCACTGATAGTTCAAAGAAAACCTATGGACCCAAGGACATTTATATTATTTCAGTTGTCTGTCCGCTCAAGGGGTTCAGTAACGGAGATGATGGAAGAAAAGCCACGTTCCCAGTAACAAAGATTGGAAAAACGGCTTACAGCTGGGAGAGATGCTACACTGGTAAGAACAGACACAACTCTAATCATAAATGGGCCCAGCATGAGCATATCCAGATGGGCAGGTGGTCCCCCCACCAAACAAGAAAAAACACATTTGGTTTTAGGTTTTCCTAATAATTCTGGTACAGACACCCTACGAGAAGCTATTGGATCATCAGGTCCAATCACTTCTCAGGGAAGTTCCATAAGGCCCTACTTGAAATACGTTGATGATTACTGTAAATTCGGAAATTTTCTCGAGAGTTTTATTTTAGCGAAACTTCACATATATGATGTTTCATGAAAATAAAATCCTTGTGAAATGCAGAAATCACTCAGTCGTTTACTAATATACGTAAATCATGGCCTAGTCGCAAATGTCAAGCGTCACTAATATGTATTTTAGCGCTATTCACAAAAACAAAATTCTCGCGAAAATTTCCGGATTTACAGTAATAAAACGTTGTTATGCCCTGAGGACCCCTGACGGAACTTTCTGGATCGGCGGATGGCCAGCTTATGAAATAAATATTTTATTGCATATGCATAAAGTCACTATTTAAATGTGGATAGGCAGCTATACAGTGGTGCAAGAGTAATTGTTATCTTGGTCTGAGCGGCATGACTGCAGCACAATCCATGCCAAAAAAGCAAGTGAGTATGAGCAGTAATTGCCACAATTTCAGTCTGTCAAACAAAGGGTGACACCACAGAGAAAAGACACATTACACAGACAGCCACACAACAGAAAATAGACAGGCTACCCTAACGATACTTAAATCTCAAAGCAACAACCTCAACTATTGAAAAGTCTGTCTGTAATTCAAAACGATGCTAGGCAGATATAAAAACCACATTCCAAAGAAAAAAATATGTAGAAGCTATCTATACCTCTGTTGTGACATCTCGGTACTAACCTGTATACAGATTGTTCACTATTTTAATAGCAGTCATGCCCCAAAGCTTCTTAGCCATGTTCTTAAAAGGAACTATTTTTAAAACCAGATAATGTGTTGCATTTGCAAGTGAGGGTGTAACTCCTTATAAAAGCATGGTACAGATGGAATAGCTCCCTTTTTAGGCCAAATATCCATCAATAGGTTATGAAAATTATCAGTTCTATATGTTTATAGGGCTAGTAAATCAACAAGGTATTAAAATTTAGCCCCATAGATTCTGCACCATCTGTATCATACTGTTATGCTGAATGGATCATAGCGAAACAGTACCATATTTACCTGCTAAACACACAAAACAAACGCATCAGAAACAATCTAACTAGAATAAAATCGTGATATTCCATATACAATGAACTGGTGGTGGCTAATTTTTGAACTAGTGATGGCATAAAAATGCAGAAAATGTATAAAAAACTATACCTGTTAACTTTTTAATTTAATTATAAGCTTGCATTTATTTTATTTGTGATGACACCTGGCGCACAGACCACTGGTAATATTGCAGTTTGTGAAGCCGCCCTGGTGTAGGGGATAAACCTATGTCTTGTAAACCAGGGGTTGCAGGTTCGATTCCTGGCTTCTCCATAAAAAACACTTTCGGTTGAGCCTTCGGGAGTTCACGTCATATAATAAACACACAAATCATAAACCCTCCCAGCCCAGTACTGGTTACTACCTATGGAAAAGCCACAAAAGAATTTTTATGGCTCAGCGAAGCAATTGGTGATTTAATTTATGATTTGTATGGCAAATCCAGCACAGTTCTGGAGTTTTGCCATGGCAGGTGCCTTTTTCCTAGTGTAACTGCCTAAATTAAGGAGAATATGCATGTCTAAGCAAAGCTGTTATCATATTTAAATGTAATAACATCCAAAAAACGATTACCACTGGGTATTTTTTTCTTGGTAAACTAGCTCACGTTTTATTGAAGAATTTTATTACAACACACTACAACGCACTGGTGGTTGTCTAGATGTGCCGTGGTGTCTGGTGCAGCCTCGCCACAGCATTCACTGTTCTCACAAACGGTACAAAAATCACCATTTTAGCCACCACATGACATTTCGGTACTGTGACGAAGACTCAGGTGAGCCTGTGCAAATTTACAGACTCGCCAGAGCCTTCTCTTCATAGAAAAAATAGAGAGTAGAAATCGTTTTTGGGTGTTATTTCATGGGACTATGAAAACATAGCTGCAGCTGTGCTTAGACATTTAGAATTCCCTCAAGTTAGGCAGTCACATTAGAAAAAAGCATCTATCACTGTCGAACTCCACAAGTATGTCGGATTTGTCGTTCAAACCATGAATTACATGACCCATTGCATGGCAGAGCCATAAACTGCAATGTTATTGACAGTTTGTGCGCCCAGTGTCATCAAAGTTAAATAAATGCAAGCTTATAAAGAAATCATGCAGTTAATAGGCATAAATTTTGTGGTTTTTGTACACTGATGAAGGCTCAAGCGAGACTCTGTAAATGTGCAGACTCACCAAAGATGCCCCAGAGCTAGCCCTGTTCACACTTTGATAGTGTTTCTGCCTATTTTTCAGATTGGCCCCAAAACTTTAATTTGATGAGATTGTTTCTCCGTGATGATATATAACAATAATTAAGAAGTCTCCATGCAAGTTTAACATTTTTTGTGCTTCCACAACAGCAGAATCTAGGGCGAAGAATTGTACCAGTAAACTGAATTTTAGTACCCCGGTGGCTTAGGCTGCTGTCTGTTCTTAGGTAGTGGTTCCGTTTTGTTGATTCGTCGTTCATTGTTACTCCCATTATGGGATTCTGTTATTGTTTTATATTTTGTTTTTGTTTTGCAATCATCTTAGTGGGGAAGAGAGAGAGAGAGCTGGTTGCTTTGCTTAGTTTGTCTTCCTGGTGTCTCATGATTGTTGTGTGGCTCTTGGCGGTGCCATGGGTTTGTCTGCAATTTGTGGTTGTGATATTTCCCGATCACACTCACTATATTTGGGTGTCATTCATGCGAACCGTGAGCAATGGCTCTGGCAAGTCTGCAAATTCGAGTCTAGCTTGAGCCAAAACCTTGTGTGCTGGCTCAAATGCCTGTTTTATAATATTTATGTGAGCATAGAAGGAAGAATATGGCAAGTCTACACATTTGTTTGGTCTAGTCTGAGCCTTCGTCACAGTTCAAAATTTTCATTGGTGGTTCAAATGGCTCTGGCGAGTCTGCACATTTGCACAGGCTTACCTTAGCCTTGGTTTAAACATATTTGATTTGTATACTTTGTACATAGAACAACATATAAAGGCATACAATAATATACAGTATACAAATGGGATTCAGAACAATATCCCTCAACATATGTTTTAGATGAAAAATAAATCAATTACGCATTATTTTCTTATCTGGAGGCTTGGAGTAATACAATATCACCACACAATCGACTGGAAATCAAATGTTCAATCAGTGTTAGCAACCAATAATGTACTAAGTGTGTGCTTATGTGCATTTATTATGCCAAACAGTGTATTTGTATGTTTCTTTGTACATCATTGTAGTGAAGGGAGCCCTAGCTGAGGCTGAGTGCCAGGGGAATTATGATACAGGGGCCAGATGGGGTCCAGTCACATTCAGAGATGTCTGTAAGACAACCCCAGATCTAGAGGAGTCAGAGAGTACTGCCAGCCTGAAGAATCTCTCTACGGTTTGTTCTAGATGCTAAACAAACATAGATACACATAGTTCATGATGATAAATATGTTTGAACGTAAAAAATGATTATTTTCTAATCCATTAGATTTGATATGTGTTTTGGGTGCTTGAAAGAACTTTCATTTTTTCGGTGTATGGACAACCTTTTAAAGAACATATTTGTCTCAATGAAATTTTTCTTAAGGACAACATTTTAAAGAACATATCTGTCTTAATGAGATTGTTCTTTTGAGTACCCACAGCATGTGTTTTAGTTGAAACATTCAATGACATAGTCTAATTTGGAGCTCTGGATACAGATCAGCAAAATTTTGAGCATAAAATTGTGATAAGTATCTCAACCCCAAGCTGCAACTCTTAGCATTCTGGGTAATTTTTCATGATTGTGTTGTCATCTGCTGACTTTTTTAAAAATTAACTTTTTCATAAAGGCCTTTCAGGAATACAATGATAGGATCAAATAGTTAGGATCCAGCTCAGGACCAACATTTTGTCAGTTCTGATCTAAGTCCAAACTGTTTGCAAAGGTTATAAGCAGACAGCACTACTCGCCACTAGCAAGGAAAGAGTAGCAATAAAAACAGGCTCTGGAGTAGGCAGCAACTTTGATAATATCAGGGCATGGACAAGAGATTTCATATAAAGTCAAATCTCAATTATGCCAAAAATATATAAACATTTACATTTCACCTGATGATATATTTTGACACCACCCCCAAAAATTGATATCAACAACACATAGAGGAACTTATACAATTGGTCATTTTATATGTAATGTGTGAAAAGAGCTTTTGTAAGTTTTATCAATTTCATATGAAATGACACTGATTATAAGATTTTGTTTAACCATATGACTATAAGATCAGGATTTCAGACTTTTAATGATGATAATTAAGTCGAAATCACGACATTGCAGCATATGCTGCTATGGAATTTCATATCCTTTGAAAAGTGTTTATAACTGTGTAAGCATATCACCTTTTGTTGCATCACGTATAACGCTAAAACAGCAATATCATTTGACTTTAGTTAGGAGTGCATAACGAAAATTTAATTTTGTTATTTCTCAACTAAACATATGCTATGGGTACTCAAAAGAACCGTCTCAATGAGAGGGTTCTTTTGAGCACCCAAAACATATGTTAAAATTGATGGTTGAGAAAATATTTACAATTTTACGACGAAATTTATTTGTATATCTAAAATAGTGAGTATGATCAGGAAATACCACAATCACAAACCGCAGACAACCCCATGGCACCGCGAGGAAGAGCTGCTCAACCATCACGAGACACCAGGAAGACAAATTAAGCAAAGCATCCAGCTCTCTCTTCCACGTCAAGATGATTGCAATACTAGAATGGACATACAGTAACGTACAATAAAACATAGAACAATTACAGACTCCCACTATGGGAGTTACAATAAACAAAAAGTCAACAACAACAGAACCACCACCTTAGAACGGACCTGTGAATTATCATATGAAAAATGTTTTCATTTCAGATTGTTCTAAATGTAGATAACTACCTCACAGTGATAAACAATACAGTACAACTTACACTACCAGTTATAAATCTGACAGAGGCTGATATCATATATACAGCAGATATCTTGTATAACTTCCAGATATTCGAGCTTGCTGATGAAAAGGTATTCCAAATGACACCCATGGACACTTTTGTTTTCAAGAAGTAGCCTGACAGAAGCAGTAATTGTCTATAGCTGATATCCTTATAACTTCTATATTTATTTTACTTGCTTATGAATTGTAAGAAAAATAATAGCTCAAACACTTTAATTATAAGCTTAAATGACTATATACATATATCATATAGCAATTGATTATATGCTATAAAAGCAGAGGAGAATGTGATGCTGATATCACTCGATATTTAAACACTTACTAGCTATTGCACACTTACTTGATAGCTTCACAGATTGTCTACATTGTCTTTGAGAACGTCAAGCATCTATTTTATAAAAATTGTTATCCAGTTGTACAGACGATGATTCTTACGCTATAAAAAACTCATTTTTAAAGCATTGAAATATTTAAAGCTCTGTAATAAAAGGATTATCATCATGATATCTGTGAATAGTGTCACTCTTTGGGCTATCAGAGAATGCTCACAAGCCGGCAAACACAAGCAAAAACAGCAATTACAGAAAGAAAGATGTTTCAGGATCATGAAATGATTGTATCAATTCCTGATCTTTGCCCCCACTCTTACTTATATAGAAAAGAAGACTAGAATTATCAAATGATGTATCTGAAACTGTGTTGTGTGAAAATGTAAGCGAGTATGATCAGGAAATGTCACAACCAGACTGACCCACGTCACTGTTACAAAGAGACACAAAACACTTAACAGCCACATGACAACAGAAAGGACAATTCAAAAAAAGCAACTAGCTCTCTCCTCCTCAGTGAAATTATTGTAAAACTAGAAAGGACACTAAGTACTACATAACAAAACAAGGACCAGACACAAAATATCCAACAGCAATTGGAGCAATGAATGGACAACAACAGAATTAACCACTGATTTAGAATAGACAGCAGTCAAAGCCACTGAGGGGCTTAACTACAATTTTGCTTGAGACAAATTTTCACCCTAGATAGCCTGGTTTTGTTGTATGTGAAAAATAAAGGCACATATAAGCCTATGCATTTCTATCTAGTTGGTATAACTGATAAAGATGCTTCCTCCTAACTTTTGAGACTAGACTCAAGCCAACATCACTGCTGACTAGACTGATTTGAGTATTATTTTGCTACATTCCCAGAATGTTGGTTTTCTTACATGGTTGCTGAATGATGAGAGACTGAATGATGAGTATTTATTGTTTAAAGTGTATGCTGAACGTAGCATACTTGCGAGGCACAGTTTGCTCTTTTGATGTTTAATTCACTGTTAGGATAGATAGAGTGCAAGATTTGTAACCAAGAGGTCACAGACTCAAATATTATGGTTGGTGCTCTGTCAGTGAGAAAGGAAATTTATCCTCGCTGTTTGTTTTTGTTTGATTTGATTCTTTTCATCCCATCATCAATCTTCATTTATGTAGGGATCCGTTTAACCAGTACAATGCTAGGATTAATGTGTCTTGCTCAAGGACACAAAGCAGGGACACCGGTGAGGTGCCTCACTGCTTGGTTCTGGTTTGCCAGAGGCAAAAGTTGTTCTGTGATTGTAATACTGTTGAATAGGACGTAAACAAATCAAATAGTTTATAGTTAATCACAGATGATGTATATCTTGATGAGGAAACTTCTTGTGACGACATGGGCGAATCTAGAAAATTCCCTGAGGGGGGTCTTGACAACTTTTATTTTTCGTCATCAACATATTTCACAGAGGGTCGTAGGAACCTCCCCTGAGAAACAACTGGACACAAGGGATTCAATTGCTTCTCAAGGGGGCTCGTAACAATATTTCTAAGGAAAACTATAGCCACTTGTGATTTTCAGGGGGAGTCCACATCCCCTGTCCTCCCTTCGGATCTGCTCATAGACAAAATGATCAGAATCTATATTGTTTATTCTTTGTCATTTCATTTGTACTCATTACACACGTACAAATATAGTGTTATTTATGATGTTGATATTGTTTTTCTATCAAGCCTATCATATCTTCTATTTTGATGGCCAAGGTAAGTCAATACACAACTGAAATGATTATTACTGAAATTATTTCATTTGTCATTTGCACTTTATGTTTATGAGTACAAACTTTCAGGTTTTGACCAAGATTGGTTTACCATATCTATCTGTATTTCTTTCAAAAACAAGATCAAATAAAGTGGTCTATTAGAGTTGAATCTTTCACTGAGATAAATTGTTGTGCCTTTAAAGTCTCTGCTCTGTTGGAGAAGCTTACGTTTTTCATTGAGTACTTAAATGTAATCATAATTTGTCTTTGATCTGTTATTTTAATCTCTCTTTGCATTATTTGTGCTTTATCATTTGACGTCGCGCCTGGGAGTGAGATAACGCCATGCATTAAATTCGATAAACCACTTGTGGATTACAGATTTAGTAACGTTATGTAATGACGTTCATTACAACGTTGCGTTAAAGAGGGCAAAATGTTGACGTTATCACGCCAAAATGCAATTATTAAGTCATTTTGATGCCAGGTGATAAATAGAATCTAACATTCGTGCTCATGTATTATTGAATTTATAAAAATCGTTGTTAAAAAGCAATGAATTGCTCGACAAGCCCCACGTTTTATCGCTTTTTCCCCAACTCGTTTAATAAATTCAATAAATTATTAGCACACATGTAAGATCCTCCATTTATCTAAAGGCCATATCATTTTGCCCCTTTTGATGTCTTTAAGATTTTATCAATAGTCTTGATTACCTTCAATGTTGTCCCTTGGTCATTCTCATTATCCATCTCAGATATGCAATTTTATTCTTATGTTGATTTTTCTTCTATATTGTTCCATTTTGTTAAGTTAAGATAGCAAACCTTTTGTTCTTTGACTCTTTTTGCGGGTTGAGTTAGTCAGTACTGCTCGTCAGTACTGCTCAAAAACTTGTTATTGACTAAGTCATTCTCAAACTCTCTCCTTACACACCCATATTCTTTTATACACTGACTGTCAAAACTTTGAATAACTCATGATTCATCTATTTGAAAACCTCTTTTATTAGGTCTCTTAGAAATCCCAATCCTTTTAAGTACATCTCTAATACCATTTTATAACTGGTTGCTATATTTACTGTTCATTCACTAAAGTAAAAGCTTTTGAGTTTTGTTTTTCTTCTATATCTGTTTTGCTCTACAGTTGAAAATAATATATATCTGCTTGGATACAAAGGCTCATAAATTGACTGATAGCATCAACGACTTTATGATGCAGTACAATATGCGCAGTATGCTCTTTGTCCTTATTTTGATTCTGAGGAGACCTACTAGTGGCTCCTTGGCTGTTAGGAATCCTTTCTAAATAAATAAAGCATTAAGTATTGATTTTGAAGTCATTCATATTAGTCATTTTATTAAAATTCAATCTGGTTCAGCTCAAAGTAATGGATGTGTACCTATCAGAATATATTCAATATAACGCTTCTAATGAATACCTACAGTCTAGATAAGGAAAATAGTTAAACCATTTGGAATCTCAATACTATATTGACCTTGTTCAGAGAAACCCTGTCATTGGATTAGGCAGCCAGGTTATGTTCAAGCCAGTCTGATAGCTACATAGGATGCAGTGGCAAGTTCTGCTATTATACTTGGGGAGAGCCAATAGCAAATATGCTGATCAGACTATAAGATTGTGCCTGAAGGTTTGGGTCTTTATCTTGCACAGTGTTTTGTTTGGCATGCCATGGGTGAAACTGTTTGCAAAGGCTATCAACAGGGGACAGGTTTTGTTGCTACAAGTGTGGAGAGAGTTGATCTTAAACATGACAATGGATTTATGTAATCAGATGTTGTCTACCTATTTACGTCTGCTGCACATTTACAAATACTTCCCAGAGTACTTTTACGAAGGCAGCAAACTCTATGAATCCTAGTCAGACTTATCCAATGGCAGCAGTTGGATCTGGGTCTGTATTGTTTGCATTATAGGCTACAAAAGTACTGTCCTGCCGGCCGAGAGTGACAGCGGCGTCATGTTTTGTTAACACTTAAGCTAACTCAAATCGATAGATCATTTGTGTATTTATCCTCTCCTGCGGATAGGATTAATATACATGTGATCTTTTGATACCAAGTCCCTAATAACTTTTTAAACAAAACATGAAGTCACTGTCACTCTTGACTGACAGGACAGTACATATGCAGATAAGAGAGTCGATGACAATTGTTTTGAATGGTGTGAAAAGAGTCAGAATGTTATTTTGTTTACTTTGCAGGTAATAAATGATGTGTTTGATGTAGTAAACAACGTCTTACAGGTCTCACAAAATGTGATTTTTGGAGCACAAAAGCTGGATAATTCAGCTAACAGGTAATTGTGATTTCTTTTTAAATGTGTACAAGCATGTAAAATGTAAAATATATGGAACTTGTGCAATTTTGCTCAGCTGAAATATCATCTCACACGTGTAAGAATAGGATAATCCACCAATATATGGGAGCACAGTGACTCAGTGGCAGAGTGCTTGATTCAAGACCGAGGGACTGTGGGCTCAAGTCTCACCGACGCCACTGTATTGTGTTCTTGAACAAGACACATTTATCCTTGCTTAGTACTGGTTCAACCTAGGAAGTCCAGTCCTGACATAACTTTAAAATTGTTGACTGTGACGTAAAGAACCAAATCAAACAAAGACAAGACAATGTTTAATAATCATACCAGCGATAAGGCAATTTGAACCTTGAAGTTTGATTGCAGAACTGAGTTGGATTGCAAAACAATTCCAAATTTGGCTAGAAATGCAGCTCATGATTTGAAACTTTACAGCATTAGTTTCCATTTCACAAGGAGGCAGGTCTCCATATTGACACAAGCTCTTCATAAGTCTATCCCTATTAACAAATGTATGTACTATAATCACATGATGTCGCGCTTCCTGGGTGATAAAACATTTTGTAATAAAATAAAAAATCCACCATTTAGCAACATTATGTAATGATGTTCATAACAACATTGCGCCCATATGGCAAATGGTAATATTTATAAAGTTCTTTTAGTGTCATATAAAAAAAGAATAAAACATTTTTGTTCAAATGTAATTGAACTTACTAAAAAGTAATAAAATGCTTTGCAAATCTCGAATTTTATCTCTTTTCCTCAATTTTTTCAATAATTCTATAAAACATGAGCACTCATGAAAGATGCTCTATTGCTATTCTGTGGGAAATAATATACTTTGGAACACATTTTAAGCATAAAAGAATCTATCATGACCATGAGGGTAGGATGGAAAGATCAGTCCCAAGGATCACAGTTTGGCATGAAGAAGCTTGCCAACAAAATATAGTAAAGCAACCAGCTTTCAAAACCACCAAACACAAAGAAAGCTATAACAAACAAGGAATAAACTACAATAAAATCTCTGCCTTATTCATGTTTCCCACTTATTGTAGAATTATTGAAGCACTTGATGACCTCGCACACAAGTTTAATTTAGCAAGAAAGAGAACAGCTAGGTTCAGCCGAAATTATGTTGTTGCTGAAATCTGGCAGCAGACAAGCAGCGACGACACCCTTACAGTTGGAATAAGCCTTGGGAATAACACTGATGATGTTATTGATAAAGATCTGATCAAATCTGTGAACAATGGAAGTGAGGTTGATGTCAATATAACAGATGTTGCCATTTATCTACCTGAAAATGTTGTAAGAGGTAAGATTGAACGTTAGCAAATATGGAAAGTATGAAAAATGGTTAATCTAAAATTAAGTTGACTGACTAGCCCTTAATTTAGGGCACTGCCTCATAATGTCAGTAGTATTGGGGTTTCCAAGCATAATTTAACAAAAGGAATATCTTATCATTTAGGATATATCAGTAAAAATAAACTTGCAAATACAATGCAGACAATATACCAGCAACATTAAACATTTAGATTAAATCAACACAATTTTAATGTCATTAACCACTAACCACTTGTTTTCCATAAAGGTAGTTTATTGTGTCCTAACAGAGCACTGCACGCTGTAATAAACATATTTTCATCTAATAAAAACTAACTCAACAGCCCTGCTCATTTTAATGTCTTTATTTGAACTATATGCAATCAGATACCACGTTACATTCAATTAGAATGTATTTGAACGTTAACATACCCGTCTTTATATTTTTCTCAAGGAATAATTCAAAATTTATTCAATTTTTGGAATGTTCATGGAATCATGAATACTTTAGGTCTCTTGTAAAGTAAGTGAAGTCTAAGGTGTGGCTCGGGTGTGGCTCACTGTCAATCACAACACCAGTGTCACTAATAGCAAATGAGCTCGATTTTCAAAGAGTATTGCATGGGCAAATGAGCTGTCAATCAAATTTATGTCAATTCATGAGGCTATATGCGGTTCCAAAAAATCTAAAGGTTCATTAAAGGATTGCTTCGAAATTTTAAATATTAAAAACACAACCAAGAAACACCAACGACTTCATACAATTATTTTATTAGTCAAATCAACACCCTAAGATCAGTTGTTGCTGTTAAAATCATAATACATTTTTTATTTTCTAATTGCTAAACAAGTTAGTCATATGACGTTGCGTCTTGGAGTAAAATAACGCCATGCAATAAAATCGATAAACCAGTAGTGGTTTACAGATTTTTGGGAAACGTTATGACGTCCATAACAACGTCGGGTACATAATGACAACGTTTTTACGTTAGGAATGAGATTTCAAAGTAATCTTAATGTCATATGATAAATAGAATCCAACATTCGTGCTCGTGTTATATTGGCTCTATTAAACTCGTTGTTAAAAAGTGATAAAAAACCTCGCATTTTATCCCCTTTCCCCAACTCGTTTAATAGATTCAATAAAACATGAGCACTAATGTAAGATTCTCTTAGTATTTGAAAAGTAAATGCTTCAATTACAGATAACAGACTACTGTAAATTCAGAAATTTTTGCGAGGAATTCATTTTCAAGAAACTTCTCTGATGCGAAGTTTAATGAAAATAAAACTCTCGCAAAATGGCAAAATCACTATGTCGTTTAAATCATGCTCCAGTTGCGAACTTTTAATGTCCCATACATGTCTTTTAACGCTATTTACAAAAAAATCTAAGTTCTTTCAAAAATTTCTGGATTTTCTGTGACCTATGACACCAAGTATTGTCTTTGAAATCTGTTTAAAATGCAGAGATCCTGATTATCCTTTCTTTGTACATCCTGTCTGAGGTCAGTGTTTGCCATTGCAGTAAACATTATGAGTTTGGATGCTTTCTGCTCTGACACCAACTTCTTATACATCATTATCTTTTTTCACATTTGACTTAATGCATCTGAAGAAAAATACTTCTAAGTACATCAGAAAAGGGATTTGGAATGCATCAGGAAAGGGATTTAGAATGCATCAAAATTGATTTACTGTAAATTCTAAAATGTTTGTGCACATTTTTATGTTCGAAAATAACATTTAAAAACATGTTTGCAACTAGAGCATGTTTTACCTACATAAATAAATGGCAGAGTGGCTTTGCTATTTTGTTCAGGTTTTATTTCTTTGAAACTTACCATCCAGAAAAGTCTCAAAAATAAAACCCTTGCAAAAATTTCTGAATTTACAGTACCGATTTTTATTAACTTTTTGCAGGTGACCAATCGCGCCTTACCTTCCATATCTATGGGAGGCCGGACCTGTTTTCTCCAGTAAATGCCCGCTACAAAACTAACAGCAAGATTGCTGCTGCAAGACTAAGTATAGGTGGGGAACCAGTTGTAGATCTTGGTAATGATGAAGTTACATCTGTGTTTACTCCCTTTGAGGTAAGATAAATGTCATTGAGTGAGCATGATCAGGAAAAATCACAATTATAGACTGCAAATGAGCCGCGGCATGATATTTCCTACAATGTGGTAGATGCAACCAGCAAAGGCTCAGACCAGCCTGCGTATACGTGCAGTCTGATCAGAGCCTTTGCTAGTCGCTTGAATATTGTATGACTGTTGCGCTGCTGACTGAACAGCATTTGTAGTTTCGAAGCTTATAAGGAGGCTGCATAGGCTCGTCTGAGTCTACACTTCTCAAAATGCCACATCAGTGGAAATCACATGTCGCGGCTCAACTCAATTCATTGCACCATGAGAAAGACACACAGAACACAGTCAGTCACAACACATCTGAGCACAGCGGTCACAAACACAGCTTCCTGTTCTTGTTTTCTCTGATCATGGGATGTAAATGATGATATTATAAAATTTATAATCTCGCCCTCCACACACAAACACTTATATTTTATTTATTTGAATTGCTTAAAATTGTGCAATATGTTTCATTAACACCATTATCTGAACCAGGGATATAAAATAAAAACATTATTACACTGATATTAGTTACAATTGATCCAAATTAAGATATCAATGTACTTTAGATTGATAACTCTATAACATGATTACTAACCATAGATTACAGATATAGATAATTGAGGTCAAACTGTAAGATTGTTCTTATCCAACAGTCTAATATTTGCTATTGAAATGGCTCATTAGAATACCTTAAGCATGTTTGGTTTGAAAAATAAAAAAATAATTTTTAATTAACAGCTAGATGCGTTCCTTTGGCATTTTACAGAGTACGCACTCTTGAGGGCTTCTAGAGGTATCCCCCCCCCCTGTATGGGGACAGGAGTGAAGCCCTGTGGCAGAAAATGGTTTTAGGGCATTTCAACGGGCTGAAATAAGCCCTCAAGACACCCAAATAAACAATACAGCTGATTTTTTTCCTCCACAAATTAAATTAAATATAGTAAACCCTGTCAAGTGGCGACTCAAAAGAAGACCAATTATGGCTCAATACAGGTCAAACGTATTGCAGTAGGTTCCAAGGGAGCATTTTGCATAACTTTCGACCTTCATTAAGCTACAAATTGTCATGAAGATCAGGTTTTATTTTGTTAACAAAAAAACTATACTTGCTGCATCAAGTTGTACACACATGCGTATTTGCGTGCACGTAGGTACGCCCCTGATTAAATATCTATAGACATTTATAATTGCTAAAAGGTTTTTGTCAAACATGTTAATATAGATAAAGTAAATTTTCAGACAGATGGAGTCCTTACCTGTGGTTACTGGGACTACAGCGCTGATGAAGATGGTGGTGGATGGAACACAACAGGATGTAACGCAACTTTAGAGGGTGGCCGTGTTGTCTGCAAGTGCAATCATTTGACAAATTTCGCAGTTCTAATTGTAAGTTCTTAGTGCCACCATATACTAAATGGTTAACACTGCTATCTGTTTAATTGTTTTGTTAAAATGTTATATATAGGTGGTTGCAGGATGAAAGGTTTTAATCATTTCAGTGTTTGTTTATGGCTTTTACAAAAAGAAAGTATGTAGTTCTGAAAAGACGCCACTTTTTGTGGTATCTCACCTTGGTCTGTACCGTTTTGCAATGTCCAAATGTAAGTTCACTTTGCAATAAAAAGAATATAGCCTCACAAAATTGAAATATGAACACCAGATTCCTATTATCTTAGATGAAATATATAAAACATTAGTCTTGGGATTGAAGGGTCTGTTGTGCAATACACACTGAAGGCACTGTGCTGTGTCTTTTAGCAAGTCACTTTATCCTCTGTGTACTACATGTACTGGTTTAATCCGCAACGACAGAAAAACGTATAAACATTACTTAAAATCTTTGACTGTGATGTGAAGCATTAAAACAAACAAACAAAACAATTATTTCTAAAGTATAATGTGTATGAAATAATGACAATTATCATCAAGATGATGATCTTGCTCAACTTTAAATTGCATTACTTCGAGATTTAACTAAACCATTTTTCCAGGATCTGCATGCTCACAAGATCTCTGAGACAGACAAACAGATTCTCAGTATTATAACAACAGTTGGTCTGATTATATCCATAATCGGACTGGGACTCACCATTCTGGGATTCGTGCTTTTCAAGTAAGTTCTAATTTATACGTACAAGCAAACTACCTAGAGGAAATATTAACAGGCCCCAGACAAGCGCATGAGATTAAAAAATAGTTTATTCTTAATATGATAGTTCTTTTGAACACCAAAAACATATGTTTAAACCAATAAATCAGAAAGCTAGAGTGAAATAAAATAAAATTTACTCTTATGGGGAAAGTACTTGTAAAATTTGAAATGTTTTAAGAACATTTCATGGTTGTTTTTACTATTTGCCTGAAACATTAGTATCAACATATTCTCTATCCATTTTTCAGACACCTTCGAAATGGTCGTGGTCAGCAAGTACTTGTTAATTTATCTCTGGCAATGCTATGCTCTGCTATTATTTTCCTGGTTGGGATGGACAAGACTAGCAACAAGATAGGTTGTGTTGTTGTCGCAGCACTTCTCCATTATTTTATCCTCGTTTCCTTTATGTGGATGTTGGTGGAAGGAGTTCTACAATATCTCAGATTTGTGAAGGTTCTAGGGACTTACATACCACGCTTTCTCCTCAAATCTGCAATACCTGCATGGGGTAAGAAACAACACTGGATATAATTCAGTGATTTTCCTTCTCTGAAAATAAATATACTGAACAAAAGTGAAAACGCTACACTACAATTATCTATATTTTGTGAGAAAGTATTGGACAAAAAGTATTTACTGAGCTTAATAATGTTTTCCAGACATCCAGCAAACGATTCGTTGAAATTCTACTAATTTGTCTCGTTTGATGTGGAGTTAGGCTCCTTTAAAATTTTAAAGCTTTATTCACTGAATTTTGCTATTGCGTATGTGCAAATTAAAATTGTTATACTTATCAAAATTAGCCATAATTGTGTTGCATAAAAACAGAAGAAAACTAAGTAATCACTTGAAAGATACTCAGAAATCAATTTTAAATTTATCAAATTTAAAAAAAAAATGAAAATTGTCTCCCTTTGACAAAAAGAAATAGGGAATATAAAAATGTTTGGTTATCTTCGATTTATCAAGATTTTTGATTATTTTCTTTTGCCAAATCAGGTAGACCTCTCCGCACATTTTTTTTGATTTTCGACTAGAAATGTCCTCATACTAAGATGCAACAACACATTGATTTTCCTATGGAGAATTCAGTGTTAAAATTTCAAACTTCGAAATTTGATGGAAACCCCCCTTTTTAAGATTGCTTCTCTAAACGATCAAAACACACTTGAGATAAGTCCTTCACATTTCCAGTTGCCACATGTCTAGAGTAGCATTTTGTGCAGTCGGATCTCGTAGGTAGTGGATTTCTGAAGGCCTTAACTGTGTGAGATTTCTGTTCAAATTTGCAACCTGAAATATTGGACCCCTGTCAGATTTAAATGCATTTCATGTGTTTCCTGAAGACAACATCCGTAATACTTTTACTGTTATGTATTACCCAGTATTTGAACATTAAGATACACTTTCATTTGCATTCTTGGTTTGCATAATTTTGTATAAAGATGGCAAACAATTCAGGTGAAGCGTTTTCACTTTTGTTCAGTATATTTCAAAGAATATCTCATATTTTGTGTGAATCATAGCACGCCACCTCCAAAAAAGGGAGTATTACCAGAAAATGCCTGAATCACAGATCACAAACCAGCACAGTGAGAAAGGTCTATAAAACACAGACAAACACAGACATACAAAAAAAGCAAGAGATGATGGCAAAGCTAGAAAGAACACTAAAGATTTGAATCACAAAATCAGGACCAAATCTAAAGTTGGAATTTGAGAAACATTAAGCAATGAACTTGAAATAACATTCTTATGCACTTGCAAATATAATGCAACATCAGATTGGATAAGGTCATAAATTTGCAACCGATCTTTATCTCATAGGCTTAAAATAGAGACATTGTCATTTTGGACCAAATTTAATTATTTGGGACAATTATTTAAGAATTTCTTTAGATATCAGCACAGCTAAATACCTCCAAAAAACTTTTAGTTTGTTGTATGCCGTGATAACTCTAACCATCTGTTAAAATATATTTTGGTATTTTCTTGTGCTCTATGTTAATTTCTCTGTTAAATGTCTGAAATTTTGTTTCAAAATGGTCAATTTCATATTTTCTGCCTATTTTAGCGGCCACTTTTGTTATCATAGCAATGATAAAAGTTAAAATTAATACCAGACTTTATCACTTGGGCTATTATTCAATTCAAATAAACAAATAAAAAGAATTTGGTGAAAAGTAATTTAATTTTTTGGCCTTATAAGGGGTTTTGGGGACAAAATAGCCCTTTAATGCACATAGCTATATTCATTTGCGGAGGTATATTTTCTGATTTACGACCTAATATCTGACCTTATACCTCCCCAAACCACAATTTTGAATACAGTAACCACAAACTGCATCCACAGAGGCAGCTGGGGACTTAGATACACTTTACTGGCCAATTATTCAACAAAGATTCTGTTGTTGTTGTTAAAAGACACGAAACCGACCTGCCTGGGAATAGAACCATGGTTAATGCAGTACAAGACCAAGGCCCTAATAACTGGGCCAGTTAAATCACTGACTTAATTATCAGAAATTGTATATTCAACTGAAAGCTAATCAAAATCTACCATAGTAGGCAATTGATGTAAAATAGAGGCAGGTGTAATGAATCTGAGAAATCTCGTTTTGGAACCAGGTCTATTTAGTTAACTGGCTAATGAATAAATATTATAATCCTTAAAATCTGTAAACGTGATTGATACTCAAAGTGTTGATAACATGGGTAAAAGTTTTTAGAACTATTCCAGAATTCAGGTGAATTGTAATAACATCTTATTTTCAGTTTATCTAAAGAAAAATGACCCTTTAAATATGTAATTAGAAAGTTTAAGACCAACTCCTAGTTTTAGATTTGAATTGTTTAATATCAGGATTTTTTGAAATTTGGAAATTCATCTGCGTAATAATGCTCATAATGTTTTGTCTTTCAGGTCTTCCGTTAATTCCTGTGATAGTGATACTAGCATTGGACTATAATTTATATTATGGCGGAAAAGGATAGTAAGTATGGAAACAAAGGATTGTTTGTTAAATCAAGATTTAAAATTTGAATAAATAGCTTCTCTCAGAATGAGGAAAAATGTTAACAAGAGGGTGGTTAACAAGCTTGGTACCAATAATGAGGCATGTCTTTCTCTGTGAAGCTGCACTATAATGTTGCATGTGATAGTTCTATTTTCTGTAACAATCACAGGGTACGGCAAAGAATGAAACTGAAAAATTAAGGTTTATGTTTTATATTTACAAATCTCTTGAGCCCCTAGTCAGATTTCTAAACAATTTACATACATGTGAAAATATTCTACCTACAAAGACCTTAATTTGATAGCGTATAGATCAGCACACAGATTGAACATTGTAGTCACATGGCTTCAAGGTTCACGTCATTATAGGAAGCCAAAGGTCCCTTTTTCTTTTCTTAATTAAGTCTTATGCATGACAACCTCAAAAAAAAAGAAATCAGTTTTGTATGATATTTTTTTTTATTTTTGGAAGTACTTCTTACTATTATACAGCACTTATAAGCAGGTTTTTGTGGTATTCTTTATTACGAGGGACGTTTTTTGTGTTCGTAGAATGGTATATTTAAAGAAAACGGCGAAAGTAAATGCATACATCATGCATATATTTGGAAAGATTGAGCTTTTATCTATACATGCAACCTAAAATTATTTCAAAATGTATCATTTTAATGACTTCTAAAAGGCAAAGACACACCTATATACCGGACACTGGAAATATGGTAGAAATATGACATTTATGGACTTAGTCTCTGACAGCACGTTAGTAACAAATGCATGAAAAATGGGTCCACAGTCAAACAAAGTTTCTGAAAAATTGGCTGCAGATAAAGGACACTAAGTGTTACAATAATATATGACCATTATAGCATATACGCAACAAGTATCGGATATGGAAGTTTTGTTTGGAACATCATCAAATTGTACAGTTGGCATATGAACTTTTATTGTAAAAATTATATCAGTTGATAGACAGAAGCTAGACCTATCAAAATATATATACTTTAGCACCCTTACTCTATTTGTTGGATACAGCCCAATTCTACGAACATAAAAATGACCCTCGTATTCTTTGCAGTACTATAGTTAATGAGATTTATTTATACCTATTTCAGCTGCTGGTTGAGTTTTAACCCCATGCGGTATGGTTTTATCATACCAGTTGGCGTGATTATTCTTGCCAATGTTATAGTAAAGGAGGTTTATCTCTAACTATTTCAGCTGCTGGTTGAGTTTTAACCCCATGCTGTATGGTTTTATCATACCAGTTGGTATGATTATTCTTGCCAATGCTATAGTAAAGGAGGTTTATCTCTAACTATTTCAGCTGCTGGTTGAGTTTTAACCCCATGCTATATGGTTTTATCATACCAGTTGGTGTGATTATTCTTGCCAATGCCATTGTGTTCATCATGGTGCTATGTAACCTGTTCAGGAGAAAAACAAAAGGAATGAGTGTGAACCAGTCAGAAAGAAAAATGGCTTACCTTCATTTTAAGGCAGCGTTGTCCATATTTGTTGTGCTTGGTAAGTTGATCTACAGTTTAAGGTAGCACTGTCCGCACTCTGTTGTGTGTGAGAAGTTAACATAATGTTTTGTATGTTAACCATTCTGAGAGATAAAGTTGAGCTTCTTTTTAAACATAAATACAATATGCAATTCAAATTTCAATGTTCAAAATGCAATAAAGACAAATGAGTTGCGACATGAGATTACCAACAATGTGGTATGTGCGACCATATGCGCAGTCTGATCAGAGCATTTGCTTGTCGCTTGAGTATTCTATGAGTGTTAAGCTACTGACTGAACACCATTTGGAGTTTCTAAGCTTAAAAGGAGGCTGCAGCGGCTCGTCTGAGTCTACACTTGTCAAAATGCCACATTGTTGGAAATCACATGTCAGTGCTCAAATGTTATCATAAATGTATGGCTTTACATTCTGATGTCAACATGTGTGTGTAAAATATTCACTCTTTGATATTTTTACAATGCAGGTATTAATTGATTATTTGAAATGGATGAGACCATTTATCTTTTAGTTAGTATTATTTTGCCCTATCCTATGTTGTCTGTAAAACATAATGAGCAAAAATTGAATTTTTCCTTATTTTTGTCAAAGCTCATGTTTAAGGACGTACCACATTGTATCTTTTTACTTTTATTTTAACCCTTAAAGCGCAAAGAAAAAATGCATCTGAAAATGTTGTTTGCTGATGTCGTCTGCTGCAAATAATTGCTTAACATTACTGACGAATTAAGTATAGAAGCAAACAGCGTGGACACAGAACAGACTGCTCCTACGAGCAGTCTGATCTGTGTCCACACTGTTTGCCATAGAGGCTTCTTTAACATTTCAGCAGACGAGAAAAGCAGACGACTTTTGTTGTGATTGGCGCATTAAAGGTTAACTGCTTACCTCATGTAGCTTAAACTTCTTTCTTAAGTAAAATTAAGTTAACAAGAAATGTAAGCCGCAAGAACGATAGTAGAATACATTGTATATTGTTTTTGTTTCAGGTTTAACCTGGGTGTTCGGGTTTTTGGCAATAGAAGATGCCCGAATTGTTTTCCATTATATTTTTGCAATACTCAATGCCTTCCAGGGATTCTTCATCTTCTTGTTATTCACTGCCAGAGAAAAACTGGTAAGTTCATTATTTAGCGGATAACTGTTTTCAAAAATTTCGTTTGGGGAGGTATATCGTTGGTATACGGTCTGAAATTTAGTTTTACGGTGATGAGTAAGCGGAGCCGTAAAACGTGATTTCCTAATGTATGTCCGACGATATTCCTCCCCAAATGAAAACTTTGAATATGGTTAATACACTATTAAAGCTTTTCCTTCAATAAATATGGCAAAAATGTACTTTGTTGCGTATATAGGTCCAGCGGCTGCCAGCTGCATAAAACCGCTTGCCAGCTGCATATATTCACTTTTAAACCAATGAAAAGCGACATTATATAATGACGTCAGGTTTGCGACAGTATATCCCAGAATATTCTGTCACAAATATATGATGTTATCCAATCAGACATCGCATTGCTTTTGCAAGTGCATTAGAATGCAAGTTTTTGTACAACAACCCAAACCACTTTTTAACCAATCATATGTTGCTCTACATTTCACAAAATTCAGTCTGTAAGGTATATACACATACATAATATTTCAAACATTCTAAAACCACGATTTTCAGAGTTGTTTTGTCTGTGCTGTGTGTCGGCCCTTAAAGTCTCCCCGCACTTTCATTTAATGCTCTTATTATTCCAATCTCCATGGATTGCATTATAATCACCTTCCATTCTTATCTGTGCTTTATCTGCTTTTTATATCTTGATTGCTATGTTCTAGGGTATAATTCATATGATCACAAATAATGTCATATTTGTAGCGACATTGCATAATGTGTCTTTCAAAACTGAAACCAAAGAAATCAAAAAAATCTTTAGCAAAGTCAGACAATTTTATTATCATGTTTTACCATCTAATGAAGAAAAGGAATACCCACGCTTTCTATTTTTTCCACCTACATATACAAAGTTATATGCATTTGTAATTCTGAAATGGGCTCAGAGGTAAAATTAGAAAGCAGAGGATATCCAATATCACCAGTGAAAAGAGGCTATATTTTATATTTCACTCCTGTGAAAATATAACTTTTGATAGCTTCACTAGTGGAACTATAGTTTTAAAAAAACGCTATATTTAATGAATATGTTCCTGTATATCATTTCTTTATGTATGATAAAATATGTGTAAGTACTGTTAAGGGAATACTTTTTCTTGCACACCAGATAAGGATATCTGAGATTTTACCCTGGGTGAGAAAATCTTATCTTACCCATGCCACCTTTCCCAGGACGTCAAGTAACGTCATCATGTAAAATTGCATCTTAGCATACTCAGGGACTTCTGGAAGGTTATTTTTAAATAAATATATAAATAAATAGATAAAAACAGTGGTGAGCAAGAAAAAGAATCAATTATTCATGTCAGGGTAGGATAGAAAATTCCGTCCCTGGGGATCACAGTTTGTCATCACTTGGCAAGCCTTGTGATGCCAAACGCCGATCCTTGGGACAGATTTTTCTGTCCTACCCTCAAAGTCATGATAGATTCTTATATGCTTATATTGTTGTTTAATATCTGTAGGTGCGTCAAGCTTGGATGAAATTATGCTGTGGACGAAGATACAGGGAAAAGACTTCTGGTGCACATAGTGGATCAGACACACGGACAGGCAGGAAAGGGAGTAACGACACTACAAGTGCGCTAACGGTGTCATCGGGAAATGGATCAAAGTTTGATAGTCTTTTAGACAACAAAATGAAACATAAAAATGGAAAAAATCGTCTTTGAAAAATCGCTAAAACTGTGTTTCATTAACATTAAATGAAAGATCAAAATGTAAATTGTCTAAAAATCTGTTTTGATAGTGATAAAACATGGAGGAAATCTGGCATTGAGGTTGTTAAACTTTTTTCATCCTCAACTCAACTGAGAATGTTTTCTACCGCTCAAAAAACTAAATTTTATCCTGCTTATGAATATACGCAGGTTTAATTTCATGCTCAGTTGGGTTGAGCATGAAAAAATCTCTAGGATCATTTATTCTTTTTGAACTCAGAGTAGCCATTTAATTGATCAATGTTATATAGATATTACATTCCCTGGTTGGGTGATAGTTGAAAAGATCATCCAGAGGAATGTGATTATCAGCCTAGGCGCAGCGAAGGTTGATAATCATATTTTTAGGGATGATGTATTCGACTATCACCCAATCAGGGAATGTAATATTTATTTCATTATACCGAGTATAAGATGCTTTATTTTCTACCGTCTTATGCCTACCATGGTGAGGGGAGTTCCAAAGGGAAAATAATGCTCTTATCTATATGCATGAATGTAAATACATATTTCACAAAAATGGTTCTTTTGAACAGTTTAAATGCTTGAACTGATCATAACGTTCGGTTAAGCAAATTACATCATAAAATGCCAATGATGTCAAACTTAATACCAAGCAGCGTCATTTAAATGGGATACTGTACAATATGCGGTTTTGTTTCAAAAAAGAAAATTTCGCCAAATAGGCTCAAATTTGGTCTCCACGTGTTCCTCTCGAATACCCACACTTTATGTTTCTGACAATAAACAACGAAGTTATTTGGAGTTGAAAGTGTCAAAACCACGCCTCATGTCCGCCATTGCTGTTGAATGTCTCTTGACATGAACAAACCATACGTGCATACGCATTGCACATCAGACGAACGACTGATAGTTGCAACATTCACCCACTGATATGGCAAACGAGTGACAGTATTCCCGATCGCTATAGCAGCGGATGATAGTGTAAAATATCAGTTGTTCGCCTATGGAAGTTTTGTATGGGAAATTCACGTGAGGTATAATAAATCCAATTACTTTTCTAAACAATGGCATCAGTACTCAGATAAATGCATCATTCACCATCCAAACTGTTTTGTATAAAAATGAATATAAGATTTAAAGACAAATTACTAGAATTACTAGAATGAATATTGCAGCCTGTTTGATCAAGATTAAGGAGATGACCATTTGATTGTATGTGATAGTGTGAAGATATATTTATACCTTGATCCTACTTCTTTATTTGCTTTTTGTGCAAGCTTTATGCTTCTTAGATACTCCTTGACCAAAATTCAGTCCGGAAATTTTTTTCAAAGAATCTTTTGAGTCCCTAAAATATTTATAATGACAGCTCTTTAAGAAGATCTAACAACCAATACAAGACTCTCCATCTATCTGCATTATGTTTGTCGTTTTACAATCAAAATACATGATGTTGTGTGTAGTGGAATTTTGTTTTGACTTTATATACCATCAGCAAGCATTTAGAAAAAGATATGCTATGTGTCTCTTCCTCGCAGTGGCGTGGATTAGTCCTTCGTTTAAAAGTCAGCAGATGACAACAAAAGATTGAAAACTTACCCAGCATGCAAATAGTTAAACTTTCTCTCATGATTATAAATGAATTATGTATGCACATTAAAATCACTGGTATTGGGTTTTGCACGTATACTGTACTGATATAGTTTTATTGTTTTAGAGTAAATGTTCTGTAATTTCAAAAAACTTTATTTTTCCATGCAGGGCTGGAAAATAGTACTCGTCCGCTTGTATTTACGAGTGTCTCAGGCTGCAGGGCAAGTGAATATTTTGATATTTCTACTGAAAATTAAATTTTCCCCATGTATGCCAATAAATTTTGTGATGCAGGGCAAGTGCCTATTTTCAGATATTTCGAGGCCTGCCATGTGCAAATAAAATGTTGGTTGTCATAAAATACGTGTCTGAATAGCAAACAGGGAAGACCCTGATCAGAATGCTTCTTCAGAAGCAGTCTGATCTGGGTCTGTGCTGTTTGTCTTTGCCTTTTTGCAGGCAGTTACTGTCTGAAAATTTAGAACATTTACCATAGTTGTGTGTAAGGATTTAACTAAGATAGGCTGTAGTTTGGTAAGTTACATGGCTCAAGATTAGCACGTTTTAGCATAAAGATTCGAGTATTTTCTCATCCAAAGGTATACAGTAAAAGTAAGAAAGAGGGCTAAGATCAGGAATCGATACAATCAAGCACATGTCTAAAACGGCCACTATAAAAGTAGACAAAACTTAGGTCTTAACGACAAATTGTAGCTGAATGAAGGTCGAAAGTATTGCAGAATGCTCTCTTGGTGCATTCTGTAATACTTCTGACATGCATTAAGCGATAAGTGGTCTTGAAAACCAATTTTTGATCTTTTTGAGAGTGGTCGTTTTACACAAGTTTTACTGTACTATGTGATTACATTGCTTCTAACAGAATAGCAAGTTGGTGTGGTTGTACAATAAAAGGGGATAGTACAGGGGCACTCCAGAATTTCTCGAAAGGGGGTTCCTGGTCTTTGACTTCTTTCTTACTTATATGTATAATGGTGTGGGGATGTATAATGGTGTGGGGATGGCTTTGCTGATTTTATCTGATTTTTTCTTAAATATCCCATGAAAATGAAATAATTTGGTCTCACTGTGGTCTCACTGAGACAAATTATTTCATTTTCATTGGAAAATTAAAAAATCAAATCAAAAAATATACCTTTAAAACATATATGATGGGTGGTCAGAAGCATCTCATTGACGTGGTTCATTCGAAGTTTGGTTGAGAAAAATAATTGCAACTTTTATCTGGAGGCATGAACTTCATTGTTGTTTCCTCGTTGGTCATAGTTGATATGACCCTTTTTCTGCATCTAATCTCAATTACTTGATTTATAGAGAATTGGTACTTCATAGTCTTTGTACATGTTTGGTTTAAACCTAGATTGTATTCAAAATTTTCATTTGGGGATGTATATCTTCGAATAAACAGTCGGAAATTAAGTTTTACTAAAACATGATTTCTGACCGTATATCCAACGATATGCCTACCCAAATAAAATTTTGAATATAGCTATCCCCATTTTAATGCACTCCTGCAGTATCTTTTCAGCGTTGCAAGCCGCACAAGGCTGCATATTTTCCAACGAAATGTGGGGCAATTAATGATGTCAAAATTCTTCCTACAGTATCCCAGGATATACTGTCACAAAGTTTTGACGTTATCCATCAGACGTCGCGTTACAAAATCAAGTGCATTAGAATTTTCTTTATTTTGTGCAATACATACACAAGTATCAATATAAGCCAGATCGTTTATTACACAGCTCATTATAATACCGGACAGAACCTTGAGGCCTTCCCAGGGGGGTACTTGTTCCCTTGTTCCTCTGAAATTTGGCATGTTCCCCTGTTCCCCAAAAATCGAAAATTTGTTTTTTTATGTTCTCTGTTCCCCAATATTGTCTTTGTTCCCCTGTTCCCCTCAAAATTTGGCCTTTGTTCCCATGTTCCCCTGAAATAAATGCCCCTTTTTCCACTGTTCCCCAAAACCCCTGGGAGGGCCTCAACCTTATACATAATGCATTGCATGGAACAAAGTAGTGAATATTTAATTTAGGTCTCCACAGTTTAGATACTAAAAAAATGTTTTATTGTTGTTGTTGGCTCAACATTACTTTCGTTTCTTTTGACAACATTTCAGTCATATCTTGATGGTAACTTCTCACACTCTTCCTGGCCTCAGGGTTATAAAACTTTTTTTCATGCTCAACTCAACTGAATATGATATTTCATCTGTTCATGAAAACTAAAAAGCTGAAAAATAGATTTTTTTTCATTTCAAAAGCTCAGATGTATTAACATGCTAATAAATGTTAAAGTGCCAACCATTGTTGGCATTTTAACATTAATGAGCAGGATAAATTTAATGCTCAGCTGAATTGAGCATGAAAAAGTTACTACACTCTTCCTGGACAGGCTGATTTTTACCAGTACTAAGTATGTGCATACTTTCACCAGTATCAATGGGCATTGGCATGAGAAAAACTGTCTTTGGAAATTCAGACCAGGTAAGACTCAAACCAGTCTGCTAAGCTACAAAACTAGCTTGAAAGTTGTAATTTTGCATGACGCAAGTTTATCATTTATACTTACTAAAAAAAGAATTACAAATTTGCTGATCAGATTGTGCTGATATGCAGGCTGGTTTGCACCTTTGTTGTTTGTGTGCAACAAAGTCAGGAGTATTCGTGTCGAGAGCCAAAAGTTTGATACCTGCCCAACTTGAATCAGAGGTTCAGAGGTAGAAGGTGAAAATATCTATGAAAGTATGTAGCTGAGCTGGGATTCGAACTAATTAACCCTCAATTGGTGTCAATAGAAGTCAAATCCCAATAGGAATTGCTATCAACTGAGCTACAAAGACTGGCTCTTTGATTGTTATATATCTAATAAGAATAAGAAACGTGTCTTGGAAACCATCTTTACATATTTTGTTAGAATGTTATTAGAATGAATACTGGATTATGTGATAGAGCTATCTGTTTACTTTATGAACTGTATTTTGCGCACATTTCTATGATATATTTTTCTACAACTTTTGTATGTATGTATTTTGTTAATAAAATGTGAAAACTATAACGTCTGGTTATCTTGTTTTTAATTTTGATTACTGTTTGTATACACTGAGTTTGCAAAGAGATGTACATGGACCTCATTTGACAACAAGTGGGTCAATTGACCATTCGATCAGTAATGACTTATCAACTAGTAATGACCAGTTAAAACAAGTACTGACCACCAGTCTTGCCAGTATCGACTTGATTTTGCAATTCTTGATTGAAAAACAATTACAGGCCATTTTGTTTACCAATCGCATAAAGGAGTTTTAAATTACTTAAGCTCGTGATATGTTAAAAAGCAAGTAGGTGTGACCAGAACATGCCACAATTACATACCGCAGACCATCCCTCTGCACCATGAGGAAGAGCAACAGACAGCCACAAGACAAAAAAAATAAAGCAACCCACTCTCTCTTCATCAGCAAGATGATTGCTAAACTAGAAAGCATGCGCGGATTCAGAGTTTTTAGAGGGGTCCAACTTTGAGTAGTTTTTTTTAGTTGACTAGGGGAGAGAGGATCCAAATACCATTATCAGACCGCCAGCGAAACGCGATTAAAATGGCGTTTCACTGGCGGGCCGATAATGACTTGGTAGCTTTGTGATTTTAAGGAAATCTGGACCAGTATTGCTAAGAAACCCTAATTTTTGTGATTTTTCAGGGGGGGGGGGGGGGGTCCAGACCCCCTGCCCCCCCCCCCCCTCTGGATCCGCCCATGGAAATGACACAAAGAACCATACCACAAAACAAGCACCCAACACAAAAAAAAACCCACACACAATGTGATCAACAACAAATAATGAATAAACAGAAAAATAACCATCACCTTAGGGCGGACAACATCAATGGTCAACAGGGGCTTTAATACATTTTACTAGACACATATTCGCCCTAGATGCTGCTGTTTTTAAAACACATTTTAGCTCGCATGGAGGTTTCCTAGTTTACCTCTAGATGACTGGAAATTATACTATTTTCATATACTGGTAAAAACGAATTAGTAAATAACAAATTTGCTCTTGCAAAACTTTTTGTTTACCAAAATAAATGTATCTGCAGAAACATTAATATCCAAGGCTTCATTTGCTTCTTAAAGATAAACATTCAATGCGAGAAACATATTTCCTTCCTTAACAATAAGCTAAATGAATACTTTAAGAAATGGTCTCCTATTAGTAGAGGAGCCAGGGTTCAAAAATGTCAAAAATAAGCATTTAGGTATGCCCCCTTTTTAGCAGAATTTTCACTTGTTTTATCCTTTAGTACATAGTATAGGCAGTATGAAACCAGATATTGCAATCAATTTAAGTCTTGCAAACATACCTGTAACAGTGTGTTTATTACGTTACCCCTCATTTTCTTAAAACAAAAATATGTAATTAAGTCTATTTAGGTAGAAGTTGAAATGTTTAAATGAACAAAACATTTATGCAATCTGTAAGAACATGCTATTCTCTACACATATTGATGTTTTAAAAGTTGTTTGGGTCCATTATGATGTCATTTACGTTACATTTTCAACTATACCCTTAACATTATTGATATTTTGTTAAAAAGTTTCATTTGACAAAATTTTCAATATGTGTTTAATTTCAGGATAACATGTATTTAAAAGACCGTTAACTGATCATTTCAAAACTGCAAACAGATACATTCTAACATAAATACTTTGTCAGGTATAAGCTGTTTAATTAGATGACCATAGATAAAACTTTGTATAAGTTTAGAACCTCTTAAGTTTGAAAATAAGCATGCATTTTTTTCTGTTAGCTTTTAAACACCTTATGATAATTGTTTTGATATCACCAACTTTAGAGTAATACTTAACAACATTTCTGAGGTAAAATATAATTTTGTTGTTCAATTTTCAATATGTAACGTATCAAACAAAGTTGAAGACAAACAAATATTGCTTAATAGCTTACATTATACATCACTGGAAAGTTTATTTTATTAAAAAGGCTTGGGGCTGTGTTTGATAGGCATAAAAAGAGCATTTGTTCAAAAAGAAGAAGTTATCAGTTCTAATTAGGAGACTGTGTATAGGGTTGTAAATTTTCTTTTAAGAAATGGTATACTTCTTGACTTAAAAACAAAACACATTGCTTGCTATTTTTTCTATGTTATGTTATGCAATATATAAACTTATAAAATGATAAGTCTGGTGCATTATCTCAACTAGGATACATTTCTTTAAGCTTGTTCAGTAAAATTTGCTAAAGTAACATATATAACTATAAATAAACGAAATATACTTCATAATTATATATTTGTCTCAACCGTTTTCCATATACAACTGAGAGTGAAAACCTAAAACAAATTTAGACATTTGCACATTTTTTTCTCTAATAAGCTATTCAGAAGCAGCCAAAGCTTTTTGTCGAACCTGTTCACACTCATCTTAATATATTAAATAGTAAAAAACATAATAGTTCTATCAAATCAAATTCATTTATGATGAAATATCTAAGAATTTCTGAAATGATGTGTGGATGTTGGAAACTTTGTTTGTTGTTGTTCCTATTGGTAGTGGTAGTTTTGTATCGGGCCTTTGTTTTCTTAGGTGTTTCTAGTTCAGGAATCATCTTGACAAGGAAGAGAGCTGGTTGTTTCACTTTAATTTAATTGTAGATATCTGTGTTCCGTGTTCCGTGTCCCTTCCTTAAGGTGCAGTGGGTCAGCCAGGAGTCTGTGATTGTGACATTTCCTAGTCATATTCACTTGCGGCCATGGCTAGGGCTTTGCTGACTTAGTCGATTTTTCGCCCAAACCTAGCTCGAGGGTCTAGACAGCATCACGCCTTTATGAATATATAAAATAGAATGTTGTTTACGTTACATTAAAGTTACGGAAACATAAGTGTTTGTTATAATTTATTCTTTAAGAGAGTGGCTCTTTCGTGCAAATTGTTTAAGCTACATCTATTTATGCATATATCAAAACTCAGAAGTCGACTTTTTAATTTATTCTAGCTATGAACTTTAATTTCAGCTCATTTATAACATGGCTTTCTTTGTTTGATTAATGAATTTAACTTAACACTACTTATCATTTGTCGAAGTAATGCAAACTTTAAAACTGAATGGGTTATTCAAAATGAATTATTGCCGTTGAAATTGGGGAAATGATCCATAAGGATGGGTTTTACATGGCAAGGCAGTGATCATATCCAAGAAATCTAGATTTCTTCAGTTGTAATTTACGATAGCAAATTTACTTAATAAAATTTCAACAGAGAGAAAATGTCTAAGCCAAATTTAACTAGGACGCATTAAAATTACCGTTTTAAAGATTATTTACGTTAATCAGAATGTTGATAAGAATAGCAATATCTTAGAGTAAAAATAACAGTCATAAGATCAAACTTAGTTTTAGCAATAAGTGCTAATATAGCTGATGTAAAGTTCTATCATAATACCATAGCAGTCATCAGACCCATTTTAAACAAACTGTTGCAGGAATCCTGTCAGTTGATTCCTTTTATGTGAGTTAAATAAAAGATGAGTTGTAAACACATCAGGGTATAGAGACAAAAGGCATACATTAAATTAACTACTGTGCTAATAAAATAATAATAATATGAACAATAGAGAAGGCACGATATTTAGTATCATTACTTACACAAATAATAGATTTACATGTTATGCTTAGAAAGAATGCATAAACTTAACAAATTGTATGTATGCATGTTTAATTTGTCTGTCGCTCTTTTTTTATCAATCGTCTGCATAAGATATTTTATTTCTTTCGATTTGTAAAATTATCATGATACATCTCACTTAGTGATAACATTTTCTCTATTGCTAATTGCACTATATGTAAGTATGATACAGCATAGCATTTGTTGAGTATATTATCTGAAATTATTCGTTGAAAGTAGCATAAGTATGGATTTTGTTTCTATTACATGAACTATCAATATACCATAATATTGCATCATTTAACAAGTTGGTACACGTTTATTGGGTATTAATTAGTTAGTTTTAAGGACTGAATGACGGTTGTTATGATTACTTATCGTGAGTGTAAAAAATAAATAGTGTCCTGCTGAATAAAACAAACATTAAAGCAGATTCTGTCACATGTCGTATGCTGATAAGCTATATAGCTAAAAACAAACGTCTGCAAACGTTCTGGAATATATGATCAATCAAGTCCAATTCTTGAAAGTTGTTTGCTCAAGGTCCTGATTATCGAAGTCTATTCATTTAGAAATGTCTACAATACTAACAATTCAGGGGAGCTTTTCCAACTTACTAACAGACATGTGTCTGTTCTAAAGTATTAAAATGGTATTTTAGTATAAATGCTGAACTGTTTCGTTGCTTCACAAACGTGTAGAACCAGGCAACACTATGATTAAAGTAATGATCTTTATATTTTTGTTATATACGTTACCAACATAAATAATACTCTTTTTCCAAAGCGGACTCTAAATAGATACTAAAATATTATAACCCCAAAGATAGCTAAGGCGGGTGCTATATCAGAGACAGGAATCATCACAATTTCCACAAACTTCAGTTTTGTTTCATATGACACCGATGAAGGTATCTTTTATTTTTCACTTCTTGATTTGGACTTCTGCTTGGAATTTCTAACCCTTTTTAGAGTTTTAAGGTATATTTTGTGCCTTCTTGTTTTAAATATAGCTGCTGTTACGAATACCTGTTTATAAATGCATATATGTGATGGCTTTAACAAAGTATGATGGGCCTGATTATGTTACTGCATGCTTTTTATTTATTCATTGAGCTGTTGACGGTTAAGGAAAATGACTCCATATGTCATTTAACGCCATTTAATGCATAAAAAGAAGCAAAAACATGGTAGTGGCACAGATTTTAAAGAATCATTTTAAGCTTTTTTTTTAAACAACTTAGTTATGAATAATAAATGGCTATCAATTATCCTATTTACATGATGCCTAAAACATATACTTAATGGCATCTATGTGCTTTATTTTCAAGTTTTTTCCCTTTAAAACCAAATATGATTTTGTTTATGTTGCATCTCATTCATATTAGATGTTCAAAATGCAATATTTCCACTCAAATTTTGAGCACTTAGATGGTAGTCAATTTCATTTTCAACTACTAGCTGTTTTGAACGCATATACACATAACATTGCACAAAAATATTGTTTTAAAAGAAAGTAACGTATATAACAGAACTTCCAGGTGCCTAAACTAATATTATTAATCTGCTATTAAGCTGAATCTAATTAAAATATCAATCATAACGATATGGAAGAAAACGATGCAAATGATAATAACACTATACTAGGAGTTTCCTTATTACCTAATGGTAACGTATTGGACTTGGCTATTGCATGGTAAATTCACATGTTCATCAAAAGCTTACAGACATTTTATAATATATAAAGTAGCTTAGAAAATCTTAATGTACAAAAATCTCCCTCCACAAGTCTTTTGGCAGACCATGGCCAAGTAAACAATAGCAATATATTTGAATGTAAGTGACGTGTATAATTATTACGTAAGCATAAGTCATTTAAACTTAATGTCAGTTTGGTGCTTTTAATTTAGTAACTGTAAAGCAATATGCAGGTAGTAGGAAATGTGACCTTTCTGGTCTAAATAACTTTTCTTTTCAGTAATGTAGCGAATAGCCTGCTACATGAAGCCTGCATGAGGGTAGCTATGGTTACCCCATAAATAAACATCTTTTGCAAGACTTAAAATTTGTGCAATATCTGTTTTCAAACTTCTGAAACACCATACTAACTGAGGATATAGTCTAAAATTCGGCTACTTTCCGGCCACTTTTTCCAACTTTTGAATCTCTGGCTCCCCTACTACTATGTATGAGGCCTGCTTTTTTTTATTTGTTGATTTACAAACCCTCCTACTGTAATTTTCTGGAAAGTAGAAAAAAATATTTCATTTTTTTTTATTTTATCTGCTGACTGAATATTATTTCTTTAGTTGAAAAAAATAAAACATTTTTGAGGTTCTGTCAGTGTATTTTGAGAGTGACACTGTTAAAATGATTGTCCTGTCCAGAATTTTAGGAAAATGATGAAATATATAAAGATTTTATTCAGACTTTTGGTTTACCTCACTAGTTTTACTGTTTTTTCTGGAGATATTAAAAAAAAGAAAAAAGCTCTGAAAAAAGCTCTGAAAATGACCAGTTAACTGATCATTTTCAGAGCTTTTTTATTTTATTTTCATACCCCCGACCCTAAATCTGAAAAAATCCCGTAAATCAACTAATAAAAAAAAAGCTGGTCTATAATTTACTTCTTCCCAAATGTGACAGAATAGTGAGGATTTCGCTGTCCCTGATGGTTTGATGTTGTCGTTGTTGCTCGTTTTTTTCCCCTGTCAGATATTCTTCCAGCCATCTATCATAAGCGGCAAACTTATTTTAGAACAGAGCCTAGTCTCGGGCTAGACCTTTGTTCGCATCTATAAAGTATCCCAGCTGTTTTTCACGTGATTTATAGTTTTGTACAATCCTGCTTATTAACCAATCACAAACACTGGCCCTTTGCCTGCTTCTTTCTCACTCTCTCCAACTTCTCTCTTACAGTTATGAAGTAGTACTAGCTGTTCGAATGATCTCCATATTTATATGTTCTCGTGGTATATTGCGTATGAACATGTGTAAAATTGTATTATTGAAAATAAAGAAAAACTTACGCCATGCATCATTAACATACTTCGATGAAACAAAAAAACGGCCCTCAACTCAAAGATAGTAAGAGCAAAAGAAAACCTCAAGCTGAGACATGTAGGGCCCAGCCTAAGACAAGCATCAGGCACCAACTCACTGATAAAATTCTAAGTCAGGGTCGTCAATGAAACCGAGGCCTGACCCAACAACGTGAAAGAAAGAAACCATAGCTATAAATAGTGATTGGGTTTATAACCAGGCATGTAATTTATATAACTTACTAACTTATTTTTTATGCAGACTTTCTCTTTCTCGCACACCAAATCATTATTTCCGTTGTTTTTACCCATGTGATATAATTCTATTATATCTCACATACCCGTACCAGCCCGTGGGAAAGATAAAAATCAAAAGACACACGTCGGTCGCACGCTGGACGCTCGTTGATCCATGAGGTCATTGTAATGTTAAAATTATGTCCGCATCTGCGTATTCAGGATTTTCTCGCAGTCTTTTTCATGTTTTTTTTTTTTTTTTCAATATAAAATGAGGTGTTTAGTGATGAGCAAAAACAAGAATCCATTATTTGCGTGAGGATGGAATAGAAAGATCTGTCCCTCACGATCACTGTTTAGACTCGTGATGTCAATCGGTGATCCTCTGGACGGATTTTTCGATTTCACCCTCACACTCATGATAGATTCTTTTATTATGCAGGCTTACTCTTTTGTAACAGTTGAATAGATTAGGAAAAGAAGCCACCATAAAATTTTTGGACTAATATGTCGTGTTACAGAAGAGTTCTAAACCAACATAGTAATTAACAACCAAATCTAAGTGTCTGTGGTAGAAATGATAAAATGCTTTACAAATTTCATGATGTCGATTTATGATACTAATTCCAATCTTGAGTACTAGCACATCAGTGTTCATCAAAACAACACGTACATGTATATTGATAAAACGGGGATAAGTTCTACCAACTAGATGTAGCAAAACGGCAGTTGTTGTGACCTCTACATAATCTAACAAATGAATCCTTCCAAAAAACGGAGAATCAACAAAATATGAAATCAGCATACTACATGTAGGTTAAATCAAATATGTTCAGGATAGTTGGTGGAAAATACAACAACTCAAGCTTAAGTTCCAGAAAATTTCATCATGCATGGGTGGGGTCCTTACAACGTTTCCTTAATCATCAACGTATTTCACAGAAGGCCGTGGGGACCTCTCTCGAGAAGCAAGGGGTCCAATTATTTTTCGAGGGGGCCTTACAAGTATTTCTGAGGAAACATATAGCCAGTTGTGGTTTTCCAGGGTGAGTGGACATTCCGCGCATGTAAGTGGTATTCTAACTTCTGCCAGAACCCTATATTCTGGAAGGACCAGGTCGCCAGTCATACCCCAAGTTTCACAGTTGTAGTTCCCTTTTTCAAATGTGACAACGGGCATTTGCAGGCCAATTTCTCATGAAGAGCAACGCCTTATGGATATTAAACAGAATTGCCATACTCCAAAAATAGTGAGTATGATCAGGAAATACCACAATCTCAAACAACAGACAGACCCGTGGCACCGCGAGGAAAATCCACACAACGATCACGAGACATCAGGAGGACAAACAAAGCAAAGCAATCAGCTCTCTCTTCCCCATCAAGATTATTGCAAAACAAGAATGGACACAAAGTAACGCACAACAAAACATAGAACAATTACAGAATCCCACAATGGGGACAACAATCAACAACGAATCAACAACAACAGAACCGCCGCCTTAGAACGGACAGCAGCCTAAGCCACTGGGGGATGGGGGCTTAAATGTATTTAACTCGTACCAAATCTTCGCCCTAGATTCTGTTGTTATTAAAGCACAAAAAATATTAAGCTCGCACGGAGGTTTCCTAACTATTGCAATGTATCGTCATATAGGACCAATCTAATCAAATTAACACACCATGACGGAACAAAGAAAATGGCTCACGACTCACCTGGTCGCACCAGGCCTGTCTAGGGGAGGGATATAAGTTTGCCGAAGGAAACCAACATTTCTGTTACCCTTTTTGTAAATATTGTTAACGTGTATTTCATCTCAATCCCTCTGTAATTGTTACTCCAACGTATTTAATTTTCTCAACATTTTGAGTACTGTATCTTACTGATGATATACGTCAGACTTAATCAATTCTGCTTCTAAGACAACGACTGTCTAGTGGTGGGGAAAAGCCAGTGCAGTTCTCGGCGTTCTGCTGGGAAATACACTGTAAAACCACCGCAACCCAGAAGGTGACAGTCAAACCATTGATACATTCCACTTCAGAAACTTTTTTGACAATTATTTCACTGATCAATATTTTTGCTAGCGACACTAGCGAGAATCGAACCTGCATGGCAGAGGTTTCTAGCTAGTCAGAGCTAAACACACTTCCAACTGAACTATCCGGGCGCCTCTACCGACTGAGCCTTCCTATCTAAAGGGTACCCCACAATTAATCTTTTGGGTCTATTTTAGTGTAATCTGCATCATATTGCATATGATAGCTCTGATATGACTTGTTGCAAAAGAGTTTTCAACTCTGTGACGGTTCAGACTTAAAGACTTATCTATTGTCGAGATGGCAGGGGCCTGATGCTTTTGCTGTTTGTCAAGCCCACCGGGGTTTACCTGTTGGATTTCTTTTGCTCTGGTATTCAGTTTTATTTACTGTTGAGTCCTTATCTTCGCTTTATCTCCTTATTATATCCTAGGAGATGATGCATTGATAAGTTAGGGGTCTTTCATGCAAACCAAGTGTCTATGTGTCTTGATCCACATCTGAATTAAGGGTGAGGTTGGCGCCATGAAACGGGTTTAATCCCTCCAGTAAAATATTTTTACTGACCGTTTTAAGGCGGTACTTCTTTTGTGGATCATTTATGTTTTTTCTGTCTTGTGTTTGTAATGCCTTTGTGTACGTCTGTTTATTTGTGCCTTGTGGTCACCTGCTGGGAAAGGGCTGACATCTTAGCTCTCGTTTGTGGTGTCTAACCGTAAGTTTGTCACTTTCCCATTGGTATCCTGGGTCAGGTGTGGTACTTGATTGTATCAATTACTGATCTTTGCACCCTTACTTACTTCAAGCCTACATTGGAGTTATGTGCCATCTATTATGGACAAATCCAAGTTAAAAAGTTAAAAAGGTCACTGATGAAGCCTAAATGACAGAAACTAGCTAGTCTGGCCCAGGAAATATGCACACTCTAGTTTCATTTCTTTGGTGTAGCCTTTGCTTCCAAAGGATACCCTTTTAAGAACATATTTGACTTCACTACAGCTGGTGACTGGGACTGTGTGGCGGCGGTAGAACGTTTCCCTGTCCTTCACTATAGTGTAAATTTTATTTTCTTGTCCTTTGGGATCATGGGTTTCATTGTGGAACTTTGAAACTATTAGAGGGTCACTGATGAAGCCTAAATGGCAGAAACTAGCTAGTCTGGCCAAGGAAATATGCACACTCTAGTTTCAATTCTTTGGTGTAGTCTTTGCTTCCAAAGGATACCCTTTTAAGAACATAATCATTAACAATTTTGCAATCATCTTGACGAGGAAGAGAAAGCTGGTTGCTTTGCTTTTATTGTCTTTTGGATGTCTTGTTACTGTAAATGTCGCGTGGCTCTTCCTCTCAGTGTCTTGGGTTGGTCTGCAGTTTGTGATCGTGGTATTGCCTGATCATACTCACTTTTTCGGTGTCGAGAAAAAATCCTTTATATGTTGAAGTTTTGTGTGATGTACCTGACATACATTTTTAAGATAAGGATTATCAATAGTCAGTAAGTCATCTAGATAGCTTGAAGTTTGAAGTAGATTTAAATAGTCTGGAGAAAAAAAGCCTGAGTTAACCATCTGGAAAATGATTCATTTCAGACTCAATAAGTGTTGAGATGTCATTTGTGTACAATAAGAATAACAAAGGGCCAGGAACGATGTCATATGAGACACCAGAGAAACTGAAGCACAATCTGACTTCGCTCAATTTACATCTAAATATGGAAACTGACACACAGGAAAGAATCTATCCATTCCAACGTTCACCAGCGTATTACACAACAGCTGAACAGTTCGCATTGAAGGAGTTCATGAGGGGGTGCATCAAAGCAATGTATCTACCTATTCTTTATAGTTTAAAATTTTAGCCAAATCATTTAGCTCCAAATACCTGGACGTGGAAATCAGTGACGCTCTTTCATTTAATAACAACACCCAGAAGATATGATCATTAGCATGACTGTCCCTTGGATTCATAAAGCGCAACATTGGATGAAATCCCCAGCCATCCATGAAATGGCATACAGAATGCTGGTGAACTCAATAGTAGACTACTCGTCATCGGTTTGGAGTCCCTGCACCCAAAGAAATATTCCTAGAATTGAAATATTTCATCGTAAGGCGGCTGAGTGGACACTTGATAACTATTCCAGACAAGCAAGTGTAATAAAACATGTTGACCAATCTAGGCTGGCATTCTCTAGAACTGAGAAGAAATTATCGATTCACGGCTTTGTTTATTTTATAAGATCATCCATGGATTAGTAGCCATATACCTATGTTGAGCATCCGACCAGGATTTCACAAAAGAACTTACACCCATTGGTTAATCGCCAGATCCATACAAGAATAGACTATTATAGTTACTCATTCTACCCCCTCGCTTTCGTGCAATGGAATAGGCTGCCGTCCAAAATCGCATTACTGTCCACTTTCGATCCCTTTAAAGTATGCATGATCATCCACCCAAGTGCGCTATATTTTATCTTGCATTGTCAGCTTGTCTTCTGACTCTTAACATTTTAATCGTATCACCTTTTATTCCCTTTCCCTAGCAATTCTTATGGATTTTTAATTTTTTTAATTTCTGTAATTCTTCTACTAACATCGCACTGACGCGCATCTGCACATAATCTCCTCCAGGGGGTGATGCAGATTTGATATATGGATATATAGATAGAGAAAAGCCAGCTGGGAATTCCAGGCAATATAGGAGATCGGGAACCAATTATATCAACATATCACATGAGTCAAAAACTGAAAGGAGTTTTCTATAGTTTTCTACCAGATGCATTTATATTATGTTTTTCTGGACCAAAAAGTGAAAATAGTGATTTCTAATAGGAAATGGGATGGGGTTTTCCAAAAATACGGCAGCCATTAAACAACATGCAATAGTTGAAAAAGAACGGGTGAAGGTATTTTTTCCTTTCTTTTTCCCCTTATTTATGTTTTGGCTTGAAATTAGGGCATATGGTGATGACCTACATGTGTTGTGAGATGCAGAATAAACTGCCAAATATTAGGGTTTCACCATTGGGGTCTATGGGATAAATAATTAGTTAACAGTGCCCTATAACTATCTACAGGTGATATGCATTGAAGGATTGGATAAGAAGTTAAGAATGTTTATTATTGATTTGATTGAATCTTCAGAACACACAAACTGTACCGAGAGAAAATGAAGCTTCAGGCAACAGGGGAGGGTGTGGCATTCCAACAGCTGTTGCAACCCCATAAACATTTATTCCATAAATGACCGTCTTATTCGAAGCCTCAATAGCTCATTTGTAAGAGCGTCCGCTTTCAGAGCGGGAGGTCGTGGGTTCGAATCCCGGCCGCACCATGCCAAAGGTTTAAAAATTGTACTAGCAGCTCCCATGCTGACGCTTTTCATAAAAGGGGTTGTGCTAGGAAGATATAGTAAGGCAGGTAAGTATCTATTAAAAAGATATTGTTATGTCACAATAAAAGCTCTACAGAGCTTATGTTGTTTGTTTCAAATAAGCGACGCTAATTAAAGCTTCTTTATCTTTCTTTATCTTTATCTTTAAGCAAATATCGTTCTCGTGTCCTATTGGGCCTTTACGCGAAAGTGACAAAGCTTCGTATTTTAGTTTAACCGTCCTATTCGGTCCGATAAGATCTGATATGTTTTTTTCAGATTCGGCTCGTTTCAATTCCATTGGAGGCATTCGCGTTACCGGAATTTTTCAACCAAATTTAGCGAGATATTTGCGAAGAATTGCTTATAATTCATGTTTTGATATATTTGTTAAACAAAAAGTAAGTAATAAGATTGAATCGAGTTTTGGCGCCTATATTCGTAGGAATTTAAGTCTAGAAGTAGCAATATTTGCGTTGTTTTCCCCAAAGATGCTACCGATATTCGCACCGCTGACGTTTCGTACATGTGTACATATTTACCAGGTCTGCTAAATTTGGGAAATCCGCATTCTAAAGTATCGCCAGAATGCGTGACAACGTCCTGTACGGACGGGCAGTACAGAAGGTTTCATATCTTAATAGAATTGTAGTTTTTTTTCACAGTTCTGCATGGGAGCTCAGGGTTTTTTCTCAGCATTTTGGGAACATGACCCGACCCCTAGAATTGGGAATTTTCGCGTCGTTTTATACAAAATTGGGAAAAAACACACCCTATAATAAAAACAAAAATATCAAGTATTTCGTTTATTCAACTTCTTACTCTTCACTGACTCATAAGCAAATTCTGAAATCTGATTTACAATCTGATTTACCATTTGTTGTGGGTGCTCAAAAGAACCCTCTTATTAAGATGGTTCTTTTGAGTACTCACAACATATGTTTTGCTTGAGAAATATAAGAACATTTTTTCTAAACAGCACTCTTATCTAGAGGCCTGGAAAGGTTAAACTTAAAAGTAATATAGGCCTAATAATATAGGCTAATGACCATTAATGATTTAAACAAATTAAAAACACAACTGGCTTATTTTGTACTGTCTGTGCCAATCCACATCAGTCACTTTTTTGTTCATTTCTTCATTGACAGTCACTCATAAGCAAATTCTAAAATCTGCCTTACCATTTGTTGTGGGTGCTCAAAAGAAACATCTTATTAAGACGGTTCTTTTGAGGACACACAACATATGTTGCTTGAGCAAATTTGAAATAGAAAATTCTTTTTTAAAGCACTCTTATCTAGAGGCCTGGAAGTGATATAAACTTAAAAGTAATAATGGGCCTTATAGGCTTATGACCTGTCACCATGTTAAAAGAACCACAAGTTGTCATGTAGTGTGAAAATCCACCATAGTAAGTGTTCAACATTTACACTTTTTTGTTCTTTTACAAAGCAATATCTCTATTTCTCATGTGACTGAAGTAGTCAATTATGTCATCAGTTTGATTAGTGGTAAGAGAATCAGGCTGATTTTGTTTGTGTATACAGATTCTCATGAGAGCTTGTAGAGACCCCTGTAACAGTCTGCTTCTTCCTGAGGTGCACAAACTATTCATGAGGCTAAAGACCCTCTCCACCCCTGCTGTGCTGGGTGGTATTATCTTAGCCAGGCCACAGAAGAAAAACATGATAGGGTAACCAGCCTGAAGAGTCTCATCTGCCTGGAAGGCTTCATACAAATCCTGTGGTGGTGGGTCTCTTCTTTTGAGAATGTACATCTGCCTTTTAAACTGTGTGAATTCCTCTACGATGAGGTGCTCTGCATGCACAGGGTCTGCCACAACTCGGTTGCCCTTAAATACATCAACCCTTTGACAGCCATAGTGGCTGGCAAGATTCTTAATATCTTCCTTTTTATAGTCCCTAAGGTCCTCAAGGTTGTCTGGCACTGTCTGGAGGTTGAAGGCATCAAATGCAGTCAGAACTGGTGAGCAGTGGAAGGCGTCCTCTAATTCTCCGATCATGTAGTGGGTCACTGGCACAGCTACCTCTTCTACAACAGATTCTGGCGTGAAGACTCCATCATCTCTTAACCTCCTACGCAGATCTGTTCGGTCGTCAATTTCAGCAAAAAGCTCTGGCAGTTTGGAAAAGAACAGATCTACATCTGGGGTCTGCAGGCATGCTCGGAATCTCTCGTTTAGCAAGTGTAGCTCAGATGTCAGATCCTTCAGTCGCTGGTTGACGTTGGAGAATGTTATTGCTGCACTTTGTAGATAGTCACTGAAAGCAATGATGGGATGTAGCAGGTCACACAAGACCAAGATACCAGACACATTGGACTTTGACAGTAGCATATTACGAATTCCTTCCACCTCAGGGTCATGCTTTTTGTCAATCATTATGTCTAGTGCATCAACAATCTGCAAATAGCGGTCAATCAAACGTCTACATGCATGGCCATGAGACAGCCATCTGGTTGCAGCAGCCCTTATTATTTTCAGATTTTTCAGGCTGTAGGCTTCCTGAACATCCATAAAGATCTGGTATTTCTGAGGGCTGTAGTGGAAGAGCTTCCAAACACTTAGCAGCAGACTGTCAATATTCTGTAGTACAGGAAAGTGGCCCATCATATGCTTTACACACAAGGCCAGCTTATGGTTCCTGCAGTTTATGTACAGCTGGAATGGCATGTGATGTCTGAACCGTCTCTGAAGGCCTGTGTTCTCTCCACTTATGGTATTACAACCATCAAAACCCACAAAGTATGCCTTCTTGATGTCCAGCTGTTTTCTGTGCAAAAAAGTCTCGATGGCCTCCATCAAGGATGCAGCATCAGTACGCTCAACATGGATGATTCCAAGGAAGTGGTCTTTAACTTTGTTAATACCTGACGGACACCGAATCAGAACAGCAAACTGTTCTTTGTGGGCTTCATCGGAGGACTCGTCAGCAAGAAGCGAATAGAATGGGGCTGAGCGCACCTTCATCAGTACTTCTTCCTCCAAAATGTGATCTATTGAGGTAAGAATATCTGACACTGTTGCTGATGAAGCATACTTGATAGGATTGGTCTTACTTTCCATGTACGCAGTTAGACTGGGGGCTTTCAAGTCAATAAGGAAGTCAAGCAGGGGTTCAAACTGGTTTAGCGACCAGTGCTGAGTGACTGTAAAGTAGCACAGTTTCACCAGACTTGCCATGTATGTGCGATTTGTTTCCACGGTTTGAGAGCTTGTAGCTTTTGCTGCATTTTGTTGAAAAAGTTGCAGAACCCTAGGGGTGGAGGACGTATTAGCAGTTATGTACTTGGTCTCAGATCTTAAATTTAGGTGTCTTTCCAATTTTCTGGTTGGATGGTCCCCTAGAGTTGTACCTTTTATGAAGATATTGTCAGATTCTTGGGCAAAGAGCTCACATATTTTACAACAATAGCCCCCCTTTGCTGCACTGTAGTACAACCAGTTGTATCTACGTTCATATTTTGATGACATAAACAGTCGCTGGTCTGGAACTAGACATGTATCTTGTGTGCTCTGGGACCCATCAGACGATTGATTGTCATCGCTGCTGTCATGATTTGAATGAGTGTCATCACACTGAGAAGGTACACCAGCGGATGTCGACGGACAATTTTTTGTGGAAGCAGACGATTCGGCAATTTCGGCCGACGCTTCTACTTTTTCGGTCTGTTTGGGGGTGATATTAGCAGAATTCTCCGATGCTAATGCTTGCTGACGAAAAAGCACATCTATTTTTTTACTTGACTCCGTTTTTTTTAGTTTCTTTCTGTAATATTTCGCATTGTGCGACATCGCGAAAATATGTTACAAGCTTTTTCTTTTTTTGTTATGAGAAAGGTGCCCCGTATAATCTAAATTAATACGCCAGAGTAGGGTACCAGTAAAATAAACCATGTGTGTTTATTACAAACTCCCCGGCACCTTCTCGAATAAATTCTGCTGAATTGCCGCAAAGGGACATTACCGTTTGGGAGTTTGCAATATTTGGTTATTTCCCTTGTATCATTCGGACTGTTCGGACCCGCTCTTTCAACCACAAACATAAACATCGTAAAATGGCGATATTTTGTTATTTTTTCTCCCGTTTTTTTTTGTTCCTTGAATTGGGAATTTTCTTATTCAAATTGGGAAAAAAACATACTTTTTGGCATTGGGAACACGACCGAATATCGGTCGTCAAAACGGGCCAAAAAAAACCCTGGAGCTCAGTGGTAGAGTCGTCACTGCGTTGTGTCCTTGAGCAAGAACATTAATCCTAGCTTACAACTGGTTCAACCCAGCCTCCCAGGAAGACCTGTCCCATTATTACTGAAAGATTGTTGATGTGATTTAAAGAATCAGGTCACTGGACATTTCGGCCCATAACAATTTCGGCCCATGTCAATTTCAGCCCATAACCAAATCGGCCTATACAATTTCGGCCCACAGGTATAATAATGTATAATTGGTATGTTTGTCTATAATTGGTATAATTAGATCAGCTTACCTGTAATTATCCACACAAACATAATAATTTATAATAATGGTTTGTTTTAATTGATAAGGAGTTTGTATGTAAGAGAAGAGTTTATCACATAGGCAACAGACAGCCAAGGCTCAGACGAGCCTGCGCATTCGCGCACTCTAGCCAGAGCGTTTCCTGCTCGCACATGAAACGTAAGCGATTCTATCTTAATCCAATTATTCAGATTAACTCACTGAACAAGTTGTATTTGCTAATAGAAAATATATATGTGAGTTATGATTATGGAAGTGTCTATTGACAGCCGGCTGTCAATAGCGTTTTAGGTCTAGTGCCAGCCGGCTGGCAATAGACCTAAAACGCTATTGACAGCCAGCTACTGGAATATAGATAAAAGGGATAATAGCAAGTAAAGAGTTATAAGATATCATTTATATTTAAGTGTATTTACAATGGTGATACATGCAAGGTAACAAAGAAATTGGTGATATAATACATGCTTAGTTATTACCAAATAACAACTAAAAAGATAGCATTAGTGAACATTTATGATAGTTTAAATTTAGAGCCTGACTCTCAGGTAAAGAGTCAAATTTGAGCTGTATTGAAATATGAAGGTACGGTTGTCACAGTAAATAAAGTGACTTTCCAACAACAGCATGGGTCCGTGGACTGTGGACTTTTTGCAATAGCAAACATTGTTGCATTTGTTTTGGGTATGAGCCTAACAAGATACTGTTCCGTCAAGACAGAATGAGAAATCACCTGATTTCATGCTTAGAAGCAGGGCAGTTTTCTTTGTTCCCCTTTGATGTAAACACAAGACCTAAAAAAACACACAAAAAATTAGGTTGTACTCCGCATGACGGCACCAAAATAATAAAATGTGTGAACTGTGAACTTTCATCCAAATTGCTTATAGCTCTAGCAGTGAATTGTTGTGTAATAATTCACTGTTTGGAGGTCGGTTGTAAAGAAGATCAAATCACGAGCGTGCAGCGCGAGTGATTTATCTTCGTACAACTGACAGACAAACAGTGAATTATTACTCAACAATTCAAGCACTGGAGCTGATCTATTTCGATTCCAACACACAATAAACAACAAAAACACATTTAAAGTCTTCAGCTTCTTCCAAAGTTCCACCATTGCACTGAAGAACTCCCGTCAATAATTAGACTATGTCGCACTCGTTTAGTTTTATTTGTAACGCCTTTCAAGCATAAAAATGACATTACACCGTCTAACGCCATGAATGACATCATTTTCCAGTAACAAATGAAGTCAGCTAGCAGCTAGGCTCTTTCCTCGCGCTTTCAAAACTGTGAATTATTGTTTGATATATCACACTTTCTTAGCATTGACTCTATAGGCGAGGTTTGTTAGAATGGTGGGCATATACCATCTGAGGTTTTTTTTGTGAATTTTGCATGACAGAATTTGATGATGATGGGAGGGATCAGTAGACAGTAGATGTAAAACTCATTCTGAGCTTTTGTTTGATTTGATGGCCTTAATCGATTATGTCTCCATCAGTGTTAACCTGCAGTTATAATATAGGTCCTATAATATATAGGCTATAATATATCGGTTCAGATAAACAAAAATTTTGAGCCTAAAATTGTAAATAGTTTTTACATATAATTTGGGTGCTCAAAAGAATCGTCTCATTGAGACGGTTCTTTTGAGCACCCACAACATGTGTTTTGGTTGATAGATAAGAAAATTAATTTTCTGGTACACACTGAAAATAAGCATACATTTTGGATTCTAGTTGAAAATGAACACCAAATTTGGAATTCCTATCTCAAAGAATATAGGATATATGCACCAGCTTCTAGAAATAGGTCAGGTCAAGTTCAGGGCCACAGTGACCCAATTATGGTATGCCACACTTCGTCATCCCAAGATGCATCCACACACCAAATTTGAGATTCCTACCTTAAATAATATAAGAGATATGCTCCGAACACGATTATTCTAAGAACTAGGTCAGAGGTCAAGGTCACAGTGACCTGAAAAGGGTACATGACACTCTGTCATCCCAAGGTGCATCCACACACCAAATTTGGAATTCCTACCTCAAAGAATATAGGAGATATGCACCGGACACTAAGTGGGACGGACGGACAGTGCGATAACTGTATCTCCCAAAGTTCTGTTGGGAGCATAAAAAGTAGGGATTATCGGTGTAAAAAAGTAGGGCTGGTAGGGCTTTTCCATGTTCAAAATAAATCGGAAGGAGTTGTTAGAAATAAGAAAGTTCACAAAAGTAAATAAGCAGGATAATAGCTGTGACAATAGTACAAGCTGAACAGAGAGACTTTTGGGGGTAAAAATAAAAAATTGCGATGTTTTGCAGTGTGCTCCCTGAAAATATACATTGGTTAACAAGTGCGGATCCAGAGGGGGGTCCAGACCCCCCCCCCCTGGAAAATCACAAGTTATATGGGTTTCTATAGGGAATAAGGAATTGGACCCCCCTGGAAAATGTTAGACCCCCTCTGGAACCATGAAAAATAATAGATTTCTTTGAAATTGACCATTTGACTTCTGTAAAATAAGCTGAGGACTAAAAAAAAACGTCAGAGCTTTTTCTTGCCAGACGGACCTGGACCCCCCCTGGCGAAAATTCCTGGATCTGCGCATGGTTAACGATATGAAATCCGAGTGAGAGAGGAAAAAATTCTGGATTTTTACGCGTAAATGACATTTTAGAGTGAAAAAGTAGGGATAGTAGGGCATTTTCATGAAAAAGTAGAGAAAAGTAGCAGCAAATAAAAAAACAAGACGGCCAAGTGGCCCTTAATCGCTCACCTGAGTTTTGTTTAAAGCTTACATATAGGTATCTGTAGAAAGCTGACCATGTCCCTGGCGACCCTGGTGCGGGGCCATTTTGGCCCCAGGGGCATAATTTGAACAAACTTGGTAGAGGTCCACTAGGTGATGCTATAAACCAAATATCAATGCTCTAAGCCTTATGGTTTCAGACAAGAAGATTTTTCGATGTTTTTCCCAATATAAGCCAATGTAAAATATGCGACCCCGGGGACCGGGCCATTTTTGGCCCCAGGGGCATAATCCACAAGATGATGCTACATACCAAATATCATGGCTCTAGGCCTAATAGTTTCAGACAAGAAGATTTTTTCATGTTTCTCCCTATTTAAGCCTATGTAAAGCTTGTGACCCCCGGGGTGGGGCCATTTTTGGCCCCAGGGGCATAATTTGAACAAACTTGGTAGAATACAAATAGATAATGCATCATATCAAGTATCAAGGCTCTAGACCTTATGGTTTCAGACAAGAAGATTTTTCTTATGTATCTCCCTATTTAAGCCTATGTAAAGCATGTGACCCCCGGGGTGGGACCATTTTTTAACCCCATGGGTATAATTTTGAACAACCTTGATAGAGGTCCAATAAATGATGCTTCATACCAAATATCAAGGCTCTAGGCCTTGTGGTTTCAGACAAGAAGATTTTTTCATGTTTCTCCTTGTATTAGTCTATGTAAAGCATGTGACCCCGGGGGTATAGCTTGCATGTAATTTCAATTCTATTCAGGAAAAATGTGGATCCTGATCAGTAAGCTTCACCAGAAACGGTCAAACCAGCTGCTCTGGATCCACAGTGTTACCGAAAAGGATGCAGTATTGTTTGTCCCAAATATATTTTAGAGGAAAAAATTCTTAAGGGTGTGACTTCTAAAATGGAATCTTCCAGCTGATCGAGAGTGATGAAGAAAGCAATCTGATTTTCCTGACCAGAGCAGAATGTTCAGGATTGTATATTTGCTCAAGCTTTTTCTGCCAGAATAGTTTGGTGCTGGCACTCAAATTAACGCCTTGGTAATTATGCAAGCTTTTTTTTGTGTGGCATTTTTCAAAATGAACAATCTTAAAATAATTCTTTCAGAAATACCATCAGAGTGCCAAATAGTTTGGATCCAGATCAGGTCCACACTGTTTGTAAAGTACAAAAGTAGAAAGCAAAAGTTGCCACTAGCAAGGAAATTTTAAGTAGGATTATTTGAATATCTAATGCTATTTTTTTTAGTCGTTATTTGATAATAACTCATAAGCATGTATTCACCAATTTCACCAATTTCTTTGTTACCTTATAAATATACATGTATCACCATTGTTAATACACTTAAAAATAAAAGATATCATAACTTTTTACTTGTCATTATCCCTTTTATCTATATTCCAGTAGCTGGCTGTCAATAGGGTTTTAGGTCTAGTGCCAGCCGGCTGGCACTAGACCAAAAAGTCTTTTGCCAGCCGGCTGGCACTAGACCTAAAACGCTATTGACAGCCGGCTGTCAATAGACGTCGCCTATGATTATTTCTTCTAATAAAGATGCCAGTCTAAGTGTTTCTAGTATTTACTAGTTTATAAAGTAAATCTATTTTCAGGTTGTTTTTTTCTCAATATAAATCTATTTATCAATTTTAAATATTTTCAATAATATATAATCTCTTTTGCTGAAATCCAGGTTGACAAAATTTATGGGCCGAATTTGCTATGGGCCGAAATTGCCATGGGCCGATTTTGTTATGGGCCGAAATGACCCGGAACCAAGAATCAAATCAAACAAAAACAGTTCAGGTTGGGAACACTTCTTTTTTTATCTACTATAGTTCAATTGGTCCAAAATAGATCGATTTGTCTTCGAAAAACACCGAACTCCTCATAAAATTTGTCTACGCATGTTTTGCCCCAAAATTTGCAGAATCACTCCCTGATGAGATTTTGTGTTTTGTCGTTGTGGTTTATTATAGCCAAAAAAGGAACTTTGAGCGAAGAAATTTTTGCAAAAAATACCTTTTTTGTTTGCTCCAGCAGTGAACTTTGTTGAAAATTCGATTGGACAGGTATTTTCTTATGCAATCGTGAATTCTTTTACAGGCATCTTTAAACATACATGTAGGCAGCCATTTTTCATGCAAAGAGAGATAATTTGAGTCGCTTATGCTGCTGAAAAAATAGATTCTTTGTTCAGCATCCAAATGTATGGTGGACAATAAGTGACATGTGATTTCATTGAATCATGGCATTTGAGAACGTATACAGACAGCGCTGTGCTGTTGTTGTCATGGAGCCTTTGTTGTCTGTTGTGTGGATGAGAGGGTGTGTTCGGGTGGGGGCTGTTATTATTTTCCTTGCTACCCGAATATCCAGTGCGCATTAATGTGCAAAATTAATTTTGATGAATATCTCCGCATTCCATACTTTTGGGAATTTGGCTTGTATCTAATATTACAACATTACTTTATGGTTTGAAAAAATAAGGCTAATGTGCAGCACATTAGCTGAATCACTATAACAAGTCATAAACATACCAGTATCTGTACTAGAAGTAAGGTTTGAGCTCGCTGATGGGAGGGGGAGTCTTGATGGCGCACTCTTTTTAAAATGGTTAGGGGTGTGGCAATAGGATGCTCTGGCACCTACCCTTCTGCAAGCAAAATATGACCCAACTCCAAGAGAATTTTAAAGATGAAATTTTATAAATATTTACCCGCAACATGAGGGGGAGGAGTCACTGTGCATTTTGGCCTCATAAGATTTGTTTTTTTCTTTGAGATTGTTACAATTTAGTATAATTTTGTCCCATTAACTATTTGAAAAAAAAATAAATAAACAAAGCAACTTTGTCTATGAATACAGCACATACTTGACCCCTTTATATAGTTCGATGGTTATCCTGTCTCCACTGATAGCTCAGTGGTAGAGTGCTTGGCTCGAGATCCAGGGGCCTTACCGGAGGCACTACAATGTACGCTGCGTTCTTAAGCAAATCGTGACACTTTATTATCTACAGTGGCGGATCCAGAGGGGGTACAGGGGGTTCGCTCCCACCCCCTCCCTGTCCCTGTTTTTAAATATCCTATGAAAATGAAATAATTTGGTCTCAGTGAGAGCAAATTATTTAATTTTCATGGGATAGATAAAATCAGCAAAGTGAACCCCCACATCTTTATATATATGAACCCCCTTTCAGATATATATATATATATATATATATATATATATATATATATATATATATTCATGCCTCCCACTCCCTAAAAGAAGAATGAGCAACATAGAGAATAAGTTGACCCCAGAAATATTTAACCGTGCAGTGCTGTTTCCTCTTCTGTGATCAATGTCAAGACAAAATTAGAGTTTGGGACACATGTGCGGATCCAGAGGGGCGGATAGGGGGGTGCCAACCCCCCTCCCCCCTGTAAAATCACAAGTTGTATGGGTTTCTATAGAAATTAGCATTTGGACCCCCCCCCCCCCCCTGGAAAAAGTTGGACCCCACCCCACCTGAAAAATGTTGGACCCCTCTGAAACCTTGGACAATTATAGTTTTCTTTTAAATAACCATTGGACACACACCCTCTGTAAAACTGTAAAATAAGTTGAGGACTAACTAAAAAAACGTTGTCAGAGCTGTTTTCTGGCAGTCGGATGTGGACCCCCCCCCCCCCCCCCCCCGGTTATAAATTCTGGACCCGCGCATGGGACACCAAATGAATGAGTGATAAAATGATGTTATTGCTAGTAATGTCTTATAGTTTTTTCATCACACATTCAGCCCCAGTCCTCTTTTGATTTTTTCTTCTATATACCCTTTATTGTGGGGCCCTTCATGATGCTGCTTGCCCGCATAGGTTGGCCCTTTACATTATTTCCAGGATTCTTTTCAATTAAATATATGCAACATGATGTCAGACAATATGGATTTTTTGCTAATGCTAAAAGTGTACTTAATTTTTTTCAGACTCGATGTGGGGCAAGTTTGGCGCAAAAATGGGATTTTTTCACAAGAATACAGAATACAAATTTTATTTATAGTCAGTAATAAATTAACTGTAGTGTTTCCCCTAGCCAGTTTTAGCATGGCGCCACGCCATGCCCCTTTTCTCTAGCGCCATGCCCTTTTCCCCAGCACCATGCCCTTTTTCTGAAACTACATTAAATGGCCTACATTTTGGTAAAAAAATCATGAGAATCTGACAAAAACTGAGGAAGTTACAGTTTTTTCAGTTTGAAGCCTGAAGTAGCAGAATGACCTTCACAAGCTGACAAGTGTAACACCCTGCAAGTCACAAGGCAAAGAAATCGGCTGATGTTAAACTAGTCTCAAAAGTCAGGACCTCAAAGAAGCTGTCAACACTGCCAAATACCTAAGAGTGGACTATTCTAATATCCTATCATGGACAGGACTCACCCTGCCATTAGCCATTGTAGCCATTTGCTACTGAAAATTTGGAGTGACTACAAATATGTCATTGGCTAAATGTACAGTCTAGGTGATTCAAAAATTACATATTTACAAAACAGTGTATTTTGATCAGCTTTTGTATTTTCAATGTATTTAAATATTTAATAATGTGCCATATTTTACTCTTTGGATGCTAGAATTTTTCAATAGTGGTCAATAATATTATACCATCTGGATGTCAAACAGTTTGGATCAAGATCAGGCCTGACATTTTGTCGGGCCTGATTTGGGTCCAAACTGTTTGCAAAGGTTATCAGCAGACAACTAAAGTCACCGCTAGGGGGCAAAGAGCTAAAATACAAAACAACTTGTTAATACTACTTTCTGGCTAAAACTTGGCTAAAGTTAATATCATTTGGCTCCCAACTTTTTCCATTAGGCTAAATGCTGGCTACAACAAATTCTGAGCCAGGGTAAGCTGTGATGGAACAGCCACATTGTCAGATCAAACAGCCAAGAAAGTAAACAGCATGCAGGGATTTCTTCAAAGGAACCTAAGCATAAACAACATTGACACTAAGGCTGCTGTTTATAAGACCCTTGTTCAAACCAATTTTGAGTATTGTGCATCTGTATGGAGCCCTTATTCTGTACAGCCGCATGCAAACGGAAAATAGAATGGTGCAGAGACGAGCAGCTAGGTATGCAACCGATTGCTACCACAATACAAGTAGTGTGACCAAGTCTTACATGCTTCAAGAACTGGATTGGGAATCCCTAGAATCAAGGAGAGTTAAGTTACAACTGAACTTACTCTTTAAAGTAATCCCAAGATCAAGTGGATATACCAGCCTCGACCGTTCTCACGCCAGCCAACACTCAGACAAGAGCCAATTGCACAAAGAAACTCGGACAGATTTCATCCAAATCAGATGCCTACAAACACAGTTTCTTCCCCGAACCATCCCAGTTTGGAATTCTCTGCCCGCCCCCTGACTTGGTATGCTTGAAGCAGGGACTCTCCACTCTTACATTTTAAGCTAGGGTAGGGGGCAATCTGCAAGTATGGCCAGAGGGTTCTTAGAGCTGTGCCAGTTGGGCGACCATACCTAGTGACAGTTACTGTTGTTGGATCGAATATATCATTAATCCCCCAGACCCAACTGCTCATTCTGTTGCAGTGATAATCCTAGCCCAAAATGATGATGGGCCTTTAAAATTGGCCAATAGCCCATATCCCATTCAAATACGTGCAAATTTTCAAATTTTAATGGGCCATTTGAAATTTCTATGGGCCCTTTGCAAAATTTGATGGGCCCAAGAATCCTTATTATCCAAATTAGAGCATAATTGACATGAGATTTGAATAGCTTGTATATGGAGCTCAGCCAAAAATAAAGTCCATTTTAGAAAAACATTAATAGTTTTCTCACAAAATGGATCGGTCCCATCCTAGGATTATCCCTGCTGTTGTCCATTCTTAAGGCCAGAATTTTTTTTATTAGTTGATTTGAGAACCCTCCTTCTGTAATTTTCCTGAAAGTAGGAAAAAAAAATTCAATTTCTGAATATTATTTGTTTCATTGAAAAAAAAAAATTTTTTTTTTTGAGGTGCTGTCTGTCTTTTTTTGAGAGTGACACTGTAAAGAAGTGATTGTCCTGTCCAGATTTTTAGTAAAATAATAAAATATTTGAAAAAAAATAATGCAGACTGTTGGTTTGCCTTACTAGTTTTACTTTTTTTCTGAAGATATTAAAAAAAAAAAAGCTTTAAAAAAAAAAAGCTCTGGAAATGACCAGTTATTTGGTCATTTCCAGAGCTTTTTTATTTATTTTTTTCGTCCCCCCAACCCTAAATCTGAAAAAAATTCCCATAAATCAACTAACAAAACAGTTCTGGCCTAAGTGGCCATTCTATTGTTAGTTTTCACTGTTATGACCTCGGTTGTGGCCCCACCTGTTGCGCCCCTATATAGCCTTATACAACTTTATAATTAAGTGCAAGGTATAGATGGCCCACACCATCTTGTTTATAATTTGATGATTTTTTTACTCTATGACCATGTTCAGCCATTTGTTGGTGCTTAAAGTCTAATCGGTGACTGAGCCGTTTCGACTCTAGGGCGGTTGAAAGTTAATAATGATCAGCTACATGTATTCAGTGGTGTTTAATCTAATGGACAACTGAGCCTTAATTTATTTCCACACTTTGTGTATGTCAGCAGCTAAAATAAGACTGCGCGGATGTGTAGGTTCATCTTCAGCATTTGCTGCTAGCCTACATGTATGTGATATTGATAATAAGTTTTATCACATGATAACGCGTCTAGGAGTGATATAACGCCATGCAATAAAGTCAATAAACCACTAGTGGTTTACAGATTTTGTAATGTTACGTAATTACGTCCATTATAATGTTGCATAAAAGATGACAAAATATTGACATTTTCAAGCTAAAAATGCGATTTTAGAGTATTTTTTGTCATGTGATAATAAGAATCTAACATTCGTGCGCCTGTATTATTTAATTTATTAAACTAGTTGGGGAAAAGAGATAAAATGCTCGGCAAGCCTCACATTTTATCTCTGTTTCTCAACTTGTTTAATAAATTCAATAAAACATGAGCACTCATGTAAGATCCTCTATCTCATAAGCTAATTGGTCCAGATCATGACATTTGTGGCACATGTATTCAAGGCACATTCATAAAGCCATCTTTAAATAGATGATCTTACATGAGTGCTCATGTTTTATTGAATTTAATAAATGAGTTGAGGAAAAGGGATAAAATGCGAGGCTTGCCGAGCATTTTATCACTTTTTCGCAACAAGTTTAATAAATTCAATAATACAAGAGCATGAATGTTAGATTCTATTTATCATATGACATTAAGATTACTTTGAAATCTCATTTCTGGCGTAAAGTTATAATCACGTCATTATGTATCTAATGTTGTTACGGACGTCATAATGTTTCCCGTAAATCTATAAGCCACTAGTGGTTTATTGATTTTATTGCATGGTGTTATTTCACTCCCAGACGCAACGTCATATGATAAACATGCATATGCAGCTACAATGTATACAGTGGGGGAAATAAGCCTTAAGTTTGTCCTTGGGATATTCAGGGCTTCTCCCATGTGCATACAGTGCATGCTCGTCTGAGCCTTTTCTTTCTGGCGAAGTTCGTACACACACAAAATATGGAATAGATGAAGACTAAGAACAAACGTGAGGCTTCTTTCCCAATGCGCATACATGTTTAAAGATGGCTTTACAGATGTGCTAATTGATCCAATTCATGAAATTTGAGATCGTTATCGCGAAATTGGATCCACGACATTTGGTCGAAAACCATCTGGCCTTTAAGACGTTTGGTCGGATATGACAGTTGGCTGATACAACGTTTCGTCAACTATGACAATTGGTTGACTACATAAATTGATGTAAAATTCGTTGAAATATGTTGCAGTTTGTCAAAATTTAGTAGAAAACAGACTGTTTCCCTTATAGGCTATTTGGGTTTTGGTTTGGTTTGATTCTTTAAGTCCCATTAACAACCTTTCAGTTAAACAGGGACAGGTCTTCCTGGGTTGAACCAGTAATAAGCTACATGTAGGATAAATGTGGCTTGCTCAAGGACCACAATGCAGTGACGCCCGTAAGGCTCGAACCTGCGGCCTCTCAGTCTCGAGTCAAGCACTCTACCACTGAGCCACTGCGCTCCCTCCCTTATAGCTTCCAAAGAAAATTGACAGGTGAGGGAGCAGACAGCATAAATTTGTTGTGAATGGCTGGGAAAGGGTGAACATAACTTATACACTTAATGTTCTAAAATTTCGAACACTTGTTGCCTGGCAAAAAGGTCTAGACAAACAGGGCAGGCCCAGATCAGATCAGTGTATTCCCTGTTTGCTATTTCTTACCAGAAATTTGTGAATTCCAGCCCTGACTACCATCTTTTTTTTGAAAACAGAAAAAGGCAAATGTTGGGATTTTTTTAACATTTTTATTTTTAGCCGCAACATGAGATTTCCAACAATATGGTATGTGCACCCAACAATGGCTTGAACCAGCCTGCGCATACCCCAACCCGCAATCTTGTCAGAGCCTTTACCAGTTGCTTGAATATTCTATGACTCTAAGGCTACTGACTGAACATCATTTGGAGTTTCTAAGCTTAACAGGAGGCTACACAGGCTCGTCTGAGTCCACACTTGTCAAAATGCCACATTGTTGGAAATCGCATGTTATGGCTTTTTTAGTGATTTAAGCCTACTTGCAGGCCTCCAGATAAGAGTGCGTATTATTGGAAAATTATTTTCTTTATTTCTCGTCCAAAACATATGTTGTGGGTACTCAAAGAACCGTCTCAATGAGACAGTTCTTTTGAGCACCCAAAACACATGTTTAAATAAATGGGTAAGAAAATAATTAAAATTTTACGCAAATAAAATTTCCTTATCTGGACCCATGCCTATGTGTACCATTCTTTTTTCTTTCATTATAGCATTATGGGTAGAAGGTACTGCTGCGTACCTGGATGTTCTAACACTACCGCGTCAATTACCCCAGATGGACAGAAAGTTACGCTTCACCGCCTTCCTATCGGGCCAACCAGGAATCATATCCTCCCACTTTGGATCAAGCACCTAAGGACAGTACGTCCCGATATACTTATCAACGATAACACAAGAGTTTGTTCGGATCACTTCGCGGGTCGTCCAATCACTGATTGTTCCATACCAACAGTGTTTAAAAGAGTGACAGTGAACTCCACCGCTAGAAAAATGAAAGTTCGACACACAAATAGACCGTTTGTTTCACATGGTAAAGAGAATCAAGAGAACATTATGGTTATTGAGTCATTAAATGATGAAATGGTGGTGACTGAGTCCGCAGCTGATGATGTAAATGATGCGGTCAATGATGCTATGCCGGAGGTGGACTTTCATATCATTCCTGATGACAAAGAAGAGCTAATACACAGAGAGCCGCCACAAGACGTAAAGCCTCTATATGTCGAGGAAGTTTACCCAGAGACACTTCATAAAGATATACAAGAGCAATTCTCTGGTTTGGGTCTGAACACAGATAGGATTGTTTATAACAAGGTAAGGCCAGAATTTTTTCGGGGGGACGAAAAAAAATAAATAAAAAAGCTCTAAAAATGACCAGTTAACTGGTCATTTTCAGAGCTTTTTTTTTTTTTAATATCTCCAGAAAAAACTGTAAAACTAGTAAGGCAAGCCAACAGTCTGTATTATTTTTTTTTTTTAGATATTTTATCATTTTACTAAAATCTGGACAGGACAATCACTTTTTACAGTGTCACTCTCAAAAATACACAGACAGAACCTCAAAAAAAATATTTTTTTTTCAACGAGACAAATAATATTTAGAGTCGGCGGATAAAATAAATTTTTTTTTAGAAATTGAATTTTATTTTTTTCCTACTTTCCGGAAAATTACAGTAGGAGGGTTCGCAAATCAACTAATAAAAAAATACTGGCCTAAGGCGGGATTTTTTTATCAGTTGATTTACAAACCATCCTACTGTAATTTTCCGGAAAGTAGAGAAAAACAAAAATTAATTTTTTTATGCCCCCAACTTTGGAAAAGTTGAAGGGGCATATTGCTTTCGGCTTGTCCTTTAAGTCTGGATTATCCCCCCCTATGTGGAGTTATGCCCCCTTTTAAAGGGTCATAAAGAAATTTTGTAATCAAGATATCTCAAAACTATAACAGCTATGAGCTTCAAACTTGGTCAGCTAATAGAGCATAATGAGTAGATAACCTGGTGAAAATTAAAAAAAATTTTTTTAGTTATTGCCCTTTGCTAATTTGGAAATAGAAAATTTGAAATCTCAAAAACTATAATAGCTATGAGCTTCAAACTTGGTCAGGTAAAAGTGGATAATGAGTAGAAAATCTGGTGAAAATTAAAAAAAAAAATATTTTTTTTTTTTTTTTTAGTTATTGCCCTTTGAAAATTTATGGCATTGAAAACTTGTAATCAAGATATCTCAAGAACTATTACAGCAAGTAGCTTCAAACTTGGTCAGCTGATAGAAGATAATCAGTAGATAACCTGGTGAAAATTAAAAAAAAGAAAATATATTTCGAGTTATTGCCCTTTGCAAATTTTGGCATTGAAAACTTGTCATCAAGATATCTCGAAAATTATTGTAGCTAGGAGCTTCGAACATGGTCAGTTGGTAGAAGATGACGAGTAGATTACCTGGTGAAAATTTAAAAAAGAAATATTTAATTTTTTTAAGTAATTGCCCTTTGTAAATTTGGGCATTGAAAACTTATGAACCCTTCTTGACAAGCCAAGGGTTGGGGGCATAATGTTTCATAAAATCATTTCTAGTTTATTTTATCCATCCACTCTAAATATTATTTGTTTCGTTGAAAAAAAGTAATATATATTTTTTAGGTTCTGTCTATGTATTTTTGAGAGTGACACTGTTAAAAGTGATTGTCCTGTCCAGATTTTTAGAAAAATGATGAAATATTTTAAGATTTAATACAGACTGTTGGTGTTTACCTTACTAGTTTTACTGTTGTTTTTTTCTGGAAATATAAAAAAAAGCACTGAAAACAAAGTTCTGAGAATGACCAGTCAACTGACTGGTCATTTTCAGAGCTTTTTTCTTTTGTTTTCATCCCCTCGACCCTAAATCTGAAAAAATTCTCTTAAATCAACTAAATTATAAAAAATTTAGGCTTAAGGCCAAGAAAAGGTGTATTACAAGCTACATGAAATTCTGAATAAAAAAGGAATACAAATCTGATACATGTTACTTTTGAAGTAGGTTAGAAAAAAGTTTTAATTTTGATTTGGGATCATGGGAAAAAATATGGCGAAACAGGGAAGTCACTTGTAAATCTCGTAAAGGTGCTTTAAAATTTTAGTGTTGGAGGTCAAAACGTAGGCATGGTCGGGTAACCTGACCAGAACCGTATATTTTTTTAGCCTAAGGGTGAAGGTCCCAGTTTTCTCCTGCTTTCTCATTTGAATGTTTGCATGCTAGACTACATAGGGCCAGATAAGCAAATAATTTTAGCGTAAAATTGTGATTATTTTCTTACCCATCAGTTTAAACATGTGTTTTTTTGGTGCTCAAAAGAACCGTCTCATCGAGACGGTTCTTTTGAGTACCCATAACATATGTTTTGGTTGAGAAATTAGAAAAATTATTATCTGTTACACACTCTTATCTGGGGGCCTGGGGTTATAAATTTTCCATGCTTGTCATCATCAGAATTTTTAAAATAATGTTTTAAAGATATGCAATTTGAAATTATCACCTTTTATAGTGGTAAACAAATTTAGAAATGGTTTCAATATGGAGAACTGTCCTTTATGGTATTTATCCTAGCTTAGTACTGGTTCAACCCAGGAAGACCCGTCCCTGTACTGAAAGATTGTTGATGGGACATAAAGAATCAAATCAAACAAACAAAAATAAACAAACTATTGAGCAGCAAAATCGGAACACTATCAGAGTATCAATGGTTTGGTTCTAGATCAGGATGGATATTCTGTTGGTCCCAATCTGGGTCCAAACTGTTTGTAAAGGTTATCATCAGACAGCCATGAAGAGTCAAAACTGCAGACCACACATTTTCTGCCCAAATTGCGAATATTCTGCCATGAAATTAACAATGATCAGAATTGTCTTGTATTTACATGTACATGAACATGTATTTACATTTGCAGGGCTGGAAAAATCCATTTGTCTGCTCGCCATGGCGAGTGCCTTATGCTGCAGGACAAGTAGAAATTTTGACTTTTTCCAATGCTAATTATTGCATAGGTGAAAGTTTTCAGGATTATACCTGAATTCAGGATTTTGAGGCTGACTTTCTATCAGAAAGTCAGCCTCAAAACCCTGAATTAGGGAGATGATAACAGGTTCTCTGATTTATTTTCAGTCTATCCAGGGACATGAGACCTTTTAACCTGGAAATTGTGAATATTTAGTGGGCATGCTGCAAGTTTTAAGATTGGAGTTTTGAAAGTTCAGGATTTTCGAAATTTTGAACTTTCACCCATGTTATTGAATTTACCAATACATATGGTGATGTAGGACGAGTAGAAATTTTAAGAATTTTCCACTCATAATTTCCAAACGAAAGCACAGTGGAAAACCTGATACACTTGACCAATACTTTCAAGAATGATCCAACAACTTCTCTAAAGAAAACGAGCCGCCACATGTGATTTCCAACAATGTGTCATTTTGACAAGTGTAGACTTAGACGAGCATGTATAGCCTCCTTTTTAGCTTAGAACCTCCCAAAAGATGTTCGGTCAGTAGCTTATCACTCATAGAATATTCAAGCGAGGAGCAAAGGCTCTGATCAGACTGCGCGTATGCGCAGGCTGATCTGAGCCTTTGCTGGTCGCACATACCACATTGTTAGAAATCTCATGCACTGGTTCAAATGTTAGCTTTCCATAAAACTACTGTACATGCAATAAAGTCAGGATAGTCATCTGTATATATGGAGATATTGGGGGGTCACATACATGTATTATGTTTTCGAAAAGATATCATACATTGTATTTCTTTCTTTGAAGGTTGATTTTGTTGACATTTCATCTGGGTCTTCACTGTTTGTTAAAGTACCTGTTTAGTGGCTAAAGGGTTAAAATAATGCACTAGTCATTTGTAACCAGTCCCCCACCTACCCACCCTCACCCCTCTTGGCTCACAAGAGAGAGAGGGTGGGAGGGGGACAGGTGGGTACAATGAAAAGGAAAGAGTACATGTAAATTTGTAATAAACGTTTAAATTGCAGTTGCAGTCCCTTGAAATGGTAGGGTGTGAAATGCTGTTTATTGTTGCCTCATCTGACGGGGAGTTCCAAGTTTATGGATTATCTAAAGGAAATTTTTAAATTTCAGTTGCAGTCTCTTGAAATGGTAGGGTGTGAAATGCTGTTTATTGTTGCCTTATCTGAAGGGGAGTTCCAAGTTTATGGATCATCTAAAGGAAATGTTTAAATTTCAGTTGCAGTCCTTGAAATGGTAGGGTGTGAAATGCTGTTTATTGTTGCCTCATCTGACGGGGAGTTCCAAGTTTATGGATCATCTAAAGGAAATGTTTAAATTTCAGTTGCAGTCCCTTGAAATGGTAGGGTGTGAAATGCTGTTTATTGTTGCCTCAAGTGACGGGGAGTTCCAAGTTTATGGATCATCTAAAGGAAGACAGTACTCAATAGAGCACCCCTGTCTTATAACAGATTTTGTACGCTACTGTCAAGGTAAAAAAAATAGGTATATCTATATAGAAGTCTCTGAGGTTTGAACCCACTAATGTGGCTTGCGCGCCAATCACTGCAATGTCTGGCGTCCGACGCCAGACGTTGCAGTGCTAGGTGCGCACGCCGCATTAGTGGGTTCAACCCTCACAGGCGTCAAAATATTTATATGGATAATGTCTCAAATCATCATAAGACAAGAGTCGTTGGTACAGATTGAGAGAAATATCATAATTCAGCCCATAAAATAGTATATTTATATCATTAGCATGAGACTAAAGAAGCTTCATGACTGACGCAGGGGTCATTTTAAAAAGTTAAAGAAATCAGCATTTTTGTGTTAAAACTACACATTTCAGCAAACAGCTCTATTCTTGAACAGCGAAACACTGTGAAAAACGAATTGCCCACTGGCCCGATACATTTCTCCAATAAGGTTAGGGAGCGCAGTGGCTCAGTGGTAGAGTGATTGACTTGAGGCCGAGAGTTCGAGCCTCACCGGCGCCACTGCGTTGTGGTCCTTCAGCAAGACACATTTATCCTAGCTTAGTACTGGTTCAACCCAGGAAGACCTGTCCCTGTTTAACTGAAAGATTGTTGATGGGACATAAAGAATCAAACCAAACAAACAAACAAACAATAAGGTTAGCTTTCTTACATAAAACAAAGCATACGGGCAGCATCTGCAATGACGTGGACGTCGTCAAGTAACATTGGTGCAATAAAAACGACTGATTTACAGGTACCAAAACTCGGTGATGATTCCTGGCGTTACACAACAATGCAGACATTTCAGTTTGCTTACACTCATCGTGCAATCTTTCAAGATTTTGAATGTGTGCCTGGTTTTGAAAAATCACGAGCCTGTGCATGTGAAGCATGGAAATATGCATTTTTGTATTCCAAGGCGAGTATTTGGTTTAAACAATATTTTATTCAGATAATTTGCATGCAGACAAATATATACAATGTTAATATATTCAGGATCTGACAGTAAGCTTTAAGCTTGTATGTAAGCCATTTCCTTACGAGTATTTGATCCCTGCAATGAAAGGGAAAGAGTATTTGGGCATGCACACTAAAAATTTGGATTTGATAATGCAGAAAGATAGTCAGGTCCTTGAGATAATAATACTTTTTTTAATAAACACAAAAGTTTTCAGAATTTCTGTAGATTTAAAAGATAAGAGGAAAAAGTTAAGTTGTATTGGCAGTGAAACTTAGTATAACATGTTTTGACTTTGTATGCTTCTGTAAAGGGTAGAAATGTCTGACATTCACAAAAAATGACAAATTTTGACTGGAGAGCCATAAACAGATTCAGTTATAAACAGTGTAGACATGGGTGGATCCAGAGGGGGGACAGGGGGTCCGGACCCCCCCTGAAAAATGACAAAAATATATGATTGCTTAGCAATACTGGTCTGGGTTCCCTGAAATATCACAAAGCTACCAAGCCAGCATTCAATGTTGGGCCATCATCGGCACGCCATCGAAACGCCATTTACATGGCATTTCGCTGGCAAGCCAATGATGGCCCGATTTTAGTGGAATTTGGAAAAAAAAGAAAAAAAAAAGGTGGACCCCCTCTGAAAAAACTCTGGACCCGTGCATGGTAGATCTAGTAAGATGTTTCATCAGGATCCGCACTACTTGCTAGGATGAAAGCTGCCATACAGACAAAAAATACAAATACAGTCAAACCTCGATTATTCGAAGTGCCAGGGACCGCAGGAATTCTTTCGAATAATCGGTAGTTCGAATGATCAGAAACGGGAGTTTTCGGATATTTTCGGAAAAGCTCGGACCTTTCATAGAACGTCATTGTTTTGCCAGAATTCGCAACTTCAACTCGTGTTTTCCGTGAAGTAATTATATAATCAGAACATCTGTCAGAGCATTAAAGAAAATGAGCTTCTTGGAGGTTGTGGTCTCATCGTTTCTTATGCTTTACAGGTTAAAGAACGCCGAAAAGAAAGAAAATCCAATCTTTATTGACATCTACTACATGTATATACATGTAACAACATCGATAACAACAATGAAAATAAAGGTTAAATGTAAATTGACGAACCATTTACCGACAAAATACTGTCTCCTTTTTAATCGCCCTAATGTCATAAGGTCTCCATTCCAGCTAGCACACAGCGTCGGGCCATCAACGGCCCGCCAGCGATAGGCCATTGAGATGGCATATCGCTGGCAGGCCGTTGGTGGCCCGACGTTGTGTGCTTTTTGGGCTGCGAAATTCTCTTTTATTTCAGTGAAAACATACGTCTGGGTGTTTAAAAGAACTGTCTCGTTAAGCATCCAAACCTAGGTTTTGATTGTTTTTCCCTCAATCATAAAATTGTGTTTTAGGCATTTAAAAGAAATGTTTCGATGAGACGGTTCTTTTGAGCACCCAAAACATATGTCCGTGATATTCGTCTATTATCGAAATTGTTATTTTTGTTGTACAAAGTCGGTGCGCTTGGTGTGTTTGCTTAATGTACACTGGTCAAGAATAAATCAAAGGATGCGAGACGATCAAATTAAAATCAATTTTAGCTCATTTATGCCCCTAATTAGACATTTAAAAAACATCAAACAAAACCATCATTGCAGACGACCTTAATAAAAGACACCATTTACTCACTTAACGGTTCATCACGTACTAGTGTGAACGTTAATCCAGTGTCAATTACCGGTTGCAACTTTGTTTGCTAAATCACTCAGGTGTGTAAATCGAACTCGGCCAGATCACCATGCGTGACTTTTGGACTTCGAATCTTGAAGGGTAATTTAATAGCAACTTCTTCAATCGGGACCGACGAATCATTTCGAAAAATTGAATTTTTCGGATAACCGAAATTCGAATAATTGGTAGTTTTATTGCAATAGATAATAGAGAAAAATGTCAGGACTGTCCATCGTCTTCTAATAACCCAGTAGTTTCGGATAATCGGCGTTTGGATAACCGAGATTTGACTGTAATCGAAATTCTAAAGACTAAAAGTGACCCCTTTTGAACAGTAAATTATTTCTTTTTTGAGTTGATGCTTAAAGTCCCAGATTTTTCAGTCATTTCAAGATGTTTTCCTGGGTCCAACCAGAGAATAAAGTGTCTCTACACAATTGTGTTGTCTGTGAACTGATCATGAATACTTTGGGTCTCTTGCAAAGTTAACATAACATGAAGACCTTCAGGCTTCACATACTTTGCAAGAGATCAGAAGTATTCATGATTCCATGAACATTCCAAAATTAAATAAACATTTTAGCAATCTCTCACTCTGAGCGACTGTTAAACTTTTAAGTTAGAACATAAGGTCATTTATGAAAAAATAATTTTTAAACATGTGTTTTGGGTGCTCAAAAGATACGTCTCACCGAGACGTTTTTTTGAATACCCACAACATATGTTTTGGTTGAGAAATAAGAAAAATATTTTTCAGTTACGCACTCTTATCTGGGGGCCTGTTAGAATTATCCCTGATAGATGTGCTTTTGCACTTTTACTGCCTTTCACCAATAAAGCTGACTGTCTGCGCTGTCATTGGCTGCTATATTTTGGAAGTCTCCCTAGTCTTGTTTGCATTCAAATTAAAATACAGTAAAACCTCGAAATTTTGAACCTCGATTTTTCGAAATACTCACTAACTCAAAACAAATTAGGGACACACTGAATTCAGAGAATATGACCTCATCATCATCATCATCATCATCATCATCATCATCATCATCATCATCATCATCATCATCATCATCATCATCCTTACATGCAGGTGCAGAAGCATCTTCCACATCAGTGGACCCCTCTCCAGGTAACTGCCTAACTACACACAGAGCAGAGTTTACTTTGGGTAGGACTGCCATTTGTATGAAAGGTTTATGGCAGGATGCCCTTCCTTTCACCAACTCAGACCATTTTGGCAGTCCTAGACCTCTGCCTGCACCCTGCTGACTTGGGCTGTGTGGTCCGCCGTTGGCACCATGAATTAGTAGTGCTCTTACATTGGACCACTGCTACAGCACCGGAAAGTCGGCCTATTGACTCCCGCTGTGAAGCTACTGTCATCCAGGTTGTGACAGGCTAGCTTCTGGCATAGCTGCCACTTTCTAGTTTTGTGTAGAGGCCTAGAGAAAACTCCTAGATAGGTGACCCTCTCGGGTTAATGAGCCCCATCTACCCACATGTTACAGGTGGTACTAGCTTACATGGTTACTAGTAGCAAGATCAATCTTGACAAAAAGATCAATCTGGTCCTGACTGCAAGACCAATCTGGACTCTGACCTATTCATGAAAACTGAAAAAATGCTAATCAGGATGTAAAGCATCAACACCAAAAAACATGGTTTGGTTGAGATATTATAAAATTAATTACGGCTACAAACTTTTATCAAAAGTCCTGTGATGTTGTTTGCTGATATGCGGGCTCTTGAAAGCATTCACTGGTTGTCTTTACTGTATGTACTATTCTCCCAAACTTAACCAACTATCCCATACTAGGTGAGTGTCTTTTGATATCATGTTTACCAGGCTCGGCTTTGAGAACGCTTGTTGACATCGCGAGGCTTGCCGAGCGATTCAGCAAGCGTTCTTGAAGCCGAGCCTGATAAACTTGATATCAAAAGACGCGAATCTGGTATTCTATTTATTAGTTTACCAAGTTGATTCACTCTTCAAACTAGCCAATATGACAGAATGATGGATTTTTGTTTGGATTAAGTGTCATTGGCAATGTCATTCAAAAAGTGCAACGTCATCATGACCTGATAAAGGCACATGCCGTGAGATAGACGACGTTTATCAGGCAGAGTGCAACGCTGCAGTTAATATGAATGGTAACTGATAAGTATTGATACAATAAGTTTGGCGGGCTGCTGTGGTGTAGTGGATAAATCACACACCTTGTAAACCGAGTTGGGAGTGTGATCCCTGGTTTCTTCAGTCTGCTGGATGAGACTTTTACGATATTTTGGGATATTTGTGTTATTTATGTCTTGTGTTTATCATGCCTTCGCGTCTCCTGCTGGGAAAGGGCTGACCTCTTGTTTGTGATGTCTAATTGTGATTTTGTCACTTTCCCATGTGGTGTCCTGGGTAAGGTGTGGTACCTGATTGTATTGATTCCTGATCTTTGCCATCCTTCTTTAATGTGTGCCCCGCCCCCCGTCTTCATATATGATCTTAGCTGTTGGTGAGACGTTAACACAAAACACACAAAAAGTATGGAATTGCCCATACAGTAAACCCTGTGTAAAACGACCACTCTCAAAAAGACAAAAAATTGGTTTTCAAGACCAATTATGGCTTAATGCAGGTCAAAGTATTACAGAATGCTCCAAGGGGAGCATTCTGCAATACTTTCGACCTTCATTAAGCTACCATTTGTCGTTAAGATCTTTGTTTTGTCTATTTTTGAGTGTCCGTTTTACTCAGGTTTTACTGTATTGCATTTTAAGGAAATGATGTATTTCTGTCCCTTTAAGATTGTTTTTATCTCGGCCAACAGTGCAGACCCTGAAATGCAGCCTTATGTGGCATTTTATTTGGGTTTACTGGTATCCACATAGGACCAGATAGGCAAAATTTTTTGGCGTAAAATTGCTAATATTTTCTTATCTATCAGTTCAAAGGCTAAAAAGAACCGTCTCAATGAGACGGTTCTTTTGAGTACCCACAACATATGTTTTGGTTGAGAAATAAGAAAATTAATTTTGCTTACATATTCTTATCTGAAGGCCTGTATCCAGTTATTTAATGCTCTAATTTCATGTGAAATGGGAGACGGATTTACAAAAGTCAATAGACTTTCTTCTTGATCCCTTTTTAGCTCACCTGAGCCGAAGGCTCCGAGGTGAGCTAATAGTATACCAGTGACTCCGGCGTCCGTCCGGCGTCCGTCCGTCAACATTTTCAAACATCTTCTCCTCTGAAACTACTGGGCCAAATGAACTCAAATTTCATATGGAGACTCCTTAGGATGGGGGAACGAAAGTTTGTTCAAATGGTCCTGGTCACATGACCAAGATGGCCGCCACGCCCATATAAGGTAAAAACCCTTTAAAAATCTTCTTCTCCAGAACCGGAAGGCCGATAACCTTGGGACTTGGTATGTAGCATTGGGGATGTGGGGCCTACCAAGTTTGTTCAAATGATGATCCTAGGTTGACCTTGACCTACTTAACGTCAAGGTCAAATTTGCTTCCTAATGCATTTAAATGGGAAAATTTCTGAAAAGTTGATTTTCTTGAAAACTGTGGAAGCCTTAGTTATTATTCTCACGTGATATGTTAAACCTAATGAGACAATGGCTATAAATAAGTTCCAAAGGTCAAGGTTGACCTTTGACCTTTCAGCTTAGGTCACTCCTAATGGAGTCCCATCTATATATTAAAACATAGTTTTCTTACAAACCATTGGCCCAATTGAACTCAAATTTCATGTGAAGACTCCTTATGATAAGATAGCCAAAATTTATGCAAAATATTTTGGTCACATGACCAAGATGGCCGCTACGCCCATATATGGTAAAAACCTTTTAAAATTATTCTCCAGAACCAGAAGGCCGATGACCTTGGGACTTAGTATGTGGCATTAGGGATGTAGGGCCTACCAAGTTTGTTCAAATGATGTTCCTAGGTTGACCTTGACCTACTTAACATCAAGGTCAAATTTGCTTCCTAATGCATTTAAATGGGTAATTTTTTGAAAAGATGATTTTTTGAATACTGTTGAAGCCAAAGTCATTATTCTCACTTGATACATTTAACTAAATAAGACAATGGCTATAAATAAGCTCCAAAGGTCAAGGTTGACCTTTCAGCCAAGGTCGCTCATATTGGAGCCCCATCAATATATTAAAACATAGTTTTCTCAGAAACCACTAGACCAATGGAACTCAAATTTTATATGACGACTCCTTAAGTTGAGAGGAGTAAATTTTTATCAAATGTGTATGGTCACTTGACCAAGATGGCTGCCATGCCCATATAAGGTCAAACCCATTTAAATATCTTCTTCTCTGGAACCAAAAGGCCAATGGCCTTGGGACTTGGTATGTAGCATTGGGGATTTGAGCCCCACCAGGTTTGCACAAATGATGAATCCGGGTTGACCTTGACCATTTTTACGGCAAGGCCAAGTTTGATTCGTAATGCATAATTCATTTTTCTATAACTGTTTAAATGGAAATCATAATACTTGAGAGAAATGTTAAACCTAATGAGTCACTGGTTTATATAAGCACCAAAGGTCAAGCTGACCTATGACCTTTCATCCAAGGCCACTCATTTTGGAGTGCCACATACATATCTTAACATCATTTTCCCCCCGAAATCACTGGGCTGTATGAACTCAAATTTCATGTATGGAGTATTCAGTAGATATAAATATGATACTTGACCAAAATGGCCACTATGCCCATATAGGGTAAAACAAAATATGTTTGAATAATAAGCCTTAGTTGACCATGACCTATTTTAACATAATGTTAAGGAGATCAGGTGAGCGCTTTAGGTCCTCTAGTTTGTATTTTGAAATGACCTGTATGTGAACTTATTGTACTTTATGTACACATGTTGTTATACAAAAATGAAATAAAAGTTTTAAACTAATTTCAGGTGACAAAATGGAAGAGGTTGTTGAACAGACTAACCCCACAACAGGTGATACAGAATATATTACAATTGACAAGTTGGAGAAACCACCAAAACCAAAGTTACACAACAGAAAAGCAAAAAAGAAGACTCCCACAAAACATGAACCTACTACGGAAGTTGATGTGTTTGAAAATGTTACCAATGCCAGTGAAGGGGAAGAATCATTTGACGGTTCTTTGGACGAGTTAGATTCTGAATTTGAGGAAAATGAAACTGGACCTTCTAGAGCTCCAAAACGAAGAAAAGTTTATACAAATAATGACCGTTTAAAATCTGATGGCAAAAGACAAGCTGAAGCTACGAGATCTCAAAAAAGAAGAAAAGTTGATGCAAAATCTGACGGAGTTAAAGCTGGCGGCAAAAGTGAAACTGAAGTCTCGAGATCTCCAACACAAAGAAAAGTTGATGCAAAATGTGTCCACACAAAATCTGACGGTGATGAATCTGATTCAGCGCCAGATGATGGAAGCAGTAAAAAAGTAAGTATTTTTTAAGTCAAAACTTGAGGCTTTGGCCAGAATTTTTTAATTAGTTGATTTACGGGAAATTTTTTCCGGTTTAGGGTTGAGGGGATGAAAAAAATAAAAATAAAAAAGCTCTGAAAATGACCAGCTAACTGGTCATTTTCAGAGTTTTTTTTTTTTTTTTTTTTAATATCTCCATATAGTCTGTAGTAAATCTTTAAATATTTTATCATTTTTCAGGACAATCACTTTTAACTGTGTCACTCTCAAAAATAACCTGACAGAACCTCAAAAATATATTATTTTTTCAACAAAACAAATAATATTTATTTTATTTTATTTATTTTATCTGCCGACTCGGCAGATAAAATAAAAAATATTTTTAGAAATTAATTTTTTCAACTTCCCGGAAATTTACAGTAGGAGGGTTTCATTGTGGAACTTTGAAACTATTAGAGGGTCACGGATGAAGTCTAAATGGCAGAAACTAGCTAGTCTGGCCCAGGAAATATGCACACTCTAGTTTCAGTTCTTTGGTGCAGTCTTTGCTTCCAAAGGATAACCTTTTAAGCACATATTTGTAATCAACTAATAAAAAAATTCTGGCCTTTATAGGAATGTTCATGGGTGTAAGGGCGAATAGTAAAACCCATTCCTAGGATCACTGTGCCAACACAAAAGATTTGAGCATGGAGGACATGAGCGGATCCAGGGGGTCCGAACCCCCCCCCCCCCCCCCCCCCCCCCCCCCCCCCCCCTTAAAATCACAAAAATATAGGGTTTCTTAGCAATACTGGTCCATATCCCCTGTAAAACCACAAAGCTACCAAGCCAGCATTCAATGTTGGGCCACCATCAGCCCGCCAGCGAAACGCCATTTAAATGGTGTTTCGCTGGCGGGCAGATGATGACCTGTTATAGTGGTATTTGGATCCTCTCTGCCCTTATCAACTAAAAAAACAAACAAGTAAACCGTCAAAGTTGGACCCCTCTGACAAAACTTTCTGGATCGGGGCATGAAGGACATATTATTCTTTCCACTCCCAGGCCTTCAGATAAGGGAGCATAATGGAAAATTTTAAATTCTTATTTCTCAAATATGGTGTCTCAATGAGACGTTTTGTTTCGAACACCCAAAACTAATGTTTGAATTGATGGGTAAGGAAATAATTACAATTTTACACTAAAAAATTCTTATCTAGACCTATGCACTCCTTCACACAAGTGATACATTTTCATACCCCCCCCCCCCCCTCGCAAGCTTTGTTTGTCGTGGGTATACTGTTTTCACGTTGTCCGTCTGTCTGTCCGTGCGTGTGTCCGTAACGTTTTGTTTCCTTAATATCTTGAAGAGTCATTTGTGAATTTTCATCAAACCTTGCAAACATGTTAATATATGCAAGACAAATACTTTACTTTAAACAAAAAAGTAAGGGCTAGGGGCCAATTCTATCAGAGTTATTTCCCTTTGTAGTTCTAAATGGCTTTTTGTATAGATTTTATGCTTATGCTATTATAGTCAATACACGGGCTGATCAACACCTACCACAGCTTTTGATGGAACAATTTGATACTTTTCCTATACAATGTAGACACATTGAACATATGCATGAAGGAGTTTGGCTCAGAAAAATTATTTTTGACAAAATGACAGCTGTGAGAACTTAGACAATTATTCCCTAATATGGCTTTTGTATATGCATTGATGGTGCCTTCATGGGCAGATCAACTTCTACCACAGCTTTTAATGGAGCAATTTGATACTTTGCTTATACAATAAAGACACATTGAACATATGCATGAAGGAGTTTGGCTCAGAAAAATAATTTTTGACAAAATGACAGCTATGAGAACTTAGACAATTTTTCACTTATATGGCTTTTGTATATGCATAAATGGTGCCTTCATGGGCCGATGAACTCCTACCACAGCTTTTGATGGAGCAATTTGATACTTTGCCGCTACAATGTAGACATGTTGAACATATGCATGAAGGAGCTTGGTTCAAAAAAATAATTTTTTACAAAATGACAGCTTTTAGAACTTAGACAATTTTTCCCTAACAAGGCTTTTGTATATGCATAGATGGTGCCTTCATGGGCCGACCAACTCCTACCACAGCTTTTGATGGAGCAATTTGATATGTTGTCTATACAATATGGACACATTGAACATATGCATGAAGGAGTTTGGTTTGGAAAAAATAATTTTTAGTAAAATGACATCTATTAGAACTTAGACTATTTTTCCAATATAAGCTTTGATATATAGAGCTTTCAGGTGTGAATAATTTTGTGTATTTGATCTTAACAAATGTTGCAGATTGCAAGCTTTAAGATCATTTGCACAGATTCTACTAAAATCTTGTTTTCATAGAATTACTGAAGTCTTTTTTTTTCCAAACTAGGGTCTGCTGGTTTGAGCTATCACTTGCCAAAACTAAGTTTTTTCACTGACCCTTTCTGAAGCACTGTGTTGCGTCCTTGAGCAAGACACTTCATCCTCTCCCTAGTACTGGTTCAACCCAGGAAGACCCATCCCAAGTTCCCAACATGACTGAAAAATATTGTTGACTGGGACGTAAAGAATAAAAAAAGGCGCTCATATCCAGAGGGCCTTAGTTTAACCAGAACAAGAGATGTTTGTACTTATCACATAGATCCAGATAAGGAATTTTTATTAGCTTAAAATTGTAATTATTTTCTTATCCATTGATTTTAACATGTGTTTTGGGTGCTCAAAAGAACCATCTCATTGAGACGGTTCTTTTGAGTACCCAGAACATATGTTTTGCATGAGAAATAGAAAAAATAATTTTTCAATACACACTCTTATCTGGAGGCCTGTTATCACATAGAGGATCAGTAAAGGCTGGAAAAACCGGGCCAAGTAGCCCAGTCAGTAACGTGTCTGATTACAGATGCGTGTCTGACTGCAGTTCTAGGGCTCATGAGTTCGATCCTGGCCTGGTCCCATACTTTCGTTGATATTGATCATGAAATAATTTCCATGTTCATTCTCCTATCTTCCGCTGAATCATTCAAGAAGGGTTGTTGTCAGTTACAAATGAAAGTATGTGCACGAAGTACTGATTAACCGCTTGTTCAAGCTTGCCCAGAAAAAAGTGTGGTTAGGTGAACTGACCGTCCTGCCATGAGCATAGCTGTTGACTGGGACATAAATCAACAAATCAAACAAAGCAAGCCTGGAAGTAGATACTTAAATTTAGACATCTAGCCCACTGGATAGCTGTACATGTACTTTTATATATAGTAAAACCTGTGTAAAACAGCCACTCTCAAAAAGACCAAAAATTGATTTTCAAGACCAATTATCGCTTAATGCAGATCAAAAGTATTGCAGAATGCTCCAAGGGGAGCATTCTGCAATACTTTCAACCTTCATTAAGCTACCAATTGTTATTAACCCATGTAAGCCTAGCGCCCCTTTTGTTGGACATAGATAAATAGTGCAGACCCGAACCAGACGCTGCAAATGTGGCGTCTAATCGGGGTAACCACTGTTTGCTTGCAGAATGTTCTAGTAAAATTTGAGTAAAATTAAAAATACCAACCAACATCCCTTAAAACAGAAATGGACTGTTCAAATTGATAGCGGTGAGAAATTCCATTCAGCTTAAATGGGTTAAGGTCTTTGTTTTGTCAATTTTTGAGTGGGTGTTTTACACAGGTTCCTCGCGATGCCATGGGTTTGTCTGCGGTTTATAATTGTGGTATTTCCTGATCATACTCATAAACTTTTTTACATTACAGTAAATGTTCTAAAATTTCGAACACTTCTCTTTCTGTTCTCAAATAAAATGATGGCAATCAGGCACTGGAATTCACAAATTGCTTGTTAACAAACAGGGAAGAGGCCTTCTTGGCAGTTAACTAGTGTTTGAAATTTTAGGAACATTAACCGTAACTCAATTTTCTTATACTTTGTAGAATCCTCCGAGAAGCAGAAAAAGTAAAACCTCAGGTGAAGCAAATGAAGCCCCCAGTCTGAAAAGTCACATGTTGAAATTCCATGGAAAGGAAAGTGGGACAAATTTGTTGACTAAATCAAAATCAATAGACAGTGAAGCAAGTGCCAAGTTAGACATTAAAGTGCATGTAGAGGAAGGAAATACAGTGATTCTGGAGACTGACCATACAGGGAATTTAGAGAATGATAGTGGTACAGTGGTTCTGGAGACTGATGGTACAGGTAATTTAGAGAATGAGGGTACAGTGATTCTGGAGAGGGATGGTACAGGGAATTTAGAGACTGATGGTACAGTGATTATAGAGAATGACGGTTCAGTAAATGACCGTACAGTCCTCATACAGGATGATGGTACAGTGATTATTGAGAATGACGGTTCAGTGAGTGTAGAGATTGATGGTACTGAGAGAGTAAAATGACCATTCAGCTAGTATAGACCAAAATGGTACATTGAGTATAAAGAGGGTACAGCAAAGTCGAAGAAGATAATACTGTAATTGAAGAGATTGAGGGTACAGTGATTTTAGAGTTGATGGTACAATGATTTTAAAAAATGATGGTACAGCAAATATAGCAATTGGTGGTACAAGAAATATAGTTAAATATGGTACAGACAGTATTGAGAAAGAGTATAGGTCCAGATAGGCAACAATTTTAGTATAAATCATGATTATTTTATTATCCATCATTTAAAACATGTATTTTGGGTGCTCAAAAGAACTATCTCCTAGACAATTCATTTGAGTACCCACAAAATATGTTTTGGTTGAGAAATAAGAAAAAAATACCTATAAACTTAAGTTACAAACTCTTATCTGGAGGCCTGGAAGATGGTACAGCGTTGGAGTATAAAGATGGTACATTGAGAATTAAGATAGTACAAATGAGAATAGAGTCTGGTACAGAAATTCTAGTGAAAGAGGGTATAGAGAGTATAGAGACATATTGGATGACAGGCACTCTTTCATTTTTGTGGTGAATTGGTCCAGGTCTGTTTGATAGGAGAATTTTGCACAAAAAGTCAGTAGAAAAGGGGGAATTTGAAATGATTGGTTTTTGAGGTAAAAAGTACAAAGACTTATAAATAATGTTTCTTTTTTTATCTGCCAGAAAACTGTGTTTTGAGGCTTTAGATATAATATTTATCTAATAGTCTCTGTGTGTTGTCTGTCTGTCCCTCAAAATTCATATTGTACATCTCTGATTTTCATTGTCAGATGAGTGCTCCAAGGCCTTATGGCTCTTGGATGTTGGGGGTGGGAGGGGGAGTTAGAAAAAATCAGAGAAATAAAACGACGTTTTTAAGGGTGAATGGGACCTAATATCAGCTGAAAATGGCAAAGAAAGTCTTCTGGATTGTGTTAAAGTGAACATAGAGAATGATTAAGGCAAGCTATATTTATTAAATGACATTTATTAACAGTGACTTGGTGACAATACGATAAGAGTAAAAGTCAGACTTTTAGCAAAACATGTTAGTTTATTCCAGTTATTTGAAGATCAAGTTAAATATGATATTTAAAAATGTAAATATGTGTAAACTTTGCAATCATGTATATATGTGTATGTTTTTACATTAAAAACAAGATTGAATGTGGAATTTAACTTTTAAATAAAGAACAAGAGAAATACAAAAAAATGAGTACGGTAAATGTTCTAAAACTTCGAACATTAAAAAATAATTATTTTTTCCGCTGTTCGTAATTTTAGAAATTATGTTTCAGAAAAAGTGCGAGTGTTCGTAATTTTAGAATGTGGTCTTTATCGTGAGTAAAAACGGTATATATGCACGTAAAAACTAAAAAAAGTGGTAGAAACGTGTTGAAAAGATGGCGATATGATTCTGCGCTATCAACTCATTTTTCTTTTCTTTTATCTTATTAAAACCGCTGCTAAATTCATGGGGACTAAGTCCGTAAATATCCAGCGCATGCGGTATTCGCCAAGTCGAGAGCCAGGCACGTGCATGTTATGTCACTCAATTTACTTACAAGTCATAAAAGTCCACTGATTTAAACTATTCGATAAGCGGGGTCTCCTATGTTCGCTCGTCTCGGACTACCGATGAATCACTTCACTATTTCGTTCTTCCTTCAGAAAACCAAAACGCTTTCGCTCGTTCTGCCGACTTCGAATTCCAGTCATTATGACTCATAGTGATATTGTAACGTTACTCAAGAATTGAAACCGCTTGACATCTCGTACGATCAGATTTTTTTGCAAAGATCTACACAAAACTTTGAAATACGTAGACGAGTTCCCAGAGTAAAAAAAAAAAAAAACTGGCGAAATTAAAAAAGAACACACAGACACATCTCTCTCTCTTTCTCTCTCCACTTGTTGATACGCCGATGCAATGTTTACTTTGATGTGCCTGCACCAGTCTCTCTCTCTCTCTCTCTCTCTCTCTCTCTCTCTCTCTCTCTCTCTCTCTCTACATTTGCAAACACGGTTTGGATCCAGATCAGACCCGAATGGTATTATTCAGGATAGAATGTTTCGTCAATTTAAAAATGTGTGCATGCGATAGAAAGTCCGCAAAGCGCCTAATAGTTAATACTGTGGAATGTCCGACTTTGCCGTACAAAAGCCGATGCGCACGATAAGTTTGGGTTTTGGGTCCTCATCGGAAGTAGTTGTAACCAAACATTGTGAACAAAAGATTCGCGTGCAAACATCGTGCATTCTCTCTCTCTCCCTCTCTCCTTTTACGACCTCTATCAAAGTTTGCAAACAGTTTGAATCCAGAAGATTGTCCGACGTGCCTGATCAGGGGCAAACAAGCATACCAAGAGTTATAATCTGGTCCGACTTTGCGGCCGATGATCACCACACGCTGAAAGGAGCATTTCAGACAAGTACCTTCTTTCAGATGCATGCGATGCGGGGATCCAGAGGGAGGACAGAAAGTCCGGACCCCCCTGAAAAATCACAAAAAATATAGGGTTTCCTAGCAATATTGATCCGGATCCCCTAAAAATCACAAAGCTACCAAGCGGGCCATTATCGACACGCCAACAAAACGCCATTTCAATGGCGTTTCGCTGATAGGTCGATGGTGGCCCATTTTAGTGGCATTTCGGTCTTCTCTCAATACCCACTCTGACAATATGTTCTGGATCCGCGCATGCATGCAGTGCTTGTGAACCGACTCAATTGAAATTAAACTGTCGACGGACATAATGTCATGATATTTTGGTACTTTAATACAACATGCGACAAAGACTCAGACGAGCCTGCGCAAGTGTGCATACTCAATGCAGCATTGATGGCTCAGGTATGTCAAGCATCACCGCTTTTATGTTGAGTGGATTAATTTTGTGTCTCACATCTCAAACAACAACTTGGAAAAGGGCCCTTTTGTATATAAGTTTGTATAAGAAAACTTACTTAGCAAATTTACTCAGTTGATAAAGGCTGTGGTTTTTATGGCTTTCTTAAAGTAATAACATCTACTGTTACTTGCAAATGTTCAATTTTGACGACCAGGCAGTGTATGACCTTAGTTGTTCATGGTGAACATAAGCTTAGATGGGGTTTTTCTCGCGGTAGTTGTAACTCCTAATCCTTGCCCGAGGCACATCCGTTTATGTCTGTGACAAAGGAAATTTATGTTAATGTCCATTGCGGAAGAACTCAATTTCGATGGATCGGATGCTTCTTATAGATAAAAATTTCGCCAATGAAGGGTTTTATTTGAACACACCGCAGGTAGCCTGCACTGTTTTCCGTCGATAGATGCATAGACAGCCAATAACATACATGAACTGTGTCACGTACATTGAGGAAAGTCCGTGCTTTTAATGCGCTCTTGCCTTTGATCTTATCTGAAAGCATGTATCACACAATTAGCAGACAAAAAGTACAGTCTTGCGCTCGGCATGCGAAAAAGAACGTCACGTGCCAGATTACCCATCTAAGTAGAATGGAACCTTCCAAATGTCGCTACCGCTCACGCGCTGTACGGTAAAAGTAAACCGAACACAGATGGGACAAACAGATAAACGGACATCGATTATTCCGCCGAAAATAACTCGTGTTCGTAATTTTAGAAATGCACTTTTCCAAAAATGGGCAGTGTTCGATTTTTTAGGATGTTTTAAAAATTATTTTCGTCAATAATTTTAGGTGTTCGTAATTTTAGAGTGTTCGAAATTTTAGAACATTTACCGTAATTGTCAGCAACTCAACTTTTGGTTCCAATATTGAATTAGGGGATAACCGTATATCGTCGGATATACGGTCAGAAATTTAGTTTTACGGCGATGCACGAGTGGAGCCGTAAAACGTGATTTCCGAACTGCAGTTTGAGCACAAATGGGAGCGTTGCAAGCCACCTAAAGCTGCACGTCATCTAACCAAATGTGACGTAATAAATGACGTCAAACTATTTCAGACAGTATATTACAGGATATACTGTCACAAGTTTTTGACGTTATCCAATCAGACGTCGTGTTACAAACTCATGTGCATTGGAATGGATATTTAATTCTTTTGGTTGCTGGGTAATTTTGCATGTTAATGTCCTCTGCTAATTTTTTGTCAAAATCAACTTTTTTGAAAAATTCTTTCAGGAATACGATCAGAGTTTCAAACAGTTTGGGTCCAGTCTGACTCAACCATTAGGCTTAACATTTGTTTTGGTTGCTCAAAAGAACTGTCACGTTGAGACAGCTCTTTTGAATACCCACAACATATGTTTCAGTTGAGAAATAAGAAAATTATATTTTTAATATGCACTCACTTATCTGGAGGCCTTTTGAGCACACAGAACATATGCTAAAAACTATGTGTAAGAAAATAATTACAATTTTACGCTGAAAGTTTGTGTTCATCTAAACCCATGCTTCACACTTTTATAAACAGGTATCTAGTAGGGCTAGAGTCCTGAATTTTGGTCTTCTTCCATATTTTGTTTATGTGAGAAGGGAAGGCTCTGGCAAGACTGTGCAGATGCGCAGGCTCATATGAGCTTTGGCTCGCCTATGCGATATGTACCAAAATCTCCATAGATATAGTCATTCAATACTGTAGCAAAGAGTTGGCTTTCAAAAAAGAAACTCATATCTCTGTAACTCTTCCATTCTACATTTAAAGTTAGATTCCCTACTTAAAAATCTTGTATTATTAGTTATGTATTACAATTTTATCTGACTGATCAGCAAGGGCAGGATGACTAGGGTATATATTCTAAAATTTAAAAATACATTTCTCGTACTCTTAACAAAAAATTGGGTTTTATTTAAGTTTCTGTTTCTCACAATGCTACTCTGAACAGCAAACAGTAAAAACTGAGCTTAGACTGCTTCATTAGGAGCAGTCTTATCTGCAAAGTTTGTTTAGGCATTTATGCAAGCCAAGTTGCATTTGAATTTTAGAACATTTATCATAAGTCAACAGCTTAGAACTATTATTATGTTCTTATCTATCACTCTAAACATGGTTTGGGTGCTCAAAAGAACCATCTTGTGTGTTTTGTTTGTGAAATAAGAACAGTAATTACAGTTAAGATTTATAAGCAAACTTTCTTCATCAGTTAAAACCTCATTGAAACGGTTCTTTCGAGTACCCACAACATAGGTTTTGGCTACGAAATAAGAAATCCAATGTATAGGTCCAGGTAAGTAAGATTTTTTTGCATAAAACTAATTATTTCCTTACACTTTAGTTTAAACTGAGGGAAAAAAGTTTAGCAATTATTTATAATGGGGTTTCCCATAGGTGATCTTTGAAGCATTAGATCTTTTTAATCAGCCAGTTCCGAAACATGTCAGTTGTTTGAAAATGACCTAATGGCTACCTACAAGTGGTAAAAAGAAACAAAATCCGACTTCATAATGAGAATTTGATCTGCTGAGCATTTTAATTTCAAACGTTATTCAATTGAAAGGGAGGTAATTTGGAAAAATTACGATTTTCAACTAAAATTGAACAAAAAGGGTGAACATAACATTCAGTTTTAAACCGTTTTTTACTTTCTTGCTTTTGGATCTAAACATTTAACAGAAAAATGAAACTTTTAGTCGAAAACTATTCATACTTTTGCCAGATAAGCTGTTTTAGCAAGGGTGCATAAAATCAGACTTAACATTATGTGAAATGTCAACCTGTTGATGTCATCTTACTCGTGAACGTTTGTCAACATATATTTTTGACACTATGAAATTAAAAGTCCTATTTCTTCTAAACTGTGAATCCTCAAAGTATATTGCTTAACTTTTTTCCCTCAGTATACATTTTGGGTGCTTAAAAGTGCCATCTCATCCAGAAGGTTCTTTTGAGTACCTACAACGTATTTCGATCGAGAAATAATAAAATAATTTTCACCTCATTTAATTTATTTACAGATCCTTATCTGTGGTTCTGATTAATGAAATAAATACCACCTCTTATCTGGAGGACTAACCAGTGTTTGTGACTCGGTGTGTTCTGGTCTAGTCTAATAAAAGTTTAAAAACTAATTATTGAAATGTTCCTTTTGCTTTGTGTTGTGTGGTGAAATAGGGTCCCACACTCAAAAAATATCCAAGTAAGGCAGGGTTGCCACGGTCAGGGAAAAAGTTCTGGAAAATAAAAAATGTTCTAGGTCAGGGAAAAGTCAGGGAATTTCATTTTCAGTCAGGGAAATTTAGAAAAAATGAAAAAAGTCAGGGAATTTCAAAAATTTTAAAAAAAATGCTAGTTAACTGGCTTCTGTTTTTCCATAAATTGCAAGCAATATTAGAGAAGGAATTTTCCTAGCAAGCAATTTATGTTCAGAAACATATTCCTTTTCTAATATTTATAGTTTGAAATTGTTCTACAGTCAACCCTCTTTATAACGACACTGTTTGTTCTAAGCTATCTTTGACGTTAAAGTGGATTTGCTGTTATAAAGAATTCTGACCATTACCAGATTTCAACATACGGTAAATGTTCTAAAATTTCGAACACTAAAAAATAATTATTATTTCCGCTGTTCGTAATTTTAGAAATTACGTTTCAGAAAAAGTGCTAGTGTTCGTAATTTTAGAATGGGGTCTTTATCATGAGCAAAAACGGTATATATGCATGTAAAAATGTGGTAGAAACGTGTTGAAAACACGGCGATATGATTCTGCGCTATCTACTCATTTTTCTTTTCAACCCCCGCTAGATTCTTGCGGACTGAGTCAGTAAAATGTCCAGCGCGTGCGGTAATTGCCAAGTCGAGAGCCAGGCACGTGCATTTTGTGTCACTCAATTTACTTACAAGTCGTAAAAGTCCACTTATTTTACCTTGGACTACCGATGAATCGCTACACTTTCGCTCTTCCTTCAGAAAACCAAAACGCTTTTCGCTTGCTCTCCATCTGCGCAAATGCCGTTTATAATGTAATACACTCACTGAGGACATCTCGTCGATCAATTTTTTTTGCAGAGATATACACGAATCTTTGAAACACGTAGACGAGCTCTCTGAGTTAAAAAAATGACGAAATTCAAAAAGAACACTCGTCTCTCTCGATAGAAAGTACGCAAAGCCGATGCGCACAATAAAATGGGTTTTCAGTATATCTGAATAAGTGTAGAAATAGTCCGGTCCCATGCGCGGATCCAGATGGGGGACAGGGGCCGAGGGGGTCCGGACCCCCCCCCCCCCCCCCCCACCTGAAAAATCACAAAAATATAGAATATCTTAGCAATACTGGGCCGGATCTCCTAAAATTCTCAAAACTACCAAGCCAGCATTCTACGTTGGGCCATCTTCGGCACGCCGGCGAAACGCCATTTAAAGGCGTTTCGCTGGCGGGAAGATGATGGCCCGCTTTTTGTGATTTTTGGATCCTCTCTCCCTTAAAAAAAGAAGGAAAAAAAACCGTTGTCAGAGTTCGGATCCAGATCAGATCCGAATGGAATTCAGGAAAGAATGTTTCGTCAATTTAAACATTTGGGCATGCAATAGAAAGCATGCAAAGCATCAATACTGTCGAATATCCGACTTTGTCGTACAAAAGCCGATGCGCACGAGAAGCATCTCCAAGTATCATTTTCAGCACCGACACAGATTAAAAGTGATTCGTATGCAAGCGCCAGCCTCTCTCTCTCCCTCTCTCTCTACCACCTGCTTTCAAAGTTTGCAAATAGTTTGGATCTAGAACTCCGACGTCTGGCCAAATCAGGGGCAAAATTAATAATGTAAGCGAACGTCCGACTTTGCGTCCGATGCCTCGAAAGAATATACTTGAGCCGTGACATGAGATTTCCAACAAAGTGGCATGTGGGACCAGCAAAGCCTCAGATCAGCCTGCGCATACGCACAGTCTGATCAGAGCCTTTGCTAGTCGCTTGAATTTTCTATGAGTGTTAAGCTACTGGCTGAACATCGTTTGGAGTTTGTAAGCTTAAAAGGAGGCTGCACAGGCTCGTCTGAGTCATCACTCGTCAAAATGCAAATTTGTGTCACGGCTCAATTCTTCGAGCCGATGCGTACGATACGCTGGGTACATTCATATCTCAAAGAGAAGGAACAATTCAGACAATTACCACAAATCTAGTTTTTCATGCATGCAGTGCGCCGTTTCATGCTCGAGTTCACTGAAATTGTTTTTTATTTCATGCAAACCCATGAAAAGGAGACACAGCTGGGCAATTATGTTTTGTGTGCTAAGTCCGCTTTCGTGCAACAAGTGGCTAACCGCGTGCTACCCGATTCTTAAAACAACAACAGCACGTGGTCTGATAGTCGGCTTCTTTGATCTCAAACATGTCCGTGAACCATTACCCTGTCCCTTTGTCTGCTGCTGATACTATTAGCAGTGCCGGACCCAGGGTGGGACCTAGGAGCCCCCCCCCCCCCCCCCCCCCCCAAAAAGGCTGTGACAAACTAATTTAGCAGACAGTTTGGGCCCAGAACTTGCCCGACAAAATGTTTAATGTTTTGTTCTAGAAACAAAGGTGCTGATAAGACTGTGCGGTGCGCAGGCTGATCTTCGCATGTAACAGAGACGGGGTACATACTTCTACAGACGTGTGGTAAATAAAGCGAATTCCGAGATCAATGGCTTTACTGATTTTAAATTCACAGCCGCGGCTGTGTATGTGGTCAGTTAAGGCGCTGGCGATTTTCCGCGGATGCGCAGGCTCGTCTGAGCCTTCGCTGCTCGCATATGCGATAGGTACCATAATCTCATGAACTGGCTTATTTCATGAAATTAAATATGTAAATATTAAATTCATCAAGATGCAGATTCGCGCTAGAATCAATTTATTTCTTGGTACATGTGCGTCTGTGCGTACATTATACCGGTAATGCACTCGTAGGACCTTCCATGTGCAGTTTCATGCGGACAAACAGACACGCCGCGATCGGCTCAACAGTTTGTTACATTGTTCCATTTTTGAGGAATTTGATGTTTTGATTGATAATAATAGCCATTATTACATGTACTTAGAAAACCGCCGACACGTATTTTAAAGACAACGTACGTAGATGTCTAGAATTTTTATTGGGCTAGAGTCTTCATCCACTTTAAACTTAAATTTGTTAGTGAGCGAGACCCTGACGAGATCGCTGATCACGTCTGTCATAAGTTCCAGCAGAGTTTTTACCAGCTCATATGGGGCTCCACGCTAGTTGATTGTTGATTTCATGCTCGGGTCCGAGTTGTTTTCAAGAAAAGAGCACACGCATAGACTGATAGAATTGCCCTCCGTGTCGCACGCGGCTTGGACATATTGCCGAACTGGGAAATCCTTTAAAATGCTTAAAGGGAGGAGAGGGTAGGGGTGTCAGTCTCATACATATTTAAGTTAACGGTAATTTACCGTGAATAAAAATGAGATGATGACCACGTGTGAGTTCTTACAGGCATGTCGGTAAAAATATTAAATATACGGTGGCTTTATTTTCCGCATTGGATGTCTCGGTGAGAAAAAAAAATGCGACTTGCACGATTTTCTCTGCATTTTGCACGAAACCGAATGACCCCTTGTGTTGCAAACGTCCACGGCAATCACTATACATCAACTTATTTTATTCTCTCTCGCCTAAGACAGTGCATCAAGTTCGTTAATGCTGGTGACCTTGAATAATGTGTAACGTATAACGTCGCGCGCCGGCATGCGAAATAGAACATCACGTGCCAGATTACCCATCTAAGTAGAATGGAACCTTCCAAATGTCGCTACCGCTCACGCGCTGTACGGTAGAAGTATACCGAACACAGATGGGACACAAACAGATAAACGGACATCGGTTTTCGGCCGAAAATAACGTGTGTTCGTAATTTTAGAAATTCATTTTTTCGAAAAAGGGCAGTGTTCGATTTTTTAGGATGTTTTAAAAATTATTTTCGGCGATAATTTTAGGTGTTCGTAATTTAAGAGTGTTCGAAATTTTAGAACATTTACCGTAATAATCATTTGGTAAAAGAAAATGTTGTACAAATGAATTAAAATGTTATTATTCCAAATGTATACATCAGTTCAATTTTATATTGCATCAAAATGTACAAAGCTCCCACCTATCAAGTGAGACAGAAACCTGTTCATGCAAAAAGAACTTATTCTTATCACAAAATTGTCTGACACATTGTAACAATTCTGTTATAATGAATTTATTTTCAATAGAAATTGTATATCTGTTCCCAGAAGTTACTGTCGGTGTCGTTAAGTGAATATTCTGTTATAAAGAGGGAATTTAAATGGAAACAGATCCGTTCCCAGCAATTTTATGTCAGATATTGAATATTCTGTTATAGCGAGTGACGTTATAAAGAGTTTTGACTGTATAAAGATTAAATCAGAACGCATAAATATTTGTACAAAATTTTCTATTTGTCGATGGATGAAATGGCTAAAATTGACCTTCCAAATCGGTCTGGAAAACGGTCAAAAATCAGTGAAAAGTCAGGGAATTTTGAAAACGATATTGAGTGGCAACCCTGTAAGGCCACATAAAAGAAAGTGTATTTGGAGTAACAGATCTGAAAATTTTATGTAGGGTAGGCACATATATATTTTTTTGATTTTTTTTTCTGGAAAAACAACAACATAATTTTATCCATTTTGAAAGGAATTTTACCTTTCAAAATGCATAAAATTCTATTTTTACCAGAAAACCTGAAAAAATTCTAGGTTTCGTCAGTAAATTTAGCCTTTCGAAATGCATAAAATTACATTTTTCCCAGAAACCTGGAAAAATTCTAGGTTTCGTCAGTAAATTTAGGTAAGGTAGGGTTACCCTAAACACTAATTTTTTTATTTGGCCTGATCAAAAATTCCGAGTCTGACACCAACATTATATTTAAAATTCAATATAAAAGCATGAGTTTCTTTTTTTTTTACTTCAACAGACAGTGCCAATGTTTTCATTCTGGATACAAGTAAACAGGTACTTTGGCAGACAGAGAAGACCAAGATGAAATTCTCTTGAAAGAATCAAAACCAACTTCAGGGACAGAATAACACTATTTTAAAGAAATTTTAACAAGTGACCCCTTGAAATACAAAATGGGCTATCCCATATTTACTGTATCAATATGTATGGGAAAATCCATCAGAATGAAAAGGGTTAAACATACTAAGAGTAATATTTAAATTAAATATAAGTTCGAGCCTCACTGGTGTCACTGCGTTGTGTCCTTGAGCAAGACCATTAATCCTAGCTTAAAACTGGTTCAACCCAGGAAGACCCGTCCCTTTATAATTGAAAGATTGTTGATGGGAGGTAAAGAATTAAATCAAACAACAACAAAAAATTAATACATAGGTCCAGATAAGGAAACTTTTTGAGCGTAAAATTGTAAATATTTTCTTAACCATCAATTTTAACATGTGTTTTGGGTGCTCAAAAGAACCGTTTCATTGAAACAGTTCATTTGAGTACCCACAACATGTGTTTTTGTTGAGAAATAAGACAATTAATTTTCAATTATACACTCTTATCTGGAGGCCTGTTAATAGGTCATGAAAAGGCAATACGGCTGTAATACATGTATTTATAATGTTCAAATTTGTTAAGCATGCTGGATTAATTAATAAACATTTTCTGATATCCATTCCAAGCAGTTCAGTTCCATATTTCAATTGATTACTGTGAACTCGCATTAATACATGTATATGAAAAACTGAGCAGATCTGGATCTCCACTGTCTCAAATTAACTGTTGCCACACCCTGGCTTTTGCCATAAATACAATTGTTTCTATCACTTTCACTTTCTTTGGAACATACAACATTTAAACCATAACAAATATACATGTATGAACAGGGGAGAAAACTTAAACAGTCTGTTAATTCGTTGTTACGCTCCTTGATGACAAGGTACTTTCATGTGCACCCTCCTCTTGTACAGACCTCGTTTAACACCCTGTGGGCTTCTTTCACACCCTTAGAGGCGGCATGGTGGATCAAGTGGTGGGCCTCTCTGAAAGACAACAATAGAAATTAACTCTCTGCATGCTGGATAATTTTGCATGATTTTTTTTTCTCAAAAATCACAACTTTTTCAAAAAAATTCTATCAAGAATACCATCAGAGTGTCAAATAGTTTGGATTCAGATCAGGCCCGACTTTTTGTCGGGCCTGATCTGGGGCCTAACTGTTTGCAAATGTTGTCAGTAGATAACACTAGTAGGCAAAGAGTTGAGGTGTGATACCAAATTTTAATAATACAAATTTTGTTGTCAAAATCTCAACAAAACTAGTGTAGTTACAAAAAAGTAAAACAATACAAATTTTAGTTACCAAAATCTTAACAATACAAAGTCAGAAACTTAAATAAAAATGAGCCACAACATTCCAACAATGCGATATGTGCAAAAAGGAAAGCCTCAGATCAGCCTGCACAAATGGCAGTCTGATCAGAGCCTTTGCTATTTGCTTAAATATTCTATGAGCGTTAAGCTACTGACTGAACATCATTTGGAGTTTCTCCGCTTAAAAATAGGCAGCACAGGCACGTCTGAGTCTACACTGGTCAAAATGCCACATTGTTGGAAATCTAATATCCATGGGTGAAAGTTGTCAGGATTATACTCAATTCAGAGTCTTATACCTCAATTTAAGACTTTGACTTCAGTTTAAAATTGATCTTTAACCCTTATCCTGCCAATAACTTCCCGGCCCGGTCCCATACTTTCGTGGAGATTGATCATGAAATTAATTTCTACGGTCATTCTCCTCCCTTCCGCTGATTCATTCAAGAAGGGTTGTTGTCAGTTACAAGCGAAAGTATGTGCACAAATTACTGGTTAACCGCTTGTTCAAGCCTGCCCAGGAAAAAGTGTGGTTAGGTGAACTGACCGTCCCGCAATGACCATAGCTGTTGACTTGGGACGTAAAGCAACAAAAAAAACCCCAAACAAACAAACTGCCAATAACTTTTTCTCCTGAAAATGTTGTCTGCTATATACATCTGCTGCAAATATTCAAATGCACTTGAGTGTACTTTGATCATGGAAGCTTTGTTTGATTTGACGCTTTACGTTCCAGTCAACAATTTTTTAGTTATATTAGGACCTTGCTCAAGGACACAACATAGTGATGCCGGTGAGGCTCTAACCTGCAACCTCTTGGTCTCAAATCAAGCACTCTACCACTGAGCCACTGCGCTCCTATCATGGAAGCAAACAGTATGGACGAGATCAGACTGCTCCTAAGGGAGCAGTCTGATCTGGGCCCATACTGTTTGCAATATAGGCTACCAAAGTGTATAAGCAGATAAGTAAGCAGACGATAATTTTTGAGAATGGCAGAAAAAGTTTAATACTTTCATCAAAGGCACACATGTACATGTATCATAATGTATGGATGTTCAAGCTGGTCTATTCTTTTATTATTTGCATCTGAAAAATTCAGGTTTTCTCACAACAAAGGCTCTGACAGAGTAGTTGCAAGGACTGTAGAACCTTGCCATTATACACTATAAAAATCTATCATGAGTGTTAGGGTGGAATAATGAAAGTCTGCCTCCTCAGGATCACTGTTTGGCACCATAAGGCTTGTTGAGTGATGACAAACTGTGATCATGAGGGAGCAGTTTGATCAGGGTTCATAGTGTTCGCCTTCATAATAAAATCTAGTTGGAAAGGCACTTGAAAATATCATGCAGCAGAAATAAAAGCTGATGACATTTTCAGGACAAAAATATTGGTGGGATAATGGTTGATAGGATTGAAGCAATCCATAGATACATATTGTGCATCTATGAGAGCATGTGCACTAATTAGTTTGATGGCGGTAGGTTAACTTTTTCCTTGCTGGCGGCAACTTGCTGTCTGCTGATTATCTTTGCAAACAGTTTGGACCCAGATCAGGACCGACAGAATGTCAACCTGATCTGGTTTCAATTGGTTTCACACTCTGATTGTGTTCATGGAAGAAGTTTTTTGAAAAAGTTAATTTTGAAAAAAATCAGCAGACGACAAAAAAGCATGCAAAAATCACCCTGCATGTAAAAAGTTTAGTGACGTCTTTAGCTGTTTATTGGGGTATTGAACAGCAAAACTAACAAATAAGACTACATACCCTTCCTTCACATCAGTCTTGTATCCCTTGAGATGTCCAACAGCAAGATTGTAGCTGGCATGAGGATGGCCTTGATCAGCAGCTTTTCTACAAATCAAAATAAAAGCAGCATCCATATTTATATTTCATACCATTTTAATCCTTATCCTGTCACTAGCTTTTGTCCTGAAAATGTAGTCTGCTTTTTACATCTGTTGTGAATATTCAAGTGCACTTCAAACTAGATTTATTGATGGAAGCAAACAATATGAACCCTCATTAGACTGCTCCCAAGGGAGCAGTCTGATATGGGTCCACATTGTTTACAATATAGGCTAGCTAAGAACATAAACAGATAAGAGGAGCAGACGATAAGACTTGACTGGCAGGCTAAGGGATAAAGGGCTCCTAGTGACCCTTCATGAATTAAAAGGTTTTAATCCCTTCCGGTTTTACTGGAGAGTATTGTAGGATTACTCTCTGTCAAGAGGCACAAATCTTGATCCTGCCTGAACTCAGAAAATCTGCAAGCTTTGTTAAAGTTATGTTATAAGAGGATAGAGGGGCATATTGAATTTATGCATACAGTAAAACCTACATGTAAAACAGCCACTCTCAAAAAGACCAAAATTGGTTTTAAAGACCAATTATCGCTTAACGCAGGTCAAAAGTATTGAGAATGCTCCAAGGGGAGCACCTGCAATACTTTCGACCTTCATTAAGCTACCATTTGTCATTAAGATCTTTTGTTTTGTCTATTTTTGAATGGCAGTTTTACACAGGTTTAACTGTATTCTTTGAGCTGAAGCTCACAGGTGAGCTTTTAATATACCAATGACTGAGGAGTCTATAACCTCAACATTTCTAAACATGGCACTGGGTCTTTCATATTGGGACTCCTAAGGGCATGATAACAAGTTTGTTCAAATGGTTTAGGTCACATGACCAAGATCTCGGGGCCCCTCCCTCCCATATATGGTAAAAAACCCTTTAAAATCTTCTAAGACCAAAAGTCCAATGTAGCATTGGGGAGGTGAGCCCAATAAAGCTTGTTCAAATGATGATTATAGTTTGACCCTGACCTACCTTAAGACAAGGTAAAAAATATCGGAAGAAGTGATGTTAGCTTGCCTGTATTAAGTATATATAGAGAGCTTTTGTAGTCACCCTGATCCTTCGCATTTCCATAACAGTTTGATCACGCTGTGTTAAAGTTTTCAAAGGCTTATATATCATGACAATCACTAATCAGAAAGTATTCACAATCGAAACACATGAGTCTTGTAGGATGCTCTGTGATTCGATAAGCTTGGGCCCCTAGGTTCATGCCCCGGATTGGGGCTAGGATCAACCTCTAGGATACCATCATAAATTTCCAGACCATACATTTTCTAACATCTCTTAAATTTCTGGGCCGATTGAAGTCTTATTTCATATGGGTCATCTCTGATATACAGTGTCAAGTGAGCGCAATGGAGATGATGCTTTTTTCATGTTTGACAAAATTGTGGTTACAAGTCAAAATACCAAACACATTCTGGATCTAGAAATAACCATGAGTATTGGAGCTAGAACCAAGGAAGTTGATAAGGAGATAGATACAATATAATCCTTAAATGAGCCGTGACATGTGATTTCCAACAATGTGACATTTTGACAAGTGTAGACTCAGACGAGCCTGTGCAACCCCCTTTTAAGCATAGAAACTCCAAATTATGTTCAGTCAGTAGCTTAACAATCATAGAATATTCAAGCGACTAGTAAAGGCTCTGATCAGACTGCGCGTATGCACAGGCTGGTCTGAGCCTTTGCTGGTTGCACATACCACATTGTTAGAAATCTCATGTCATGGCTCAAATAATGCATTATTATAGTCACTAAGATAAAATGGTATGGCCCCGCGCTTGATGCAGAGCGCAGTGACTGGTGAGTCCTCAGCGTTAGACTGGGGACTTTGAGACTCGCGGCCAGCTGAGTCCCTATGTTGTGTCCTTGAGCAAGACACTCTATCTGCTGCTTAGAACTGGTTCAACCAAAAAAGACCTGTCTCCATATGACTGATTAATTGTTGACTTGGACGTAAAGAACTGAAACGAGGCTTGCATGCAACAAAAGCCTGTTTTCTCGTTACATGATAAATATACCAAAGGTAGGTGCACAGGCGGGTCTTTTTTTATTTTATTATAAAATTTACCTGAACCATTGCATAGCCTTTTCAGGGTGCTTTTCCACTCCTTTACCTGGAAAGGAAGAAAAGAATCGCAGCCTTTTATTACAGATTACGCCGACGTCCAACAAATATACTGCTCAGCAAAAGTTTAGCATGGATAAATAAAAATTGATTTTTATCTGAGCACATGGCTTAGTTATAAAAATATCTGCTGAAATGATGGTTTGATATGTGATAAAGTTGAGGAAAGCAATTGGTGTACTTTAATTGGATTTCTACTGCGTCGTTCATTACTTTAAACAAGAGAGGGGTCAAAAACGTGTTTCGCAATACAAAATTGATACAGCATCGGTTTATAAAGTCCTTTGTTTTCCAGCTTGGTCGAATCAGCCATTCTGAAAAAATTAAAGGTCGTCTCTATTGTGGTAAAACTGGGTTTAAAACCTCGGGGGCGTAGCCACAAACCCTTTTGGATACCTATATACACACGTCAGGATGACACCACAGATTGATTTTAGCTAAACGAGCCCCGGCTCAACCTGATAGCCGGATAGAGACCAATGGCCAATACTCAGTGTACCAAAATACCTTAAAAAGGGAAGTTAGATAATGACAAAGGCAAGGATAAATTTTAGATGTTTATATAGAAAAGCCTCTTTTACAGCGTACAGACAATGATGCATGCACAGTACATATCCTAAAGTAACTAATTAACTATGTAATTATTTAGCCAAAGTTACCAATTTATCAATTTTAGATTTAGATATTTATTTGTTTAACTAATGCCAGCTCATTTGCATACGGGTAGGGAAAAAGGGGGGGGGGGGGGAGAATGTGACAGGTTCAGACAAATGGTTCACCCACAAATGTGTAGCTGAACAATCCCTCTGATTTCCTGCACCTTATATACTTGCTAAATGAACAGTCTACGACAAAGCACTGCTCAAAAATTACTAATAATCACTAATTTAGTAATTCCAATAAAATTTAACGTCAGTAAATTCACCATTCAGGTTCCCGAGACAAACTTGGGTATCTCAGAGGTGAACAACTATCACCTCAAAGAACCTGCGGATGATTTACTGGAAAGCACCCAAAAAGGCAAGCATATGCACGATCAGAGCCATATCAGAGACAAGAGACAGACCAAAGAAAGAAGGATAGAGGGGTCTAATTCTATAATTGTCCTTGGTAAAATCCTCATTCAATGCTCCTGAGAAGAATTCATCCTTAACCGGGAAAAACTATAAATTGTATGTACCCTTTTTAGAATCTCAAAGTCAAATTATTTACTTTATAGGTGTATAGCAGAACACATTTGAAGTTAGAGATTTCAGAATCTGTTCAGCAGACTGAGCACATTCAGGGCAAACCCTTATTTAGGCTAGAACCAATGTATATCCGGCCTTCATTAGTACCAAACCAGCAGAACAGATTAACCAGACTCAAATGTCTGTTATCACCCAAAATATGTCCTTATATTCTGCTAAGAAAACCTACTAAAACATAGTCCCAAAACATCAAGGAAAAATCTAATTTCGCCTAATTTTCAGCATATAGCAGAACACATTTGAAGTTAGAGATTTCAGAATCTGTTCAGCAGACTGAGCACATTCAGGGCAAACCCTTATTTAGGCTAGAACCAATGTACATCCGGCCTTCATTAGTACCAAACCAGCAGAACAGATTAACCAGACTCAAATGTCTGTTATCACCCAAATATGTTCTTGTATTCTGCTATATAAATTTGCTAAAGCATAAAAATATCTAAAACTAATTTTAGTGAATCTCAAAAAAGCTTACGTTTAAGTCCAAAGAGTGTCTAAGTAGAAAAAATATGAAAATTAATTATCTATTTTTTGAAAAATATCACAACAGATCTAATAGTTTTGAAGTCAAATCACAGAATGCTGTATGCAAGATGGAACTGGCATTATATTCAACAAATCTCACAGCTATCAGATCACATGACATAATAATACAATTTCATTGGCTACCTGAAATCTAGCTGGACTAGTCAATTTCTACTTAGGGAACTCAATGTATGATTTGCAAGGAAATGACATCATAATTACCCAAACCTATTAATAAACATCACTTCCTGTCTATTGCGCAATACCTCAATATTTACCAAAATATCAAAAAATTTTACTTTCTATATTAAATAAATGCATGCGCACAGTATTTCCATGTACATCCTCAATAAAACAGTAAAATTCACCTCTGAAATAATAAACTCTTAGCCAAAACAACCCTAAATAAGGTCCTATACAATCTAAGTGGTCTAACTATAACAGATTATATGGTAATGCTTTTCTGAAGTGTGATTAGGTCAATGCCCCTACACTGAAACAAAATAGTCCTTAAAAACTATTGAATAAAGTGAAGCCAGATAAGCTTAATACACCTAATGAATAATTATTAATTAGTATTTATGAAAACCTATTTCATTTCAACAATTAGTTGACGAAAACCCCCAAAATCATTGAATCAAAAAGTGTATGAAAATGTCAAATTCTGACAACCGGAACTACTTTTAGCATGGAACATATTCCCAAATAAAAATCTAGTATATAGGATAATATCAGTATTTTCAAAGGATCAAAGAGATAGGAAATATTATTAAATTCATTTTCAAGTAAGATTCTCTATTTTAAACTATTTGTAAAGAGCATTTCTTAACTTTATAAAAAGATGGGTCAGTCCATTACAACATAGGAACCAAATTGACCCTTATACAACTCTCTTCACCAACAATGCAATTTCTCTTTAACCCATGGAGACATAAAAAACAAAAGGTCCCCACAGCCTCACATGTGTAGAACATCAAAAAGCATACCAAAAAACCACAGCTTCAAAATGATCCCAGACCCCAAAAATCCTAAAATTCAATTTGTGATTCGCAAGTAGCATGCAAAAAGATTGAGTCTGACATTTCCACTATGGTGAATCATAAGTAGGCCAAACACACACTTAAATGCGCAGTTGTTCATGTCAGTCTCATATCCCTATGTGATAGAAATATAGAAAAATTTACACTGTCAGTAGCAATGCTCTATTTAAATAAAGTGACAAAAACTCGAAAAACCCTAATTTCAACCTGTTCTTGATCCAGTCTGCAAAATTAAAAATGTGATTCTTTTTAAAGAGCATGCTAAAGGAAATCTATTTCATTGTTTTCACACCAGTGTCAAATTACAGACATTTGCCATGATTCGGATAATTTGGATGTATGCAGTCTTATATCAACAGCTAGCAGACGACAAAAATCAATACCAGCCAGTCGACCCAAAAAATGAATTTTACCACACTACACCCCTTTCAGAAAAATAAAAATTCTAAGCGAGAATTTTTATGGATTTCATCCCTGAAATCAATTTTTAACTTTGATTTTAAATTATTTGAGAGGTCAACTGTCACATGAACAAAAAACAATGAAAGAGACCCAAAATAAATGATCTGAAATCATTTCATACTGCATACCATGCATTACCATTCTTCAATCGTGGAAAATAATAATCTGTGATCATTTTCATTTCTTTAAGCCACAAATTTTTATCACTGATTTTAGGTCTCAAACAATGACAATATCAACAAAATGAAATAAAACAAAAATATAAAAGTACAAAACATATGTATGAATACATGCATATAATAGTGTATATATTTGGCACATGGTAAAATACTGAACACCTTTTGCCTACACAGCCTTAATAAAAAACAAACATCATATTGGTTTACCAATGAATGTTGCCATTAAAATTATACCTTTAGGTACACGATTAGTCCTTTAAATTTTCAAACAGGGTTCATTATCTTAACAAATATTTTCATTGTGCTCATATTTGGCAAATTACTACAAAGTGCTTAATAATTTGAAAATTTTGAGGTAAAGTAAAATGTAAAAAACCCTGTTCCTACAAAACTAAAAAGAAATTCAAAATATCAAAAAAGTATTTTGGATAGTACCTAAATAACAATTAAGGAGTTCTTGGTATTCGTTTTCTGTCTTATCTCATCTTAATATCAATAAAACAAAGTATCATTTCATCAAAAATTCAAAACTTCCAAAAATTTTAAGTTTGAAAAAATTCAAATAGCACCACGAAAAAATGCCGATCATAGTAAAACAAAAACTACCTCTAAGTCTACGCAAAAATATGACTAGAACAAAAGTATCTTATCAAAAATTATACATCTTATTGGTTACATGAACACATCAGGTATTATCAAAAAGACAACTTTTTGGACATGACACATGATTGTGAAACCCATTTTTATCTTATCACTCACATTTTATATGTCCTAACTCAAACTGATGACCATATGTCCTACAATAGCCCTTGTAACTCATTTTCACAGAGTCAAAACTTAAAATTTGAAGAGAGAAATAATTAGATAGCAATTGCTGTAATCATGAAGCTATGATAGTACCTTTTAATCTAACAATTACATATAATTCCTCATGTTCCACAAACAGTTCATGTCCAAAAATACATAAAACATCAATATGTAAAAAGTGTAAAAGATATCTTCTATTCAAAATTACGGTGACTCAAACAAGAATTGAACTGAGCACTAAAATTCAGTACCAGTGCCTATTTCAATCTTGTCAAGAAATCTTGGTGATGCTTACCTAAAATGTCACCAAACTGAAGTTACAGATCTGAGCCGATCAGACTATGTGGATACACAACTGCTAGGCGGTTAGGCCCAAATGTCTGAAAACCAAGCACCTGTATACTCCTATAAGACTCTCAAATTATATATCAGACTCAGTCTATATAAACTTCATATCCATATTTACCATAAATGTAACAAGAAAAAATCTAAAACGTATAAAAAGCAAGACAATAGTGTAAAAATATATCCATATTTACATTGGAACTGTTCCCATACCTGAACTCCAATCAAATATCCTATTTGATCTCATGGAATTTTAATGATCAGTGCCACAGTAAAGGGCTTACCAGGATCCATCAGTTCTCCCCTCATTTTATAGTACTCACAAAAACAAAAGAAAACCGAAACATCTCTATACCCTTCTCATTCTAAACCACCGGATGAGGAATGAATATTAATGATATGCAACCTACAGGACGGAAGAATGTATTTATATTATGCAACGTTTTAGGAATGTGTAATAATACTAATACAAAACTATAAAATATTAATGGTAACCTGTAACATGTCTTCACATACTGCCAACCATTAGTCCCCATGGTCCCCACGGTATTATATGAGAATTAACCTATGCAGTGACTTCCATGTTTCCAAACAGTCTTTATATAAAAAGAAGTTACCCAAGACGCGGCCAAAAATATGAAATAAAAAAAAAAAAAGAAGTGGCCACTGACAGTCTGCAGTCTGTCAATAGCCATCACATTAAAAATTAGGATAAGAGCTTGGTACTCAAAATCAATCTCAGACTTAAACTAAAAATCACTCACACAAGACAATTCACCCCAACCAAGGTTACCACGTAAGTCCAAAGGTTGACCCAAAAGAAAACATGTATTTCTTACACCCAGTACACACCAGCAGAGGATCATGTATTCACAGTGTAACCACAACTCAATTACCATGCATCATGTGATGGCCAGTCACAAGGTACATGTATACAAATTTCAATGTCAAATCATGTGAAACAAATGATATATGTCAGTGTATGCTATACACAACCTTACACATCTTCAAAAACCAAACCCATAACTCTTATATCCCTGCACGATCCTCAACTATGTGTGCACTACCATTTAATATACACATATATCTGAATAACATGTGGAAATTGTGCTCAGTGTCATATCCATCACGCATGATACTCATTGCTGGAATCTTTCACCCTGGACAGATATTAGAACCTGTCAAACCAACCCAACCACATAAAAAGGACGTATAGGCAACCCAGGTCTATACACACATAAAAAAAAATAAAAAAGAAAAGCATAACATGAGTTTATACTCTAATTCACAACCTTGGAATCTATTTTGGCTTTTGCTCTCTAGTTCCAAATCCGGTGACATCAGAGTCTGCAAGAAGTGCCAGGCCTTTACCTCGTATCACTTCCCAAACGGTTACTTTTTTCCAGCACTGTGTACCACCCAGAACAGACATAAAACCAACCACAACCCATACAAATAAAAAATAAATGCATGAACACCTGCATTCAAACAAAGTGTCTGACAAATGTGAAACTGTGATGTGATAAACTAAAAATAATTGTTAATAAAACTATAATCTAAAATTTACATTATGTTTTTTGAATTTTCATAATATCCCCCAAAAATATATAGTCAAAACTTAAAAGGACTCAGACAGAGAGATCATAAGTGAACAAAACTGATGCTAAAAACAATACCACGGGACCACACTTACCTATATATAATACGTACCATCACCGGAGCTGCTTATTATAATCTTTAATAGCCTCCACGCTACTCTGTCTCCACATCCTCACATTCCTTGTTATTCTAATATCTTCTGAAGTGGATGTTGGAGGTTCTGGAAACAGAGCAGCGGAAGATGTATCACTAGCTGCCGCTTCCCAGGCCTCATCGAACCCACGAAGCGCCAACGAGTCCGGAACGCCAGTGGCTGGCTGGAGCAGCTCCGCCGACAGCACGTCGTTAATCTTCCTTGCTCTCTTCAATTCCTTCTCAAGGGTATCGTTTCTTTTCCTTAGTTCTTCCATCTCTTCCCCAGCATCAGTTACATCCCAGTCCCGGTAATCCAGTCCTTCATCATCTAGAGTAAAGGACTGCACCACCGGGACCTTCCTGGCTAGATAGGTCTTCTGCTCTGCCTGAGTGGCTTTCCTCATCATACGGTCAATCGGTACTGTCGTGTCCGATGGAGGGGCTCTGGAGGTACATCCTCTCCTTCGCATATGCCCTTGCATCTTCCCCTCAGTTAATTCTATATGGCCACAGCCGCATTGTACGGGGGCTGCACTGTTTATGTGGCTCTTATAAAGGTGGACCATAACATTCCGCAGGAACCCAAAGAAACCACAGAGCATACATATGTAATTCCTCATCTGGAAAATAGAACCAAATGGTACTTAGGATCTACGCCTAATGGTGTGAGTACCAATGGCCCTGATCATACAATATCTGCCTTAGTAATAAGCAATTTGGACCGAGAGCTGGCATTAGTTTAATAAATTGTTGTTTACAAGTTCATACTTTTTCGAACATTACTAAGCCATATGGGTAACTTTTCAGGTTTATACAGTTTAAGACGATCGTGATGTACCACCAGCATAACTTTCCTTCCTTGGATCTTATACACTGATGAACTGAGGCACTTGAGTATCACATATGGTCCTGTATACTTTGCATCAAGTTTCTTTCCAGCCCCCTCTTTCTTGTAAACAATGTCGCCTCTTTTGTACACATTTTGCACAGCTCTACTATCATAATCTCTTTTTTGCCGTTCAGCTGCCTTCTGTAAATTCTTGCGCACCAAGTGATAAGACTGCTCCAATTTGTCTCTCAGCTCACAAGCATACTCGTGGACAGTAGATGGTGCCTCTGGTTTAGGAAATGGGAACAGAATATCACTTGGTATGTTCACCTCCCTACCAAACATTAGAAAGTTTGGACTGTAACCGGTAGCAGGATGCGGCGTGGCTCTGTATGCGGCCAATAATAATGATAGATGCTTGTCCCAGTTGCTTTTATTTCGGTCCACAAACTTCTTTATCATCCTTCCTAGAGTTCCGTTAAAACGCTCAATTAAGCCATTTGAACTTGGTCTGTAAGCAGTAGTTCGGGTCTTCTTTACTTCTAATAATTTGAGCACTTCCTGGAAAAGCTGACTTTCGAAATTACGTCCTTGATCTGTATGTATTTCATATGGTGTCCCATATCTTGAAATAAATTCATGTACCAACTTTTCAGCTATGTTTTCAGCATGTTGACTTGGTAAACTATATGCCTCCATCCAGCGAGTAAAATAGTCTCCGATTACCAAGATAAACTTATTCTTGTCCCTTGTCAATGGAAGTGGACCCATAATGTCTAAAGCTAGTCTGTCAAGTGGATATCCTACCAAGTACTTCTTCATCTTAGCTTTTGGCCTCTTGCCTGGGTCTTTTGTTTTATTACACTGGACACATTTCCCAATGTATATCCTAATATCAGTATCCATCTGATACCAATGAAATCTTTGCTTGATACGTCTTGAAGTTTTATTGACTCCAAAATGTCCTGCCATTAGAATATCATGGTTATTCCTTATAATTTCACTTCGCAGAACCTTTGGAACCAACAACTGCAGAACTTCCACTCTTTCAGGTGTATATGTCAGTTTTTTCTGGTACAAAATGCCTCTTTTCCGAATGAGATTTTCAGAGTTCAGCCAGTATTTCCGAACTGCTGGACTAAATTGCGCAACCTCATCTCTGTCTGGTAAATATTTTTTATCTATCCATGAGTGTAAAATTTCTAGATCAACATCTTCCCGTTGTAGTGTTTGAATGTCTGTCAAACTATAGCTTGGCATGAACATAGTTTCAGCAGTAATTTCCCTCCTGCCATAACTATCAATTTCTTGACCTTGTTTTACTGAATCTTCCAACTGCTCTAATTCCTTTGCTTGTCCTCGAGTGAACGCTCTCAAACAGTAACCTTCTAACCTTGATAGCCGTTCTTTCCTGGTAGAGTTGTTTGAGTGACCTAGATCTACTACATCATCAACTTCATTGTTAAATTGTTCCCATTCTGTCTGAATTTCTGGGCATACTTGACAATCAGTAGTATCATCTTCACCATGGGTACATTTATTCTGGTCATAGTCTCTCCTGGAAAGACTGTCAGCATTGCCATGCTTTGATCCTGGTCTGTGTACAATATCAAAATTGTATTGTGCTAATACCTCCAACCACCTAGCTATCTGACCTTTTGGGTCTTTGAACTCAAAGATCCAGCGAAGTGATCCATGATCTGTTCTCAGAAGGAAGTTGCGCCCTAATAAATAGTGACGAAACTGGTTCATAAATGTGATAACTGCTAGTAATTCACGTCTGGTAACACTGTACTTTTGTTGCTGCGAGTTCAGTTTCTTAGAAGCGTAAGCTATTACTCGTTCTTTTCCCTCCTGAACCTGAGACAGGACTGCACCGATTCCAACATCAGAAGCATCTGTATCTAATATATACTTTAGATCTTGCTTAGGATATGCTAAAATTGGAGCTGAACAAAGTTTGTCCTTCAATACTTCAAATGCAATCTGACACGACTCATCCCAAACAAACTTCACCTTCTTCTTTGTCAACTTTGTCAAAGGAGCTGCAACATGGCTGAAGTTCTGTATGTACTGTCTATAATATGAACATAGACCTAAATAACTCTGTACTTCTTTGACACAACAAGGCTCCTTCCAGGTGAGTACTTTCTCAATAATCTTTGGATTTGGCTGTAGACCATCTTGATTAACCACATGACCAAGAAATAATACTTCTGTTCTAAATAATTCACACTTGGAAGGTTTCATTTTCAGTCCAGACTGAAACAAACGTTTGAACACCTCTTCTAATCTCGCCAGATGTTCTTCAAAATTTGATGCTAAGACAATAATGTCGTCCAGATAAACCAAAAGGAAGTTCCATTGGAGACCACGAAATACAAGCTCCATGCATCGCTGAAATGTTGAAGGTGCATTGCACAGACCAAAGGGCATCACTGAATATTCAAATAAACCATACTTTGTTATGAAGGCTGTTTTGCTCCTATCTTCTTCAGCCAGCTCTAGTTGCATGTAAGCACTTTGCAAATCAATGGTTGAGAATATTTTTGCAGATGACAGGCAGTCTAGGCACATGTCAATACGAGGTAGTGGGTATGCATCTTTGATAGTTCTTTCATTCAACTTCCGGTAGTCTATACACACCCTGACATCTCCTGTTTTCTTTCTAACCATGACAATTGGGGAACTCCATGCTGAGTTGGAAGGCTGAATCACTCCAGCTTCTAATTGTTCTTTCAAGTATTTTTCTTCTTCACCTTCAAATGCTTGAGGAGTACGTCGCATAGGTTGGCGCACAGGAGCTGCTTCAGCGGTGTCTATCCTATGTTTGAGTATTGAACATTTACCTAAGTCATTGGATGACTTTGCAAAAGCATCTTGGTACTTCAGCAATAAATTTCCAAGTTTAACCTTCTGATCTTTATCTAGCATAGTACTGCTCTTGTTGAACAACTCTGTAAGATGTTGTGGAGTTGCAGATTCTTGTTGCTCTACATCATTCGAAACTTCTGAACCAGTAGAACAGTGCTTGATGTGGTCTTCAAGTATACATGAAAAATCCGCATTGGTGGTTTCCGATTCTCTATCCTCATCTCGGCTAAGTGCCTGGTAGTGAAATTGTCTTTGGTGTGTATCATCTTGACACTTCAGCCTACACACAGAAGTACCCTCTTCATGTGATGTAATATCATACGAATCTCCTGTTGGCATTATGCTTCCTACTGGCTTAAGATTCCCTATCACCAAGCCCTTCTTCAATTTAATAGGTGAAGCACTTTGGTTTATCATCTTTACTGGTATCTTGTCTGATGTTGGCTTTACTACACTTCTAGCAATCAGTATTCTCTGTTTCACTTGTTCACTTCCTTCAAACATAAAAGTCATTTCCTCTTCTGAAGATAATGAATCACATCGTCCAGTCATTACAAACTCTGATGAGGCGGGAACAGTAACGGCTCTTGCAACTTTAACTTGACCTGCAGAGTCATGACAGCGAATAACTTCACATTCAATCCACTGGTCTTTCACCTGTATACCACGTTTTGTGTTCACTGTGATGTCCATTTCATCAATCAAATCACAACCAAGTAGAATATCATCTCGAATAGGAGCAACATAAACTGGCCATGTAAATTCAAAATTCCCCATTTTCAAATTAGCGTCAAAAATACCGCATGGACTCATTTCTCGACCAGCTTCTGCTACAACTAGGCTACGTTTAGCTTTATATAATTTTGGTTTATTCGCCTCAGGAAACATGTTATACACATGTTCACTCATCACAGTGACTTCTGCGCCTGTATCTACTATAGCTTTTGTTAATATCCCTTGTACAGACATCAGTGCCTTTATAGTCACTGCTCTGACTCTATCAACGATTACTTGTAAGGTCTGTTCATCAGAGATGCAAGTATTTGACAAATGTCCAAACTCTTTCTTTAAAGTAGTTTCTTCTTTTAATAGTTTTGATTCCGCTGTACATGGTGTATTGGCCGTTTCTATGGTATTCTTTAACAATGGGTCTGAGTCCCGGCCTGCTGACTCAGCCCCTTGGCGTTTTCCGATGACTTTGGTCTCGCCTTGTCACGCCGATGTTGCTGCTTGCCTGCAAAATCTGCTGCCCTAACAGGACAATAAGTTGCAATATGTCCTGGTTCATTACAATAGAAGCATATTGGAGATCTGCCATCTGATTTTTTCGGCATTGTCTCATCTTGTTTACCAACCTCCTCTTGTTCAGGTGTTGGGTTCACATCTTTAAGAAGCTTTTCCATAGTAGCTTTCAGATCCCTTCCAAATTGGATTAACCTCTCTTCAGTTACAAATCTTTTCCCATTAATTCGTCTCACTCCTGTCTCAGGGAAGTTCTCAGCTAAATATGGTTCTTCTGTTACTTGCCTTACTCCAGCCTTTTTCCTTGTAGTTTCTTTGCAACATTCATGCCATGTAATCATGTCCACTGCCTCAGTCAATGATCTGGGTTTCCTAATCAGTACCTCATAAGCAATGGTCTGATCCGGTAGACCCTGAAGAAAATGGTGGATTGTCATCTGATTGAATGTTTCTGTTGGACCTATGTCTGGATAGGCTCTATTCATCATTGTCCTGACCCTTGAAGCATACTCTTGTATTGTCTCCTTTGAACTCCTTCTTATGTTGTTCAAACTTGCTCGAACTGTTTCAGGTGGGGTCCTATGTGTAAATCTATCTCTCAGTGCTTGTGAGAATAGTAGAATATCCTCCCTTACTTCAGGTCCAAGAGTGACAGCGAAATTCAGAGCTTCATCTTTGAGACAAAACAATAATTGTTCCTTCTGTTTGTCATATGACCAATTATAACGTCTGGCCATTGATTCAAACTTTAACCAAAACGCATCCCATTCATCATGTTTACCGGAGAATGTGGGAAAATAGGGTCTTGGTTCGAACAATAGTTGGTCTGGAATTCTATATTCCGGTTCATATCTAGGTGCTTGGATTCCTGGAGCAGGCCTATTGGCTGATGCCCTTTCCTTAGGTCTGGCTCCCTGGGGGAGAAGTCTTTCATACTGAAAACCTTCATTTCCATTGTTGCCGCACTCATCCCCTCCTGCAGGTCTAAAGCGGTCTCGTCCTGGCGCTGTATCTACAGCTATACCATAAGGTCTAGGTGCATTCCTCTGTCCATCCCTCATAGAAGAACGTATATGTGGTAGCTGTCCATGGCCTCTCTCCAATGGTATCCTGCCTTCTCGATTAAAACTCTGGGGATACCTTTCCCCTTCCATGAACTCTCTCATGGGAGTATCAAAATCAACAACAGGCTCTCCCTTTACCATTGGTTGCCCTGGCCAGCAAACAAAACCAGGTTCCTCCCTTTCGGTAGCTCTATCCGAAATCTTAGAGGGCGTAAATTCATTTGGCTGACATGTCTCTTCTGCCTCAAAGAGCGAACCAAGATCCTCATTTCCTTCATCCAGTATTATCGTTGTGGCATTAGGGGAACCCTGGATATCAACTCTGCCTCCCTCACACTCCGAGCCTTCACTTGGTTCTGGGTTAGTAGTTCGTCGGTCAGGTACAGTTCTAGAACGCAAATCCATCTTTTGAAAGATTTCCACTGCCCACAGTCAATATGAGAAATGATTTACAACTGGCTGGCTACAACTAAGCCAAAAGACTACAACTCAAGTCTTTATACCAGAAGCTTATCACTCTCAGCCGTGCAAATAGATTATGTCAACAGACAAATTTGCTCACCAACTTTTAAGCTACCACTGCTCAAAAATCAGTGTTTCTTTCCTCTGAAAGAGATGCAAGGTTTAATTTTAGAATTTAAGATTAATTGCAGCTTTAGGACAGCTCTCACGTTAGCTGATCTCAAACTCCGATCAAGTAAGCTCAATCTCAAACCTACTACTAACGCTTAAATGATATCCTAAAGCATCTAATTTTGACAAATTCGCTACTTTTGCCAGATTTTCAACACAAAAATCTTCACGAATAAAATATAAAATCTGACAAACTTCAAAACTCAAACTATCTATGATGGTAGGTCTTCAAAACTGTGTCCACCTTCTTCTTTCAGGTTTTGATCCAAATCTAAAATTTAAAATTACGAAATTACTAATTGGTGAACACACAAACTGACCATGTAATAATAGATCAGAGGACTAACTCCAGAGAATTATCAGGGCTATCACCCAAAGCTGTAACCTGACAAGACTCAGTTGCAGTCCTCTAACCGATTCTGTGAATTCTAAGAGTTAATTGGAAAGACAGAAGATAGACATTTGGGATAGAGCCACACTTGACACGAGTTAAACTTAACTGAATACTGTTATTGAATAAAATATTTCTGAAAATATGCAATGAACTCAGAGCTAAAATTTTCATTAATCACCACCTGTACTGCAATACAGCCCCCTCTTCATCAATACCAAGAATTCTAGCTTCCAAATCACACTTTTGCCTTAAAAGTGTATCAATTTGCTCTTCTTGTTGTTTAATAAGCTGCTCAATTTTTTCAACAAACTGTCTAAAAGTGGCTAAATAATTATCTTCCTGAATTTGCAAATGCTGAATAAGATTTCTTCTCTCAAGCTCCAGCTGTTTGAGAGATTCTTTCAGACTCAAAATTTCGTCTTTCAATGTACTCATACCGATATAACTTGCCAGTGTAAAGATAAATTTCATATATAGTTTTGACTCAAATCTGAGTTCTTTTTAAAACTGGGGATCCAATCCTGCTCATTTGCAAAAATGGATCCCACTTCTGACACCAGAAAAACGGTTGTGTGGTAAAACTGGGTTTAAAACCTCGGGGGCGTAGCCACAAACCCTTTTGGATACCTATATACACACGTCAGGATGACACCACAGATTGATTTTAGCTAAACGAGCCCCGGCTCAACCTGATAGCCGGATAGAGACCAATGGCCAATACTCAGTGTACCAAAATACCTTAAAAAGGGAAGTTAGATAATGACAAAGGCAAGGATAAATTTTAGATGTTTATATAGAAAAGCCTCTTTTACAGCGTACAGACAATGATGCATGCACAGTACATATCCTAAAGTAACTAATTAACTATGTAATTATTTAGCCAAAGTTACCAATTTATCAATTTTAGATTTAGATATTTATTTGTTTAACTAATGCCAGCTCATTTGCATACGGGTAGGGAAAAAGGGGGGGGGGGGAGAATGTGACAGGTTCAGACAAATGGTTCACCCACAAATGTGTAGCTGAACAATCCCTCTGATTTCCTGCACCTTATATACTTGCTAAATGAACAGTCTACGACAAAGCACTGCTCAAAAATTACTAATAATCACTAATTTAGTAATTCCAATAAAATTTAACGTCAGTAAATTCACCATTCAGGTTCCCGAGACAAACTTGGGTATCTCAGAGGTGAACAACTATCACCTCAAAGAACCTGCGGATGATTTACTGGAAAGCACCCAAAAAGGCAAGCATATGCACGATCAGAGCCATATCAGAGACAAGAGACAGACCAAAGAAAGAAGGATAGAGGGGTCTAATTCTATAATTGTCCTTGGTAAAATCCTCATTCAATGCTCCTGAGAAGAATTCATCCTTAACCGGGAAAAACTATAAATTGTATGTACCCTTTTTAGAATCTCAAAGTCAAATTATTTACTTTATAGGTGTATAGCAGAACACATTTGAAGTTAGAGATTTCAGAATCTGTTCAGCAGACTGAGCACATTCAGGGCAAACCCTTATTTAGGCTAGAACCAATGTATATCCGGCCTTCATTAGTACCAAACCAGCAGAACAGATTAACCAGACTCAAATGTCTGTTATCACCCAAAATATGTCCTTATATTCTGCTAAGAAAACCTACTAAAACATAGTCCCAAAACATCAAGGAAAAATCTAATTTCGCCTAATTTTCAGCATATAGCAGAACACATTTGAAGTTAGAGATTTCAGAATCTGTTCAGCAGACTGAGCACATTCAGGGCAAACCCTTATTTAGGCTAGAACCAATGTACATCCGGCCTTCATTAGTACCAAACCAGCAGAACAGATTAACCAGACTCAAATGTCTGTTATCACCCAAATATGTTCTTGTATTCTGCTATATAAATTTGCTAAAGCATAAAAATATCTAAAACTAATTTTAGTGAATCTCAAAAAAGCTTACGTTTAAGTCCAAAGAGTGTCTAAGTAGAAAAAATATGAAAATTAATTATCTATTTTTTGAAAAATATCACAACAGATCTAATAGTTTTGAAGTCAAATCACAGAATGCTGTATGCAAGATGGAACTGGCATTATATTCAACAAATCTCACAGCTATCAGATCACATGACATAATAATACAATTTCATTGGCTACCTGAAATCTAGCTGGACTAGTCAATTTCTACTTAGGGAACTCAATGTATGATTTGCAAGGAAATGACATCATAATTACCCAAACCTATTAATAAACATCACTTCCTGTCTATTGCGCAATACCTCAATATTTACCAAAATATCAAAAAATTTTACTTTCTATATTAAATAAATGCATGCGCACAGTATTTCCATGTACATCCTCAATAAAACAGTAAAATTCACCTCTGAAATAATAAACTCTTAGCCAAAACAACCCTAAATAAGGTCCTATACAATCTAAGTGGTCTAACTATAACAGATTATATGGTAATGCTTTTCTGAAGTGTGATTAGGTCAATGCCCCTACACTGAAACAAAATAGTCCTTAAAAACTATTGAATAAAGTGAAGCCAGATAAGCTTAATACACCTAATGAATAATTATTAATTAGTATTTATGAAAACCTATTTCATTTCAACAATTAGTTGACGAAAACCCCCAAAATCATTGAATCAAAAAGTGTATGAAAATGTCAAATTCTGACAACCGGAACTACTTTTAGCATGGAACATATTCCCAAATAAAAATCTAGTATATAGGATAATATCAGTATTTTCAAAGGATCAAAGAGATAGGAAATATTATTAAATTCATTTTCAAGTAAGATTCTCTATTTTAAACTATTTGTAAAGAGCATTTCTTAACTTTATAAAAAGATGGGTCAGTCCATTACAACATAGGAACCAAATTGACCCTTATACAACTCTCTTCACCAACAATGCAATTTCTCTTTAACCCATGGAGACATAAAAAACAAAAGGTCCCCACAGCCTCACATGTGTAGAACATCAAAAAGCATACCAAAAAACCACAGCTTCAAAATGATCCCAGACCCCAAAAATCCTAAAATTCAATTTGTGATTCGCAAGTAGCATGCAAAAAGATTGAGTCTGACATTTCCACTATGGTGAATCATAAGTAGGCCAAACACACACTTAAATGCGCAGTTGTTCATGTCAGTCTCATATCCCTATGTGATAGAAATATAGAAAAATTTACACTGTCAGTAGCAATGCTCTATTTAAATAAAGTGACAAAAACTCGAAAAACCCTAATTTCAACCTGTTCTTGATCCAGTCTGCAAAATTAAAAATGTGATTCTTTTTAAAGAGCATGCTAAAGGAAATCTATTTCATTGTTTTCACACCAGTGTCAAATTACAGACATTTGCCATGATTCGGATAATTTGGATGTATGCAGTCTTATATCAACAGCTAGCAGACGACAAAAATCAATACCAGCCAGTCGACCCAAAAAATGAATTTTACCACACTATTGAGCATTTGAAGCAAAAGTTGAGTCTTGATAACAACTAACTTCGCTGTTATAATGACGTTTACAAGTCAAAAACAGTACTGTTCTCGTTGTGAAGGCATGCTTAATTGAAAGGGTTTTTTTGTGTTTAAGAAGATGCGAAAAGAGAGACAATTAAGGGTAAGGCACGTTTATAAAAGTTTGCCCCTGGGTATTTAATTCATAAAAAGTGATGTTAATCTGAAGTTGGGGCTAAATGTAGGCTTAACGCTATCTAAAGAAGACGTTTTCAAAGGATCAACTAGCAGAAATGTTCTGGGTGCTTGTGCCACTCTATATATAGCATCAAAAAGATTACTTGACCGCTTGATTCAGTTCGCTGAAAAGTCAAGAAGTGGACAAATACCATTTTAACGTCATAATGGAGCGGCAAAACGTGGCATATTGATGTTTCTAACGTTTTTCAAAATTGAAACTTAATTCTAATGTAAAGCAAAAGGTTCTTAAAACCTTTTGCTTTACATTAGAATTAAAAGTTTCAAGGACCTCGGACAGTTTCCTATTCAATCTGCCGAAATTTTGACAGCCTGTGGCTAGGATAATGCATAACTGACAACTAATAGTTTTGTGCTTAAATCAAACCCTTACATTTAGTGAACCTAGCAATATAAAAATATTTTGAAAATATTGCATAACTATGCCAGGAATTTAGGGTTTAGGGGGTGGGGGTAATCTTTGTGACCAAATTTCATTTCACAGAAAGTCAAAGATTCTTCGAGTATTCACCTAAATACATGTAAATATTATGTTTGCGGCATAAAAATTGAGACGAAAGTGATGCGTTTGCATAAAATTCGGGTTGAGAAGATTACATTTTTTCATCTAAAGAAGTGTGCTGTCAATGACTTTTGACTATTACCTGTAATGTTTCAAGTTCATCCAGATGACTTGTGCACTGAGGTGTATCATATCTGCATACTGTATAAATCATAGTCTAGATAAACACAGATGTTGAGCGTAAAATCGTTAATATTTTTCTTACACGTCAGATTTTATCTATAATTTGGTGCTTAAAAGAACCGTCTCTTTGTGACGGTTCTTTTGAGTACCCACAACATATGTTTTGGTTGAGAAATGAGACAATTAATTACTTTTTAAGCACTCATAACTAAAGCTCTGATACATGCCATTTACCTACAGGTCTTTACAAAATAAGTTTCTAATAAGGTTTTATAATAAAGCGTTTTTGAGCATTTTGACATCGTTCCCCCCGTGACCAATCATGTCGTTTTAATATGATGTGTGAAATGTAAAACTACAACTGTATGCAAAAGGATTAGTTTGGTCACGGGGGGGAAAGCACTTCAGTAAAACTTTTTCTATTTTCTATATGTTGAATAGCAAAAACAGAGTTTTCAGCCCATATTTTTCAATAGGTACTTGTCCAATGAGAAAACGGCTTTTGCGGATAAGTCGAGGATTGAACCTACTATCTTTCTCATGGAAAAAATATCATTTTCTTTAAAACTTTTCTCTGGTCATTTTTATGGGCAATCCTTCATTAAGACTGTCCGAGGTCCTTTCCGATGTAGACGTGTATCCTTTACATGCCCATGACATCAAATTTAACGTCAATTCACTGACGCCTAACCAGATACTTTTTGTCAGGCGGACACTAAAAAACGCACATTTCAAAATCCCCAGACATGTTGATAACATCAAATATGAAATGCATCATGTTCATTCAAAGTGTGGCATCATATTAAAAACCGTGCTAAACTTTAGTTGAGCTGTATAATTGGTCTGCCCTTCGCTACAACGAAGACAAGATAAAACCAGATTCCATTTGTGTCAGCTCGAGATTATGGTACTTATCGCATATGCGCAAAAGCCTCATTAAAAGCCCTATGCTTACGTCTAGAATGCGAGCAGCTTATAATCTAGCGAAATTGTGTGGATGCGTAGGCTTCTATGAACCTCCGTTGCTCAGTCGAAAATACGCTACAAGTACCAAACTTGTGTACGGACCGCCACTATGATAGTGACCCGAAATGGTTTGCGTCAGCAGGAAGCCCGGGAGGGCAATTGCTGGTCAGCTAAATGACCCTAAAGCCCCGGTCCCACAGAGCTTGCGACCGCGGCGCGACCTCTCGGCGACTGATTTTGATTGTGAAATGCATGTATTGCTATTACTTGTATATCTGGACATTGCTATATTAAGAAAATGACGATTAAATAGTAAACATTTCAAATGGAAACATAATTTATCATGTACTATGATATCATATCAAGTAATGGCATATTAAAAAGAGGACCAAGTGACCCTGATCGCTCACCTGAGTTTTGTTTTAAACGTATTATCTATAGGTATCTATTGGAAACTGGCCACGTGCCTGATGACCTGCCTTGTGGTCCATGTTCGGTCCAAGAGTTGTAATTGGAACATATTTAAATGTTGTCTGCCAGCTGATGCTACATACCAAATATCAGGGCTCTAGGCCTGGTGGTTTTGGACAAGAAGATTTTTTATGTTTCCACTATATGTTAGTCAATGTAAAAAAAGAAAGTATGACCAGAAAATGCCACACTCACACACTGCATACAAACCCACGGCACCGTGAGGAAGAGTCAAAGAACAATAACAGCCTCATAAACTATGTGACCCCCAGGACGATGCCATTTTGACCACAGAACCATAATTTGAACAAACTTGGTAGATGCTACATATCAAATATCAAGCCTTTAAATATCTGACAAGAATGTGTTTTAATATGTTCTCTATATAAGCTATAAATAAAACATTGATCCCAAAGGCGGCCTATTGCTTGGCCACACACAACCTTAGTAAGTCTACTAGATGATTCTACATGCCAAATACAGACTGTAGGTTCTGTGGTTTCAAACTAGACTATTTTAAGTGTTCCATTTATAAGCCTATGTAAAACATGTGACCCCATGGTTGGGCCAGTTTTGGCAGAAGGGCAATAATGTAAACAAACTTATTAATGGTATATTAGGTGATGCTACATAACAAATATCAATGCTCTATGCCTTGTGGTGTCAGACAAGAAGAGTCTCCCAATTGATTCCTATAGTGAACGTGTGAGCTCGCAGGCGGGTCCACTTATTAGTCCCTGTGCCCCAAATTGAATAAAATTGGTAGAGGCTTACTAGATGATGTTGCATACCAAATATCAAGGTATTAGGCATTGTCGTTTCAGACAAGAAGATGTGTTTTATGTTTTTCCAATATAAAAATAAAGCAGAGGGCAAAATCCAGAAATCGATGCAATCAAGAACCTCAACTGACCCAAGATACCATATGGGAAAGTGACAAAACACCAAGAAAACACCACACACAAGAGAGCCAAGCGAACACCCCTTTCCCAGCTGGTGATCACATGCCTATGTAAAATATGTTACCTCCAGGAATGTGCCATTTAAACCACAGGGCTATAATTTGAACAAACTTGGTGGAGGTCTACTAGGTTATGCTACACACAAAATATTAAGACTCTAAAACAAGATTTACATTTTAAAAATCTATTTTAGCCCATGTGACCTAGATATCAATGGACTAAACAATTTCAACAATTATTTAAGATGGTCATATAAGAATCATTCCTGCAAAAAAGTAAGTGAGTATGATCAGGAAATATCACAAACCACAGACAACCCCATGGCACCGCGAGGAAGGGCCACTCAACCATCAAGAGACACCAGGAAGACAAATTAAGCAAAGCTATCAGCCCTCTCTTCCCCATCAAGATGATTGCAATACTAGAATGGACATAAAGTAACGTACAACAAAACATAGAACAATTATAGACTCCCACAAAGCAAAAAAGTCAACAACAACAGAACCACCGCCTAAGAACGGACAGCAGCCTAAGCCACCGGGGGTGGGGGGGGGGGGATTAAATGCATTTTACTGGTACCAAATCTTCGCCCTAGATTCTGCTGATGATAAAGTACAAGAAATTTTCAGCTCGCATGGAGGCCTTCTAACTAATGCAATGTATCATCATGGAGAAACACTAAAATCAAATTAACACACCATGATTAAACAAAGTTTGGTTAAAATCAGGATAGTAGTTTGGGAGTTTAAAGGTCTTCATTTTGGTTTATGAGTGGTCATCAGCAGATTAACCGCCAAGGGAACGATTATTTCATGTCTAAGTGAATTTCAATATCTCACCGGACTAAGGGGGCCCCAAGAGGGGACTTACCACCTGTATAGGTTCATTAAGATAAATATCTATATTTTATCAGGAAATAGCTAAGCCCTTTAAGAATCTCTTTATAACCCCGTTCAGGGAATTCATGATCCTCTATTTTGGCTGCCTCTCATACAACATAGGGGAGTCACAAACACATTAATGATTAGTACAACTTTGAGGGTTTAAAATGTAGGGTTTTAATCAGTTTGACCTTGAACTTTGATACAAAGGTAATATCAGCAGTCAGAAGCTTTTATTGACAAAAGAACACCTCGGTCGTAGAAATGAAAGAAGAGTTCATGCTATGAGTCGTATTACAGATTTGGTCTTAATTTGACCTTGACCGTTAACTCCAAGATTATATTGATAATTTGAAATACACACCATAGACAAATATGAACATCGGGGAATAAAGTTAAATGGCAAGTTCTTGTTATTATAGCACTAACTGTGTTACTCTTCAAAACAGATTTAGGAGGACACTTGGTGATGCACAAAATCCATGCTGCTACTGATACCAAAAGGCAAAACCTACTATATTTTTAATTAGCTGATACTTGATTTGGAATGCGTTCAAACCGTACGCACTGATAATATGTGTAAAAGAAAGACAATAGATTAAAATGAATGTACTAAATAATAACGTCAAAATGATAAATCAGGTACTTCCATTCTACATTATATATGGGCCAGGATATGATGAAAGGTACCTTATGTTCGCGATAATCAAAATCAGGCTTATGTTACTTCTGCAAAGTATTACATGTTTAGAGCATTTTCTGAAAATTGAAGTGATTATCTTCAAAACTGGTGATTATATGGATCTAAGAAACAACATATGTAATCAGGTTTGAAATGTGACGTCAAAACGGCGTTATAAGTATGATGACGTCATATTGTTGGTCTATATTAGTTTGTCGATTATTGCGTGCTCAGCATAAAAATCTAGCAAATATAAAATTTTCTCATGTCTTTTACACGTGATAATAAAAATGATGATGAAGTTACATGAATTTATATCTTCTAGGTCGTATTATAGGCATTCAAAATCACCCACTAGTAGGTGTTCTGATCTGAGTGTTCACATGGCAACACCCCTTATAGAAAAACTTTAAAAAAAGTATAATAAGAAACTTTTGCTATTTTGATGGGATCAAAGTTTAAAAGCATTTTCATGGAAATATAAAGGCATGTAATTTTATGGTATTTTAAGTATTTTTTCAAATGTCTCTTACGTAATAATTGCTTTGATGTCTTAAGGTCTCTTTTGTCAGACCCACGTCCTTATGTATTGCATTAAAATAGGCCTAACTGTTTTAATGCATAGCTTAGTTGGCTAAATATACGAGGACTGTTCAAATATGAATGCGAGTAACTTCATAACTTTCTTCACATATATGCTACGACAAAATGCCATACCGTTCTGGAAAGAACTATTTGTCGCTTTTAAAATGGCACCAAACATAAAGAAACACTAACTTTATTTCTCGAGTTACAAACTCTTATGTAAAGGCTATTCCTGTATACTGAAGTTTTTCTGAAGCAAATAGCAAAGCATGTTTTGGTACATGTGCGGATATTGTGTCATATCTTTGTAAGTTTTAGAATAAATATCACCAAATTTTAGATGCAAGTTTAAGTAACAATCCAAAAGTTGCTTGCAGGATAAAGTTTATATAATCCTGTTTCAATCTTGAGTAAACAGGCACGTTGTGACGTCATTAATTTTATGATAAACGTCATTTTCAGTTATCTACTGGTGATAAAATAATGAACATCGCTGTGTCGTTTTCTTTGCGTTTGCTGAAAACATGCTAAATATGTCATAAGGGATTTTTCAAAACGCGCCGTCCTCTACTTACAGAGAAATCGCATTTTATACCATTTTCAGGCATTTTTCTGCCTTTTAATGACTTGTTTACATTAATTAAAATATGTTCAATCTGTCTAGTCCTCAGGACCAGGTGAGTAGTTTTATTGTTAATAATGCCTATAGTGGTCAAACTTAATGTTTACTTCAAATTTAGAATAAAGCTGCAATCTTATGACAAAAAAATAAGTATAAATTATATAACCCCCTCAATTAAAGCATGTTTGACTTAATAAAAATGCTTTTCAGCGTCTAAAATTTACCCAATATCCATCAATAATTTGTAGCAACAACTCAGTATGAGCGAGCAACATATTGTCTTTGAGATGAAACTAGTTTAAATGTTGCTTCGTGCATTTTGTTAGAGATAAGTTCAACTGAAAACTGAAAGGTGGTGTTTTGTTTACCATTTATTTGCAAACATAAGGAGACTGTAGTGAAAACAATTCGTTGTAATTTAACAAAAGCATGTCGGATTTTCACAATATTCACAGAATCATTATATAAGAATATGGGGATACTTCCTTAAAAATGTCAAGAAATTTCACCGATTTATCGAATGATTATACGCTCGTCTATATCGTTGGTATATGTTCGAATCATTGAGTTTGTTAGTATACTAACGTGACCCTCATTCAAAGGACTATAGCTCGATAAGCATACTGTGTTGTTCTTTAGGTCTGGTGCCAGTTTAAGGGTGACATATAGTCCTTTATAGAAACGTTTATCATTTTGTTGTAGCATATATGTGAAGAAAGTTATGAAGCTACTTGCATTCATATTTAAACAGTCCTCGTACACCCTTACTGCTTTAGAATTTTGAAATTATTTGCAGTTTTGCATTTCTTTTCACCCAGCCAACTTTTGCTCATTTTAGATGCTATATATGAGTCTTTCAATGAGGGTGCCCTTTTTTGAAGCCTAATAAAGAATCACTGCCCCAGTTTTGAAAAGTAATTCCAGTGGTTTCATAATGTACAGTTATACAACTTTCCATTGATATATCACAATCCTATTTTACAAGTAGGGAGAGGTTCCACTTCAACTGAGCGACTTATAATTTGCCAAATTTTTCCTCGATCAATAGGTTATTTAGAGAAAACATTAACACATATTCTTGCCAGAATACAAAATGCCCCATTTGATATTTAGTATGTAAAATTACCTAGTGGTACTCTACCGAGATTGCTCAAATTATGGTTATGTGGTCAAAATGGCCTCATCCTGGATGTCACAGAATTTACATTGACTTATAAATTGAAACATACAAAATCTCCTGGTTTGAAACCACTAGGTCTAGATCCCTGATATCACCCAGTGGACCATATTTAAATTTGCTCCAAATAGAGCTCTTGGGACAAAAATGGCCCCGCCAAGGGTTCACCAGGAGCATGGTTAGTTTTTAATAGATACATATAAATTAGAAGTTTCAAACACAAACTCAGGTGAGCGATCCATGGTCACTTGGCCCTCTTTTAGTGTGTGTACTTGATATGATATCACAGAACATGATAAATGTTCTTTCCATCTGATATGTTTACAATATATGTCATTTTCATAATATGACAATGCCCTGGTATCTATGAAATAGCATAACATTTCCCAAAATATACCTGAATATAAAAATGTCAGTTTTCGAGGCAAAAAAAGAAAATATTTATGCAGGTTTTATAAGTAAACACGACGAGATATGTGTAAGTTGAATAATGCAGCATCAAATTTAAAACAAGATAAATAAAAACTATAAATAAAAACTTTATCTGTCCGATTACAAAAATTTGGATTATTTTTTTATTAAAATACTGATTTTCACCCAAAAATAAAATCATTTCATTTCTGACTTTGACTTCACAATAAAGTCAGGTCAGGATTATATAAAACTCAACGATCATTTTTCAGCCTTTCTTTGCCGGTGTCGTGTAACTGTTGTTGCAAATGGATTTCAGAAATTCGCAATTTCACTTCTAAAAACGAAGTTTTTGCCAAATTTTAACAACACTGCCCCTCTTTGAAAAAGTAATTCCGGCGATCCAAGAAACTTCAACATCTTGCCATATCATTCATGCAATCGTTTTCCATTTTACAGATGGGGAGGGGTTCCGCCTTAAATAAGCGACTTTTTGCCAGTTTTTTGCTCTACCATTACCCTCTCCGCGATTGTCAATTTTTAGTCGCAGTGAGGTCGCAATCTCTGTGGGACCGGGGCTTAAGCAATGTGTTCGACATTTTGAATTTGATACCCCTTTTCACTGTCCTCTTTAAAATGTAACCCTTTGCACTGTGTCCAGTCAAAGATAACAATTTTCAATGTAGATATACAAGGAAAAATACTGTACTTTGCTGAATCCAAAGTTTTTAGACAGTAACATATACTGACGGACTTTAAAAACGCAACACTTGGATAAGAAATTTAATTTATGTCTCGAAAAAGAAGACAGAGCAATAGTTTTGATTGTGTGTTAAAGAGCATTCATTTGTAAGTAAAACATGGAAAACTTGTCCAACTAAGATGAAATTAATGCATTAAAATGTAAACTTTTTGAGATAGGGGTCAACTGTTTTATGTGACCAAATGTTATGAATGAAAGATTCCATATTTTTTTAAATCAAGAAACGCTAGAAGCATCAAATTTGTATCATGGACTTTGTTAGCCATCGAGGAATCACTCTCATATTGATTGGCAGATCTGCGATGCAGCTTATTTGCGTATATGACGTTTATCTGGGTGTATCCTTTCATTGAATAGCTAAAAATCTCCTCTACTTAAGGAATGTTTAAATGGCTAAATTCATACGAAGCATTTAACGTCGTCCAGTTAAGTTTTACAATTAAAATTAACTGTTTAATGAAGGAGCCAACTCATGATGACATTATCGAAGCAAAGGAAGTTTAAATTCAACAGTCTTTTGGAAGATATAAGGGGAAGTTAGTGTTGCGTAATTAAAGTCCGTCAGTATATGTACAAACATTGTGTACACAGACCAGATCAGACTGTACAAGGGTCACAATTCTGTATGCACCGTTTGCATCATAAATTCTACTGTAATAAGACACTGTACAAGAGTCTAATACTTCATCTGGCATTTTGGTTTAACCCCCAAATCACAGCGTTTATAGCAAATATTTTTTTTTTTAAAAAAAACACACCCTTTTCCAACAAAAATAGCATTTTTCCTATCCTTAACGATGACGGCGCTGCGCACTGCCCAGCTTGAAAAAAGTACCCCCTCTCATCTTTTTTTTTTCACGCATCGACCACCAAGTGCCCCCCCCCCCTCCCCCCTTGGGACAGAAAGTCGGAAAATGTTCATATTCATTGAGCAAGCGGAACGGTACGCATCGATGGGCATATTTTCAGTTAATTGACTGTATTTGAAGCATCTTCATCTGTGGGTAAGGCTGATGGATAAGGCGTTGAAGTAGGCCCTATAACCGTTATTTAGAAAGGAAGACAAAATTAGTGGGTCATTTTTGGAAATTGGGACATCATGCGAGAAAAAATACAGCTCGGGGAACAATTTAAGGTACATGTACTTCGCTAGGAGAACCCCAAGCGTGTTTAAACATAAGAGTAAGGGGTCATTCATTATACAATGTACATGTATTGTTGAATACTTTAACATTACTTACCATGTAGATATCTTTGTCCAACTTGGTGCTGTGCGTGAGGATAACCCAGGCTTGCGTACGCATGTGTGACGTGGAAATGTAGATGGTCGAAGTAGAAGTAAGCGTAGAATGCGAATGATATCGTCAGACAAATTGCCATTCCCTGCAAAAGCCATAGTTTGATCTCAGTTCATAAACGGATCCTATAGTTACCATTCATACAAAATTAAAAAAAAGGTACTCTTCCGCAAGTCTCGCCGGTGATACTAGCGCCAACTTTTGCCACAGTTTGGACATGTGCGGATCCAGAGTGGGGGGGGGGGGGTCCGGACCCCTCTGAAAAACCACAAAAATATAGGGTTTCTTAGCAATTCTGGTCCAGATCCCCTGAAAAATCACAAAGCTGCCGAGCAAGCATTCAATGTTGGGCCATCATCGGCCCGCCAGCGAATGATGGCCCGCTTATAGTGGTATTTGGATCCTCCCACCCCTCTACAAGTAAAAATAAAGTTGGACCCCCTCTGACAAAATTTACTGGATCCGCGCATGTTGGACCAAGCTCAGGACCTCGACTAAATGTCGGTCCTGATCTGGATTCAAACCGTTTGTTTGAAACCCTGATAGTGTTCATGAAAAAGTTAATTTGAAAAAAAAAATCAGCTGAGAAAACTTCAAAAGCTTGAAAAATTACCCACCGCATACACAGATATATAGGTCGAGCACCACTGGATAGCTGTGCATATTTAGTCTTTGTAATGCTTTTATCGAGGGCAACCGAGTCCGGCTAATTCACACCGGATATGTGACGAGTAAGAGTGTGACATTCAAAAAATATAGTAAATTGTTTCCGATGGGCACCGTGTAGCATCGACTCCGGAACTTGCTACCAACTTTATTGATTATTAACAAATGGCAGGCATGACGACGGTAAGAAAAAGTTGTTATTAGACTGTTTTATCACGGCGTTATGCGTTAAGATGGATATATTTTTATCTGAACATATTCATCTTTGAAATATACACCCAACAATGATATGAAAGTGATTTTTAGTTAACTTTTTAACTGTAATTGTAGCTGCCTGGTACCGCGAAAAATCATGTCAGCTTCAAAACTCGCCTTGTAATCTTGTAAGTGGAGGATGCCAATTCAATCCGCTATTATGCACATGTATTGAAATCACTAGTGTCTATATTGAAGCAAAAGTTTTCTCCAAAAACTAACGGAGCTGGATATAATCAAGAGAAATTTCCGACGACTTGAGTACGGCAATTTGCGACACAACACAGAATCACAGGACGGCGTCTTGCTAGTGAACAGTACGGCGACTTATTTTGAAAATGATAGAATTCTACTCGAAGAAGCTGTCGTTGGGAACCAACCAATGTCCGTAATGATTCAAGAGGGCCAGTATGGTCTATAATGGATACATAGTACAAATTTGTGAAAGTATTTAATCAGATGTTCCCGAGTTTTACGTTGAAAGGTGACGTCATAGGATTTGTGATGAAATCGGAAATGTTATTTATGGGTCAGCATCAAAACACCAAACGGCCACCAATCCTTACTCCAATTTTCCCTGTCCCATCACACACTCCAGCACACCAACTCAATAACAAACCGTTTACTTGCCCAGATAAATGGAACACTTCGACAAACCATTGTCTCGTGTACTGACATACTTGCCGGGGTGGGGGTGGGGGGAGGACTGATATTTTCACACATATGTAGGCTCAGACCATTTTTGGGGGTTCAAAATATTTTAATTTCATTATTTTGGGGGATTTTCATGTATATATATAAATGAGAGTACCCCCCCCCCCACACACACACACACACAAACACTGGACACACATGTACGTCTAAGTGCACCAGGGTTTGGTGCTCATCGCATTTGCGCATGCGCGGATCCAGATTTTCACTTTTTTCGTATGTTTATTTCACAGAGGGGCCCATTTGCTAAGGTCCCTTACAAGTTCCTTTTTTTCTAACAGAAAATTATAGTATTTGTATTAATCGCCCTGTGAGAGGCCCATGCACGATGCGCAAAAGTCTGCTTTAAAGGTTGTGGTTATCCTGGTCGTGAGATTGTATGGAATACGTGCTGGTTAGTTTGCGGTTGAGCCTGGTCCGATATGGTTTTGTGGAGGTTTGGGGGTGCTTCAACGGACCCTCTTGTATTGTAATGTAAATGTTGCAGGTATTCATGCGTGTATCCAGGGGAGGGGGCAGGGATCTCTGGATCCCCCTGAAAATCGCAGAAATATAGTATTCCCTTGCAATGATGGTCCAGTGAAGAATCATAAAGTGGCCAACTTAGCATTCAATGTTGGGCCATCATCGGTTTTGTGAATATTGATCAGTGTCTCCACATGTAAAGTAACATAGCATTTGAGATGTAGCTGATTTGTTTTTGCTGCTCGAACACATTCAAATGACTGTTTGAAAACTATCCAGATTGTGTTATTGCGTTGTTGGGGACTCACATCTTTATACATACACAATTGTTCACTTGTCGCATGTCTAATTATGATACAGATATTAAATTGCTTATAAGTGAATTTACTTCTTTTTCATGCCCAGTTTGGGTCCTGGATATAAACCTCTCGAAGAAATACCTGTAGACAGTTGCAGGCGTTTGCTGGCCTTTTACTTTTCAAATTTTAAGAAGCTAACTCGAATTGAAATATCGGCGTAGATCCGAAAAGATTATTCATTGCCAAACAATGAAGATTATTTTGGATTTTAATTGATAGATATTTGGGAAGATAATAACAGATACTTTTTCAGGAACAGATATTTTTTTTTACCTTACTCGCATATCTCAAGTAGGATATGTAAGAAAAAGACCCAATGCTCGCTGCACGGAATCACATGATTTGAAATGGAAAAAAATCAAACTGTGTGGTTCTTTACAATGATGATGGTCACTATTGGCGAAATTATTTTGATTTTTCAAGCATCATTTGATAGACAAACCTCATGCTGCCGGACATGAACTGCTGAAAGGCTGTTAAAATGATAATAGCCACCTGGTATGGCACAGGATTTCAGAAAGGCGTAATCAAGAGTACCATACAGTTTTCAATTCTGAGGTCCAGAGACTATAAAACTTTTTCATGCTCAACTGAACTGAGCATAAAATTTATCATGCTGACAAATATTAAATTGCCAACGATTGTTGACATTTTAACATTTATTAGCTGGTTGGAACAACATCTGAGAGCCTGAGAGCATGAACAGTGTTCAATTGTCAGTGTTTTAGTTTTTATGAGTGTTTGTAATTTTTATTCTCAGTTTAGTTGAGCATGAAAAAGGTTTTTTAACCTTGGGACCAGGGTACAGAAATCCCTTAAGTTTACGCCAAGCGATGAGTGACTGTCCTGTCTATTTCGAATCTTGACTGTGTCAGTGGCGGATCCAGGACCGCTTATGCTGGGGGTGCTCGATAGATGGACACCGACAGTCAATATATTACAGACACAAATAGCGCAAATCAGTTTCCATATAGAACTGTGTCCCATAGAAGCAAGATACTCTATTGGCCTATATACCACTCCCTTGAGTTTTTGGCTTTCTGGTTTCGGAGATTTTTTTTTTTAATTTATTTTGTTTAAAAAAGCAAATGTCCCCGGCGCGTGATCAATTTGAACCCCAGGTGCGTGGTTGGGTTAACGTATAGAAAACATTAAACACTAAACTTTGCTAAATATTAAAAGTATAAGCTGTGGAAAGAAGATTTTTTTTAAAAAAAGTTTTTTCCCCATTATGATTATGGACGCTATTAAAGCCAAATGATCGTCAGTATTTGGTAAATTTTGACCCAAGATGCATGGTTGGCAGAATTTATGGGACTACAAGCTGCGGGTCTTTTGGTTTTAGGGATTTTTTAGCTAATGACTCCATGGCTAGTATAGACACCAGGAACATGGATGGCAGGATTTATGTAGGTGACCACAAGGATACATCTATAAGCTGTGGGTCTCTCCGTTTCAGAGAAAAAGATTTTTATTTTTTTCCCATTATAAGTCTATACATATACCAGTCAGCCCAAAAACCACATGCAACCTTTCCCCTTCCATACCTGATGATGTTTTATGTGTAATTTGACTAAAATTAGTCCGCTGATGTACTTCTTTGAAAACATGAACGGAAGATGCCATGACGAACATTGGGCCATTGGTATACTAAAACTTCACATGATTTTACGTGGTCATGTGAGCTAACAATATTGTTACTCAACTGGGTCCGCATTTAGATTATTTCCCAGTTGATTGGAGGGGAAGGTAGTGAAATAATTCCTAACTGCTCCCATCTAATAGATACAAAAGGGCCTGGAGTGGAGCTTTGCCAGTGACTAACAACTGTCCTTCTCTCAATAAGAAGGAATGGGAATGACTGTAGAAAATAGTTCATGACCAATTTCAACAATAGAATGGAGCTGGACGGGATGAGCGAACTCGTGACAGCCTGATCGCTAGTCAGACCCACATCACACACAGTTGACACGCACATACACGCACGCACGATATGCAAGACTGGCATCGCTGATAGGATAGTGTCAATATCTTATGTGCTAGTTCATTTTTAAAACGTCTTATCGCACGCAATGTTGCCCAGAGAAGGCTGAAACTTTGATGACCCGAATCAGAGTGCGCATCCGTGTTTGTCAGCAAAAAATAAAGACTCCAGCAAGACTGCGAACAGGTCATGGAAAGAGCACCACGGCAAATGTGTGCGGCGATTTTTAAAAAGAAAAATGTTGTTGGAGAAAAAGCGTCAAAAAGTACTTATGACTAATTATATTTTAAAACTATATCCTTTGAACATTTCACTTTATTGGTGTCACGCACGCACAATATGCACAAACTTGCATTGCAGATACGACAAGAATCAAAATCTCGTGTGCTAGGTCATTTTTTTTTTGTTTAAACCCGTCTTATCCCATGCAATGTTGCCCAACGAAGGCTCTCGCTTGGATGACCCAAATCAGAACACGCATCCGCGTATGTCAGCGCATCATGAAGACCCCAGAAAGACTGCTAATAGGTCCTGGAAAGAGCAGTAAGGCAAATGTCTGCGGCAATTTTTAAAAAGAAAAATGCGATTGGGGAAAACGCTATTTCTACTGTCCAATTTTAAAACTAAATCCTTTGAAAAATTCATATTATGGGAGATAGCTGCGAGAAAACTTGATTTTTCTGCTAGCGAACAACAAAGGCACAGATCAGACTGTGATGATGTCGAAACCAGTGTATTTGTCTGTTGAAATTGTAAGAGATAACCCTACCTCAGGCAAAATTTCTATACCACAGCTAGTCTCTGTAGCTGAGCAAAATGGATTGTCCCTTACCTGGTCGCAACCCCAGTATTTATGTCAACATGCTTGTGCATCAACTCTGCATGCTAACTGATGTTATCTGCAGACTTTTAATTATATTAACTTCTATTAAAAATATCTTTCATGTCTCGGACCGGGTTCGAGTTCATGTATACGTCATAATTTCAAGCAGTCTGAAACCTTATAAAATTTCGGGCCTGATCTGAGTCAAGACTGTTCAGTGGTGTTACCACCACTGGTGATTCGTGATCAAAGAGACCGACAATTTCAAAACAGACCACGGGTATTCTATCAGGTCGCGCGCGTCGTGTCAGTGGCCATGACGCGTGAAAATATACATTACATATGAAAAAATGTCAAACTCCAAATACATAACCGCCCTTTCAGCGGTTTGCAGGAATATCGTTTTCAATAATGAACGCATAATTTGAGGAAAGCATTTCGCCAGTTATCAAGACTTGTTTACAAATTTATACAAAATGTATCAGTTGTTTGGAATAGAATGTTTAGAAATTCTCTTTTCGCACTGACTTGAAGATATGGCTATCCAAATTTGGAGGTAACTCAGGTTGCCTAGTTACGCAGTCGGTCAGCTGATTTGCTTTCCACTGATTGGTAAAACTTAATTTTATGATTAGGTGTGACAATTAACAACCGTTTAAATCTCTTGGGTGCTGACTTTAAAACCGCCCTTTTACAGAACATGCTAAAAGATGACTACCGTACATTGAGAAGAAAAAAGGTAGGTTAAGATATTTTTACCATGGACTCAGCTGGGGGTGCTGAAGCACCCAAAGCACCCCCCCTAAATCCGCCACTGTTCTATGGGTAATGAATGACCCACTCCTTCATGCGTCCAGAGTAAACTGTACTCAGGCTGTACCGATGGGCAGGCTATTCTAAGTCATCGCTGGGCACATATAATCATAAAGCACTCTAAAGCGTCATTTCGATATTTGGTACTTTTTCGCCCAAAATCGCTAGTCATTACCCAGTCAGCAAACCGATATCTAACCATCATCGGTCCGATATCGTTCAGATATCGGCTAGATATCGTAAACGACATCGGACCGCTTATCGTTTTGCCCATCGGCTGAAAGTCGGTCCGATATCGTGGCGGCTACACATCGGTCCAATATCGGGCGGATAGCGTTTTAGTCATCGGACCGATATTTTACCATCATTGGACCGATATAGCGTATATCGGCTAGATATCTTATACGACATTGGACCGATATCGTTTTGCCCATTGGCATCAAGTCGGACCGATATCGACTTAGATGTTTTTCATTCTCTACTCCTCCAAGACCACCTGGGTGGGTTTCATTTAAATGGCTTTACACACAAACATGGCTAGCAGTGATCCTTTTTTACTTTCAGAGAAAGCACTAGCCAGATGTCACATCTGGGCCATTTTGTTGTGCTTCCTCTCATTTTCTATTTATAGGTCTCTTCCTTTATAATAAGTTTAGATTAGCCTTAGGGAACTTTTTAACCAATAAATTGTGACTATTTTCTTGTTCATAAATTAAAACATATCAAAACACAGCTTTGGCATATCTATGTATACCATATACACAAATGCTGAAGGTTTCTTGATGATACATATACTAAATGTGTGTGAAAAAGCAATTCTAATGTATCTAAGTCCAATTTTGGTAAGGGTTAATTACATATATGATGGGATTGTCTGTTCTAAGATCCCCTTTAAGGGTTTTAGAACCCATTCGAGAAGTGAAAGAGGTCCAGAATTATATAAGATTTAATTTTGTCTACCATTACAGCATTTAGCACAGACCCTGATGAGACTCCGCGTTTTGTGGCGTCTTATCTGGGTCTACACTATTTGAAAGTGCTCCATTTTTGCATAATGCATTAACCACGTCCTGACAATTGCGTTTATTGAATTTTTGTCAAACCATACCTCTGCATAGGACACTTGTTTGGAGCTCAATTTGTTTAAATTGACCGCATTGAGACGGTTCTTTCGAGTACCAACAACATGTTTTGGTTTAAGAAAAATTGGTTCAGAACAAGTTATCTTTTATAATATCACACTCTAACCTAGAGGCCTGATTATTATGTATCATTCCCTATCACAGACCAATTAATAAAATTTTCGTTCCTTCATTAGTGGCCGTCCACCCTTCCCTATCATTATTGCTCCTCCATTTCTCTCCAAATAAATTATTACTGTCTGATCCTTCATTAACCCGTCCCTCCCTATAATGAGCATTGTTCCTACTTTTATTAGTCCATCCTTCCCTATCAATATTGTTTAAGAAGCATTCCTTATCCTGTCAAAGCATGTGTTATAGCTGAACACGTCTGCGAAAATGTTTAGAAATTACATATATTTAGGACATGCATATGTTAAAAACCTAAACGTGCCTTAAACAGGTCTAAACATGTCCCTTTGTATTGGACCCATATGAAAAGCCAGCTTAATGTCCATGTGGCCCCTTTGTAATGTGCGTGCTGGACTAAGGCTCTTGTGCTGACCTCTGGACTTGACTATTCATAAATGTAGGAACAAAAGTGGTCCCACTCAATAAATTTGACAGGGATATAGAGTAAATATGTTGACTTAGGGGCCCAAATTCAAAATTAAGCATATGAAGTTTGGGCATTTTCTGCAAAAAAGTAAAGGGCCATGGGCCCCTATTAGGGCTTATCCCTGTTTGCTGTATACAGTTGTGAATTCTACTCGGGTCAGAGACCATATTTTACCAGGGAGCACAAAACATTGTCTCAATGTTGAAAGCCGAAGACTCAACACTGATTCAAAACTAGGCATTGATTCAGCGTTGAAGGCTTAACATTAAAACAACATTGAATTATATACTGAAGGACTTTAAAAACGCAACACTCATACAACAGCTTAAATTTTTGCCTCAAAAACATATCAAACCGATCAACTTGATTCATTGTATATTAAAGAATGTTCTTTTGTAAGTACATGTAATACATGAAAATTATGTCCAGTTAAAATGAAATGAACACATTAAAAATATAAACTAAGACAGGCAGTGGTGTGGAAATAGTAAAATTTTCTACTTGTCCAGGGACAAGTACAAAGCCAAAATGTACTTGTCCATAGAAAGTTTTACTTGTCCGAAAGAACGAATAAGCTTATAACTTAAAGTGCTTAAACAATTTACTTGTTCAAAAACAGTATGAAACCAGCTATATATCAACTCTTGTAAACAGTATGGATCCTGATCAGCTGGCTTATCTTGTAAACAGTGTAGATCCAGATCAGCTGGCTTCTGAAGAAGCCAGCTGATCAGGAACCATACTGTTTTCAATACAAGATGTGAGCTCGTAATAATCAATCAAAATATGAAATACAGAATTGTATTAACTTAATACATTTGTACTTGTCCAAGGACAAGTAAATAGAAATTTTCAACTTGTCCTGGATGAAATGGGACCACGTCAGACAAGTCAGGCATGGTATTTCCACAGCCCTGAAGACAGGGGTCAATTCTTTCATGCAATAAAATAAAAAGAAAGTTTAATACTCCTTAAATCAAGAAACATCATTGTGTGCGATGAACCTTAGTCATCTAGAAATCACTCTCATATTGTTTGGTGGGCCTGCGATACCACTTGATTGCTTATTTATCTGTTTGTTCCCATTTATTCAATGTAACATAAGAAATGTTGCAGTGGTTAAATTCACACAAAGCAGTAATGTCAAGTTTTTTGTACAATTAAAAATAAAGCTTGGCTGAAGAAGCCAACTCACCGTGACGCCATCCAAACACTAGAAGTTTACATTGAAGTTGATTCAATCAATGAAATGTTTGTTAAAAAGATATAAAGGCAAGCTAGTTTTGCTTTTTTTAAAGTCTATCAGTATAGTTGGATTCAAAAGTTGAGATTGATTCAACATTGAAGACTAGTAAATGATGAAGATTAAACACCTAACCTTGATTCAATGTTGTACACAATAAAGTAAGGCCAGAATTTGTTTTATAAATTAATTTACGACAGAATTTACCCTAAGATTTAAGCCCCACCAGATAATAAAATTTCTGTAATAAATTTTGAAGAAAAAATATGTTTATCACAACATCGCTTCCGGGAGTGATATAACGCCATGCAATAAAATAGATAAACCACTAGCTAGTGGTTTACAGATTTGTAGCATAACTCAGTGATGTCCACTATAAAGATGCGTAAAAGATTGCAAAAACGTTTTCATGCCAAAAATGTGATGTTAAAGTACTTTTTATAGTGTCATGTGATATCATTGCGAAAAAGCGATAAAATGCTTGTCAAGCCTTGCATTTTATCTCTTTTCCTCAGGCTCAACTCATTTAATAAATTCAATAAAACATGAGCACTCATGTAAGATCCTCTATTATATCAAGGGTTCATACTGGCAAGTTTTAATAAAATTCAAGGACTTTTCAAGGACTTCTAAAAGCCTTTCCTACGGTTTTCAAGTACTAAAAACTGATCTATGAGTTAAAATTCTACTTTAGAAATGCTAGACTGAGATAATGGAGACATTAGTACTAGAATTTTATACTGTCAGAGTTAGGTGTCTATCAACAGCCCTAAGTCCTACAGAAAACAGTAGAATTCAAGGAATTTTCAAGGCTTTTGAGTGATTTTCTGGACAGTACTTTTCAAGGAAGACTTAATTTTCAAGGACTTTTCAAGAACACCCTCTAAATTCAAGTACTTTTCAAGCCTGTATGGACCCTGTAAATAAATTACCTGTATCTTTTGTGAGAATTTACTTCTATTTAGTAGACTGAAGCTTTCCTCACCTTTTTATTTCGTCCCCTTGACTTATTCAATTTTTATAGCTTTCCATAAATCAATTTGTAAAAAATTCTGACCTACGCATTGGTTCAACATTGAGACTTAATATTGAACAACATGACTACAAATATCACAGATTTTAATTTCCATTCAACTTTTTTTTCACATGTTATATCAGAGATAGATGAATGTAAATGATTCCTTGTGTCACCGCCCACCTCTGAACATTCTAAGGCATATCTAGGGAACTTCTTTTATTTCTCCCTAAACCACAGGCTCTGATACTTTATGAGAAGCCTTCGCCTTCTGAAATGTAAAAATACCTGGATATCACTTTTAACACATTTATGATATTTCAGATACATTTGGGCCAGCACATGAGATTTTTGCTATATACAAATGTTTAAGTATTGCATATGTGCAAATGCCCTTTTTATGGTCACTACTGACACCAATAACCATAACTCTTGCATGACTAAACACATATTGCCTTATAACTTCAATATTTGTTATGGTATCTACCTGAAACTTACTGACATAAGTGGTATTGGTATGGCGAGTGCAAATATAATGCCTTAAGCTATATCTAAAAATTCAGCAAGAGTTACTGCCCCTGTTTAATTAGTTTACCATTGTTTTGTATGGGAAAACTGGAGTTAATTGAGTAAAAACTCAAAAACTTGAAAACTTATTTTATAAATTGGTTGAAAGCTGTTCTGAACCATGACTTTGTCAAGCTGTAGATTAAAATTTGCTTCTGTCACATTTTTATTTTTTTTTTCGAACATGAGTTATTGCCCCTAAATATTGATTTTTACATAGAAATGGGTCTAAAATCTAATTTTCTCCAATAACTTGCTCACTAAGGATCAGATTGCAGTAAAATCATATACAAGATACTTGGTTTGATACACCTTTATGTTTGTTTACCTAAGTTATCTAAAATTTTGTCCTCAAACATGAGTTATTGCCCTTGGTTTTGCATTTTAAGGTGAAAAATCAATAAAATATGCCTTATGAATGCATCAATAGCCCAAAAATATTGAACGAATTTTGAATTACCATATAATATTGATACATTCCGATGACTTCTTCAATTATCTTTATATATCACCGACAAAAATGTGTGTTTGTAACTGTTTGAACCATTTTTAACTCTTTCATTGTGCCAGAGTTGATAATAATTGAAAACAGTGTGTGGGGTAACAGAATTTATTTAAATTATTTGTCAGGGAAAACTTTCATTGCAAGCTGATCTTCTCAGAAATAGTTTCTGCCTATACGGATTGAATCAAATCATGTTTGGTATGTTGAAAGTAAAATTTTTCCTTGTTATGCAGTTAATAAGTTACACAATTGAAACTGTTCATTACAGGGCGTAGGGGTAGTAATCAAGGCATACCTTTCTTTCGAAACGGTGAAAATTGCTTAGATTTCACACAGATTCTCAGCTTACGTACTAATGTTAAAGATATACAAGTTTCACAAAAATCTAATTTTTTTTTTTATTTCTTAAAATATTTGAATACGTAGTGATCGAACGTAAAAATTGAAATAATTTTAACTATTCTTTTTAATGTAAAAGTTGGTCAATAAATATGTAATAGCTAGATTCCCATCAATTACCATTCCTGTATTTCAAGTTCTGAATCAATAATTCACAATATTCCATAATCATCAGCTACAATATCATAGACCTGTTAATCTCTTACTTCAACCCTGAGCATTTTAGGAGAAAAATGGCATATTATGCATGTCTTTGTAGAGCCCAAATACTAAACAGTGATTTTTTCAAAAAGCTTTATATCATTATTAATAAAATGAAATAGCAAATAACAGAAAATGAAGAAAATCTATTCTTTGGAAAAAAATGCCCAGATGTCAGTAGTGACCTTAAAACGCCCACAATGAAGTATCATTCAAGCATAGCTAAAGGTCTAACTTTTAATTGGAGACTTTATCTACACCCATACCATACCTAGTGTAAACAAGCAGCTGATGTTCTTAAGAGGTTAAACTTCACATTAGTGCAGGCTCAGCTGCGACTCCAATGCTCTGAAATATGATTTATACATGTATCTGACCATTTCCAAATTCTCAATGTACTGGCTCATTTGTGGGTCTCTTCGAAGTAAGTGAAGTCTTAACTTTGCAAGAGACCTGAAGTATTCATGACTCCATGAACCTTCCAAAAATTGAATTTATTGCTTATATTTACAAATATTATAAATATCTAAAATATAAAAAAATATTTTTAGCCTAGGAATTAAAACAGTTTTGTACTTAAAATATAATCATATTAACAATATAGTCAGAGTGTAAAATGGAAAAGCAGAACAGCCAGCTTGAACACGGACAGCCAATGGAGCAAACAAGAGGTTTGCTTTGCTCAGGTGTGGCTCGCTGTCAATCAAAACACCAATGTCACTTCTGGCTAGTGTTGTTCGATTATTGGATTTTTCATAATCTATCATCGAAAATAATCCGTCAGGAGGTTTCGATTGATGATCGATTATAATCGAAAATTATCAAATGAAAGGGTCCACAGGTTCCATCCCATAGAATGTCTACTATTTTACTGCTTGAAACTCTTATCTTTATAAAAATTGTTAGCGTCAGTGTCATGCTATTTTATGTACAGTATCAAATACTACAACTGGTCCTGACAGCAAACTCAATTTAACAGCCATTGACATTTTAAACCCTTTTATACACTTATGGATTTTTCCTTCTAGTTTGAAACAATAAACTTTGGAAGGTCCATTGTAAACATCAAGGGGTCACAGGTTATCATTCCCAAACAAATATTTCTATCTCTGAAGATCTTTTATGTCCTTAATAGCAAGAAGTGTATACCCTGATGAAATGCCGCATTTTGTGGCATTTCATCAGAGTTTTCACCCTTTGTTAATGTACACATTTAGGAGTCATTAGCATACAATGGGTTAAGATTGCACTGAAGACTTCTTAGTCATGATTTTAAAGGGGATAGAATACACAGCAAACAGGCTTAGTAACAGTTTATTTCTTTATTCCTCACATTCTATAAACCTTAACATTTATGAATTGCATTTTCTTGTAGCAAAGTTGCAAGCTTAGAATAGTAGCCTACAAGAGGGTCAGGTTTGAAGCTTTTCGATTATAATTGATTATTACCAAACATAATCGATTAGTAGAATCGAAAGAATTTTTCGATTGATCATCGATTATAAATACAACACTACTTCTGGCCAATGAATTCGATGTTCGAAGTATATTGCATGGGCAAGGGAGCTTGGCAGCTGTCAATCAAATAAGTGTAGTTCATGAGGCTGTGAACGGTTGCAAAAATCTAAAGATTCATTAAAGGATTGCTTCGAAAATGTAAATATTAGAGAGTATATAGGTCATACTATGGTGTGCAATCTGATTAGTATGTTTTTCTGTGATAATACATTGCAATAGTTACTAGGAAGCCTGAATTTATACAATTTTTGTGTTTAAACAACAACACTTTATAATCTTGGGCGAAGACCTGGTACCAGTTAAATGCACTTAAGCTCCCCCCACCCACAAAGTGACTTAGTTGTTTATTGTTGTTCCCATTGTGTGTGTGTGTGTGGGGGGGGGGGCCTGTGGCTGTTCCATGTTTTGTTGTGCAGTTTTTTGTGTCCTTTCTAGTTTTGCAATCATCTTGATGAGGAAGAGAGAGCATGTTGCTTTGCTTTGTTGTGTGCACCATCCTGTACTCTTTAACTGTTTATATGGGCAAGTTTAAAAAAAATGTGACCAAAGTGTGACATTGGGGTTCAAAAATAATCATTATGTTAGAGCTTTCTTTTTTGTAGCATAAGTTTCCTTATATCCTGAATTTTGACAAATTTTAAGGTTTTTGTAAATAGTATTTATAGTTTTTGTTTATCAACCTCTTGCTTAAGATTATTAAGAGATTTTTTACCAAAACTTATCTATTCTATTCAAGGTCATAAAAACATCAAGTAAATGATTAAGTCCTGAAATTTTGACCTAATATGATGAAACGGATATTATAAACCATGTTTGGCATCAAAACTGCTGTGTTTAAATCATGTTTGTGAAATTAATGATACTTTTTATAAAGTTTGGCGAGGATTTTCCAGCACCTAGAGCTAAAAGTTTTTAAATCTTTGATATTAAAGCCCACATTAAAAGAAAACTCATTGATTTGCAGACGTTAGGATCTATAGAAGAAGAAAACATTAGCCTTTTTGGGTCTGGATGTCTAGCTTTCTAATGCTGGACATTATAAAAACACTGTGTTATGAAAGAAAATGTTACACTCCTGACATTCATTGCTACTTATTTATTTCAAAGATAAAATATCATTTCTTCTGTTACCAAGCAACTGCTTAAAATGATCTCATATGATTTGGGGTTTTCATATGACACCCAAATGACATACAGGTGGTGGTTACCACTATTAAAGCCATTTTAATGGTTGGGTCAGAAAATATTTACCAGACGAAGAATTCACCCATTATTCTTCAGCTGTTATGAGAAAATAAGGTGACACAGCATGATTTAAATGCTATAAAATGTTGTTTATGAACTGCTTTAAAAGACCAAAAATGAACAATAAACTTCAGAAAAAGCAGTCTGAAGTAACACAAGTATAAAACTATCTGAATTGTTACACCCCTGACCAGTACAAGTATGTTGATATAGACAGTCTATATTTCATACATACTATATATTTCTGAAATATCAGGCTCATTTTGGTAACAAATAGTGTGATGGTATACTATTTTTCACAGCATTATATAGTGCTTTTGATGAAAGTTGATTATATAACTGCTGTTTATCTTGAAATTCTCAGATCATCAGCACTAAAAAGCTTGTTTTAATAGAATATTCAATCAAAATGTAGAGCCTCCCTACTACTTAGAACATTGTGTACACTTTTAGTTTAAAATATACCGTAAAAAAATACTGCTAAAGGATTTTAACAAACAAAAACAGACTTCAAACTATCAAATGAACAAAATTGAAAGTTGTTACACTCCTGACATGAAAAGACAGAAGTATTTATCTTGATTCATGAACTGTTCTCATCACTTTACATGACAGTCAGTCTCATATGATGATATTCTCTATTTTGTCGTCTCAACTAGATTAGTTTTTACCTTTTCCCTATATATTTCTTTACTCTTTCTGAAGCAGATTTCTTGGTTCCTTGGTCTTGAGCCGAGAAAGTCCCCTAACCCCTTAAGTTTTCTCATGATTTCCTGATACAAGAACGTTTTATAACTGGCTTTCCTATTTCTAATTGATGCTGAGGTCATTGATTGAAAGGCCACTTAGATTAGAAGGGTTAGCAAAGATATATCTCTATTACATATAACAATGTCAGGAGTGTAACAATTTGTATACATCATCATTATCAACATGTAAATACATTATTAAGAATTTTTTATCATTATTTGATGGTTTCATTTGTAAGGCAAAGGAATAATCTCATGGTGAAAAAAACACTGACCACTATCTTTCTATTTATGCATATTTTTTATACCTACAAAATGGCTATTACATTAAAAATTGGCTTTTTTACAAAAAAATAACTGGCATTTTTTGTTATAGAAGGAAAGGAACAAGTTTCCACTGCTAGGACAATGTCTGCATTATCATAATATTTGGTTGCGTTGAGCTAAAATCATGTATTTCATCACCTACACTGAAGAACATGCAACAAAATTACAGGTGTTACACTCCTGACATCACAAATCAGGCTCTGTGAGGAAATTCAATCTTCTGATGCAGCAAGTAAATTTTGCTGATTATCTGGAGTGGGGATGTGTTCCTGGAAAACTGAAAAATATAGGTATTGGGCAGCATACAGAAAGATGGTGAGAAGGTAAACACAATGTGTTACACTCCTGACATCAGTGGGTTGTTAAATTTGAAGAAACGCATACCCATGTGAAGTGAAGTTAGGATCAAAACCCGAGTTTCAGTTGATGTTGCACATGTCTGTTTGTGGTGTGACAAAGTTACATATATGTAGCATGTATAGTCAACTTGTAGCAGTTATTATTGGAAGAAGCATTGTTTTTTTACCTCATGTAAATTTTGAAGGGCATGTCTCCAAAATGACATGTTATATCAATAGGTAGGTTATATAAAGGACCCTGCTTTATGTATTTTATCTACAACATGTCAATTTATGATATACAAAAGCTTAAACTGGTATTATATCACTATGTTTACTAATATATTCCTTAGAACATTCACATGGTGAAAAAATGTCACACAAAAAGCGTTACACTCCTGACATTTTGGGGTGGTTTTAATGACATATCTTTTTTATTTGTCATTTGATTTATTTCAAATTTGGCAACAAATAAATGGGTATCAAAACACACCTTTGAGGGATAAATTTAAATAAAGATATTCCATATTAAGAACTTGGGGATAAAAAAATTGAACGGTCACATTTTTTTTAAACTTGCCCATATATACTAATGGAATAGTGCCTTGTACCTACCTGGGGTTGTACTGCCTCCCAGCAGGTGGTAGCAGCAAGTGTAACCGTCCAGCAAAATACGACGTCCAAAGTGTAATGTTGGTGTAGTTTAGTCTGGTAATGATGCTCAGAGTTTGGTAAAAAAGCTGAAAATACAAAAATGAAAAATTGATTCAAAATGCTCTTTAAAATACAATAAAAATTATTGTGAATACCTGTAGAAAAATTAGATAGGGGTTAAGCCAAAACATCAAACGTATGCAAAATAAGATCTACTCAGGGTTGCCACTCAATATCCATTTCAAATTTTCCTGACGTTTCACCGACTTTCAACCGTTTTCCAGACCCTTTTGGAAGGCCAATTTTAGCCATTTTCATCCATGGACTATTCGAAGATTTTGCACAAATATTTGAACTTGCTGATTTAATCTTTAAAGAAGAATCTTAAACCATAGATATTAGAAAAGGAATGTTTCTGAATATAAATTGCTTGCAATTTATGTTCAGAAACATTCCTTTTCTAATATTGCTTGCAAATTATGGAAACTAAAATTTCCAGAAGCCTGTTAATTAGCATCTTTTTAGGAAAAGTTTGAAATTCCCTGACTTTTCCATGACTTTTTTCATTTTTTTTAAATTTCCCTGACTGAAAATGTAATTCCCTGACTTTTCCCTGACCTGGAAAATTTTTCATTTTCCAGAACTTTTTCCCTGACCGTGGCAACCCTGTCTACTGGCCCAAATGCGCTCACCTACTTGTATAAATTGGTGAAAGGCAGAATATAAATTTTCAGTGTCATATATTTTCTTCATCACAGAAAGAAAACTGAGATTATAAAATCTAATAAGTAACTGTAATTAACACTGGCATTCAGTCCTCAATCCATAAGTTGACAGCACCATAGGCATATCAGCGAAGCTCAAAATGCATTGAAACATCGAAACATTTAGCAATTTCATAAAGCTAGTGTTCGTTCCTATTTATAAATAGAGATAGACAACTTACACTAGTGGAGCTCTAATCTGTTACAATTTTTTAGAATTTGGAATTTCTTTTGTCTTTATAAACCGGAAGAGAAGTGAAATGTGCTTATATTGTCAACCAAACCAATCAATCTGTTTATCAAAAATAACAGAATGTTCCATCAACGACAGCACAAGGGGTGCCAGGCTTTAATTTAAAAAAACAACAACGTTTTATTTGTTTGTCTGAAGATCTTTACCTTTGCACAGAGTGTAGACCCTGATTTCATTTGGGTATTCACAGTTTGCAGATGTATTTATTTAGGGGTTTCCAGAATACATTGGGTTAAGAAAAGAGAAGAGAAAGCACATATCACCTCAACCAGCAATAAAAGTGTCCTGCATTCTAACTTAGCTGCATTCTATGATACTGAAAAGTACTTACTCTCTTCATCGGTTCAGTTCTCTATAGTTCATCTTGAATCAATTGATATAGTGTGACTCAGATTCAGGAGACCAGAGTGACAGCAGTCTTCAAACTCTGTTCTTTGGCTTTTCTTTCAAGTAAAATGTCATGTGTCAGATTGATTGGGACTGGAGGATTGGGATCTTGACCATGATCTTGAGTGTCTGTATACATGTACATAGGCGCCTCTCTTATGAAGGTAATGGGGAAAAAGATCTAGACCTTTCTGTAAAAATAAACATATTTGGATGTATATATATACACGTTTAATTTTATAAATATGCAATGCCTGCAAAAATAGTAAGTGAGTATGATCAGGAAATACCACAATCACAAACTGCTGACAACCCCGTTCAATTTCTTTTCAGGGATATGTACATGTAAGATACTATCATACCTCTTAAAATATTTTAAGCCTGGGGAACAGTTTTTAAAAGGGACATCTATTTGAAGTAATGTTGGATTGGGAGGGGAGCAAAGACAATAAATAAACAGGGAATATAAGTATCTCTTTGGTGTGTGTGGAGGGGGGGGGGGGGAGGGGAATAAAGACAGTAAATGTGCCCTATTTGATCCCTCAGCGCGCGCATAAAGTGCCCTTTTTGATCATTCAGCGCGCGCTTGAAGTGCCTTTTTTTATAAAGTTACCGTGCCATTTTTTGTTCAAGGGGTAAACACTAAAAATTTAGAGAGATATGTGATAACAGGAACCCACTTCCAGGGCCTCATCAATATATGCCAGTGCAGGAGAGTTTGGTTATGGTACTACTGATCTAATAATATACCATGGCTCAGATAAGCATGCACAACTGCAGTTTGGCCAGAGCCAGTTTTGCTCCCATACAAAAAGGTATAGATGTAGATGAAGACCAGACAAAATTTTAGACTGCATTAAAAGCAATGTCATATAAGATATCTAGCGGATACATGACCTAGCTTAGAATTTGTTGTAGCCAACACTTTAGCCAAATTGAAAAAGTTGGAGCCAAATGAAATTGCCTTTAGCCAAGGTTTTAGCCAGAAAGTAGTACTTAGTATCAAGAAGTTGTTCTGTATTTAACTCTTTGTCAGCTAGTGGCAACTTTTGTAATCTGCTGATAACCTTTGCAAACAGTTTGGACCCAGATCAGGCCCGACAAAACATTTGGCCTGATCTGGATCCTAACTGTTTGACACTCTGGTGGTATTGAAAAAATCCAGCATCCAACAAGAAAAAATATGGCACAATAATAAAGAGTGAAGGAATAATAAAAGCAATATTGGAAAATCAGCTGATCAAAAATTAATACACTGTTTCGCAAATATGTAATTTTTGAACTACCTAGAGTGTACTCAATGACTTATATTTGTAGCCACTTCACATTTTTAGTAGCAAATGGCTACAATGGCTAATGGCAGGGTGAGCCCTGCGATATACGCTATATCGGACTATCGGTCTAAGTCTTCAAATACTTTTAATATGGACGCATGCACAGACAAATGAAAAGTTATCTTACATTAAAAAGTTCTGACCCTCTAAATTTGTCAATGACCCCAAATTTTCAAACAAGGGGTCGTAAATGATCCCCAAAAATTCTGCTTTTGCAAAAACACTGGGTTGGGCGTTTTAGGTCACAGCGCCCATTGATACAAGAAGTGTGTGTCTTGTTCCGTGTCTAGTGTAACTGAACCTGACTGAATCAGGCACAAAAATGGTCAATTAGCCCATGAACCCGCCCACTTCCTTTTGGTTTCAGCCAATCAGTAGCAAGAAAAGGACCATATTCAGCGTGGTATATTTTCCATAACCCACACTTTTGTGAGACTTATTCCCATAACTTGAGGAGAGGAAATTGCTGTCCAAAATGTTAATTTCACCAAATTTAGTTTTAGTTTGAGAACCCTAAATAAAACTGTGAGAAGAATATTGGCACAAAATGATGTAAATTTCAAATGTTAGCTGTTTCACAGAAAAGAGGCGACGGCAGAAAACACTGACCAGGCTGCACATGTACATTGAAGCCTGGTCAGAAATTACACTGCTTGCCCAAAAATGCTTTTGATAAAGACAGCATGACCAAACGGCACATGAATATACATGCTGATCTGAGTGTCTCCACTGTTTGAGAATCAGGGTAGAATGCACAAACAGTAGGGACTGATCAGCCTATAAATCTGTAGCGTGTGATCAATGAAATGCTACCCAGATAATTTTGGAAAAAAATCTCACAAAAATGCTGCTAATAAAATCCAATTGTCCCATGTGAACGCATCAAATGCTAAAAAAGAAATGAGAGACTCCTAAACGAAATGCAGCAAAGTGCTTCATAATGTGTACATTTCAGGCTGTGAAACCAACACAGGAAACAGCTGGGTCAGGGCTAAATAGGTTATACAATGTTTTGTGTTTGTTATGAAATATACACTCCGGAGCTCCGCTCCCTCATATATATTCCATAACCAACACAAAACATTGAATAACCTATACAAAACTTACTTTTTATCATCATTTTATATTTTTATACTTATTTTTATGTTTTAACTATGAATAGAATCATAATTATAAATGAAGTCTGGACTGTCAGGTTTGACAGGTTTGACATGCTAGATCACAGCAACCCTTGAAACAAGAAGCATACATCTCATTGGTAACTGGACATCTCCGCCCCTAACAAACTCAGCCTCTAGCAAAGACGGTCCTTAACTAACTCAGCTCATATTGTCATACCATGATTCAATACATTTCAGATCTTGTAATGCCGTCGCAAATAACCCCAGGGTTTGGCCAAAGTGACTGTCGATGTGCATGTAGAACTAGATGTAATGGTTTTATATGTTTGCTATATAACCAACACATATGTATGAACCAATTGTCCCAGACATATTATTCAAGCAAGCACGTGATATATTGGTTCGCGGCCATCATGATCAAATGCTTAGGCCCAAATGCACATCTAGAGCCTTTGGTATTGGCACACATTTATTTTTTTCAAAAAACACCACCGCTCCTGTCCTACGACTTTTGTCGCATTCTGTTTCCGTTTGAGCTAGTATGAAATTGCTGACTCAACAAAACGCCATATTATCAGGCTCTTATCAACTTTGATCACGGGGGAGCGCAGTGGCTCAGTGTTTGACTTGAGACAGAGGGGCCACGGGTTTGAGCCTCACCGGCGTCACTGCGTTGTGTCCTTGAGCAAGACAAATTAATAAATCCTAGCTTAGTAATGGTTCAACCCATGAAGACTTGTCCCTATATAAATGAAAGATTAATGATGGGACGTAAAGAATCAAATCAAACAAACAAAACTTGGATCATGGATCCTAAATTATAATATAGGGTCCTTGGACTGCTCTGTTTGCTATATGTCACATTTGAATAGTCGCATCATAGGGGCCTAGTTGGTACTCCTACTTTTAGGGCAGAGTTTGTCAGGGGCTGAGTTTGTTAGGGGCCAAGTTTGTCAAGGGCTGCGATGTCTCGGGACCGTCTTGTTCCGTGTCTACTGCCTGACCGAATCGGGCCCAAAAATGGTCAAATAACTCTATGATATTACTGTCTTATGTTTGTAAAATATGTCACTATATGATCATATTAATGACGTCTGCACCAGCGTCTGTCTTGATAAGCAAAAAAAAAATGCCAATTTCGGGTCAGATCCGGTGATCAGGCCCGATTGGGTGAGAATACTTACCAGTTATTTATGTAGAGGCCCAATACCATCAAGGTGTCAAACAGTTTGGATCCAGATCAGGCCCGACGATTTTTTGTTGGGCCTGATCTGGGTCTAAACTGTTTGCAAAGGTTATCAGCAGATGACAAAAGTTGACACTAGCTGGCAGAGTTAAATCCAGTACAACTTCTTGATACTACTTTCTCGCTAAAACTTTGACTAAAGCCAATTTCATTTTTTTTTTTGGCCAGTAGACATGCGCAAAGGAAAAGTTCCGGGGACAGCTAAACTCACTGTAGTCAAACCACTACGGCAATTTGGGTCTCGTCACCCACTCCGGTGTTACAATAAAATTACCTTCAAATAAAGGCTGACAAAAATGAGAACTTTCGAATATGTTTGCATCGAGATTGCATCGTCTAATTAACAACCTGTGTGTTGTTTTGCCAAAACGGAGATAAAATCAGATTTTAAATGTGTTTTATAACAGTTATCATAAAAAGATGTCAATTACGGTTTAGTCATAATTATACGGTTTCGTCATTGATAAATCATCCACGATGACGAAACCGTAATTAGTTATTTCATGCCTGGTCATCAAACGTTAAAGTTTTCATATAATTTAAAAGCTAAAAGATACAATGTGAATTTGATGAACAAAATAAATCAGAACCCAAGCATTTTCGGCCGTTTATCTATGATTAAATGAAGAAATTGAACATGACGAGAAAGTTATCCTAACACCGGAATAAGTGACGAGACCCTAATTGCCGTAGTGGTATGACTACAGTGTAAACTGGAAACTACCAGAATCTATGTGTTTACCACAGAATTGGGGTAGTCTTGGGTTTACCGGGCGCACTTTATTCTATTTATTGTTTAGGGGTTTCTACCATATTGGAATTCGAAAATATCGCAACAATGTGGCATACAAATGACAAAATAGCCCCTACATGAAAAGAAAGCAGGGGTGGGGGGGCAGCCCCCATTATTCAACAAGCAAAACGTTAAGATTTAGTCTTACGTCATAAACTGAGCCCGGTAAACCAGAGGTGCGCCCAGAATTGGTCTCTCTGGGTAATGGTCATCTCTAGTGGATCATGAAAAAAGTTTTCGGAAATTGTTTACGTCACGAAAACTAGTGACAACAAATAACTTGTCATCGTAAACTCACTTTAAAAGTTATTTCTAATTCAACGTTTGCATAAAATATTTTCTATGATGGTCTAGAATTTAATTTATACGATGTTTACTTTCCAACTACAAATTTAAAGTTAAACTTACCAAAATGCTTGCGTCTTCCCTCAACTGTTGAACATTTTGTTTCTTCGAAGCAGGCGTCATTTTTCAAAACAGCTCCGCACTGAATGATAGATTTTATTTTAGCTATTATTTTTTTTATTATTTATAAATACTACTTTTCTATATCACAAATCCTTTCTGGTATTTTATTTTTACGTTTATAAACACTTAATCAATTTTAAAGATTATTTTTCATTGTTCTAGTTGTTGTCCTATTCACTGCATCGATAACGGACCGACATCGGCTTGATAGCAATTTTCATCGATAACGGACCGACATCGGCTTGATATCCAGTTCACAAACTGACCAAAAGCAGCAACTGGGCACACTCACGTTTATAACTTTTAAACATAATAATGGTTTTCATAATACAAGTTTATGTGGATTATGTTTATATATCGGATAGACGTCGGGCCGTTATCGGACCGATATGCCGATATTCCGACCAGTTACCGATATCTATCCGATATGGGCATGCTGACTGGGTAGATATTAGGCCGAAATTCGCTAATCACTAGCACTTCTCATTCCGCTATTCGGTCAAATTAACCCTAAATCGCTAATTGTTAACTTCTAGTGCCAATATTCGCTAATTGCTAAATGTTATGACCATAATTCGCTAATCAGTAATCCCATTTACACCCTTACGCATGTACATGAGATTGGGTACTACGAGCAGCCAAATGCTCAAACTATCCTGTGGATCCGCGCAGTCTCGCCAGGGCCTTTTGCTGCTCTCATACACAATACAAATTGATGGCGGTATAGAAGTAAGTCTCCATAAGATCTACGTCAGCGTCAGCATAATAAATAAAACTTTTGCGATTATGCGATAAGTACCAGTGTCGTGTGCTGGCCCATATCTGGTGCTGAGGTGTTTGGTGTGGTGTTTTGGGGGACATGAGGTCGTTGGAAGCTGGAGAGGCTGGTTTTGGTGTTCGTTTAGGGTGATTTGGGTGGTTTGGGGAGTTTTCACGGACAAACATGTCGATGCAAATTGCCGTATTGTAAATTTAATGTTTTTTTTTCAAGTTGCCGTACTTCGGACTGGTAAATTGCCGTACTCAAAGCGTTTTCTATTTTTGATAATAAATCAGTCAAATCAAGATCATTACAAATAAAACTTATACCGAACGTGATTTCCAATATGCTCATTATTTTGGCATTGAAAATGAGGTGGAAAACGGTTTTAAACAATGCAGAAACAAACATTTTTCGACGGAACATGCTGTTTTTAGCGGAACCAGCTGGCAGTGTTTCACGATGTTTTGTGACATACAGCAAGAATTGATCATTTTGGCGGGCACGGACAAGTGTTTGACTTCTCCATAGATGAATTCTATTCACTTCGAAGGCAGGCGCTCATTACAAACCACTGAAAAAACGTTTGACTCACCCCACTTCATGTCATGTCTGTGTTGACACTCGATTCACCTGGTACCAAGTTCCGGAGTCGATGCTACACCGTGTGTGTGTGTGGGGGGGGGGGGGGGGGGGTAATTTTCGATTGCCAAAACGACGGTCGTCGACCACAAAATAAACGTAACGGTGCTGGCTCAAGAGACATTCATGGTATATTATCAAAGAAAGATTTGAAGGTAGGCCTAGTTAAACCCCAACTCAAACGATTTATCACTAAATCTAGTTAAAAATGCCTCAATTGTCGAATTTGGCTAGACGGGCGGTCAGTCGAGCCTGTGCCAGTGGAGCCGCTTTGCTGCTTGCATAGATCTACACAAAATCAAACCAACGGTTGAAATTACGAATTATCTAGTGGGTTGGCCTTAGTTAGGTCTACACAACCGGGCCAGGCTATAGACTAAGACGATCATAGACTAGCCTACAGCACGAAGTTCACTAAAATCTTTAAAGTCTTACATCAACTTACCTCTATAACTCGAATATGTAGGGGATCAGGTTTCTTCTTCCGTGCAAGGTAAACCTTTCCACCGTATGGTAAGTCTGGATTCCATTCTGGGTCGTCATCGGGCGTATACCGCTTTCGGACATTGCTACTGTCTGATCTGGTTGCCATCTTGATTACGCGGGACAGGTTGTTGATGATGCAGTCGCTATAGCTACGGGTCGATATACGGAGTTGACCGGGTATTTCCGATAAGACTTGGGATACAATGTCGATTTATTGACTTCATGGCACTACGCTTCATGCTTTTATAATCAAAGCACTGAGAGTACTGATGGAAACGATGTCTTGTGATTTTAGTTCTTGTAGGCTAAGCAGAGTGCATTTTTGTAGATGATATTTTAGGAATATTTGAATTTGTATATTGTATATTTTTCTGACCAATGATGAAGGAAAAGTTTGATATGATTTCTATTTTTAGTTTTTAGCTTTAGCATAACAGAATTTTGAAGGGGCATGCGACAAAATATCAATCTTATCATTTCAAACATGGGCTGGTATGTCTTTAAACCCTATTTCACTTTTAAGCTCTGGTGGCCATTTTGTTATGTGGGATCAAAAATAGTAAGTGAGTATGATCAGGAAATACCACAATCACAAACCGCAGACAACCCCGTGGTACCGGGAGGAAGAGCTGCTCAACCATCACAAGACACCAGGAAGACAAATTAAGCAAAGCAACCAGCTCTCTCTCTCTCTCTCTCTCTTCCCCATCAAGATGATTATAATACTAGAATGGACATAAAGCAACGTACAACGAAACATAGAACAATTACAGACTCGCACAATGGGAGTAACAATAAACAAAAAGTCAACAACAACAGAACCACCGCCTTAGAACGGACAGCAGCCTAAGCCACCGGGGGGCTTAAATGCATTTTACTGGTACCAAACCTTTTGCCCATATTTAGCAGAGGGCATTATGCCGAATACATCACTGAAATTATTTTAAGAGTTTGGATTACTGGTTAAGAAGTTTAGATTTCTTTTTAGATTTTCCATTCGGTTCATTGTTGCCCTATTTTTGAGGGTAATGCGATGAATTATTGCAAGCAGGAAACAATGGTTAAGGAAAGGTGGTTTATAGCCATTTCCTTTTGCCTAGCTCTTGATACCATTTTGTTCAGTGGAGCAACCCGTTAACATTTTGCTAACATAGACTTGCATTATAATTGCCTAAAAATTCCAACAAGGGCAATAACTAAAGTTTTAAGGGTCGATTATGACGAAACTTAAAGGATATCAGAGTACTTGATACTTATTGTGTACCAAATATGTATCAAATCTGACCAGTAGTTCTGAGATGTGGATGGACAAAAATGCGACGGACGGACGACGCCAAAACTATATCCCTCCAACTTTGTCAGGGATTATTAGATATCAGCATAGCTACATACCTAAAAAGCTTTTAATATCTTATGTGTTCTGATAATTTTTATCACCTGGTAAAATATCGTGTTTGAGTTAACGTTAATTTCTCTGTCAAATGTCTCAAATGTGTTCCAAAATGTTCGCTTTTCCATTTTTCAGCCCATTTTGATGTCCCTGTTTGGTAACCATAGCAAAGATAAACGTCAATTTAAAAGTTTTACTTTTAAACTTGGTATATTGTTCTAATAAACCAATAAGAACAAAATGGTGAAAAGCATTTTTTAGCCCATATGTGGGCCAAAATAGCACCCCCCCCCCCCTGATGCATGTAGCTCTTTGGCAATATTAACTGTGTATATCTGGCATATAGTATAGATATAAAAAGAAGATTTATAGATGGTAAACTTAGGTTTCATTAAGAACATTGACAATAAAAAGTAAAAAAAAGCACTTAAAAATAAAAAAGAGCAAAAAAAGAGCCATGACATGTGATTTCCAAAAATGTGGCATTTTGACAAGTGTAAACTTAAGCGTTGCATCGATGATCAATTATAATCACCAATTATAATCGATGATCAATCAAAAACTTCGTTTGATTGTGTTTTTGGTACTAATCGATGATAATTGAAAAACATCACACTTGATCAAATTTTAAGCTCCTATTCTAAATATGCAACTTTGCTACAAGGAATAGCAGTTAAATGGAGAGTTAAATGGAGTTTGCTGTCAGGACCAGTTGTGGTATTGGCTACTTGCACAAAGGCTCTGATCAGACTTGACCTGAACCTTTGCCGGTCACAGGAAATCTCATGTCACCTAATTCCTTGAATTATATCCAAATAAGCATTTGTAATTTGTAATATTCTTACAACCACCAGGTTGAGTTTTGTTCATAATGGCACAGAGTATGCTCAAATAGCAAAGGTACAAGCAACAGCGAATTGTAAATTTGCAAGCAATTTGTTGACAAATTTTTTAAACAATATAATATCTGGTTTCAGCGACTATTTAGACTTCTTACAGATCAAACATAATATTGAGTTTGTCAAAAAGCAAATAAAACATTTTCACATGCTTCTGCAAAATATACTGTTTGTTTTTTTGTTTGATTTGATTCTTTACGTCCCATCAACAATCTTTCAGTTATAAAGGGACAGGTCTTCCTGGGTTGAAACCAGTACTAAGCTAGGATAAATGTGTCTTGCGCAAGGACACAGTGCAGTGACGCTGTTGAGGCTCGAGTCTGGGCCCCTTCATCTCGAGTCAAGCACTCTACCACTGAGCCACTGTATATACATATCTTTAACAAACATGCACTTTGTTTGTAACAAAATTAACTCATTGTGCTACCAATGTTTATTTTAGGACACAAGGCTGTGACTCTCCGTGGGTGAAATTATTCTGGACTTCAAAACTATATGCAATGACACAATGACAATACATGCGTTACCTCAGACCTACATACAATGACTAGAAACATGTATACAATCTATACATAAACTCAACTTTCGTATGGCAGTACTGTTATTCAGTAGATAACATCATGTTATACAAAGTAGATCTTGCACAAAAGATTATTGCATAGAGTTTAATATCAAGTTTGTGCAAATGTAAATAAAGCATTTTCACACATTTCCTTTACTTGACATATGCAAAATATACTTATCTATAATGAACATACACTTTGCTGAGAAAAATTCTAATCCATGTGCTACCAATGGTTATCTTAGGACACAATGATGTGACGCTTGATGGGTGCAATTGTCTACTTCAGAACTATATGCAAAGACACATTGACTATACATTATTTCAGACCTATATGAAATGACTAGAAACATTCATACAATCTATACATAAATTTAACTATCATATGACATTACTGTTATTCAGTAGATAACATCATGTCATACATAGTGGCTCTTACAGAAGTGATCATTTCATGAGAAATTTTAAAAAAAGTTTTTGCTTTACTTCAAAGAGTGTTTAAGAGTGTTTAGAGTCAAAGAGACTCTATGATGGTTCCGACTTAAAGACTTATCTATTGATGAGATGATAGGGACCTGATACTTTGGCTGTTTGTCGGGCCCACTGGGGTTTACCCGTTGGATTTCTTTTGCTCCAGTATTCAGTTTTATTTACTGTTGAGTCCTTATCTTTGCTTTACGAGGGTCATCCAATAAAGAATGAGACTTTTTCTATAGTACAGTGAATTTACAAGCATGACTTATGAAATCTCGTTCAAATCTAGCATGTTTTTTTGGCTATTCACATGAACCATATTCGTCGAGTTGCACAGTTCCAACTTTTGGTGCTAGGCAACATTAGAAGACTAGGCAAACATCCATGGCCGGCTCAGTATAGGTGGTCACCATGGCAACAGGTTAAAATTTATAGTTTATTTTTCTATGAATACTTATATATTCTCATGCAATGTATCTATAGCCAAAAGCAGAAAGTAATGTTTCAGAGTCTTGAGCTGTTTCCATGGAAACAAAGCTTAAAAAATCAGGTTTTTAAGATAAAAACTGGAATTTTCTACTGACATCATGACTTATAACGTTAATATCAAATAGTCGAAGGCAATTTAAGTCAACAGGGTTCTGTTCATCTATACCTAATTACAATCAGCTGCACGTAGCGATACATTTGGTGGGATATCCTTCACTAACATAGTTACCATAGCAACGCAAAGTAGATTGTTTATAAAAGATTGAGGAAATCGGTTGCTAGGCAACCAAAATAAAGGTTATGCATAATAAGTTCTTGTTTCATTGCATTTTATGTAACACTAAGATTGTTCAGTGGAATAAATGATATAAAGAGGTTGAATGTTATCTATGAGCGAAAATAAATGACGTTGATTTACTGTGGGTAAGCAAAAAAAAGTGTGAACGTGGCCATGCATCTTCAAGTCCTTCCACAAAACATTCCGTTACTATGGCAACTGATCAATCACAAGCATATTGTTTATATTCCTGAATTGCTAAGATGTTATACTATTAGTATGGTGAATTTTAACTAAATACACACACAGATTTTCTAACTATGAAGAAAGTCTCATTCTTTATTGGATGACCCTCGTATCTCCTTGTTATATCTTGACTTATATGTTTTAGGAGATGATGCATTGATAAGTTAGGGGTCTTTCATGCTAACCAAATATCTATGTGTCTTGATCCACATCTGAATTAAGGGTGAGGTTGGCGCCGTTAAACCGGTTTAAGCCCTCCAGTAAAATATTTTACTGACCGTTCCAAGGCGGTACTTCCTTTGTGGATCTTTTGTTTTTTGTTCTGTCTTGTGTTTGCTATGTCTTTGTGCGCATCTGTTTATATGTGCTTTGCGGTCACCTGCTGGGAAAGGACTGACCTCTTGGCTCTCGTTTGTGGTGTCTTACTGTGAGTTTGTCACTCTCCCATTGGTATCCTGGGTCAGGTGTGGTACTTGATTGTATTGATTCCTGATCTTTGCACCCTTACTTACTTTTATTCCATTTGTGTTTCTTGTCACCAAAGAGTTATTTAACTTCTGGCTATGACATTATTTTTTGACATGATTTGTTTGTTTGATTTGATTCTTTACGTCCCATCATCAATATTTCAGTTAAACAGGGACGGGTCTTCCTTGGTTGAACCAGCACTAAGCTAGGATAAATGCGTCTTGCTCAAGGACCACGACGCAGTGACGCCGGTGAATCTTGAACCCTCAGTCTCGAGTCAAGCACTCTACCACTGAGCCTCTGCGCTCCCTTTTTGACATGATATATTCCACTGAATAACAGTAACATCAAATGAAAAAATAATGTTATGGCCACAGGTTGCATAATTTTGATACAAAGAAGTTATGTTAATAACAAAGTAAATTTTCTTTGAAATATACCAGCTTTGGAGGTGTTAATTTCGCAATAGTTCATATGATGAGAGAATCTTCCATTTGTGCCCATTTTAAATCATTTTTTTAAACTAACCTAAGGCTGTCTAAACTGATTGACTTAAGCTTTAAGTATTTGGTCAACATTATTCAGTCTAGTCAGACTCCTCCCACAGAGGAACGCAAAGAAAACAATATACTTCCTGGCCCCCATCCCTCAACAAAGTTTGACGAGTAAATTTAATCCTGCCAACAATAAAGGAACCATCTCTCAGAAACAAAATGCCCCACTCTACCACCTTGTTATGAAATGATAACTTTTGTAAGACCCTCTATAAAATACATAGAACAAATCAGAACGAATGGAATAAGAGACCCTATTTCTGCTTGTTAAAGTACCATCAGCACATCAAAGAACAAACATAAGAGTCCCTGTCAAGGCTAGTCACCAAGTCATTTTCTATTTCATCCTTGCTGGGAATCTATCTTAATATATTATCCCAAGGAATCCTAGTTAGTTGTATTTTATAATACGGTAAATCTTGTATTAGTTCGAACACTCGAATAGTTCGTTAAATGTCATGTATTAGTTCGTACACTAGTCTTTTTTTTTATATGCAATTCTATTAGTTCGTACACAACGTTTTTTTCTTCATTGGTGCTTGTTTTTAATCAGCGTGGCTGTCTACGATATGTTCTTGTTAACTTTCGCGTGCTTACACCAAACAGACCTTTTCGTCTGTCAATCTAACGACTTCGGTCGCTAACGTAAATCCAGCATTGACGTCGCATGTTAATAACATTAGAATTTGTTTTCTGAAAATCGAGCGAATGCTAATTTACACGCCCTATGTCGCCGATGCGTCGGAGATATATTCTGTACGGTCATTACAAAAAGTGTCCTTAGAATAATGGATAGTTACATTTTACTTCTGTGTCATATATCTTTTATAATCGGACACCCAAGCCGCGTGCGACCCGGAAAGCATTTTTATACTTGTGCAGCTCGGACCCGACACGAAATCAACTTGCGCGGTGCCTCATATAAACTGGTACCAGAATATTTCGTAAATAGCCTGCTGGTACTTATGACAAGGCCCAGGAGAACATGTGCGTTTGCGCAATCTCATCAGGGTCCCGCTGCTCACTAACATAAAGTTTGAAGTGGGTGAAGACTCAGCATGCTCAGACCAAATCAAATTCTAGATATCTACGTACGTTTTGTTTTATATAGTTGAATATCAATTTCGGTTTTCTGAGCGTAAATAACAATAAATGTAGTAATAACGGCTTTTCCTAGGTTCAAACAAATGGAACATTTTAACAAATTGTTTAGCCGATCGTGGCGTGTCTTGCTGTCCTCATGAAACTACATACGGAAGGTCCTGAGAGTTCATGATTACCGAGATAGTGTACGCACAGACGCACAAACCGAGCATAATTTGATTGCATCATGATTCTAGGTCTTGATGAATGGCATTTCCATGAAATAAGCCAGTTCATGAGATTATGGTACCTATCGCATATGCGAGCAGCGAAGGCTCAGACGAGCCTGTGCATCTGCGGAAAATCGTCAGCGCCTTCAGGCTTAACTGCGAGCATAGAAGGAATGTAGATGAAGGTACGTTCATTAATTTAGGATAATAGCCCCACTAGGTGGCTGTGAATTTGAAAACAGGAAGAATTCGCTTTATTTTAACCACCACACATCTATTGATGTATGTATCCCGACTTTCAATATATTAGTTTTCATGAACAGTCAAACCGTGTGCCTTTTTTGGAAGGAAAAGTCTTCCAATATGGATGGATTTTCCTTCCATTTAGTTTTTTTACAGAAAAATTGGAAGGTCTTTATAACATCCATTTTAATGAAAACAGCAAAAGACCTTGAGATCATCCGCGGTGACATACATATCAGAATTTGCAAAAATCCTTACCACACGTCTGTAGATGTTTTACCCCGACTTTGTTGTATGAGACCAACAAAGTCGCAGATCAGCCTGGGTACCGCACATTCTTATCAGCGCCTTTGTTATGAATACAAACATTAAACATTTTGTCGGGCCTGGTCTGGGTCAAACCTGTCTGCTAATAATATCAGCGGCAGACATGAAGATCAAATCCGCCGCTTTCATGCCACGTGCTGTTTTAAGAGTTGGGTAGCACGTGGTGCATTGGCGCATAAAAGCGGACTTCGCACATAAAACATAATTGCTTAGCTGCATGCGCGGATCCAGAAAGGGGTCCAACTTTGACAACTTTTTTTTAATTGATGATGGGAGAGAGGATCCAAACACCACTATATGCGGGTCATCATTGGCCCGCCAGCGAAACACCATTTAAATGGCGTTTCGCTGGCGTGCCGCTGATGGCCCAACATCGAATGCTGGCTTGGTAGCTTTGTGATTTTAAAGGGAACCGGACCAGTATGCTAAGAAACCCTATTTTTCAGGGGTGGGGTCTGTCCCCTCTGGATCCGCCCATGAGCTATCTGGCATGAAAAGACAATTTCTGTAAACTTATCACTTTCGCTTATTGCGATCGCGTACACGTTCGCAAACATGTGATATAAATTGTTTTGGATCTCGGAAATTTACTTTACAAATTCAAACTATCAATGCCCCACAATTTTATCAAATGGCGGGCGACAGCCAGAACTCCTTTTTTTAAAAAATTTCCAGTGGGTGCATAAAAGGCCTCGATGCACCGTCACAAAACCGAAAAATCGCACCGGAAATTCACTTTTTTTCTTAACGACGTGAAGAGAATTAGACGCTAGTAAGCAAAGATGAGCCTGTGCATCAAACACTGTTGACTTTACGGTAGTATCATGCGCGGATCCAGGAATTTTTGTCAAGGGGGGGGGGGTAGGGGCTCCAGGCTCAACTGACAGAGAAAAAACACTCTGATAACGTTTTCTTAGGCATCAGCCTTTTACAATTTTACAGAGGGGTCCAATAATTGATTTTAAGGAAAACTATATTTTTTAAAGGTTCCAGAGGGGGGTCTATCATTTTTCAGGGGAGGGGGGTCCAAATTTTTCCAGGGGGTGTGGGGTCCAAATGCTAATTTCAATTGAGACCTATAGAATTTGTGATTTTCCAGGTGGTCCGGCCCCCCATGCCCCTCTGGATCCGCGCATGCGTATGATAGATCCACTTGCGATATCCAAATTTTCAAGTCAACAGTAAAGCCAATCCCGAAGGACAGGTTTTTTTTCATGCAATTGTTCATTTTCCATTCCCGGAGCATCTAGTGACACCTCAAAACATGATGAGGTATATGATTCTGCAATATGTTAGTGGGAAAAAAATGTTGAGACCTCGGACCCTGGTCCGCGTGGAGACACAGTGATTATCGCGACTTTTAGTCAACTATTGATGGTTTCAGTCTTTCATTATGTATATAAGACTAGGCCTTGATTTCTGGCATCAGTTTTAGAAAAACGGGCTGTCCAATGTTGTCAAATAACGTTTATGCTAGATACATTACCATAACATACCATCCATAAGCTGGGTGCTTAAGATCAAGCAACATACTCGCTGGAAGAATGTGTTTAATGGTAAAAAAATACAGTTCAAACGTTAATAATCAGATCTTAGAACAAATCTACATGGATATGCTCGAGAAGCTCAAAATGGAAGCATGCAGTGTGCAAGAACACATACAATAATATGGCTAAACAACCGCCAGCTTTTTTGAAAAGCTAATACTTGTGTAAATCAACTCGATGAGGATATTGTTGCGCGAAACGAAACGAAAGTTAAGGTGTATTTATTTTATCATTATTATTCGTTTCTGTCTATCGACAGTGTCTTTTCATGCAATGTGACTTAATTTCAAACGCCACTGCTATCATTCTGTCCATAACAACTTATACCTAGCGCACTATATTTTTAGAACTATTTTAGTGGCGGTCAGGTTCATAAAGGGCGGGAAAACATTAGCAATCTACAAGAAAACGTGTCTTCTTCACGTTTATGACCAAAGGACAGAGCCGCGTTTATTGTCCGTCTCGTAATGTTTAAAATCAAAGAAAAGTATAATGATAAAAAACGATTGCAAGATATTGTGCTTTTAACTGCAATATCTGGCTGCATCATAGATATTGCAAACGGTTCTTCGTCGTACAGGAGCAGGTTTTCTCATGCTAAGGCATTGTTTTTCTGACGCTCGTTTGAGGCATCCAATGGGGTTTACTGATTTGCGAATTTGTCCCAAATTTTTTACCAATTAGCGTCTTCATAAAACTCATTTTTACCAGTTAGCACATTCAGCATTACAAAATAATTTTTTTTATCACTGATTTCTCTTAAATTAAACTAATTAAAGCGTAATTTTAACAAACGAAACACTGATTTTTAAGGTACCCCGTTGAGACCCTCTCCGTTTGATGTACAAATAAACTTATAATTCTGTTTCAATCATATGTAAGCTTTCAATAATCAAGTTTTCAAGCACAACAACGTTTTTCTGACCGTTGGGTTTACATTTCGGAGCTGAAAACCGCAACAAACTAATAAAATACCAATATTGTTTTTGTCTAGCAGCAGGACAAGGGTTGTTTGCATTAAGGTCATTTGGTTCCCAGCGACTTACACAGGCTGTAACGGTCTAGGTAGCGGACTGGGTAGCAATGTTGAACGGGGGTTCGATGGTATGGGAATTTTGTGTGTATTTTGTGTATATGATACCATTGGAAACAGATGTTTTGAGAAAACATCGTTTCCAATAATGTCAATAAATCATTTATGCAGACGGACTGTGGTATAATTTTACTGTGCAAACTACAGCTGGTGACTGGGACTGTGTGGTGGCGGTAGAATATCTCCCTTCCCTTCACAATAGTGTAGATTTTATTTTCTTGTCCTTTGGGATCATGGGTTTCATTGTGGAACTTTGAAACTATTAGAGGGTCACTGACGACGCCTAAATGGCAGAAACTAGCTAGTCTGGCCCAGGAAATATGCACACTCTAGTTTCAGTTCTTTGGTGCAGTCTTTGCTTCCAAAGGATACCATTTTAAGAACATATTTAAAATACCTTTCATGGGCTGATTTGAGAATCATTTTGCCACAATTGGACTTTGTGCTGCCATTTACCTCAGCCATTTACCAAGGCTGACTGCACTATTTATTTATTTATATACATTATTTTTAAATGAGGGTAAACACATTTAGCTGATATAAAATTATTCTACCATGTGGCCCTCAGTAACACATGCATCATATATACAGTATGAAACTATGGCTGCCAGGGGATGGGCCAGTTTTTCTTTGCCAGGGGATGGGCCAGTTTTTCTTTTCAAAAAATTATTGTAGAAATAATTCAGCACACTGTAGGTTTTTGTGTTTGGTCCTACTTTTGTTGTGCAGTATTGGATGTCTTTCTAGTTAAGCAGTCATCTCGCTGGGGAAGAGAGAGAGAGAAAGATAGAGAGAGAGAGAGAGAGAGGCTTTATTTAACGTCGCTTATTTGAAACAAACAACATAAGCTTTGTAGAGCTTTTATTGCGACATAACAATATCGTTTTAACATACTTACCTGCCTTACTCTATCTTCCCAGCACAAACTCTTTTATGCGAGCGTCAGCAAGGGAGCTGCTAGTACCATTGTTTACACTTTTGGTGTGGTGCGGCGGGGATTCGAACCCACGACCTCCCGCTTTCGGCTCCCGCTCCGAAAGCGGACGCTCTACCAACTGAGCTATCGGGGTGGTAAAAGGAGAGGAGAGGAGAGAGCGAGAGAGAGCTGGTTGCTTTACTTTAATTGTTTCCTTGATGTTATTATGCGTGTTAGTGTTCTGCCTCTCTACCGCGTGGTACCAAGGGTTTCTCTGCAAGGTGTGATAACATGTCGCTTTTCCTGGCCATAGGCATATTCACTTACTTTTTAGTAGCACAGATGGTACTTAGGTGGCCCTCCACGATTGTTGTTCATGAAAATTATGTCACAAATGACAATCAATGTATTTTTCCAAACGTCTGTCTGCTAGAAACTATATCCCAGATTTGATATATTCTGGTTTAAATGGTAGGCCTAATTTCCATTGAATTTCTACATCCAGTTACTTTATAGCACACCTGAGCCGAATGCTCATGTGTGAGCTAATAGTACTATACCAATGTCTGCGGCGTCTGTCAACATTTTCAAACATCTCTGAAAACACTGGGCCGATTGAACTTTTTTGTTTGTTTTGATGCTTTACTCCCTAGTCAACAATTTTTCAGTCATGTCGGGACGATTTCCCGATTTCCTTGGTTGAGCCAGTACTAAGCAGCGGGTTAAGTGTCTTGCAAAAAGACATAACCGTTTGACTCTGACGGCAGTAATTCTTGAACTAGCAACCCTTCGGTCCCCAGTCTAACACTCTACCAACGAAGCCACTGCTCTGCCCAATTTTACAGGGTTCGCACAGGCTTGAAAAGTACTTGAATTTTGAGGACTTTCTTAATAAGCCCTTAAACATTAAATCTGCTTTGAAAAGTACTGGAAAATCACTCAAAAGCCTTGAAAAGTTCTTGAAGTGAGACTTAGCACAGTTGATATAGACCTAAATCATTATAAAATTGTTGTGCCTTTATTTTTCTTATTTGGTGCAGGCACAACAGTTTTATTCTAATTTTCTAAACATGCTAAAAGTAATTTCTTCATTATCCCAGTCTAGCATTTCTGAAGAAGACATTTAACACCTAAATTTGTTCAAATTGTCCTGGTCACGTCAGCAAGGTGGCCGCCACGCCCGTATATGGTTAAGACCCTTTAAAATCTTCTCAAGAACCAGAAGGCTGATGACCTTGGGACTTCATATGTAGCAATGGGTATGTGGGGCCTAGCAAGTTATGGTAAACGGGATGATTGTCCATTTTTTGATGGAGATGTTCTTTGCTCCCCTTGCTATGTGTTCGCAACTTATTTCTTTATAAATCTAAAATAATTGTTGGAAAGCCTAATTTTGGCGGTCAATTGAAAAAAAATTAAACGTTATAAAAGAGTAGGATACAACATCGATATCATGCGACAATCTGCAAACCCAATTACGGGTTATCTTAAATTTCACGACGGTGGGTCTGGCCTCAGACTCAATGACGGTCCTGGCGTAGAGCTTTAATCTGATGGTTGGTGGCTGGGCCCACCGTAGCTCAACTTCGCGGTTTTCTTTAGCTCTGACTATCTTTGGGTCATGGGCCATTTTCTTTGTTTCATCATAGTGTGTTAATTTGATTCGATTGTTTCTCTGTGACTGAGTATACATTGTATTAGTTATGAAGCCTCCATGCGAGCTAACCAATTTTGTGTTTTAACAACAACAACAACAACAACAACAACAACAACAACAACAACAACAACAACAACAACAACAACAACAGAATCTAGGGCGAAGATTTGGCGCCAGTAAAATGCATTTTAGCCCCCCCCCGCCCCGGTACCTTAGGCTGCTGTCCGTTCTAAGGCGGTGGTTCTGTTGTTGTTGATGATCGTTTAATGTGTGGTGGTTCTGTTTGTCTTTTTGTCTTGGTATGCATTACTTTGTATCCTTTCTAGTTTCGCAATCATCTTGAAGAGGAAGAGAAAGCTGCTTGCTTTGCTTTTATTGTCTTACGGATGTCTTGTTACTGTGGCTCTTCCTCACTGTGTACTGGGTTGGTCTGCAGTGTGTGATTGTGGTATTTCCTGATCATACTCACTTACTTTTTGTTCACATGATGATCCTAGGTTGACCTTGACCAACTTAACATTGAGGTCAAATTTGCTTCCTAATGCATTTAAATGAGAAAAAAATTAAGTTGATCTTTTGCAACTGTTGAAGCTAGTTATAATACTCATACCGAATGTATATGTACAGAATGTCAAGGTTTACCTTTTAGCTTTCAGCTGAGATCGCTCAGAGACATGAAATTTAGGACACAGCTAGTGACCTAAATTTATTCTGGTTATACGCACAACCTCAAATATTAATGTTCAGCCGTATGAAGTACTTTGGAATAATGAAGTTCCATGAAGATACAGAGTCCATACAGGCAAGTTTGAGTAAAATTCAAGGACTTTTAAAGAACTTCTCAAGACTATCCTACAGTTTTCAAGCACTGAAAATTTATGAAAAAAACTGACTTTACATGAAAAAAAATATATTTTTGTAATGCTAGACTGCATTACTAAAAGATATAAATTTTAGAAATTAGTATAAAATTATGGTGTCTTTATTTGGTGCAGCATATGCTGCACCAAATAAAGGCACCACAATTTTATACTGATTTAGATCTCCAAAGACAGTGTTGAATCCTCTTGCAAATGGTAAAATTCAAGGACTTTTCAAGGCCTTTGAGTGTTTTTCAAGTACTTTTCAAGGCAAACTTTATTTTCAAGGACTTTTCAAGTCAGGCTTGAGCGGCTCTTCCTCGCGGTGCCACGGGGTTGTCTGCGGTTTGTGATTGTGGTATTTCCTGATCATACTCACTATTTTTGTATATTCAAGTACTTTTCAAGCCTGTGCGAACCCTGCAAGGGTCAGTCAAAAACAGCTAAGAGTTGCCATGATACATATCTCTTAGGTAGGCTACCGTACACTTGTCAAATTTAGCACATATGTACGATGAACTGTTCTGGCTCAGAATATGGCATATAAATGATCATGCAAAGTATATATTGTTGTTGCTAGGCAGTGTATTCAAGGATGCAATGCAACATTTTAAGTGGTTCATTCTTCAGTTTTTTTAATATTGAATTTGTTTGCATTTGCATTGCATTGTGTGTGACTACTAAAAAACCTTACCCCCCCCCCCCCCCCCCCCCAGTTCATCTCTTACGTCTAAGGCCATGCCTTCACGCTAGAATAAAGCATTGCCATGGAAACATGATACAAAATTAAGCAACATCAACTTGAGCATTTGTTGCAAATAAGTATTTGAATACATTTCTGTTAAATGCAATAACTTAAATGGAGGCATTGGAATTTTATTCCACAAATAAGTCATTTCAGCGACCCCTCCTCTACGCCCCTCCGTGGCTCTTCCTCACATTGCCATTTAGGCCATGAGCTACTAAGGGGTTTGCTTCCCCCCAGGGGGAACTTTGTAGACTATTTTTTTCTTAAAGCATAACATCCAACGAGCTTTTTGCAACATGTTGGCCATCTGGCAGTGGGGGCTTTTGGGTGCTATGCGTGTTAAATACGTTACCCCTCTTTTTTTGGAAAAACAAAAATATAAAATTAAGGCTATTAAAGTGGTACTTGAACTAAAAACATTGGCTAAACAGTCATGTAATATGTAAGAACAGTTAATGTCCTGCAGAAACTGATGTTTGTTAGAGTAATTTAGGCCCATTATGGTGTCATTTACGTTACATTTTCAACTACACCCTATAAAATCATTGATATTTTGTTATATAGTTTCTTTTTATAAACTTCCCAATAAATATTTTAGCTTTAGATAACATGTCTCTAAAAGACAATTGACTGACCATTTCAAAACTGCAAACAGCTAATTTCTATCACAAAAACTTCAGGAGTTATAAGCTGTTTGATATGACAACACCTAAGAAAGCGTAATGTACTGTAAGAACCTTTTCATTCAAAAACATATCGTTTCATCCTATCTATAAGCGTTTAAACAGAATATATGAGCATTATATTGATGAACAAGAGTGAAAGGGGATATTAAATATTGTTTCTGGTGTAGAGTATCAGTTTTTTTTGTCTGGCAATATGCAACGTATGTTACAAACTTTATGGCTCTCTATATATTGCTTAATTCCCTAAATGCTACATCAAAGGGTATTTTATTTCATTTCACAACTAATTTTTGTATTAAATAGACATAAAGATACTAGTTTGTCCACAATAGAATTTATCAGTTCTTATAAAGAGACAATGTCAAATTGTCAAAGCATATTTACTTCTGTGAAATAGTTGATTTTAGAACTTTTTTAAACAAAAAATGTTGATTTGGCCAAAGTTATATATTTTTAACCTCATAGTCCAGCAGAATTTGGGTGAATTTTAGGAGGACCTGGAACTTGATTTTAAACTTTTTTTCTTTGTTGATTCTGGTAGTGCATATATTGTCCTTGAAAAATTCGAGTGATGCCACTCTGGCATCATTGAGCATTTCGATATATCCAAGATGGCGTCCAAGATGGAGGCCAATTATAAATGAAAAAAGTGTGTGATATGGAAAAATGTCTCGAACCCATTTTTTTCTTCTTAAATTGTTAGCTATGAAGTTGGAATCTAGTTGAAGACACTTAGCTTCTAACAAAAAAAAAAAATAAGAATGCAGACAAAATGGCCGCCAAAATGGCAGTTTATTACAAAATTATAAAAAAGAATTCCCTGAGATTGGCAAACTCCAGGGATTTGCATGCAAAATGCTGATTTTACTGATTCTTTAGTTACAGACATCATCCGTGTAAGTTCCCATTGATGCAGCTGATGCATTATTCAGAATTTGATATATTCAAGATGGCTTGCATGCCGGTAGCTAATAAGTTTTACAAACCCGTGGGAGCCGCACCTTACTTGTAGGCATGTCTGGTGGCTTTGTAACATACCAGATTTCTTGCCTGATGGAGAAGCACTTTACAAACAATGTATCTGAATAAACAGGCACAGCATGCAAGTCTGATAGAGATGAGCTGAACAAGCAGGCATATCTGAGAGCGGCACCGAATCAGCTGACATGTCTGATGTAATGGCACCTCTGTAATAGTAGCACTAGACTTGTAGCCATCCCTTTTCCCTCTGTATTAACTAGTCAAAATGTTGATTGAAGTGCAAAATGGACCAGCAGTAATTAGACGGATGGCTGAGAATGGGTTTGCTCCCCCCCCCCCCCTAGGGAATTTCGCAGACATATCCTATCTTGTAGAGAATTGAAAGCCGAGTCTTTTAAGAGATGTTTGCACTCTGTGCTCCGGGGCGTTAGTCTGTAAGAACCTGTAACATACGTTACTTAATCAAACTAAGAAAAAGTAAATTGAAAGTTTGGGCTACAAATTGAAGACATTATAATATTTATTTTTAAAAATCATTCATATAGTCTGCATACTGGATATCTTAACTACATATTACAGCCATTTGAACAAAATTGCGCGTTCCTAAGGTGTCATATGCGTTACATAAATCAGATAACCCATTAAAATTTGCAAGTGTGGCTAATATCATTTACATTCACAATCTCTCTGTGTGTTTTGCAAAATGTTTTTAACCATGTCTGACTAGCTTATGCAATTGGCTAACAGAAAAAATAAAGTTTGTTTCCCTAGCTTGAATATTTTTTCTGGAATAAGCAATTAAACAACCCTACTCCTACCCAGTTTTAAGGTGAAATGTTTGGTATTGAAACTAAAGTAAAAATAGTTAAAAAATATTTGCAGTTGATGAATGTGTTTCATTGTTTGGAATTTATTTGCTTATATGAAAAGATTCATAAATCTGAAAGTTTGTTGCAACATTTTTAATATCAGAGGCTGTAACATATGTTACCTGATGTAATAAATGGGCAAGCTCATTGTCTTTACGTAAGATATGCCTAAAATGTTTTAATCTCCTCGAGGAAATTTTGCAGACATATTTCTTCTTATAGTACAACTCAAGCTGCATCGAATAAAGGATGTTTGCACTCTCTATGTTGGGGTGTTAGTCTGAAACAGCGTGTTACATGCGTTACTATATCAAATAAAGGAAATGTAGTTTGAAAGTTTGAGCTAAAATTGTGAAAAAACTTGCAGCTGTTGGATATCTTACATTGTTTAGGGATTTTTTAACTGGCTCCTATGATAAAGACTTATAGATCTGCTATTTGTCATCAAGTTTTAAAGATCAGAGAGCGTTACATATGTTAGCGTGATAAGTAAAATCATCAAACAGTATTTTGACATCAAGCTGAGTAAGGGCCTGCTCCATCCTAATCCCCTTTGGAATTCTGCAAACAAATTACATCTTATGTAGCCATTCAAGGTGCATTTAATAAGAAATGTTTGCACTCTGTAAGACGGGGCGTTAGCCTGTAACAGCTTGTTACATATGTTACTATATCAATTTGAGAATAAGAAATTTGAATATTTGAGCTACTAAAAGAAGACATTAAAATTATCTAATAAATTGGCATTCTTATAGTCTTTATTCTGGATGTCTTTACTACATATGGAAGCTGTTTAACATAAATACGGCTAACTGTGGTGTTATGTGCGTTACATGAACCTAATTATAATTTAAAAGCTATACTTGTGGCTATTGTCATTTAGTTAAACAACTTCTATGACTTGGTTTCAAACTGTTTTACTAGATTTTACAAACATATACTCAATTGATGAGTAGGAAAAACCAAGTTTGCTTTCTATCTTAAATATATTGTCTTATAGGAGCTAATACACAGCCCTACTCCCAGTTTTACAGAGAAGCGAATTTTGTTATTACCGTTTAAGTAAAACACATGAAAGTGATTACAGCATGTGGTTTTTTTTCATTTTCTTAGTCTGTCTTGCTCATATATCTGCAAAATGTCATTAAGTTTAAGATCAGGACACTTAATGTGTACTTATAAGTCTTTGGTGCCAAAACACTAGAAATTATATTCATTTGTGATTATTAAGCCCATGGACTGTTTTTACAGATGTTATCGCATATAATGCTAAATATAGAGCCACAAATAGAAAAGATAAATTTACATTTTTACAAGAAAATACAATAAATGAAATGGTACAAACTATTTCTCATCGATTTAACACTCATGTTAAACGTTTGTCGTTGTCTGCTTCTGTGGTAATCATTATTATCACACGCCTCCTTGCAACTAGTAGAATCATCACACAATATTTCAATAATTTACTGTTATTCAATTTTACCACAAGTCCACTCAAAATTGATGAGCTATTATCAACTTTCCAATTTTGCCATTTATGGCTTGGAACATTCGGAAACTGATATGAATTCCTAATAGTTGGCTCTTTGAGTATGTGTTTCAAGTGATACTCTGCAAGTTGGAGAAAGACTAAAACTTTACAAATAGTTAAACTATGCCATTAAGAGCAATGAGTACCTAGACTGATGTACCTTGATATTTCTGTGATAAAGAACCATATCTTTGCTGGTTAACTTTTATAAATGTAGCCTTTCCACACATGCAACCCACATATTTTCATCTTATAATGTCTCTGCACTTATTATCTTTCCCCAAGCATTCAAAAACTTATTTGAAGTCTTAATACTTCTGGAGTGCTGAAACCGAGGTAACTCTTTCCCTTCAGATAAAAGAACTAGATGTATCACAGCAGGTAAAGCAATGAAATGCAGGATGAACAGAGCGCAAATAGACCCTTTCAATTCAATGATTCACTAAGTTTCTAAGATAAGAGCGCTTATTAAAGGATGTAACATATATAACCTGTCATAATAAATGAGCAAGGGCATTGTCGTGACATCCTTTTTGATTACACAGTCAGAGGCAAGTGTTTTTAATTTCAGTGTTTTCAATGGATCATGAAATGAGGCACCTTATCAACTTGTTTACTCTGTATAAATCTTCCATAGAGCATAATATAGAACTACTGGTTATCCCATTCTACCTATAGTCCACTTTCCTTCTTTTGAATGCAACAGCTAATGATATGGCTGCAAAAACTGAGAAATCATAGGTTTTACATTATTTTAAGACATGCTTCAATGTACTGACATCAAAAAACAACCTACTGCAAACATAATTGATGGCAATGTCCAACTTCATGTTCTTTCTCATATACCAGATAACTTTCAAGGTGTAACAGAAATTGTTTCAGATGGTCTGCCAAAACCATCAAGAGTCAACATTGTAACTAAAGAAAACTTATAAAGTTCTTTGGGCACAGCAAAATACTATTGATCTAAGACCTGAGGACTTAAGCACCAAAAGACTGGATAGGTTCCATGGCAAATGATGCAAAAAAGCAGCCTATCAAATTTCTGTTTGACCAAAGTCAGAAATCTTAAAGTATTCTTAGAGGTACATGGTAGAGACATAGATTTTGCAAAATCAGAGCAAAGTTATCATTTGACTAGCACGGATGCAGATGCAGCTGCAGTTAGATTGCTCTTGCCACTTCACAGGAAGAGATATATGCCAGAGTCATACTCCATTGTATGCATATACGTGAAATGGCATTAAACCCATATTTAATCAGATGTTTGATCCCATGACACTGACATGCTGTTTCTGCTTTTGAAGAATGCTAAGGATTCAAGTTTGGCTGAGTCAAGTTGTTTGACGCTGGCACTGGCCACACATACAAAGAAAATTAAGTCTTTTGATGGCAAAAGAGGAGGATCACACGAAATGCTTATAAGTGATGTTTGTCACAATTACCAATTTTAAAAAGTAATCTTAATTAATGTAACACATATAACACCATAGGAAGCTGTATATTTGTTAAAAAATCTTTTCTTATTTATCAAAGGTATTCAGCATGCAAACTACATGAATAATTCAAATAAATAGATAGTTATATGTCTTCTTTCTGTTTCTCAGACTTTCAATTCATTTATTCTTAAATTGATATGGTAACATACGTATCATACCATTACAGGCTAAACCCCTAGTTAATAGAGTGCAAACATCTCTTATTTGATGCAGCTTGAATTGTTCTTTAAGGTAGGATATGTCTGCACAATTCCCAAAGGGGTGGAGAGGAACAGGATTGTACTCAGTTTGCAGTCCTAATACAATGCCATGATTCTACTGGTTGTGATGAAATGGGTGATTATTTTGCCATAGAAGCAGACACAATGATAGACATTGTGAGGGTGAATTGAATAAAGATTGTTTTTGAATAATTTTATTCAATAGGAATATTTATTAAATTGTGTCATTTAAATGAGAACAACTATTTTCTATCTATATGTCTATATATTTCAATATTATAGGCATAAGGAAATATGTGATTAAAAAGGTTATGTATAACATAGGTAACACAATTCCATGAGCTTGTTATCAGCAATGACTGTAATTATTAAGACTAAGGCACCAGAGGCTAGAAATTAATTGGAAAACATGTGAAAAACGGTATTTTTCTGAAATATCATCTCTTACTTCCAAGAAAATTTCCTAGCTCATTCATTATGCCATGTAACATACATTACATACTTTAATAAGTGCTCTGATCCTGATGTCAAAATTGCAAATGTGTGACTCTTTATTGCATTAGCAAGACAGTGCCAAAAATGTAAGATATCCACGAGCGTCAAATATTTTCATATATTTTTCTTCAATAATAGATACCAAAATTGGATACTTAAAATTGGGGGTAGGGTTGTTTAATAGCTCATATAAAACAATGTATTTGAGATAGAAAAGCAAACTTTGTTTTTTCTATTAGTCAAATGAGTATTTTAGTAAATTAAGATTAAAAACACTTGTAAAAATGCACAAATTGGCTGTAAAATGAATGATGTTAGTAACGATTTCAACTTTCAAAGGGAAATTTAATCTATGTAACGCATATAACACCATTGAAGGCTGTAATTTTGTTTAAAATGCTGCTTTTATGTAGCTTAGGCATCCAGCTTGCAAACTACATAAGAAATTTGAATAATTAGATGGTTTAATGTCTTCTATCTGTAGCTCAAACTTTCATTTTGATTTTTTCCTTCGTTTGTAACAGTAACATATGTAACAGGCTGTAAGAGACTAACGCCCCGGAGCACAGAGTGCAAACATCTCTTAAAAGATGCGGCTTGAAATTTTCTTCAAGATAGGATATGTCTGCAAAATTCCCTAGGGGGGAGCAGGACCTTTTTTAGCTCGAAGTCTAAATGGCCTTAAGTGAGGAACCATGCCACCAGACATGACCTATAGTGAGGCACCACACCAGAAGACATGACCTACAGTGAGGCACCACACCAGAAGACATGGCCTATAGTGAGGCTTCACACCAACAGGCATGGCTGATAGTGAGACACAATACCACCAGGCACGGCTGATAGTGAGACACCATACCAGCAGGTATAGCAGATAGAGAAGCACAACGCCAGCAGACATGAAATATTGAGTGACAAGAGATCAGCAGGCATGCTGATTGAGTGGCCACAGACCAGCTAGTATCCATCTTGCAGCAGCACTCAAACAGTAGGCATGTTTGAACTGCAGCGGTGTTGGTGACAGTAACACTAGGCCAGTAGGCGTATACTGTATGTTGCAGCTGCAGCAACATAACACCTCTCTACATATCATGTATGTTGTATTGTATTGACAATGTAGCAGTCTTGGCTGATAAAGTTTCACATTGTTAGCTGGCATGTCTGATGTAGGGGCATCGGTCAAGCAGCTTTTCTTTTTGATTTCCAATGGATCAGGAGGCATGTTTGATAGAATAGTACCAAGTCCGCAGGCATATCTGTTAAAGTTTCACTGAACAGTGGCCACGTAATGCACACAGCTCATCATATCCGACATACTAAACATCACGCGTGTTTAATAATGTGGTACTGAACCAGCATACATGCCATTTAACGAGACTCTGGGCAAGCAGTCATACATGTTAGTTACATCGCACCAGAAATAATGTATGTTACAACTAACAGGAATACTAGGTACTGTTGTACTGGATCAGTGAGCATGTCTGTTTAAGTTGCATCCGGCCAGTGTACATGTCTGTTCTACTTTCTTCCGACCAGCAGCCCAGGCATCATTGCCACAGGGTCAGCAGACATATTTACCATTACGCATGTTTGATTATGTGGCACTTGACCAGCATACATGCCTGAAACCAAGCAGTTATGTCTGTAAAAGCTTCACGAGGCTAGCAGGCATGTTGCAGTACCCATGTTTTAAACGTTGCTTTGAACCAACAGGAATGTTTGTTGCAGTTGCCCCTGACCACCTGGCACATCTGTTACAAGTAAACTCGACCAGCATGCATGTGTGTTAGAGTTGCATCTACTAGCAGATATGTTTGAATCAGTTGCAATTGACTAACAAGCACATCTGTAGTTGTGTGGCTATACCAGGTATGTTACACTTGCTTCAGACCCGCAGATATGTCCCTAAGCTATTACCCAACTAATGGGCTTGTAAGAACAATTGCACCAGACCATCATGCATGTATTTTGCAATTGCACCTGACTAGCAGCCATGTCTTTATTAGGCGCATACTATCAGCATGCATGTCTGTTACAGTTTTATCTTATCAGCATCCATGTATATTATATTTGCACCCGACCATCAGCCATGTCTGTAGACATAGACATAGACATAGAAGATTTATTTTACGTCGAATATACATATAACAAGTAACATAAGCCCTGTAGGGCTTTTACTTCGACAAACAAATTTAAAGAAAACAAACATAGAATATATCACAGAGCATGCAAAGTAATATTATAAACATATATATACATTGTAAGACTGAAAAATAAACTTTGGGTTAAAAAAAACAAAATTATTTAAAAAAGTTATATCACTATAAAAAGGTTAAATAGGGGACTAAGAGACTAGTATACTAGAGTACAAGCAAGTAGCTCTAAAAGCAAGTAGCACTCAAAGGGTAAAAATATAAATTCTTCCCTTAAAGAATCAAGGGAAGAAAACAGTGCAGCAGAGTCTAAGTTGCAAAGGAATCACATCCTGATTGACATGTAGGGGCCCTAAAACGAAAAGGCGAAAAATAAAAGCAAGACTTTACTCAATGAGGTAGTCTTGCCAGCGAAAATTTCTAAGGCACAAATGTACAAAAGGATGGGTTAATAGAATCTAGAGCCGTGGCATGTGACCTCCAACAAAGTGGCATTCCGACACACGCAGACCCAGACCAGCCCGCCCCCCCCCCCCCCCCCCCAGGCACAAAACCCAAACGACATCCAGGCAGCAGCCCAACAGTCACATAACACTCAAGCGACAAGCAAAGGCCCCGATCAGACTGCGCGCAAGCGCAGGCTGATCTAAGGCTTTGCTGGTCGCACATACCCCACCGTCGGAAATCCCATGCACTGGCTCAGATAACATTTATCGTAAAAAGCAAATAACAGCAAAGCGAAGCAAAGCAAAGCAAATGTAAAGCAGAAAGCAACAAATAAAAATAAATAAAACTAGGCACAACACAGAGGGCATCCACATCCAAGACCATCCCATCTCCGGAGCAGCCCTTGGAACTGCGGGTATGACTCTGCCACCCGCAAGTTATTTGGAAGACTGTTCCAGATCCGGGGAGTCTCGGACCTGAATGACCTCAGACCATACCTTGTGGTGTTTACTCTGGGAATCTCAGCCTTTCTCTCACCTCTGAAATTATAAGTGGAGGTCTTAATGCTTATCATGTCTTGGATATATTCAGGTGATAGTTTATTTACTATTTTGAACACCTCACATGCCATCAGCTTAAGCCTTTTGACATGGAGAGGCTCAGTCTTAGTTTGGCTGAGTAATTTCTTGAGAGATGAGGAGTAGTCATTGTTTATAAATCTCAATGCTCTCTCTTGAACCTTCTCGAGTTTGTTTGTACTGGCAATACTACAAAAGTGCCAAGCTAAGGGGCAATAACTAAAATTTGATGCTATAAAAGAGTTATATATGACCAATTTCCCCTGTTTAGTTAAAAATCTACCAAGTCTTTTTAAAACAGCTAGTTGTTTTGAAGCCTTTTTACAAATTTCAGTTACATGGTCATCAAATTTCAACATAAAATCAATGTTTATACCAAGCAAACTAACATTATTCTCACATTTAATGTCAGTTTCGCCAATCCTGAAAGTTTCAATATTGTCGTAAGTTTTCTTACCAATACATATGGCTTGAAACTTGTCAGGATTGGCCTTCATGGAATTTTCTTCAAACCAGGAAATTAGGTTCAGACTATCTGATTCTAAGACAGATTTTAAAAAGTTAAAATCTTTATGAATAAAAGAGACTGTGTTGTCATCAGCATAGTTGTAAATGGTCTGTAACAATTGCACCCGGCCATTTCCCATGTCTTTAACAGTTGCATCAAACGAGCAGTCATTTCATTCTGTAAACTTGTGCCTGCAAGCATACTGATATACTTGCATCTGACCAGCATACATATTTGTTATAGCAATATCCAACCATCTGTGCTGTCTGTTGCTCTTGCAATAGACCAGAAAAGTAGTAATGGTTGTTACAATTGCACCGGGCAAGCAGGCCTGTACCAACTAGCAGTCACGATAGTAACAAACATCTGCAGCATGCAGATACCTTACTCAGGTATTTTGTGTTGATACACAACACTCCATAAGTATCTTTTGTAAATTTTATCCATCCATCAAGCTGACTTTTTTCCTCACATTGATTCAAAAAAGTTTTATACTTTGATCAAACACTCTGTCACAAAGTTTTCAGTGATAACGTCCGTTCAGTATACACTGGCATTTATCACTTCATGTTTTGAAGTAATGTTTTCCCAAAGTAGAAATTTTTATGAGAATAATATGATACAATGGTATTATCAGAACCGCTTAATTTCTACGGTCATTCTCCTCCCTTCCGCTGAATCATTCAAGAAGGGTTGTTGTCAGTTACAAGCGAAAGTATGCGCACCAAGTACTGGTTAACTGCTTGTTCAAGCTTGCCCAGGAAAAAGTGTGATTAGGTGAACTGACCGTCCCACCATGACCATAGCTGTTGACTTGGGACGTTAAGCAACAAAACAAAGATCCGGCCAACAGTTGTCTGGAAAGTGCATCGTGCATGGATTGATGTATACGATTACCAGAACAAAGACAAAAACATTACCATTTCGAAAAATAAGAGTCTGCTATTTTTTTCGTGCAGTATATCATAGCCAAAACCATGTGATTCCCCACCCTGTTATTACTGCCATCTTGAACGTCATCTTAAATAAATATTTTACAACGCTGTGAGAAAAAAACAACAATAACATGCCAGTCAAATTCTCCAAATACAACCGAAAATTATCAGAAATAGTTACTAACTGTGAATTTGATTTCAGGTGGAATTTTGCTTTAAATGGCGGCCATCTTGGACACCATCTTAACTATTTCAACCTTGTGAATCAAACCTGTGAATGCTTCATTTTAATCGTTTGTATTAATAGGTCTAAACATAGGTAAAAAGTCAAAATTAAAAAGCTTTATTTCGAGTTTTTTAGTGGGTTAGGTCTGATAACCTAACTGACGACCATCTTGGACGCCATATTTAATATTTCAAACCTTCTGAATCAACGAATGTTCCATTTTAATTGGCTGTAACATTTAGCCTCTGTAACATCCATGAAAAGTCAAAATTAAAATGCTTTTGATCGAGTATGTTGGTCATATAGGTCTTAGGAGTCTAACTGACGGCCATCTTGGACGCCATCTTGAATATTTCAAAACCCTCAATGATGCCAGAGTGGCATCAGTTGGATTTTATCAAGTACACTGCCTCAACAACAAGAATCAACAAAATAAAAACTTTAAAATCAAGTTCCAGGTCACTCTGGTTTTCTACCCGACTATCATTAACAAAAACAATTTTGCTCTCAAGTACCAGCTGAATGGGGATAAGCTCCCATGTTCTGTTAAAATAGCATATATTACCATATAAAATTCATCATAAGGTACTATGTATGTCCAAAATGCTGTGAAACTCAGTATTAAATTGAGTCTGAAATGTTTATGTATGGTGGATTTAGATTTTTGTATTTCTTCTCTGAAGAACACTAATAGTTTAATCTAGTCAGTAATATTTAACAGCAACCAAAATATTTTAGTGTACCCAGTGAACTGCTGCTCATATTATACAAACATAGTCAGTAACACAATACACACTGGTATTCCTTGTATACATTGGTTCATCTACAATAAAAACTTTTTTTTACTAAATGTTGTATGGTAGGTGGTAGCATACAAACATTTGTGCTATTACAACCCAGATTGAATCAAGTATTTGAAGTTGGTAGAGCAAAAAGTGGTATATGTTACATAGATAATATGCATTATAAGTGTATGTAATCATATACTGTTTGAAGAGACTGTCTCCAAATCAAATTTATACTGACATTGTTGTATTTGCGTATACATATGTTGATGCATTACTTTACTTTTGGCTTTTAAATAGACATTATTTTATATCCTGCATAGCTTTCATTGTTTAATAGATGAAACTGATAATTATATCAACATAGTTCTTCTAATCATTTGCTTTTAAAGGAATGTACATTTTATAAGTAAATGGTTAATCTAAAACAAACATTCTGTGAAATGGGAAAAATAAGTGATAATGGTGGAATTTACATGACAATATTCAAAAGTGATATGATCATATCCAAGAAAACAAGTCAATTGTTACTTACAATACCAATTTAAATTTAAAGGACTTTATTTGCCAGAATAAGGCCAGACCGAATTTGACATTCAAGTTGATGTAAAAAAAAATCACAATTTTCTTTTAGAATGTTGGATGGAAAAGTAAAATATTTGAAGTAAAAAATGCAGTCATGAAATCTTACTTACATGTATTGGTACATTTAGTTTTAGCAATTAATGCTAAAACATCTGATACTAATTTCCACCATACAGAATGTGACATGACCAAATTAAAGCAATGCGTTATATGGATGTTAACAATAAGAATTAGTTGCAAACTTACCAGGGTATGGATTTAAGACATATGCAAAAAGTCAACTGTTCTGACAAAAAAAGTATTGGGAGAACACCCAACTCAGTATAAACATTGTTATCACTGATAGACTTACATGCAATGTTAACAAATTATACATGTACATGGTTTTGGTGGTAAGTATCTATGCATTTCTAATTAGCACAATGGGTCTTTTTGATTTAATCATCTCAAAAACAAATCACATTTTTTTCACATTGAAAAGGATAATATAAAGTTCAGATATTGTGACTTTAAAGACTCTATTGTTACGTTACATGTGTGTTTGATATAGTATACCAAATATTGAAACCTTATATCAAATTTGTTTTCAACAGTTTTGCTTTTAGATGAAAAAATAATGGTTGATCTCATTTATTGTAATTTATAACGCGCTAAAATGAAGATTTGACCAGCACTTGTGATTTTGGTACTTATCACATATTAGCAAATATCTCTGATGCATTGATTGCTCATGCTGATGCAGTCGAGCTAGCCATATTAATTCTTATCTGAGTCTGCATCTATATATCCATACTTTGTGGATGCAGAAAGCAAAATCTCTGGTGAGTCTGCACATTTACAAGGCTTGCAGGAGCCCTCATTTCTTGACACTGCAATGAGTACTGGTACCAAATCAAATGTGCTGGCTCATTTGATTTATTCTTTGTTACTAGTTATATTCTATTTAGCTTGATTTGAAATATCCAAAGGATTAATAGGATGCAACTTGATAACAATGATCATGTTCCTATGTGGCATACCTAGTACCAAGTTTAATATAAAACAAAATTACACTGTTAAACTAAGTCTTATTGACAGAAATAAGTCAAATAAAAAATCCCAATGAACTATTGAAGTCCTTTCATTTAGTCATGTCTACAAAATACAATACTAACAATGCAAGGGATCTATTCTAAGCATTTACTTATCTCTTTTAAATATGAATAAGTTGAATATTTTGAACAAATGCTGCCCTAGCTAGCTGTTTAAATGCTTCACAAAAGTGTAGAAACAGGCAAAACAGATTATAAGTGTAATAATCTCCTTAAATATTCTTGTTATTCATGTTACCAAGATATTCTTTCTTCACCAAACTAGACATGCTGATAACTACCATAGGTATTATAACCATAGGGATAGGCATGTTGGGTACCATAATTGCAATAGAAATTGTTATGGTTAAAAAGAACTTCAGTTTTTCATTGTAAGGACCAGGGATAACACCTAATATATAAATTCTTCATTTCTCAATGTTAACTATGACTGGAATGACATTAAATTTTACAAATTGTGAGCTAGCTTTCATCCTTAGTTGTTTTCATTATAGTTGTTGTAATCAATAGCTGATAAGCTGTACATGTATTTGGTAGACTCACACTTTTGGTAATAGATCTTACTAAGGTATTACATGATTAAAATTTGTCTAAACTGAACTGTAGACAGTATGGAAGAATCTCTTGTTTATATCGTTTCATGTATTAAATTGAGTTACCACACATGAGTGTCAGAGATAAATGATATTCAAGCATTTAAGAAACATAATTTGGTTATTAAAATAAGTAGTTTCTATAAGTGATGTTTACATATTCGATAAATAGCATTTTATGTGCTTTGAATTCAAGTTTCTTCCTTTTCATCACCTGTGCTTTTGTCACTTATATTTTATGTTAAAAGAGACACTTTTTATTATTTCTAACATTATTGAGCCCTAAAATGGCAGTAATTTACGCCCATTAGGAGTTTAAACTCATATAATGTTATTTTTGCATTAAATTAATGTATTCAAAAGAAAGTAACGTATGCAACAGTAATAAAATGTACTTAAATGAGTTAGAATTATACAGCTAATCATTTACTTTCAATTACAAGATAATATTGATTTGTAAGAATAAGAAATAATTTTGATATTTACACTAAAAGGAGTTCCTATTGTTTTAGGATAACATAGTAAACTCTGAAATTGCAGGGTAATGTGCCAGCCCATAAAGAGCTAACATGCATTAGTTTGTGGCTTATATAATGTGGTTTTAGAAAATCATAGTGTAAAAAACACCTCTTTGGAGGTATTTTGGCAGCACATGGTCTAATGATTGCACAGGGCTAGATAGTAGTTTATTTGAGACAAAGTAACGTATATAACTGCTATATAGTATGCATATGTTGTTTTAATGCATACTGGCTATTTGCTGCATTTAATTCAGTGCTTTTAAGACAATCAGAATGTGGATAAATAAAAATTATGTATAGCTTTTTATTTGAACAATAGGAGTTTTAGGGTAACATGGCGGTTACACGGTAAAGCCCCCACTGCCAGATGACCAACATGTGTCATTTTGCTTCTTATATAATGCAGTTTTAGAAAATCATAGTGTACAAAATTCCCCCTGGAGGAGGAGGGGGGTCTGTAAGCAGCTCATGGTCTAATTGGTTGGTCTGCAGTGTGTGATTGTGGTAATTCCCCATCATACTCACTTACTTTTTGATCTGATCTTTCCCAAAACTTTGTGCATTTGATCCCATACTCCCAACAGCACTACACATAAAACTTGATCAAGATTGGCTGCTGGTTTAGGAAATATTTGTGTTTGAATGATTGGATGTATGACCCAAGACAAAGTATATACTGATAGCTGATATTGTAAGACCTTGGCTCCAGTGAGCTGATGAGAGCAAGAAAAAAAGCCAATATCTGGGGAATCCAGAAGGGGTTCGCATGAACCTTAGTCCCGACCCGCATTTTTAAATATCCTATAAAAATGAAATAATTTGGTCTCTGTGAGACCAAATTATTTCATTTTCATAAAATAAAATCATGTGATAAAATCAACAAAGCCCCACCCCACCACCTTTATGGCTTTTGAAACCCCTTTCCAGAAATCCTTGATCCCCCACCCCTGAAATATGACTAGGAAATGCTACAATCAGATACCATCTTTGACAGCAACAGAAATACTAGCAGGATCATTGCCAAACTATAAAGGACTCGACAATATCACAAAATGACAAACACAAAACAATTTAACAAAGGAGTACATTGACTCAGTGGTAGAGTGCTTGACTTGAGATGAGGTGTCACTCGTTTGAGCCTCACTGGAACCACTGTGCTGTGTCCTTCAGGAAAGCATTTTCTGCTTAGTACTTATCCCCTACTCCCATCCCAAGATACTTAAATAATTGTTGACTGGGACATAAAGCATGAACTAAAACAAACAAAACCAGTTAAGAAAAGAACTAAAAAGAACTGATTAAAGAAATGAACTGAATAAAGAAATAAGCCAAACGAATTCTTCATAGTTTTATTCTTCAACATTTCTTATAATATCTCAAATAGTAAGAGGTACTCTGGAGAAAACAGAGAAACATCTTGACTGCATATATTCTGGGACAATGAAAATCAGTCTTGTTTGGGAAAGAAAGGGCAGTCCCTTTAATAGTCCACTCTTTAGAATCCAGAAGAATGGACAATGATATAATGTCAGGGCATTTAATTAAGAAATAAATCAGCTTTATTGCGTGAATTGTTGAGTAATAATAGTTCACTGTTTGGAGGTCAGTTGTGAGGAAGTTCAATCACAAGCGCACAGAGCGAGTGATTCATCTTCGCACAACTGACCGACAAACAGTGAATTATTACTCAACAATTCACGCGATAGAGCTGATCTATTTTGATTCTAAAACACGATAAATGACGAAAATGCATTTGAAGCCTTCAGCTTCTTCCAACTTTCCGCCATTGCACTGAAGAAATCCCAACAATAGTTAGACTGTGTCGCATATGTTTACATGTATTTGTAACGTCTTTCCAGTGTAAAAACGACGTTACACCCTCTAACGCCATGACTGACGTCATTTTGTAGTAATAAATGGCGTCAGCTAGCGTGCATTTTCCTCGTGCTTTCAAAACTGTGAATTATTGTTTGCTATATCACGTTTTTGTAGCATTGGCTCTATAGACGAGATGTGTTAGAATATGCTATATACAAAGTATCAAGGGGGACAGCAACAGTGAAAGCTATTGAATCTGAAATGCAAGCCCTTATATCCCTTAAAACACCAGCAAATATTCATCTGAAAATTCCGTCTGCTTTTGTCGTCTGCTGCAAATTTTTGCTAACATTATTTAACAAAGTTAAGTATAGAGGCAAACAGTAAGGACCCAGATCAGACTGGTCCTATAGGAGCAGCCTGATCTGGGTCTACATTCTTTGTTGGAAAGGCTTCTAAAACATTTCAGCAGACGACAAAAGCAGACTACTTGTTTGTTGATAAGGGATATTTATTATCAAAGCATGCAATTCGCTGCAAATTTTATTATAATTGAATGACAATTAAATAAGAAAGTGTTTTTTGTTTGTTTGCTCTGATGTTTTATGTACAGTCAACAATTTTTCAGTCATGCTGGGACAATTTCCTGTCTTACACAAGTATTAAGCAGCAAATAAAGTGTCTTGCTCAAGGACACAACAAACAGAGACTCCGTCAACTTAAGAAAGTTATAAATGTTTGTATATAGTAGATAATTGAAAGATATGGATTGGGTTTATGGCAGATTGCATTGTCTAATAATAGCTTGCATTTAAGCAATATTTGCTTCCAATGTTACTATCCCTCAAGGTTCTGGATAGTCCATGTAGCTGAGTATGCTGAATTGAGCCTGGCCTGGTTGCAAACCATAAAGATAGGTTTCCAGTGATAAACACCATTTACAGGTAACATTTAATACAGCTAGCCTTAAGGTTTTAAAACTTTCTTCATGCTCTACTCAATTGAGCATGAAATTCACCCTTTTCATAAATGTTAAAATGCAGTCAGCCTCACTACCAACTGCACTACGGGTCACGGTCCAACAATTGTTGGTATTTTATCATTTAATAAAAGGATAAATACAACATCTGAGCGTTTTAAGCAAGCAAAATCTTTTATTTTCCAGCATTTCAGTTTTTATAGGCAGTTGAATTTTCATGCTTAGTTGAGTTAATGCATGAAGCGCTTTATAACCTCAGAGCCCGAATATTAGCATAACACATGAACCATGCTGCTCAATTATCTAAAAATGGTTGATGCAACATAAAAATATAAATCAAACACTATCTCCTGGCCCGTCTAGCTTTAACATTAATAATACATTTTATATTCCTATTATAAGATTTTCTCCAAGAGTACCTCTCAACCCTCTATATACTGGTGGATTCTTTCATCTGGCTTGTAACAATGAAGTTGGAAAAGGTTCATTGTACAATTAAAGGGGGTCACAGGTTAGAATAATCAAATTTTATTACTGCATTATCTGAGAACCTGGTACAAACCCATGTATTAATGGCAATTCACATGCTGTTAATGCACTAATTTGGTACCTTTAATACATGTACAATCATTCCTGGCCACTTAATTTGGCTACATCTAATCTGTTTATCACATTTATCGCCCTGGAAGACAAGTATTAATGATAATATCCAACCATGTGTTAACTGAAATGGCAACAAATAGTATATTTGTTGCAATTTATACTATTTGTTGCAATTTCAGTCAACACTGGTTGGATATTATCATTAATATTTGTCTTCCAGAGTAAAACGATAAGTGTGATTAATGGATCAATTAGTGCCATATTTTTATTCCAGTTTAGGTAAATATTTCATTGAGCTTATGCAATAAAAAGATCAAACATTATTTTTCAAACATTGTTTGCCATGTCCCCCAGGAGATGCTGAAACTCTCTGGCTTTGCCCTTAGTTTTACCATCTCTCTTGGTTGTAGTTGTGTTTGTGTATAACGTCACACCAACAGCTAAGGTCATATGGAGACGGGGCCGTCACATCCGACAGACTGGTGATGCCGGGGATCGATCCTGCGACCCCTGGCTAACAAGGCAAGTGGCTTATCCACTACACCACAGCGGCTCCACATCTCCCTTGGGGCCTGGCAAACATTAAAGCATGAAAAACTGTTTGATCCCTATATTTACATGTGTCCCTGAATGTTATTTGCATCATAGCATACAGTGCAGACCCTGATGAGATGAAGCATGCTTCATCTCATCAGGGTCTACACTGTTTGCCAAAGTACAAGAGATGCCAGTATAGAAAGGGTCAACATTTTCCTATTGCACTATAAAAGCCCATAACTCTTGTTAGACAAAAGTTTTGACATATGAGTGCAATAGGGGTTAATAAAGAGCATAGACATTGCTATTTATAGAAATAAAATATATTTCATATTCTCCAACAATAAGTGTACATGAACATTCATTCTGACAATTTCAACAAAATTTAACAATATAATAGCACTACTTTAATATGTTAAGAATTGGATTACTAAACTACTCAATATCTGACCATCCATAGCAATGCAGTCTGACACATTTTTTCATATATGATTTATGTACTCTTTTATAAGATAAGATTTTTTAATGTGGAATTTACATCAATTTTATATCAGGGGTTACAACCTACGTCATAGCATGGATGCTGTAAACACTTGGTAAATTTATACAAATTAGTGTCTGTCAAAACTAAGCATTACACTTAAACAAAACATATAGTGGTCACGCCCAGAAATGCGTTGCCTTTATAATCAACAACCCACAAATATAGTAGCGGGTGACTGCTCAAATTATCCTTGTGTCTCCCGCTTCGATACTTGTGGGTGAATGATTACAATGGCAACGGCATTTCGGGGCATGATCATTATATGTTCAGTCCAAGTGGATTGTTAGGCACCGCCTGCACTGCTTAGTTTTGACAGAAACTTATTTGTATAATTTTACGAAAGGAAAAACTTACCATGTAAATCAAAGATGGCGCCATACTATGTGTTTACAACATCCATGCTATGACGTAGGTTGTTACCACTGATATAAGGATTTACTTTGAAAAATGATCATAAGAAGGACAAGAGAAATGAACATGTTGGTTACTGTGTTTCCGAGCAGTGAAGGCTCAGACAAGCCTCCATAAATGAGCATTGGCTGCATGCACAAATAAGAGTTGTGATGAAGATAAAAGCTCAGGACAAAAATTAGGCATCTAGCTCCACTAGGTAGATGTACACACATGTTTTAAGAATATTTCACATCTATGATAAGTACTTAACTCTCATAAACTGCACACCTATCATTCCATCTCTTTCATTGCTTATACCACCAATATGGTAAAACTTTCTATTTCCTATTTTGAGAGCAAAATGTATAAAACGGGCAATGCAATTCGATGAAACACTCATTAAACGTCTGGACAATGATAGCGCTATTAAAAGGGTACTATGCTTGACAGTTAAAAATAATTCCTAATGAAGTAAAAGAGATTTTTTCCACTTTCACTGTTTGCTATCTGACAAGCTTATTGTTAACCCATAAAGCACCACCTACAATTTGCAGCAGACGACAATTTCAAATTTTGCCAATTTTTCAAACATAACAAAAAAGGCATGATATTTCATGAGAACCCTCTGCTGGCCTTATTTTTTTTTTTGAAAATTGGGAAAGATGTCGCAAAATTTGTGGTCTGCTGCAGTCCAGCCCTGGTAACCAGTATTAAATTTGAGAAAAGAAAGAAAAAAGTGTCTGACATTTTAGAACTTTTACAGTACAAAATTACAAATTAACCTCTTTTGAATGTTACAAAGACAAAATGTTCATTCAATATAATAGTGAAGAGCTGACTTGTAGAATGTTATGCATGTTCTTGCTTACCCTTAAAGTGCCAATCACAACTGCAGCAGATGACAAATTTTGTGACATCTTCCCTAATTTTTGGAAAAAATAAGGCATGATATTGCTAGCAGACCATGGCCATTTACATGAAATATCAAGCCTTATTGTTATTTTTTAAAAAGCAACAACATTTGAAAATTTCGTCTGCTGCAAATTACAGGTGGCGCTTTATCTCATATTCCATAAACTAAAAGGGGCAGTATTCCATATTTTCATAAATCTAATGTTTTTTATGAGATGTAAACAAATGAATCAGTCAATTACGGCTCATTTTCAAAATGTCTTTATTAACAGAGTATGTACATATGAACAGTATATACAGGTAGTTTTGACACTTAAAATGTACCATATATATATGGCTATAAGATAGGATGTTGCCTTTAAAAAAGCAATGCCAAAATTGGTATCTCAATTTTTGGCACTGTTTTTGAAGATAAAAATATCTAATTGTCATAGGTCTGATATACTCACTAGAAAATTCACATATAGAAAATCAAATGATAAACTGACAGACATGTGAAATATCATTTTGAATAAACGGATGTATTATGTCATGGTGCTGTCGGTCTATATGCCGTCTGTATCATATTAACTGCAGTGTTGCATGTTGACCTGGTAAACGTTACCAATCTACTGTCCTGCCAGCCAAGAGTGACAGCGACGTCATGTTTGTTTACATGGTAATTAGGAACTTAGAATCGATAGATCACTTGTGTATTAATCCTAACTGCAGATTAATACACAAGTGATCAATCGATTCACATTTGCTCTAGTGGAGTATACAAGTTAAAGTTTTACTTAACATTTGTAAACAAAATATTATGTCACTGTCACTCTTGGTTGGCATGACAGTAATAGCGTGTATATTTATCAGGTGAACATGACATTGCACTTTTTGTATGACACGCCCACAACACCATGGCAACATCTGGGCGTTTACACACTAAATCATGATTTCAAAGAAATCTTTGTGTCATAATGATAAGAAGAATGTAATATTTGTTCTCTTTGTCTCACGTTTTATCCTTTTCCACAACTGGTTTATTAAATTCAACAACACATGAGTACTCATGCAAGATCCTCTATAAAATTAAAATAATACATGAGCTCTCATGTAAGATTCTCTATATAAATTCAATAATTCATGAGAACTCATGTAAGATCATCTATATACATTCAACAATACATGAACACTTATGTAAGATTCTCCATATAAATTCAATAATACATGAGCACTCATGTAAGATCATCTATATAAAATTCAATAATACATGAGCAGTCATAAAAGATCCTCTATTTTAATTCAATAATACATGAGCACTTATGTTAGATCTTTTTTTAATTCAAAAATACATGAGCACTTATGTAAGATCCTCCATATAAAATCAATAATACATGAGCACTCATGTAAGATCCTCCATTTTAATTCAACAATACATGGGCACTCAAGTTAGATCCTCCATTTAATTCAATAATACATGGGCACTCATGTAAGATCCTCTATAAAAATTAATAATACATGAGCACTCATGTAATGTCCTCTATATAACTTCAATAACACATGAGCACTTATGTAAGATCCTCTATCTTAATTCAATAATACATGAGCACTCATGTAAGATCATCTATATATTAATTCAACAATACATGAGCACTTATGTAAGATCATCTATATAAATTCAATAAAACACAAGCACTCATGTAAGATCCTCTAATCCAATAATAAATGCGCACTCATGTAAGATTCTCTATATTTATTCAATAATACACCAGCTCTCATGTGAAATCCTCTATGTAAATTTAATAATACATGATCACTCATGTTTGATCGTCTATAAAATTCAATAATACATAAGCTTTCATGTAAGATCTTCTATTTTACTTCAATAACACACTAGCACTCATGTACAATTGTCTATATAATTCAATAATACATGAGCACTCATGTACTATCCTCTATATAAATTCAACAACGAGATCGTCTATAAAATTCAATAATACATAAGCACTCATGTAAGATCTTCTATTTTACTTCAATAACACACTAGCACTCATGTACAATTGTCTATATAATTCAATAATACATGAGCACTCATGTACTATCCTCTAAATAAATTCAATAACACATGAGCACTCATGTAAGATCATCTGTATAAATTCAACAATACATGATCATTCAAGTAAGGTCCTCTATATAAAATCAATAATACATGAGCACTCATGTTATATTGTCAATTTAACAATACATGATTACTCATGTAAGATCCTATATATTAATTCAACAATACATGAGCACACATGTAAGATCCTCACTCAACAATACATGATTACTCATGTAAGATCCTCTATATTAATTTAACAATACATGATTACTCATGTAAGATCCTCTATATTAATTGAATAATACATGAACACTCATGTAAGATCCTCTAAATAAATTGCAGGTATAGGAACCCCTATAAAGTCTGACAGTCACAACTGCAGCAGATGACAATTTTTTTCCCCAAATTTTCTTGAGTTTTTGCGATTATAAGATTCTATCATAAGTGTTAGGATGGTATAGAAAAATCTGTCGTGAGGATTACTGATTGGCATTACGAGGCTTGCCGAGTGATGACAAACAGTGATCCCAAGGAACGGATTTTTCTAATTCATTTTAAGGCTGATTTTCTATGGAAAGTCAGCCTCAAAATCCTGAATTAAGGATTAATCCTGAAAACTTGCACCCATGTATAAAGGATGATGAGAACTACAATGCCTGTTGATGAAGGGATCCACTTTGTCTGTTCAATGACTCATGCTGACCCTGATCAAGTGGCGTTGGCTTGTTTGGCATTGTTGTTCGGGTACCAGCCTATAAAGGATGTTGATGAAGGGAACCACTATGTCTATTCTATGACTCATTATGACCATGATCAAGTGGCGGCGGCTTGTCTGGCATTGTTGTTCGGGTACCAGCAGTAAGGTAGCCAGCAACGTTGGGCCCAGTTGGTCCTGCAAAAACAGAGTTGATATTTTGTTAGTTCTATCTAATTGATTTCTTTACATGAAACTAATTTCTGATTTCTCCACAAAAAGAAAATGCCCCAGCACATAATATGAGCCGCAATATGTGATTTCCATCAATGTGGCATTTTGACAAGTGTAGACTCCGACGAGCCTGCACAGCTTCCTTTTAAGCTCAGAACGCCAAATGTTATTCAGTCATTAACTTAACATTCATAGAATATTCAAGCATCTGGCAAAGGCTCTGATCAGACTGCGCATATGCGCAGGTTGATCTGAGCCTTTGCTGGTCGCATATACCACATTGTTGGAAATCTCATGTCGCTGCTCAATTATTTTGATACTTTTCCCAAAGGCAAGCAGCCAAGGCCCAGATGAGTATGCCCATAGGCACAGGCTCATCTGAACTTTCACAGCTCACAAACCCAAAGTAGGTAGCTAGATTAAGGTATTTTTACAAAATATGACTAAATGTCTTTTCTTTTCAGCAATAAACAGATTTGTAATTTTTTATGCAGCTTCAAAGTTCTATTTATGATCATATTGTTACCAAATGTTTAGTTGATTATATGAGCAATAAGAATAACCATTTTTTCTCCATCAAAATATTGTCTACCTATAAAGGCTGCTTTAATATGGGCCACAACCCGAGAAAACCTGTCTTCGGTGGTTTGCGAACAACAAAGGCGCAGACCTGCTTGCGCATCCACACAGTCTGATCAGCGCCTTTGTTATTTGCTTATTGGAAAGTATCATATCTGAACTTGCTACTAGCGAAATTTCAATATTCTAGCTTGTCTCTGTAGCTGATGGCGCTGTTTTGAGTCTCCCTTTGTCGGAAATACCGAAGACAGGTATTGTCACGTCGCGGCCTATATTCAAATGCACTACAGAAAACCTTTAACAATAAGCCCTATGACTACATTATGTTTGCAATACAGGCTACCAAAGTTCATTAGCAGATGAGACAGATGATGATTTTGTCTTGTATAGGGGGAAAATTTTGTCCATTCTGTGCGACAATTTTTACACCCTGAATGGCCAAACTTTTCCCCTATACAAGACAAAAATCATCAGCTCATCTGCTAATTTTAAGCAGTCTTCCAGCCACATATATAGAGGATCTTCCATGAGTGCTCATGTTTTATTGAATTTATTAAACAAGTTTGGGGAAAGAGATAAAATGGCAGGCTTGCCAAGCATTTTATCTCTTTTTCGCAACAAGTGTAATAAATTAAATAATACAAGAGCAGGAATGTTAGATTCTATTTATCATATGACATTAACATTACTTTGAAATCTCCTTTCTGCCGTAAAATCGTTATGATTTTGTCATTATGTACGCAACGTTGTTATGGATGTCATAACCTTTCCCATAAATCTGTAAACCACTGGTGGTTTATCAATTTTATTGCATACCGTTATTTCACTCCCAGACGTGACGTCATATGATAAATGAACTTACACAGAAGACTGCCCACTCAATGCAGAAAATTTCCATAATTGTGTCGAAATTTCAAGGTGGAAAAAATTACAAATATTCCCTCGACATATAAATAGCTACACATCCAGCATTATCTGCAAAATGTTTCCTGACAAAATTTCAATTGAAATTATGCAGCCATTGTTGTTCACCAAAATAGTAACATAATGTGTTTTTGTCTAAGTCTCTCTAAAAACCAAAGTCAAATGAGGCCATACCATAACTCATTACATGAGAGAAGTCCTCGATTATGTGACCTATGTTTAAAAGGCCTCTTTTGAGATGAAGCTAAATGTCCCAGTCAACAATTTCTCAGTCATGTCAGGACACTTTCCTGGATTGAACCAGTACCGAAGATATAGTGTCTTGCTCACGGACACAGCACTGCGTCATGGAAACCTAAGGGGTTCCAATCTGCCATCTCTTGTCATACATACAGCACTTTACCAACTGAGCTATAGTGCTCCCCTAAGCATGTGGTTTATCAACTTAATCATGGCGACTCATACATTATTCTGGTGAGAGTTCAAAATTTCCAAAACCCCGAACTTTCCAAATTTCAATCTTAAAACTTGCAGTATGCTCACTAAATATCCACAATTTCATGATTAAATGGTCAATTGTCCATAGACAGACTGAAAATAATTCAGAGAAGATATAATCTCCTTAATTCTGCATTTTGAGGATGACTTTCTGTGGAAACCTGAATTCAGGAATAATCCTGAAAACTTTCACCCATGTGGTTATTATCTATCTAACATTGTTTCTGATTAATGCAGATATATATTGACCCTTTTTTCACATTTTTACTCATAGCTTGTGTTGTTAAAAGCTGTTAAAAAATCTACATGTATGTGCGCACAAGAAGCAGTTTGTTAGTTGCAGCATTATTGCAATTGCACAAGATTTCTTAAAAATAGAAATTACCCTCAACTCTTTGAATGCTCAGTAATTTTTCATGCTTCTGTTGAAATCTGTTGACTTTTTACTAAATTACTTTTTCATAAAGTTCTTTCAGGAACATTATCAGAGTGTCAAACGGATTTGATCCAGATCAGGACCGATATTTTGTTGGTTCTGATCTGGGTCCAAACTGTTTGCAAACTAAACGTTTTCAGCAGACAACTAAAGTCACTGCTAGCATGGAAAGAGTTAAATACGGAACAAAGGAATTATAATGATAAAAGTATTATTATTGTTAAAGCCATTTTTCAGGTTAAACATCTCAAATTCCTACTGTACTCACAATGATAAAAATCCCTTGGATTTTGGCCACTTTTGAGTGCAATATTTCAGACCTGCATGAACTGATTTTACAAGCACTCATGTTATTGTTTGTTTGATTTGATTCTTTACGTCCCAGTAAACAATTTTTCAGTTATGTTGCTGACTGGTCTTCCTGGGTTAAACCAGTACTAAGCAAGGATTAATGTGTCTTGCTCAAGGACACAACACAGTGACGCCAGTGAGGCTCGAACCCGCAACCCATCGATCTCGAGGCAAGCACTCTACCACTGAGCCACTGCGCTCCCAACACTCTTGTTTTATGAAATGGCCTGAGTTTAGTTGCTGCGGCTTATTTGGACATGCAAGCAGCAGTTACCATGGGATGGCTTTCTTTGCATAGGACTACTCTTTTTTAAACTAAGATTTTGCCACTTCGAAGAATAGAGGAAGCTAGTTCTTCTAGAGTAGCCCTCTTTGATAGGAATTTTAAGTTATCTCCCTTACACATATTCTTTTTCATTACACACATGCTTTATGGATGCAAAGCCCTTGCTCTGGGTCTAATAGCTCCCACATGCATTTAAAACCCTTTCCTGATAAAAAAAACTGGGACAGCCCATGTGATATTGTTACTTATCATTTAGGCATATATTAACTCATTGACTGCTCGTGTCGTCTGCTGATAAACTCTGCAAACAGTTTAGACCCAGATCAGGCCCAACAGATTGTTGGGTGTGATCTGGATCCAAACTTTTTGCCACTCTGGAGATATTTCTGAAGGATTTTTTTTTAAAAATTGATTTTGAAAAAAATCGGCAGACGACAAAAAAGCATGCAAAAATGATTCCAGTATGCAAAGAGTAAAAGGTGTAAACACAGCAATCCAGTAAGGTTGAAATGTTAAATGTTTTTATCTGAGCTTTCATCTATGCGAGCATGGAAAGCTCTGGTAAATCTGTACAGGCTGGTCTGAGCTTTCACAAGTTGTCTATAATTTAAGTAACAAATTTTCATGAGCTGACTGAAAAAGTATGATCATGGCCTCCCCATGATTAAACCATTATTTAAATGCAGAATGTCAATAACAAAGGCCCAGATCAGCCTCAACATCTAGGCAGTCTGATCAGGGTCTTTGTTTCCAGCTCTCTGAAAAGTGTAATTGTTTAACTAACTATATGCAATATTTTAGCTAGTCTCTGTAGCTGAGTAGACTAGTTTAGCCTTATCTGGCTGCAGACCACAAATTAGGTTTTCTTTCATCAAGTCCCATATATACAAAACACCTGATTAGTGATATATTACAATCTTGTATGGGCCTTGACGCAAGAACATCTGTCTTCTGGGTTAGCAAACAACAAAGGGGCAGGCTAGCTTGCGTATCCGCGGAGACTGTTCAGCGCCTTTGTTATTCGCTTTTTGGTAACTTGATGCAAGCGAAATTCAAATTTTCTAGTTAGTCTCTGTAGCTGAGCAGACTGGTTTGAGATTCACTTTGTCAGAAACCCGAAGACAGGTTTTCTCGCGTAGAGGCCCATATAATACAGTACACTGGTACCCTGCATGCTGGGTTGATATTTGATAAAATTTGGTAGTCAGTCCCTTTTCCTGAGGCCAACCTTTAAAATACTTTTGTTTCCCCTTACCTAACCCTGTTTTACTGATATGGGTTGGTCGGTCAGAATTTTTATTTAACTTCTCAAATTGGATAGCCATTAAACTTAATTGTATACAGTAAAACCTGTCTTAAGAGGCCACTCAAAAAAGGACAAAAAATCGTTGTTTTCAAGACTAATTATCGCATCATGATGGTCAAAAGTATTGCAGAATGCTCCCAGGGAGCATTTCTTTCAACCTTCATTGAGCGCCCATTTGTCTAAACAACCTTTGTTGTGTATATCTTTGAGTGGCCGTTTTAGGCAGGTTTTACTGTATAGTTCTACTATAGGCAATAATATTAAATACACAAACAATTTGCTAAGAATATATTTTTTTTTTAAAAGATAATACTGTTTTCATTGGACAATTCTCTAAGTTTGCATTGAAATTTAAAAAAAAATTCTTGCCTGAAATTGAAATAATTTTTTTTTTGAGTAGGGCCTTTTCTTAAGGGTTGGTTGGGTAAGGGGAAACAAATAAAATTTTAATTTAGGCCCTATGCAATATATGCTTTAATAAAAATTAATTTAATCTATTAATTTAATTTAATGCAGTATCAAGCTTAAGAATTATTTTGCTAATTTTAATTAATATCAGTATAATCAAAAATAAACAAAAAAATAAATAATTGGTCCATTCAACTCCTTTTACATTTCACTCAAGGCACAACTTAAAATTTGGAATGAAAAAATACAATTTCCTGTGGCACAGTGCAGTTATGAATGTCACAAAATGGTGATAACTTTTTTTTTGATCCTTGAACCCAGGGAATTATCTCCTTGAAATTGGGAAAAACATACTTTTTGTATTTGGGAACTCAACCCAATATGGGTCATTAAAATTGGCCAAACAAACCCCGCATTACGTTATTACACAACACATATAGCAACACACATATGCAGAGACACTGGAATATGAAGGACCTTTGCATGTAGCATGTTAAGTTACTTTTAATTTTCAGAAAATATAAAAACAAAGGCACTAATCAGTACCTTTGTTTTTTAACCCTTTGTATTCGGGAAAGCTCTAAATGAGTACTTTTGCAAACAGTGAAGACCCAAATGAAATGCAGCATAATGCTGCATTTCATCAGGTTCTACACTGTTTGTATAGGTAAAAAAAATCTTCAGACAAAAACAAATCAATATTTTTGAAGATCATAACCTGGCACCCTTAGATATCTGTATAATGGACCGTCCCAAGTTTATTGTATCAAACCGAAAGGAATAATCCATTAGTATGGGAGTAATGCTCAAGCTAGCACACTTCATCACACTACGGTCATACATCACTGGCAATTTGGGTATCATCACTTATTCCGGTGTTAAGGTTACTTTCTCAGCATGTTCAATTTCTTCATTTAATCACAGATAAACGCCCTGAAATGCTAGGGTTCCGATTAATTTTTGTTCATCAAATTCACATTGTATCTTTTAGCTTTAAAATTATATAAAAACTTTGACATTTCATGTCTAGACATGAAATAACAAATTACTGTTTTGTCATCCTGGATAATTCATCTATGACAAAACCGTACAATTATGACTAAACCATGATGGACATTATTTAATATAACTGTTAAAATCTGATTTTATTTACGTTTTGGCAAAACAACGCAGAGGTTGTTAACTAGTGGATGCAACCTGGAAGGAAACATATTCAATGGTTCTAATTTTTCTCAGCCTTAATTTGAAGGTAATTTTACTATAACACCGGAGGAAGCGACAAAACGCAAATTGCTGGAGTAGTATGACTACAGCGTCATCAGCTCAATTATAGATGGGAAAAAAAATTGCATTTCTAAATCACTCCTACTCAAAGAGGCTCAACATTGCAAAATTTGTATTAACATATATGCAATAAGAGAAAAGCATAACAAAACATGAATATTCATCTAATCCTGATAGTCTCCAACACATGGTTACTTAACCCATATAAGTCTAGCATCTTTTTTGCGGGGTATAGGCTAACAGTGCAGACCCAGATCAGACACTGCAGAATGCAGTGTCTGATCAGGGTCTCCACTGTTTGCTTACAAAATGTTATATTGAAATTTAAATGAAAATGGAAAATACTACCCAACCCTTAAAATGGAAATGAACTGGTCCAATTGATAAGGGTGAGAAATTCCATTCGGCTTAAATGGGTTAATTTTAGATAAAGCATAGAACATGGTAGCTTCTGACAGCGAGATATCACTCCCAGATGCAACTTCATGTCATGTGATAAAAATTTCATGAGCTAGACCAAACATCATATAGTCAGGTACCCAATAGTAATGAATATTCATGTCGTTAATTTGGTTAAAAGACTGACTACCAATCAGCAACTTATGTTACCTTGCGAAGAGTCTGGCAATGAAAGCAAATACATATGTACATGGGTCAGATATTCTTAAAAGAACTATGTCTATATTGCCTACAACATATGAAAAATTTCAAGTTTAAATGGACAAGTGACTTTTTGATGATCTGAAAAAATTAGAGAATCTATCATAATCTGCATAATTCAGGGTTCCCACAGAAATTCAAAAATACAATTCCATGATTTTTCCATGATCAACAATGCAATTTCCATGACTATTTAATGCATGATCTCCAACCTACCCTTTTAGCGGCATCTTCACCACGCTGAGCATAAATGCAGAATGCAGCAACAGTAATGTATTCAAATAAGCATGCTTGTAGACCATGCATGCATTTTGAAATAAGTAAAACTTGAAACCACCAGTTCCCTGAAAACTAGCTGTCAGAAACACAAAACTTGTGTGTCTGACAGCTAGTTTTCTGGCTACTGGTAGTTTCGTCAAATTATTTCACAAAATACAATGATTTTTCCATGATTATTCAAGTTTTTTCTAATTCCATGATTTTTCCATGCATGGAACTTTTTTTTCGTGATTTTCCAGGTTTTCTATGATTTCCAGAGCTCGTGGGAACCCTGTTAATTCACATTTTTGAGGCTGACTTTCTATTGAAAGTCAGCCTTAAATTCCTGAATAACGGAATAATACTGTAAATGGGAACCCGGATAGCTCAGTGGGTAGCGATTTAAGTTCCGACTAGCTAGATACCTCTGCTGCACAGGTTCAATCTGGCTAGCAATGCTACCAAAACTATTGATTTGTGAAGAAATGTCAAATTGTTCCTGCAGTGGTATGTATCAATGGTTTGACTGTCACCTTCCGGATTGCAGTGGCTCCACAGGGCATTTCTCAACCAAACGCAGAGAAATGCACTGGCTTTCCTCCACCACTAGACAGTTGGCGTCAACTTAGCTCCCTGGGCATCAGGTGACAAAAATTCCACTCATCCGCTCGTAAGTACGAGTGAAATCTAGAAAGGACGAGTAATTCTTGTAGGACAAGTGCTTTGGGAAGAATTACTTGAGGGAGTCATATTACATATTACTCCCTTATGTTCTTAATTAAATAAGCGTTTAAAGGACAAGTATACGTGTTTGCAGGATGAGTGAAAATTGTAAGTCACTCGTCCTGCAGGACAAGTGCAATATTGAAATTTTTTTGTCCCCTGCTGGGCATGTATGCTAGCTTACACTTGTATCATTATTAGCCTAATTTAGCTACATGACAATATAAAAACATTGCAAAAGCTTGCATTGAAGAAAGAATGAGGATGCTGTAAAAGTTCTGTAAAGCAGTAAGCAGTTTTAGACAATGCTAGTCAAATGCATAGAAAGATCTATATAAACGTCAGAAAGATATACTTAGGACTGTCTTATCCCTATTAATCCGCATTAAATTGAGAGTGAGATGTTAGAAAAAGGCCATCCAGTCATATTTACTGAAGCAATTGAAATCCTCAATGAGATGGTTCCAGGGTTCGTAAAGGCAAGTACGAGTAAAATTCAAGGACTTCTAAAGGACTTTCCTACTTTGCTTGTTTGATTTGATTCTTAATGTCCCATCATTAATCTTTCAGTTAATCAGGGACGGGTCTTCCTGGGTTGAACCAGTACTAAGCCAGGATAAATGTTTCTTGCTCAAGGACCACAACACAGTGACGCCGGTGAGGCTCGAACCCGCGGCCTCTCAGTCTCGAGTCAGGCACTCTACCACTGAGCCACTGCGCTTTCCTACTGTTTTCAGGGACTGAAAACTTAAGAAAGATACTGATTTACACGTTAAAATTCTACTTCTGAAATGCTATAGTCCATAACTAAAGATATTAGTTTAAGATAATTAGTATATAATTGTGGTGCCTTTATTTGGTGCAGCATACGCTGCACCAAATAAAGGCACCACAATTTCATACTGATTTAGGTCTCCAAAACACTGATGAATCCTACTGTAAATGGTAAAATTCAAGGACTTTTCAAGGCCTTTGAGTGCTTTTCAAGTACTTTTCAAGGCAAATTTAATTTTCAAGACAGTCCAGTATATTCAAGTACTTTTCAAGCCTGTGCAAACCCTGAGTTCTTTTGAGCAACCAAATCCTATGTTTAAATGGACAGATGAGAAGAAACACATTTTTAAGCCTAAACATTTTGCATATCGGGACATCTATTGTAAAACCTGTTGCAAGTGGTCACTCAAAAAAGAATCAAAAATATGTTTTCAAGACTGATAGTTGCTTAATGCAGGTCAAAAGTATTGCAAAATGCCCAAAGGAGCATTCTGCAATACTTCCCACCTCCATGAAGCTACCATGTGTCATTAAGATCTTTGTTTTGTCTATTTTCGGGTGGCTGTTTTACACAGGTTTTACTGTATGCTGAAATATGATAAACAATAATCCTTACCTGTTAAATATCCTGCTATCTGTGTGTCTGATATAAAGAGATCATGTCTTTGGTCCTTGTATTCCCGCCATACAGGAGAGGCATCTAGAATGGCATTAATCTGTAAAGATAAACAATGGTTTTATCATGTCATTACTGTTATCCAGAGAAAAGCATCAGGTCATTAAAACATGGATGAAATTTTAAAATGATTTAATCATGGCATTGCTGTTACTCAGTGAAAGGCATCATGCCATTAAAACATGGATGAAATTTGAAAATGATTTAATCATGGCATTGCTGTTACTCAGTGAAAGGCATCATACCATTAAAACATGGATGAAATTTGAAAACTTCCAAGTTGGGGAATCTTAAAACTTCAATTCTTAACATCCTTAGTATGCTATTTAATGAATAATTTCAGAATTGTTTGTTTGCTTGTTTTGTTGCTTTACGTCCCAGTGAACAGATTTGACCATGGCAGGATGGTCAGTTCACCTAACTACACTTTTTCCTGGGCCAGCTTGAACAAGGGGTTAACCAGTACTTGGTGCACATACACTTGTAACTGACAACAACCCTTCTTGAATGATTCAGTGGAAGGGAGGAGAATGGCCCTAAATTACTTCCTGATCAATGTCCATGAAAATATGGGACGGAGCTGGGATCAAACTCGCGACCCCTGGATCTGCAGCCAGACACACATCTGTAGCCAGACACGTTAGCGACTGGGCTACGCAGCCTGGTACGGTCGAAAGTTTGTATCGTTATAGCAGATAAAAGGGAAATGAGTCAGAAAACTATGGATATGTGATTCATGCATGTTAAATGTTTGTTTTAGAGAATACAGCATGCCTTTCTACCTTTGTTAAAATGAATCTTTACAACTCAGAGGAAAATATATGCAGTGCATATTAGTGTGCTTTTTAAAAAGTCTGTGGAGGTAATAATTTCAGGTTAAAATGGTTAAACTGCTCATAGATTATCAAACTCTTTGATATAGTTTTTCTTATTTCTTGACCAAAACCTATGTTGTGTCAATGAGACAGTTCTTTTGAGCACACCCAAAACAAATGTTTAAATTAATGGATAAGAAAATATTCACAATTTTTGTCGACTTAAATTTTTTTTTGTCTATCATCAGGCCTCCAGATAAGAGTGCATAATCAAATTTTACAATCAAAAACTCAATGAGACGGTTCTTTTGAGCACCCAAAACAAATTTTTTTGTCCATGTGTGGATCCAGAAAATTTTGTCAGAGGGGGTCCAACTTTTTTTTTTTTTTTTTTTTTAGTTGATGAGGGGTGGGAGGATCCAAATACCACTATAAGCGGGCCATCATCTGCGCGCCAGCTAAACACCATTTAAATGGCATTTCGCTGGTGTGCTGATAATGGCCCAGCATTGAATGCTGGCTTGGTAGCTTCGTAATTTTTCAGGGGGTCTGGACCAGAATTGCTAAGAAACCCTATATTTTTGTGTTTATTTTGGGGGGATCCGGACCCCCCCCCACTCTGGATCCGCCCATGTTGTCTATCATAGTTCCCTACCTGATCACCATACTGTAGACTCCTCTGCATAGCTTTAAGAGCTTTCACAATCTGAGCTTTGGTGGAGGCGGGGTTATCTAACGCTTCAAGTCCAGCTTCGAGCAGTTTCAATAAATATTGCACCATATCAGCCTTCAAGGCCTGAAACACAAGAAAGGGAGATAATCTGAGCTTTGGAGGAGGCAGGGTTATCTACCTTTGAGCAGTTTCAAATATAGCAAGAAGTGAGCAAAGCTCACATACCCCCCGCGGTAGCCATCAGAGGTTGTAACACCTTCAGAGAAAAGACAAAATTGTCAAAGATTTCATAATCCTAAATCAAGAAGCTTCTGAAAAAACTTTGATGAAAAATTTCCATATGTTATATAAGAGTGACAGAAGGAAAAATTGAAAATTTGAAGAAGGCAAAATGAGGATTAGCACCTTAATTTTCATTCACACAATACACTTTGCCTACCTGAAAGTGTACACAAAATTTCATAATCCTAAATCAAGTAGTTGCTGAGAAAACTCTGATAAAAACGTCCATATGTATATATAGGAAGCACAGAAGGAAAAATTGAAAAAGAAGGCAAAATGGGCTTTAGCATCTTTATTTTCATTTACACAATACACTTAGCCTACCTGAAGATGTACACTATATTTGAAAACACTGGCTCCAATCGGCGCCGATAGATCTGCGACAGAATTTTCATAACCAATATGGGGCTGTTCTTTTGTTACACAATACAACTAATCACTATCAAGCTTTGTACCAAATTTCAGAATCCTAACTCAAGTAGTTGCTGAGAAATCTTTGACGGAAAAAATGTCTATATGTATTATATAAGAGTGAAAGAAGGAAAAAATGAAAAATTGAAAAAAGAAGGCAAAATGAGGATTAGCATCTTAATTTCCATTTACACAGTACACTTTGCCTTCCTGAAGGTGTACACAAAATTTTAAAACACTGGCTCCAATAGGAGCTGAGAAATCTGTGACAGAAATTTCCATTGGAGAGAAAGAAAAATGAACAAATAAAGGGACTGATATGCAATATGTGGCTGTTCTTTTGTTAGGCAATACAACTCATCACTATCAAGCTTTGTATCTAATTTCAGAATCCTAACTCAAGTAGTTGCTAAGAAATCTTTGACGGAAAAAAAGTTTACAGACAGACAAACAGACAGACAGACAAACAAACAAACATAATTACAGAAAAGGCAAAAACTCTATACCCCCTATATACTTCGTACTGGGGGGTATAATAAATAGTGCACCATATCAGCCTTCAAGGCCTGAAACACAAGAAAGGGAGATAATCTGAGCTTTTGTGGAGGCAGGGTTATCTACCTTTGAACAGTTTCAATAAATATTGCACCATATCAGCCTTCAAGGCATAAAACAAAAGAAATGGAGATAATCTGAGCTTTGGTGGAGGGGAGGTTATCTAACGCTTCAGTCCAGGTTTGAGCAGTTTCAATATATATTGCACAATTCAGCCTTCAAGGCCTGAAACACAAGAAAGGGAGATAATCTGACAGTTATCTAATGTTTCAAGCCCAGGTTTGTGCTGTTTCAATAAATATACCATTTCAGCCTTCAAGGTCGGAAACTCAAGGGAGATAATTTGAGCTTTGGTGGAGATGGGGTTATCTAACGTTTCAAGTCCAGCTTCGAGCAGTTTCAATAAATATTGCACCATATCTGCAGCCTCCAAGGCCTGAAACACAAAGGTAGATAATTATAAGCCTTGGTAGAGTCGGGGTGTTATTTAATGCTTCAAGTGCATCTTTGAGCAGTTTCAATAAATATTGCACCACATCAGCCTTCAAGGCCTAAAATAGAAGAAAGCCAGATAGCCTTATCAATCTACATATTTATTATATACCTGCAATGAAATACATCTGATACAACTACTTTTCCGACTGGAAAATACAAAATCTTGTATCACGCTACTCGAGTGATATTTTTCCGTATCACCATCCTCCATGTTTTACCAAACTCACAAGATAAAAGCCAGCACCTGGCGGCAAACACTTAATCTGACTCGCAATCTTAGCCATAATTAATCACTTAAATCACATTTCTATCTGACGTTTAGGCGATTAGCCTCTATTTATTTATTTCACGTATTAAAGGAAAGGAATTAAACATGAGAAATGCATTTTCTGCCTCTGTTGTAACATGTTTACACTATGTGACGTCATCAAACATTTGGCGCAACGTTATTTGCTACCGTAACGACATGGCAACGTCACGTAACATGGTATCAACTTTGGTGAGATAACCGCTAAAACTGAAATGAGTTTTGTTCTGTTATGTAGGTATATAATTTAAACATTATTACTTGAGTAACTTGATCTGATGGATCCGATCACGTCTCCTGGCTGTGCCAGGAACTACTGGATCACACTTGACTTCGTCTCGTGTGATCCGATTGTTCCTGGCGCAGCCACTCGACGTGATCCGATCCATCAGATCAAGTTACTCAAGTAATGATGTGTATATATATGACTTGTTCAGACTGAGCTACATGGCCCAGCTAAGATATGGTCAAAAATGGGCACCAATGCATCTGCCCAGTCTGATCAGTGCTTTTTTATTCACTTACTGGAAAGTACAGCAGCCATACAGGGTACATGCAAAACTTCAATATTCTAGCTAGTCGCTGTTGCTGAGCAGTCTGGTATGGGCCCTCACTTGGCCAGAAATCACCCCAAAGACAGGTTTTTTTGTGTCAAGCCCAAAAGTTTTTACAAGGTTCATACAGGCAAGTTTGTGTAAAATTCAAGGACTTTTCAAGACTTTCCTACTATTTTCAAGGACTGAAAATTAATGAAAAATACTGATTTACATGTTAAAATTCTATTTTTGGAATGCTAGACTGCATTACTAATGATATAAATTTTAGAAAATTAGTATAAAATTGTGGAGCCTTTATTTGGTGCAGCATATGCTGCACCAAATAAAGGCACCACAAATTTATACTGATTTAGGTCTCCAAAGACAGTGTTGAATCCTCCTGTAAATGGTAAAATTCAAGGAATTTCAAGGCTTTTGAGTGTTTTTCAAGTACATTTGTTTGTTTGTTTGTTTGATTTGATTCTCTACGTCCCATCAACAATCTTTCAGTTATATAGGGACGGATCTTCCTGGGTTGAACCAGTACTAAGCTAGGATAAATGTGTCTTGCTCAAGGACCACAACGCAGTGACGCCAATGAGGCTCGAACCCACTGCCCTTCGGTCTTGAGTCAAGCACTCTACCACTGAGCCACTGCGCTCTCTTTTTTCAAGTACTTTTCCAGGAAAAAATAGTAAGTGAGTAAGATCAGGAATTACCACAATCACAAACTGCAGACCAACCCATTGCATCGCGAGGAAGAGCCACACAACAATCACGAGACACCAAGCAGACAAACTAAGCAAGCAACCAGCTCTCTCTTCCCAAACAAGTTTAATTTTCAAGGACTTTTCAAGACAGTCCTGTATATTCAAGTACTTTTCAAGTCTGTGTGAACCCCGTTTTACCTGTTGTACTAAATCTTCCTCCCCTTTGTCAAACATTTTCCCGAGCGCTTCAGCAGCTAATGCTATAGAATCTCGTCTTATCTTCATGCCAATCTTCATTGGACCAATACAATCAACTTGAGCCATTGAACGTATACATAACTGAAAATATATCAAATACAGGTGTGCACTGGTTTAGATAAACAAAAAAATTTTAGCTTAAAATTGTAAACATTTTCTTACAGATCAGTTTTAACAACTAAAAAGATGCTCAAAAGATTTATCTTATTGAGACGGTTCTTTTGAGTACCAACAACATATGTTTTGGTTGAGAAATAAGAAAACTAATTTTTTGGTACGCACTTCTTACTAATGGCCTGGTGGTGTGAATATGTAAGCAAAAGCTTACTATACCTCAATAATTCATCAAATTGGCATGCTTTTAACAGTCATGTTTCAAACGGCACAAACCCATGTATTAACAAGGCAATTCACATACAGTAATTGCATGGATTTGGTACCTTGAATACACTCATTTCGGACAGCTACATTTTACGCTAATGATCCGTTTATTGCTCTTATAGATGGCTTGGCCCTTTAACACGACTATCAAATGAAAACATCAAACCACTTGTTGACAGTGAAATGGTGACAAAATATAGTGCCATACTTTTGGTAAATTAACGTGAATATATCATTGAATTTGCAAAATTATAATGATCAATCATTGTTTCTAAATACATTAATGTTCGTCAGGTCCCTTTGGAGATGTCGAAAACCTCAGACTATGCCCTTGCTTTTGAACATCTTGTTTGGGACCTGGCGATCACTTATACATGAAAAACATATTTGATCTCTCTATTAATATCCATAAGTTAATCAAGAATTTCCATTGGCGTATTCATGTCACCATGGGTTAAGGTTCAAAATTTCCAAAATCCTGAACTTTATAAATTTAAATTTTCAAACTTGAAGGATGCCTACAAAAATGGATAATTTCAAGTTAAAATGATTAATTGTGTTTAGATTATCTGAAAACAAATCAAAGAAGCTATTATAATCTCCTTAATTCAGCATTGCGAGGCTGACTTTCCATGGAAAGTCAAAATCCTGAATTCAGGATTAATCCTGAAATTTTTTACCCATGTGTCACAAACAGGGCCACAAAACAGTGGGTTACCTAGTAACATTTCCCTCTTATATCACTTTGGAAAGAACAAGCCCATGTGTAATCACTCACCCTGTGACATACATGCCCCCAGATAAGAGTGCGTAACTGAAAATTATTTTTTCTTAAATCTCAACCAAAACATATGTTGTGGGTACTCAAAAGAACCGTCTCAATGAGACGGTTCTTTTGAGCACCCACAACACATATTTAAACTGACAGATAAGTAAATAATCAAAATTTTACGCAAATTATTTCTGCTTAAATGGTCCTATGGACATAGTGCTTACATGTTAATCTTGATGTTGCATTCTAACAACAAAGGCACAGACCTGATCAGTGTCTTTTCTATTCGCTCACCAATAGTAGAATATCTAGACTTGCTATTGGCAAAATTTCGCTATTCTAGATAGTCTCTGTAGCTGAACACAATTTTATAGTCACAAACCCCTATGAAAGGTTTTCTCACATCAAGGCCCTAATAGTTGTTGATAAACTAACCCTTTACCTCATAGAGACACCTTTTAATGCTTTTGCAAACAGAGCAGACCCAGATCAGGCAGCTCTTGTAAGAGCTGCCTGATCAGGATCTACTCTGTTTGCTTATGAAAGTATGATCTATCTGATCCTACACTAGTGGACCTGACAAGTAATTTCTTTGTTCTATGTACTAACATGAAAGTTTATTTGAATATACAGTAAAACCTGTCATAAGCGGCCACTCAAAAAAAAGACCAAAAGAAATTGGTTTCAAGATCGATTATTGCTTAATGCAGGTCAAAATTATTGCAGAATGCTCCAAGGGGAGCATTCTGCAATACTTCTGACCTTCATTAAGCTACCATTTGTCTTTAAGACCTTTGTTTTGTCTATTTTTGAGTGGTCGCTTAAGACAGGTTTTACTGTAATTATTCATAGTGGGAGGAGCCTAGCATGAATATTCATGAAGGGGTAAACCAACCTCATTGCCAGCTAATTGATGACATATCTGTATTGCACTTTTAGGTACAGCTGTATTCCTGTCTTTCATCGCTGTGAACACTTTAGGTATATAGCCCAGCTGCGGTACTTGATCAAGTAACTGGGTTTGAGTTGAAAACAGACAGACTACTGCGGTAGTTACAGTCTCTAATTTCTCTCCCTGAAATAATATAGATGTGTTTATTAGACAAGCTATATCAAACTATCATTTATTTCATTTTCAAATATATACTCATGCAAAAAAAGGAAGGCCACCCTACGCTTTGAATAAGGTTCGTTTAATTTGCATAGTAATCCGGGTGTCTCTTACAGGCCAACGGTATGAGGATGAAGTCCTTTACCCACATATCCTGCATATCTATCAGACTGTTGGAAACAATTTTCTCTTTCAGCAAGACAATACCAGTATACCTGCAATATGACAAGAAACTGTTTGCAAGCTGGTCGTGTCATACCCCCTTCACTGGCTCTCCAGGTCCCGATCAGCCACCCCTGGGACATTCTAGGCTGGTGGTTACATGATGGTATCCCTTCCCAGCTGCCGCATTTCCCAAATTTGAACACTAGCTGGTTGAACAATGGTAATGTATCCCATAATGATATGGGGGTGGGGTAGAAGTTGAAACCGTAGAACCCAATGCTTCTTTTAAGCATGCACAAAAAGGCTCTTAGAATGCATTCATAACAGTGGCGGTCATACAAGATATGACTTTCAATTTATTAATTTGTTATCATAACATGTCAATGTCTGTAGTTATTTTCAACAAAGCCGGTGAATTGGGGTGGCCTTCTTTTTATTAGCATGAGTATAGATCATAGTTCTACATTTAATAGTTGAATATTGGTTGTCACCATTGACCATTATGATAATGTAGGCTGTAGAGAAAAAATATAGTGTTCAATCTTATAAATAAGTAAATGATCAAAGTTTTACCCTCACAAAATTTGTTCAACCTGACATATGATGGATATACAATTAATCTTAAATACAGTAAAACCTGTCTTAAGCAACCACTCAAAAAGAAGACCAAAATTGGTTTTCAAGACCAGTTATCGCTTAATGCAGGTCAAAAGTATTGCAGAATGCTCCAAGAGAGCATTCTGCAATACTTTCGACCTTCATTAAGCTACAATTTGTCTTTAAGACCTTTGTTTGTCTATTTTTGAGTGGTCGCTTAAGAGTGTATTCACCAAATAATTGCAGCAGTAGTGTTTTTGCTGCTCAAAGAATCCACACTAGACTTGCTAACAGACAATATGATATTCAAAACTATGCTTTCTCTGAAAATCAAAAAAGATATAAAAAAAAATGCCCTCTGCTGCATTTGTGATTGCCTACTGGGTAACTTTGCATGCTTTATTGTCATCGGATTGTTTTCAAAATCAACCTTTTAGATTAACTCTTTCAGGAATACCACCAGTGTGTTAGTTTGGATCCAGTTCAGGCCTGATCTTTTGTTTATTTCGATTCTTTACGTTCCAGTGAACAATTTTTCAGTCATGTTGGGATGAGTTTTCCTTGGTTGAACCAGTACTAAGCAAAGGATAAAGTGTTTTGCTCAAGGAGAGAACGTAGTGCTTCAGGTGAGGCTCCAGCCCCCTACCCCTCGATCTGGAGTCAAGCAGTCTACCACTTGAGCCACCACGCTCCTCTCGGGTCCCGTCCGAGTCCAAATTGTTTACAAAGATTATCAGCAGAAGACACCAGTAGGTAAAGAGTTAATAATACTGAAAAATGTTTCTAATATGATCTTAGGATAAGAATTTTTGAAAAAAAAAATCATATGTTTTTCTAGGGAAAACTCTTGGCTACCTTATTATTTAATAGTTTCCTCGTCCGACCATGATTCGTGACCTTAATAATCAAACTACAAAACAAAGTATTAAAACTGAAAGTGCGCTTAAATAGTTACTTACTTGATAAAAACAAATTATTCTGCTGTGATTTCGCATGATTAGCCAACAACTTTACTTATTTAGTAATTAGTGAGAGGTCAAAAAATAGAGCTGTCAACAATTCCCGCCATTTTAAATGTGGCACTTTCAATTTGTGGATGTGACATCATTAGCATAAAGAACTTTCTAGACCAATCAAATGATAATTGACCTCCATTGACAAAAGGTCAACAATGCAGACGGATCAATTATTTATGTTCAAGTACATGCTTTTGTGGTATAAATGGACTTTCTAAGATGTAAATATTTGGGAATAGTGGAAAATGTAAATAATTGCATGTTTTAAACAATTTTGAAGAGGTTACTGGCTTGAACCTCAATATGTTCACATTGACAGCTGGATACGCTAAATTGCGTCGTAGTAACTTTTTTCCCACGGTCGCGCATGCGCAGTGAAGAGTCTTGCCCACAACGTCATGAAAACAAAAATGGCCACGAATCAAGGTTAGTCGCGATTTTAGGTCCGATGACAATATTTGAGTACATGTACTTACATCAGGAGTTTTTGAACCAACAAGTTGAGCCCACACTTCTAGCAGCTCTGTTAGAAATTCTTTAGGTTTTCGTAGCACCCAGCCAGGGTTGGCTATAAATAGCCGCAAGAAGACTCCTCCTACCACAAGCTCCCCGGCAACATCGGTATACACCACATTATATTCTTCTGGTAGCGACCATTTTGCGTCTATATTCTCTCGCTGTGCTTTGTAGTGTCTATAAATAGAAGTCAATTGACAGTCAGTTAAACCCATAATGCGCCGACAAAAAATGGATCTGAAAATGTCATCTACTGAAGTCATCTGCTGCAAATAATTGCATAACAATATTGACTAATTTAAGTCAAGAACCAAACAGTGTGGACCCAGATCAGACTGCTCCTATTCAAACAGTGTGGACCCAGATCAGACTGCTCCTATTCAAACAGTGTGGACTCAGATCAGACTGCTCCTATTCAAACAGTGTGGACCCAGATCAGACTGCTCCTATTCAAACAGTGTGGACCCAGATCAGACTGCTCCTATTCAAACAGTGTGGACCCAGATCAGACTGCTCCTATTCAAACAGTGTGAGCAGTCTGATTTGGGTCCACACTGTTTGTCAAAGAGGCTTCTGAAACCTTTCAGCAGACAACAAAACCAGATGACTTTTGTTGAGGGTTAAAATATTTGCTGTATAATATTCAAGCTTTATGCTTAACTTTCTGAACCCATATTGAGCCGGTATCTAGCTAAATTTACAAGTTGGCATGTAAATACAGTAAAGATTCTTATCAGTCTGCATTTCTGCACAGTCTGATCAGAGTCTTAGTTTTTGCCTGAAGAAACATCTGACCCTTGGCTACCTATAGAAATTAATCGGCAGTTTCAATATTACATATCGGCAGTTTCAATATTACATGTACTTTATTGGAAATGTTAAGTAATATTAAGGAAAATTTAAGGATAATAGAGCCTCAATGGAAATAACCATTAACGCATTTAAGCCTAGCGTCCTTTTTTATCTGACATCACCAAACAGTGCAGAACCAGATCAGACGCCACAGAACGCGTCATCTGATCAGGTTCTGCACTGTTTGCTTAAGTTACGGAATGTACTTTTAAAATTTAAATGACATCGTATAGACTACCAAACAACCCTTAAATTTGAAATGGATTCAACCAATTGATAAGGGTGGAAAATTCCATTAGGCATAAATGGGATAAAGTGAAATCAAAAGTGAATCCAATCTGATTGCAATGTTTTATAGCCATGTTTTTCAAGGGATCAAATTTTTTTTATTTATCTTGGTAGAGGGTCACCCAAGGACCATTTGTAACAAGTTATGTTCATATTGGGCAAGTATATTTTTTTTCATGCAGATTTTCAAAGTTTTACTTTAGGTTGCAACTAGGATTTTTCATGAAACAACTTCAAAATCATTCCTTTTAAGTTTGGTGAAGTTCCACCAAGTGGTTTAGAAGATGGACAAACATCTGGCAATAAAGGGTCACAGGCCTCCAGATAAGAGTGCGTATTGGAAAATCATTTTCTTTATTTCTCATCCAAAACATATGTTGTGGGTACTCAAAAGAACCGTCTCAATGAGACGGTATTGAGACGGTTCTTTTGAGCACCCAAAACACATGTTTAAATTAATAGGTAAGAAAATAATTAAAATTTTACGCAAATAAAATTTCCTTATCTGGACCTATGGGGTCACACAAAGGACATCCTATATCCACAAAAGCTTATCTTGAATCTATGGTTCGGGTGAGCTAAAATGTTCAATGAGGGTACTTCAGCTTCACTCCCTCACACCCTCCCCCTTTTGGAGACCGAAGGGCTATTCTTAAAGCTATTCAAAACAAATATATACCTGTTTTTCATGTCCTTCACTTCCCCTGAGACTTTTTCTCTTGATTCATCATTCCATATTAACTCAGGGTTCTCATGACAGCCTAAAAAACAAAACCAGATATCATAGTTCCAGTTAAGCTAAATTTTTGAGTGTAAAAAATGTAAATTTTCTTAGCCATCAATCTAAACATGTGTTTAGGGTGCTCAATTGAGGTGTATCATTGAGTACCCATAACATATGTTTTGGTTGAGAAAAAAGAAAATAAATTTTCAATAACACACTCTTATCTGGATGCCTGGATATGGGCCAGCACACGAAATTTTGGACTTTATCACAATCACACTGGTGCAGACTCTCCAGAGCCTTTGCTGCTTGCATGCACAAAGCACTAATGTAGATGAAGACTCAGACAAAGATTTATACCTACTGCCCCGCTGAATTTGTCAGCATGGGTGTTTAAAGGAGCCCTTTACATATATATTCTAATGGGCTGGCCTCATGTACCTGAATTTTAGTACCCCTGTCTCCCATTTTCTGCGACTAGGTAACTTCAAATGCAGAGATGTAATTTAGCATATATGAACTGAAAAGCCATGTAAAAACTCTATGTAATGAAGGTAAAATACTTTTACTGTATATGTTTGAAATATCAAATGATAGCTGCCAGTCCAAAAGGCCCAGACAAACAGGGCAGACCTAGATCAGACTGCTTCTGAAGAAGCAGTCTCTTCAGGGTCCTCCCTGTTTGCTATTCTGACAAGCATTTAGTAAATTCAAGCACTCATATCCAACATGTTTTGAGAGCAGACAGTGAGAAGGATTTGAAATTTTAGAACAATCAATAAAACACAAAGTTTGAAAAGTTAATTTTACAAAGTTCATTATGCTCAGCTATCTAGTGGAAAATGTTTTTAACTTTAGTCTGAGCAGCCATCTACTTCCATACTTTGTCATAGGTTTAGATGAATTATTTTTTTAGGGCTAAACTGTAAATATTTTCTTTCCCGTCAGTTTTAACATATGCTTAAGATGCTCAAAAGAACCGTCTCATTGAAACTGTTCTTTTGAGTACCCACAATAATATGTTTAGGTTGAGAAATAAGAAAATTTTCTTTTTGTTATGCATTCTTATTTAAAGGCCTCTGTGTGTTTGAGCAGTGAAGGCTCTGGTGTGACAGTGTGCAGGGCTTTTTCCAGCAATTTTGGGAAAAGGCCCCTGGCCAAAATTGGGAAAAAGTGATCGACTTAACATCAAAATTGGGAGAAATTAACGACACAGAACATAACAAGGGTAGCAAAACATACGAGGAATGATCCTAAAGTTCTGATCGTTACCTTGTGGCTTTGTCCAGAGACATTTTTGAGAGGCATATTATGCACTATTCAAAAGAACATGTTTTTACCTTTAAAATTATGCTAATAGTTTTGCGCTGTAATGTTTCGTTTAACAAATATAGCACATTATATATGGTCCACTCTATACCACTGGCTTGTTTTCAAGTTATAGAATTATAATTATATTTGAATCTCAATCTTTCAAGCCTTGTATCTTTATTTCTACAAAATAAAACTGCTTTGCATTTTTACTTTTTCTTACTATTGATGTCCATTCAAATGTTAGAATGGCGACAGGTTGTTTTGATTCAATATTTAAAGCACAATGCCGAATTCTTATGACCTCATTGAAATTGACAACTACGTCATTTTGAATACATTGCAGGATTTTCATTTCAGAGAATATTCTATTTTTGTCCATCAATTTGGACTAAAAACATGCCAAACCTAATATCGGCAAAATATTTAATGCCAATATTATTTTGATAACAAAATATCTTAATCTGAAATGGAATATTGTAAAAAGTTTGATTTTTTACCCAATAATGATTAATTTTAGATAACAATTTCAAAATTGTTATTGGTTTCAGAGGGATGCTATATGCTCAGTTGAATCCCATATTGCATCATTTTACGATATAGCGCACCTTTGGACAATTGATTGTGTTTTATTTTTAGATATACTCATGCAAATTTGTGTACCTCCGAATATTGACCTACTTTGTTGACTCGTTTTGATATTCTTATGTGGGTTAAATATCACTCTCTGGCGATACCGACTATTCATAATTGCTTCAGACAAAAGTCAGTTCATCTTCGTTTGCATAAAAATTGTTTTAGCTTAAATACATCTATTGTTACGACAGTATGGGCCAGTCAAAACTTCAAGTGGTCCAAAGTTTGATTATAGCTGACTGTTGCATAGCCATACATTCAATGGCCTAGGAAACCCAATTCATATAGAAAGTTCGCCATATGTGCAGAACATATTGGCTTACGGATGAACATTAAGCAGACATTAACACAAATTGCTGAGACAGCTTTTGTCTAAATTATAAGGCATCTTATATGCACAGTCTGTTTGATAGCTCAGTGAATTGAGGGTCTGGCTGTTAGATTTCAAGGTAGATTTCCGGTCACTCATTCAAGCTACATAAAACTTGTCAGAGTGGTGTATAGGAAAAGAATATATTATTATTCGGTACAATTTGCAGGCATGTTGCGTTGCTGTTTACGGAGATATCACGCCAGGATCAAAACTTTAGGATCATCCCTCGTATCCTCAAAATCAACTTATTTTAGATTGTATTATGTCAAGCATACCACTTAAGCACAAGTGTGTAAGTATCATTCTGATATGGGTCATTGTTTCTCGTAAGTAGTAGTCGTCTCTAAAAAAAACCCTAAAAAAATCTTTTTTTTTCTTTTTTTAACTTTTCTTAATTGGGAAAATCAGACATGGTATTGGGAAAAAAGTGGCTATTTTGGATTGGGAATGAGGCCGAAATTGGGCCCCTTGAGATGGGCAGAAAATCCCCTCGTGTGGCTTTGCAGGTTCGTCTTAGCCTTGCTGGTTGCCTATGCGACAGTAACCCAACCTCATTAACTGGCTGAATGTGATGACTGGACTGTTTTATGTTGTTGTTTTTTTGTGTTGATGCTTTACATCCCAGTCAACAATTTTTCAGTCATGTTGGAATGTTTTCCTGTCTTACTGGGTTGAAGCAGTACTAAGCTGAGGTTAAAGTGTCTTGCTCAAGGACACAATTCAGTGCCTCCGACGAGTCTCAAACTAATAACACTTTGATAACAAGTCTAACAGGAAAGATTACTCTCGCTGACTCAGTTCTTGAATTACCTCCCTTGGCCTGAAAGCCTTGTCCAGAACATATCTTGTGTACCATTATAAAATATGGTCAATTACACGGTATATAGACGCAAAGGAGCCTATCCGTGAAAAACTGCTTTTCCCGAGCCCTATCCTGTCCAGAAAAGGAGCCTATCAGCTAAAAACAACCTTTGCGATAGACAGTGACATCAAAAGGTGGGTAAAATAATACGTTCCTTTAATTGCATGAAGAAAATGACAATGCAACGGAACAACAGAGAAGCTATGAGACAAAAATCAAACAGCCACACGGTCGTTGATGATGCAGATTTTTTATAACGCGATACAATCTTCATTGCGGCGACGTACACAGACGATTACACAACACAGAAAACAAGCTTTTTCGAACAGTTTGGGCTGGGTTCGCAATTGTTTTTGGTATTTTGTAAATAATTTATGCGGAAGATGACTTACACGCATTTCACAGACCGAATTATACGTTATTTCCCTCTTTAAATAGCATGGAATGAAAAATAATCTGGCTAGGGATCCTATTTGTCTTTGGCTAATGAGCCCTATATGGCTACTGGCTAAGGATCCTATATGCATATAAACAAGTATTGTTTTTCTTCAAAAAACGGTTATCAAACAGCTATCTGTTAAGCGACCTCGTGGCCGTTTCATGTGCGGCTCCAGGAATTTTTGTTAGGGGGTGGAGGGGGGGGGGGGGGGGGGGGGGGGGCCGGGGTCCATACCCGACTTTTTCAAGTCCTCAACGTATCTTACAGTGGTTCATCAATGGTTTATTTCGGGTCAAACTTTTTCTAGGGGAGGGGGGGGAGGATGGGGGCGGGTGGTCTAAATGCTAATTTCTATAGAAACCCATAGAATTTGTGATTTTCCAGATAGGGGGTCCGGATCCCCTACCCCCCCCCTCTGGATCCGCACATGGGTTTTCTTTCATGGAAATCAACTGCTCTTTGTGAGCTTCAATTTGAAATTATGAAGCGACCGGTTAGCACTTCTAATACTACATGCAGTCGTAGATATATAACAAAAACTGTATTGCGGACAAGAGTTGTTGATCATTGATTTTAATTCATTCTGCTACGCTGTGGGGTTCTATTTATAAGTAAAATTACAACAACAGTTTATTGAAATAGTTAAGGGGTAAAATTGAAGGTTAAATATTTTAGATGATAAAATTATCTGTAGAATTCATTATTACGTCTTTACTATTAAAAAGTTGTTCGCTGAGCTCCAAAACTACTGGTGTTGTCGTATTCTGCACCTGACACCGAGTTTTTCTTTCATGCTCAACTCAACTGAGCACGAAATAATCAACTGTTCATAAAAACTAAAATACCAACACATAAAGAAGTCTCTTACTTTGTGTCTCTTAGATATTGCATTTATAATGCTCATAGTGTTATAATGCGGACAATAATATTGTCGGCATTTTATTATTTATGAACCGGATAAATTTCGCGCTCAGCTGAGTTGAGCATGGAAAAATTTATATAACCTAGGGGCCTTTATTCGAACAGAACGTTTCATGACCTTCGTTATAAGCTCCTTTCCAGTGCCGGACCAAGGAGGGAGGGGGGCTGGGTGGGCGGGCACGTGCCCCCCTCCCCAAGACGCAGTGAGTGCCCTAATTAAAAAAATAATAATAAAACGCATGATATGATATGCGTTATACGGTACTGCTTAACATGCGACTTTGATTACCCAGATGATGACGGATTACCCACAATTCTGCTGAAAGAAAGGGTGGCCGTGGGGGCACAGACGGGGCTGTGAGTGTGATCCGGGCTTGTAAATCTCCTGTAGTCTGGTCACAGAGGATAAAACACGTTTGTGCCCCTCCCATCCCACTCGGAAATTTGGGGTGGTAGGGGCCGGGGCACTTATCCCCAGTCCTTAGGGAGCTCTGTGGTAGAGTGCTTGACTCGAGACAGAGGGGCCGCGGGTTCGAGCCTCACCGGCGTCACTGCGTTGTGGTCCTTGAGCAAGACACATTTATCCTAGCTTACTTGTTTAACCAAGGAAGACACGTCCCTGTATAACTGAAAGATTGTTGATTGAACGTAAAGAATCAAACCAAGCAAGCAAACAATTATCCCCAGTCCCAAGGCTGTGGGGCTGGTGTGTGCGCCCCCGCCCCCATCTTCCATTCCGTAGTTGATTCCATTGAAAATCCCATGTAGTCTATATAGTGGTCACAAAGCTAATAAGTAATAGCTGTGCCCCACCCCTCCCCGACCAGACTCAGAGAAATTAAAAAGAGAGCCCCAGTCCCTAGGCTGCTGTTATTTGGTTGGGGGTGAATGCAAAAGTACAAAATACAGGGGAACCTATGCCCAATTTTTTCTTAGGTGTGGACTTGATGGTGTAGACTTGATTGTTATTCCAGCATTTATTTTTTCAAGTTTTATGCCCCCCCCCCCCCCTCACAAGGGCTCTGTTGTTTTTCTGAACATTGGACTGACTCAGACTTGCATTGCAATTGCTGTGCCCCCCCCCCCCCCCCCCCCCCCCCCCCCACACACACACACACATGGGAACCTTACCAAAGCACCAAGAGGACGACAAGGAAATGAAAAACTAATAGCTAGGGTGTTTAACCTTACTTAAAGTTGAGGTTATAGAATATGGAAAAAATGGGCTTGAAATGCATTCTCAGGGACATAGATTTATTTTCAAAAAATACGGGGGTTCGATCCCCTCTCATACTCTCCCCTCCCCTGCTCGTTTACTAGTAACTAATTCAAGAAAGTGTTAACTGGTAACGTTTACTGGTAACTGCATAGGGCCTGGTAAGCAAGTTTTTAGTGTAAAATTTCGATTATTTTCTTATTTATCAGTTTAAACGTATGTTTTGGGTGCTCAAAAACCCATCTCATTGAGTATCCATAACATATGTTTTGGATGAGAAATATAGAAAATAATTTTCCAACACACACTGTTAGGCCACACAAAATAAATGTTTAGATTCTCATCCAAATTTGAAAAAAAAAATGGGCGGGTGGGAGTTGTTTTTTTTTTTTTTTTTTTTTTTTTTTTTTAATCTGACTGCTTTAAAGAACGGAGCGGTAATGAAAGGAACTTTTAATACCATTAAATAAAATTGTCAAACTGAGTAAGTAAAAACAAGTATTTTAGGTTTTTTACAAAAATGCTGGCAAGAAAAATGTTCAGCCGTTTTCTAACATTTTTTCTTTTATAAGATAAACAAAAAAATAGGGGCGGGAGGTTTTCCTGAAATTTTTTTTATGGAACATTGGTTCTGTGCAAAAAGTTATTTATCACAATATAAATTGATTACACCAACATGTACAGAGTGCATTATTGTCAAACTTTCTACCTTTCAGGATTGTGTTAAATAAATGAGTTAGGAAGCTATTGATCTCTAGAACTGATTGATTCTCTATTATAGGCTATAAGATTTTCATATGCCGATTCCCAAACGGGTTTATAAAATGACCCCAATCGGCGACACTTTAGCAGCATTTTGCGTTAAAGCTGTCTCAAAACAAATCAATTTTAGAGATCAATAACTTTCGAACCATACCATCTAAAAGATCCGAACGATGCCTGGCTTCCTCTTGAATTACTGCTTCTATTTGCGAACAGCGTAGACTCTGGTGAACCTGCGCTTATGCCTGAACCTTCGCTCAAACTGAGTGAAAAAAATCTTGCACGACGAATGCACATGTAGTAAAAAGACAGCTAAAACTCTAGCTTTCTGCAGGCAGCTTTTTTCTTATACATAAGTTTAAGCATGTGTTTTGGGTGCTCAAAAGAACCGTCTCGATGAGACGACTCTTTTGAGTACCCACAACATATGTTTTGGTTGAGAAATGAGAAAAATTATTTTTAGTTACGCACTCTTATCTGAGGGCCTGCAACCGGGTTCCTTATGGGTCCCATATGGGCTGGCCCATGTAAATAAAATGAAATAAATAGAAGAAGCAGGGGCGGATCCAGGATTTCTTCCGAGGGGTCAACAAAGGGGGGTTCGAACTGAAAAGTGCACCTGATAATTTTATAGTTTATGCTGATTTTTTTTATATTTCTCATGAAAATGAAATATTTTGTCTCAAAAGGGGGTTCAAACTACATGAATTCCCTCTGTATCCGCCACTGAAGAAGCTAGTCTTGCATTATAAATGAGGAAATAAGTTTTTATAAATATGTTGCTATCATTTCCGTTTTCTTTTGGGGGCTTTTATATGAGACCCATATGGGACCCATCTGGGCAACCCGCATATCAGACACATGTGAAACCCGGTTGCACTCCCCATTGGATCCATGGGACCCATGTAGGCATGTTTGCTGGGATGTATCTACATGTACATGAACCCGTGAGGCATTACACTTATCACAGCGCAACTGACAGCAAAAGCGGTCTCTTTTTAAAGCCATTTCTTACTTTTATAACCTATAGGCTCCCATGGCACTTAGTTGTAAACATATAGGCTCCTGTGCCACGGGTACGGCTCATTATCCTGTGCCACAAAATGGTCAATCTTCTCTCAACGTTTAGGCTCCTTAGCCGTCTTGTTTTCAAACATCACCCTTCTTTTCTATGAAAAACCAATTTTAAAAGCAAAACAGACGCTTTTAGTAAGGGGGTGGAACATAAAACGCTTTCTGCTGTGGTGTAGGCCGGCAAAATTGTCTCAATTGTTAAGTTTTGCTTCATTTTCCAACGCAAACTAAATCGCCGAAAACAGAGCAGTCATTTTCTGTTCAACTTTGTAGACGTGACTTGATATCAGCCTTATCATATGTTTCAAAATCCATTCAGTTAGAGGCTTAAAAGTCCCGTGGCGATTGATTTTATGTTACTTACATCGCAAATAATCTGATGTTGGCCCAGATTTGAAGTGTCTCCTCTCCCCGAGTCATGTTTTTGGCGGATAGGCTCCTTTTCTGGACCGGATAGGGCTCGGGAAAAGCAGTTTTTCACGGATAGGCTCCTTTGCGTCTATATACCGTGAATTATGTAATGAGATTTTACAATGCTGGTTGGTACAAAGGGACTGTTTGTTCGGGACAAGAAAAGACACTCTCCCGGACTAACACTCTACCACTGAGCCAATACCCTCCTTGTGACCGGAATGTAAAGGATAGATGTTGGTTGGTTGGATTGGCTCTTTGCATCCCAGTCAACAGTCTTTCAGTCATTCTGGATGGGTCTTCCTGGGTTTAACTAGTACTAAACAGACGATAAAGTGTCATGCTTAAGGACCCAACACAGCACATGCAGTGAGGCTCAAACCTGCAACCCCTTGATCAGGAGTCAAGAACTCTACTGCTGAGCCACTGTGCTTTCTAATTTGGACCTTATCACAATCATACTGGCAAGCAAAGAAAGGATCTGGGCAGTCAAATGTGCAGACTCGCCAGAGGCTTTCTTTGTACATTTGTGCAGACTCCCCAGAGGCTTTCTTTGTACATTTGTGCAGACTCCCCAGAGCCTTTCTTTGTACTTTTGTGCAGACTCCCCAGAGCCTTTCTTTGTGCATTTGTGCAGACTCGCCAGAGCCTTTCTTTGTATATTTGTGCAGACTCCCCAGAGCCTTTCTTTGTGCATTTGTGCAGACTCCCCAGAGCCTTTCTTTGTACATTTGTGAAGACTCCCCAGAGCCTTTCTTTGTACATTTGTGCAGACTCCCCAGAGCCTTTCTTTGTGCATTTGTGCAGACTCCCCAGAGCCTTTCTGGGGAGTTTGCACATTTGTGAACAAATAAGGAAAATTAAACACCTAAAAAACAATCCTACCTTCAAACATATGCACACTTGCTTCTGGAGAGTCCCTCATGGCATCCATGAATATACCCGGCAGAAACTTGGAGAGAATGATTCGAACTTTGGGTCCGACAAGCTTGTCAGACAACATTTTGGCAAATAATTCAGCCGTTTTCTCTCTTGTTGTGGGGTTGGTGGCGTTGCAAAACAGGTCAAGAAGATAAACTATGGCACCTAAGAATAACAACATTTGAGCCGTGACATGTGATTGCCAACAATGTGGCATTTTGACAATAAATTATTGTAGACTCAGACCAGCCTCCTTTTAATCTTAAAAACTCCAAATGGTGTTCACTCAGTAGCTTAACAGTTGTAGAGTATTCAAGCGACTAGCAAAGGCTCTGATCAGACTGCGCATATGCGCAGGCTGGTCTGAGCCTTTGCTGGTTGCATATACCACATTGTTGGAAAAACCCATGTCACGGCTCATTTAAGCATGAAATATGAGTGAAGGACTGGATAGTGTCTATATACAGAATATTACATGAGTGCCATAGGTTAAGATAAACATAATTTTTGAGCGAAAAATTGTAAATATTTTCTTACCTGTGAGTTTGAACATATACTGAGGGAATTTCATAATTATATCAAAAATATATGTTGACAAACGTTTACACGTAAATTGACATTAACCAGTTGACGTTTCACATAATGTAAAAGGCCAATTTTAGGTCCCCTTGCTAAAGCAGCTTATCTGGCAATAGCGTGAATACTTTTCTGATAAAAGTTTATTTTTTCTGTCATATGATTAGATCTAAAAGTCAAAAAGTGAAAACCGATTTAAAACAGAATGTTCTGTTCACCCTTTTCGTACAGTTTTTAGTTGAAAATCGTATTTTTTCAAATTACCTCCCTTTCAATTAAATAGCGTTTGAAATTAAAATGCTTAGCAGATCAAATCCTCGCTATCAAAATCGAAATTTGTTTTTTTTTAACTCTTGCGGGTAGCTGTTAGATCATTTTCAAAGAACTGACATGCTTGTGCACCTGCTAATGAAAAAGATCTAATGCTACAAAGATCGCCCATGGGAAAACCCATTATAACTAAATGCTTAGCTTTTTTCCCTATGTTTTGGGTGCTCAAATGAATAGACTCATTTAAACAGCTCTTTTGAGTACCTAAAACATATGTAAAGGCCGAGATATAAAAAAAATAATTTTTGATTACACACTCTTATCTGGAGGCCTGGTTATATCTTCTCTTGGGAATTTTTTCATGAATGTTTGTTGTCTGCTGAACTTTTTTTCAAAATCATTTTTTGGGGAAAAATTATTTCATGAATACCATCTTAGGGTCAAACAGTTTGGATCCAGATCACGACCGACAGAATGTCGGTCCTGATCTGGGTCCAAACTGTTTGCAAAGGTTATCAGCAGATGACACTAGAAAACAAGGAGTTAAAGGAGATGTCAGGATTTCTCAGCAAAATTGTTAAATAATGCTGAACAGATTATAACCATGGTCTACAATTTCTGAAAAAAAATACTATATGTATTGTTGATTTTCCTCCAATACAATGCTTAACATAGCTTAATTAATATTATCCTTTGTATAGACTGCTTGTTTGTTTGTTTGTTTGTTTGTGTTGATAAATTATGTCCCAGACAACAAATTTTCAGTCATGTTGGTTTGTTTGATTTGATCCTTTCCGTCCCATCAACAATCTTTCAGTTTAACAGGGACGGGTCTTCCTGGGTTGAACCAGTATTAAGCTAGGATAAATGTGTCTTGCTCAAGGACCACAACGCAGTGACGCCGGTGAGGCTCGAATTTTATCCACGGCCCCTCGGTTTCGAGTCAAGCACTCTATCACTGAGCCACTGCCCTCTCTCAGTCATGTTGGGACATTTTCCTATCTTCCCGTGCTGAATCAATACTAAGCTGAACATCAATCATTTGATTTTACACTGGTGAAGATGGGAGTAAAGCCAAGTTCCCAGTTTCATTTGCTTGAGCCGGCTGTTCTGGCATACTCTAAAGTGATCAAATCAAGTCAGCATCTGGTACATCGGTTCAGCATGATCCTAAATACCTTTTGCTAAAGCTTCTTTTACTATCTTCGTACTAGACATCAGAGCGGACATCGTCTCTAAGGTTAAAACTTGACCTGAAATAAAGAGCGCATATATTAGCCTCGACACCAGAAAACTTGACTAGTGCATGTGAACATCAAAAGCGCAGACCAGCCTGCACATTAGCCCAGTCTGATCAGCATATTTAAATTTGCTATCTGGAAAGTATAAAGGCTAAAGTTGATTCATGCAAAAGTTGCAATTATCTAGCTACTCTTTATAGCTGAGCCTTACTTGGAAAGAAACCCGAAAGACAGGTTTTCCTAGCCTGAGGCCCATACATAAACTGGGCCTGGGGTCAAAGACAGTGACTAGAGTTAAACTTATATATAAACTTTTATACTTGAAAAGATTGAAAGGATTGTATAACAATGAAGGGGGATAACTTAATACTTACAAGATTGTAATTAGGAAATTTCCTAATACTCACAAGATTCAAATGACTGTAGAGCAATGAAGGGTACACAATTGCTGTGACTGTATATAGCACTGAAGGGACATAATCTGATACTCACAAGATTGTAATGACTGCATACCAATAAAGGGAGTTTATCTGATACTCACAAGATTGTAATGACTGTATAGCAATGAGGCGAGAACCTAATACTCCTTGAATTGTTATGACTGCAGAATAGCAACTAAGGGAGACAATCTGATACTCTCAATATTTTTTTTGTTTGGTTTGTGGTTTAACATCCCAGTCAACACCTATGGTCTTGCCCAGATGGTTAGTTAACCTAACCACATTTTCCCTGGGCAAGCTAAGAGTTTAATCAGTACTTAGTGCACATACTTTCGCTTGGAAATGACAACAGCCCTTCTTGAATCAGCGGAAAAAGAATGCCTGTAGAAAATATTTCATGATCAAACTACGGGAAAGTATGGGGTCCGGCCAAGATCACACTCACAGCCCATGGGTCAGCAATCAGACTTACTACCGATTGCATTACAGGGCCCGGCCTCACATGATTGTATTGCAATGAGGAGATAAACTAATACTCCTAGGATTGCTATGACTGTATAAAGCAACTAAGGGTGATAATCTGATACTAACAAGATTGTAATGACTGTATAGCTATGAGGAGATAACCTAATACTGACTTATATGGCAATGAAGGGAGATAATTTGATACTCACAAGATTGTAATGACTGTATAGCTATGAGGAGATAACCTAATACTGACTTATATGGCAATGAAGGGAGATAATTTGATACTCACAAGATTGTAATGACTTTATAGCTATGAGAAGATAACATAATACTGACTGTATAAGGCAATGAAGGGAGATAATTTGATACTCACAAGATTGTAATGACTGTACAGCTATGAGGAGATAACCCAATACTTCTGATGCTGCAATATCTTTGACACATTCTTGGTTGGCTGATACACAATTTATCACCTGAAAAACATATAAATGTCTTTTTTGTAATCAATACATGCACATCCAAACTAGAATTGTTTTTCTACTAAAAAACAGATGTCGCCCCCTTTTAGGAATAAAAAAGATCACAAAATTGCATTTATTATGCTACAAGGGGAATAATTTGAAAAATATACATGCAAGAGTTATGGTTCTTGTGTATGACACATTGTGTCATTGTGCTCTAGAAGTGTATGAAGTTTCAACCAAATAGCTTTAACAGTGTTCTACTTACAGAGTGGACAAAAATTGCATTTAGTTATGTTACAAGGGGAATAATTTGAAAGATAAACATGCAAGAGGTATGTTTCTTATGCAAGACACGTTGTCTGAATGTGCTTTACAAATGATTGAAGTTTCTTTGAAATATCTCTAATTGTTATCAAGTTATAGAGCAGACACGATTTTGTGACGGACAGATGGACAGACAGAGACAGACTGACGCAAGGGGGAAAACAATATGTCTCCCGACCCTTCCAGGAGGGAGACATAATACTCAGCATCTAGGCTATAAATGTATTATTGTTGTTTTGTGGGTGTCTGTGTTTCTTCCTTTAGACAACAACAGAATCTAGGGCAAAGATTTTGCCATTAAACTAAAAATAAAAGCCTTTTGATGGCTGTCAGTGTGGCTGCTTTACATTCCAGGGTGGTGATGCAGTGCTTGTAAGTCCTTTGGCATTTTTGTGACCTACCAAGCCCTGAGTTTATAAAAAAAAATCATGCTCAAACCAACTGAGCATGAACTTTATCATGCTCATAATGTTAAAATGCCAACAATTGTTGGCATTTTAACATTTATTAGCATGATAAATACACCATCTGAGAGTTTAAAAGCATTAGCAATCTATATTTTTAATACAATTCATGGACTTTATTTTTTCAGCATTTGAGTTTTTATGAGCATTTAAATTTGCATGCTCAGCTATGTTAAGCATGAAAAAAAGTTTCATTACCAGGGACAGGTTTTCTAGTAACATGGCTTGTTTTATATTAGCAACCCCAGCTGCGCCAGATATTGGATTAAGAATAGTGGAAAAATACCATACCACTGCAATCTATATCCATTTTGCATAAAAACTGTTTTGATATTCCAAATATTGTTTACATGTATTAATTGAAAATAAAATGGGCTTTCAGAAGATACCTTGTTTGTGGTCATTGAATTTCCAATAATTACTTTATTGACAGGTAATTATCGATATTGTAGGTAATTAACACCTGAGATGAATGGTGGCTATTTTGGGCGCGAAAGTAGGACGGTGTATGCAAATGAACTAGCATGCGACAAAAGCATGGTCATTTGCATAATTAAAAATAGCTTAACCAATCAGATGAGATGTCAGGCTATCACATGGTTTGTGCGCTTAGTCGCTACGACCTCCCAAACTTATGTTATATTCAGTGAAAGTCAAGGCAAAATCGGTTGAAAACTGTTTGGTAAATCACCAAAGCGCACAAAAGATCGTTTTCTATATCTTATTCCCTTTCTAACCATGTACATTTTGTGGTATTTCAAGTTAATTTACCGACCCGCACGGCGGTTCAAAGGTCATGACCCTCACGGAAATCCCCAATTCTGACTTGTAAACAATTGACGCCATCTTGAATTTTAGCTACCGGTCAATAAATTATCAAAGTTTATCTCAAAAGATAAGTGGAACTAACTGGTCCCATGCACAAAAGGTGTTACAGAAATGATATTTATCCCTTATATTTAATATTTAAATGAAAAATATGCCTAATTTTTTTTATCTTTCCCGTTTTTTTTCTATTTTCCCACAGTACCCCAAAACGCAATGTGAAGCCGATCTCGCTTGGAGATTTTTCCGTTTGCAAGTGCAATGTCTATTTTGCCTATCACTGCATTAATAAAACACAAAATCGCTGCATAAAATCATGAATTGGCCATTCAAGTATAAGACTGTTATGAATTTGATACTATTTGATAATGATTTAAGCTAAATTTGGACATTTTCACAGACTTCAGAAACGACCATCGGCAGACATATATAAATGTGTAACCTATATTCGGACAGTACCAGAATTCGTACATTCTATCAATTTCTTTTTCTTCCTCCTTTTTTTTCCAGAAAAATACCCAACAAGACTGGGTCACCCTAATAAAAGCCCACAATGGAAGATTCTTGGGCAATTCTATAAATGGTTCATAAACAATTTGTATCAAAACAGGGCATCATCCCAGAATATGCATCATCTCTGTAGACAATTGCTACTTAAAGAATACAAGCAAAGTGATGCTATATGTATGAAATACAAACATGACAAAGAAGTCTTATTAAAATACACTTTCCTTGCTAGAGGCAACTTTTGCAGTCTGTTGATAACGTTTACTGATAACAGCTTGAACCCAAATCAGTTTGAACCCAGATCAGGATTAACAGAATCTCCATCCGAACCATTTGCATGACGCTCTAGCTGAAAGTGTTCCACAATGATTTTTTTTTTAAAAAAGTCAATTTCATTTTCCATATTTTAACACACATTCAATGTACATATACCTTTAAAGATCAGTTTTACAATACATACATATGAAATCAAAGATCAGTTTGAACCCCTGGGTTTGAACCCAGGTCAGCTAGGACCAACAGAAAGTTGGTCCTGATTTGAATCCCTTGACTGTTTGATTCTCGTTGTTCGAGAGCTGGGCCAGAAGTATTTTTGAAAAAGTCAATTTCATTTTCTGTATTTTAACATACATACATATAAATCCAAAGATCAGTTTTAACATACTTACAAATCAAAAGATCAGTAGCACTGAAAGAATATCGGTCCTGATCTGGATCCAAACTGTTTGACATTTTGCGGAATTTCTGGTAGTGTTCCAGAAATAATTTTTGGAGAAAGGCAATTTATTTTCCTTATTTTTAACATACATAAATCCAATTTTTGAAATATTTTAACTTCATTTCTTTCATTGGGCTTTTAGCCATCCAAGATATACCATTCATGTGGAGTCGAGTTATTGCACGTCTTATTATACCCCCGGTACGAAGTATATAGGGGTATATAGTTTTTGCCTTTTCTGTAATTATGTTTGTTTGTCTGTTTGTCTGTTTGTCTGTAAACTTTTTTTTCCGTCAAAGATTTCTCAGCAACTACTTGGGTTAGGATTCTGAAATTTGGTACAAAGCTTGATAGTAATGAGTTGTATTGTGTAACAAAAGAACAGCCACATATTGCTTATCAGTCCCTTTATTTGTTCATTTTTCTTTCTCTCCAATGGAAATTTCTGTCACAGATTTCTCAGCTCCTATTGGAGCCAGTGTTTTCAAATTTTGTGTACATCTTTAGGAAGGAAAAGTGTACTGTGTAAAGGGAAATTGAGATGCTTATCCTCATTTTGCCTTCTTTTTTCAAGTTTTCATTTTTTCCTTCTTTCACTCTTATATAATACATACAGACATTTTTTTCTGTCAAAGATTTGTCAGCAATCATTTGAGTTAGGATTCTGAAATTTGGTACAAAGCTTGATAGTGATGAGTTGTATTGTGCAACAAAAGAACAGCCACATATTGCTTATCAGTCCCTTTATTTATTCATTTTTCTTTGTATCCAATGGAAATTTCTGTCACAGATTTCTCAGCTCCTATTGGAGCCAGTGTTTTCAAATTTTGTGTACACCTTCAAGAAGGCAAAGTGTACTGTGTAAAGGGAAATTGAGATGCTAATCCTCATTTTGCCGTCTTTTTTCAATTTTTCTTTTTTTCCTTCTTTCACTCATATATTACATATAGACATTTTTTTCTGTCAAAGATTTCTCAGCAACTACTTGAGTTAGGATTCTGAAATTTGGTACAAAGCTTGATAGTGATGAGTTGTATTGTGTAACAAAAGAACAGCCACATATTGCTTATCAGTCTCTTTATTTATTCATTTTTCTTTCTCTCCAATGAAAATTTCTGTCACAGATCTCTAGGCTCCTATTGGAGCCAGTGTTTTCAAACTTAGTGATCACCTTCAGGTAGGCTTAGTGTATTGTGTAAATGAAAATAAAGATGCTAAAGCTCATTTTGCCTTCTTTTTCAATTTTTCCTTCTGTCACTCCTATATAACACATATGGATGTTTTTTGTCAGAGTTTTCTCAGGAACTACTTGATTAAGGATTATGAAATTTTGTGTACACTTTCAGGTAGGCAAAGTGTATTGTGTAAATGAAAATTAAGGTGCTAATCCTCATTTTGCCTTCTTTTTTCAAATTTTCAATTTTTCCTTCTGTCATTCTTATATGACACATATGGACATTTTTCATCAAAGTTTTCTCAGAAACTAACTGATTTAGGATAATGAAATCTTTGACAATTCTGTCTATTCTCTGAAAGTGTTTCAACCTCTGATGGTTACCGCCGGGGGTATGTGAGCTTGGCTCACTTCTTGCTATATTTTTGATCAGCACCAACAAGAGGTTCTCTTAAATTCAAATTTATATGTAGTGAAATGGGACAGAGAGGAGTGAAAGACAAGACAAACACTGTATATAAATGTTTTAAAGTATTCATTTTTATATACTTTTATGCTTATTTACATGTTCTGCATAAATTATAACACTTTGATACCATATACAGATAATTTTTAAAATCTGTCCTACATCAGTGTGAACGAAGAAAAAAATTACACACAAAAGTGCTTCATATATTACTGAATAGCTTCTTTGTTTTAAGAGATACAGCAAAAGCAACATAAAAAATGAATTGGGCAGGAAAAAATACATATATACTGAAAGTTTCATAAAGATATCTTGAAAAATAAAAAAGTTATAACAATTTCTTTAAAATTCTGCGACACGTCGGGTCCGTCGCGGCACACTAAAATTCAGCATCCAGTATAGCAGAAAAATTCCAGAAAATGACTGATTTTCCGGGTATTAAAATTGTTGTAACTTTGGTTCTAGTAAAGGTATCTTCAAAATCTAAACTGTTTTGTGCAGCTTTTCACAAGCTGCATTAGATGGGTACTGAATAAAAGCATTATTTTATACTTAAAAAAACAGCTGGGGTTGCTATTTATATAGAAATAAGCTGGTACCCAGCATAAGGTACAAGTTGGCATGTGCATACAGTGAAGATTCAAATCAGTCTGCATGTCCACACAGTCTGATCAGTCTTGGCTTTTCGCCTGAAGAAATGTTGGACGCTTGGCTACCCATGGAGTGCCCAATGAAGACTCTGATCAGCCTGCGCAGATGGGCAGGCTGATCTGACTCTTTGAAGGGTACACATGTCAACTTGTACCAGCTTCAATGTTACTTACATCTAGGGCAAACTGCTGTAATTTGGCACAATCATCCAGTCGTAGAAGGCAGAATAATAATTTAAAATGACCTATACATTGGATCTCTACACCTGAAATTAAATAAGTTAACAAATATGAATGAATGTTTTTAGTTTGATGTTTTGCTTTACATCCCAGTCAATGATTTTTCAGTCATGATGGAATGTTTCCTGGGTTGAACCCATAATAAGCAGAGGATTAAGTAGCATGCTCAAGGACACAATAGTGATTCAAGTGAGGCACAAACCAGCGATTCCTCGATCTCGAGTTGAACACTTAACCACTGAGATCCTATAAATACTGAATGTAACAAAAGAGATTTCTAATGACAAAACCAGAATAATGGCACGATATGTATCTAGTGAATAATCAGATAAGCCTACAGGGTTCATACAGGCAAGATTGAGTAAAATCCAAGGACTTTTCTAGGACTTCTAAAGACTATCCTACAATTTTCAAGGACTAAAAGTTTAGGAAAAATCCTGATTTAAGTGTTAAAATTCTACTTCAGAAATGCTAGACTGAGGTAATGGAGACATTAGTACTGGAAAATTAGTATAAAATTGGTGTGCCTTTATTTGGTGCAGCATATATTTTATACTGATTTAGGTCTCTACCAACAGTGCTAAGTTCTATAGAAAATAGTAGAATTCAAGGCTTTTCAAGGCTTTTGAGTGATTTTCCAGTACTTTTCATGGCAGATTTAATTTTCCAGGACTTTTCAAGAAAGCCCTCTAAATTCAAGTAGTTTTCAAGCCTGTGGAAACACTGGCCTTGTCATCAGTTTGATATGAAATTTCAGCCCCTTCCCCCACCAACCATACTAAATAATTTGTAATAAAATTTAACCCTTAATTAAGCGCCAAGAAAAAAAATGCATCTGAAAATGTCATCTGCTGAAGTCGTCTGCTGCAAATAATTGCCTAACATTACTGACGAATTAAGTATAGAAGCAAACAGTACGGACTCCTATAGGAGCAGTCTGATCTTGGTCTACACTGTTTGCCACAGAGGCTTCTTAAACACTTCAGCAGACGAGAAAAGCAGAAGACTTATTTTGCACTTGGCGCATTAAGGGTTAACAAAGGATATACCTGGATTGTTTCTTATCACATTTCTTAGAGCTTCTAGCGCCATTTCTACCTGACCAAGACGACTCAATTGAGTTGAGCCTTGACCTTGTGGGGAGTTTTTGGCTGTCTGTTGCAACATCAACAAGGAATGTAGATACTGAAATTAGCAAGGCAAAAATCATTTTTAGTCCATGAGCAAAGAACAAAAATATACTTGAGGACCTTGAAAATGCATCACCCAGACTAAACCCTTTACTGCTCAAAAACTAAGGATGACAGCGAGATAAATTTTATTGCATACCAAAGTCTGACAAGCTTTTAGTGTGCCATAGAAAATTCATGGTTGTAAAATTAACTTAAGGTATTGAAGAAACAGCTTTTATAAAGCAGGGGTAGGCCATTTCGAAGGACATTAACTCAGCAGCAAGTTAACCCTCTTTAGTTTTGTTTCCTGACTCAACGGATATGTGTCCTATACTTCTTTGATGGTTATGCATTCATTATTGAATGATTCAAAATGTAATGACAGTACGGTATGCTCAAATAATTACCCATTTAAAGATGCCAACATACCCCACCCACTCTGATTACTATAGTCTAGCTATAAAATTCAACATCTTGAGTCTTTCAAAGTTTTATTTATTTTCCTTTGGTTTTGTTTGCAGAGGCAAAGGCAATTACTAATTACAGATTCTGATTAAATTACTGTTGTATCACATTTCTTTTTTATTGTGCAAGTTTTTGTTTGTTTTGTTGCTTTAGGTCCTAAGTCAACAGCTATGGTCATGGTGGGACGGTCAGTTCACCTAACCACACTTTTTCCTGGGCAAGCTTGAACAAACAGTTAACCAGTAATTCGTGCACATACTTTCGCTTGTAACTGACAACAACCCTTCATGAATGATTCAGCGGAAGGGGGGAGAATGACCGTGGAAATTATTTCATGATCAATCTCCACGAAAGTATAGGACCGGGCCGGGGTCAAACTCGCGACCCCTGGATCTGCAGTCAGATTTGCATCTGTAGCCAGACACATTACCGACTGCGCTATGCGGCGGGGCTTATTATGCAAATGACATTAACATAAGGTTTGAAGACGTTCTCAATCACGTGACAAAATATTTCCTGTCATGCTTTACATTAAAACGTAGTCAGCAAATGATTGCAAGTGTAAGTAGTCAATGTCAAAATTATGAGTGTACATAAAGGTAACTTATGAAGAATTTTCTGAAAATGAGCTGTAAACTGATGTTTTAATTTGACCTTTATTTTCAAAATATTGACATTATCAATTACTATTGATTAGAAAATGTTAATAAACTGCATTACTGGTATTGGTATCATACACGCTACAGTGTAAACAAAAAAATAAACCAAAAGCATCAGCTGACTTTGAAGAATAGCTGCTGGATCTATCATGTGACGTCACCAGTCTTACGACATGCTAGCCGTAACAAAGTAAAGCATAGCTGAAAAATTTCCCGGGCCTTCGCTGGGAATCGAACCCGGGTTGCCCTGGTAAAAGACCAATGCTCTAACCACTGAGCCAAAGAGTGGACTCTCTGACGCAGGTGTCAGAGATTGATTATTTACAAGAAGCTATGCGAAATCTACCTTATGTAGATATAAAGGTGAGAGTGCCTGGCCCATAACACTCCCCCTCTTCAAAGGAGTCATCATTAATGATGACGGAAAGCCATTTTTGGCGAAACAAAGGTCCAATCTAGGACGTGAGCCCCCATCTTACGACACGTTAGCCGTAACAAAGTAAAGCATAGCTGAAAAATTTCCCGTGCCATCACTGGGAATCGAACCCGAGTCGCCCCGGTAAGAAACCAATGCTCTAACCACTGAGCCGACTCTCTGACGCAGTTGTCAGAGATTGATTATATACGAGAAGCTATGCGAAATCTACCTTATGTAGATATAAAGGTGAGAGTACCTGGCCCATAACACCAGTAACGTCACGTTATGATACAGTCAAATTAACAACCAATTCATACCAATTTTGAGTTGCATACTTAAAGCTGCAAGTAACTTTTCAATTGCATTAACCGTTTGTGAGAAAATTGCAAAATTATAGTGATGCATTTTCAAAGTCCTCTAGTATACCTACCAACTCATGTCCTCCCTAGGCAAATAAATCTAAATCACTGACAGGCCACAGGTCTAACAAATTGCAGAAAGGCCAGAAAAAGAACAATTTGGTATGACTTGTATCATCAATTGTTTGTAAACCAACTTCCGATAGCAACTGTCATGTGTCCATACATAACCAATATGAGCAATTCTTGACAAAAACATTAATCTTCTAGAGAAGGAAATTAAGGCAAATTTACACAAGTAAGGTTTTTTCGTATAATTCACTGAAGTGTAACAGTAAACTGGAAATATCACAAGCATTTAACCCTTTACTCCATAGGCTATTTTTAGATTATGACATAATTTTCTATTTTAGACAACATTGAAAAAAATTCAAGAAAAAATTTAGTTCTGATTACTTTTGAAAATATTATGGAATATGGAACATTTGCTCTTTTGGAGCAAATGCTCCATTTTCCATAATATTTTCAAATATATGACATTTCAGAGGCGTCAAAAGGATTTATTATGGAGTAAAGGGTTAAAGAATTTTTAAATACAATATCTGAGAGTTTGAAAGCATGTAAAGTCTTTATTTTTCCTCATTTGTTTCCACATGAGCGGTTAAAATTTCTATTATTTCATTATCAATTGAATTGAGCTTGCAAAAAGATTAATAAACTCTGGGCCTGATTTTCACAGATTATTTTGTTGGCATTTTCATGAACTGCAGTATTACATACCTGTGCTTGGGATCCCAGGAAGTCCAACAAATCTATCGTGAACCCTTTGGCATTCTGAAAAACAAAGACAGGACAATATAGTTTGTTATTCTAATGTATCTTTCTATTTACCACCCAACCCACAGAGTAATAGTTTTGTTTGTTTGTTTGATTTGATTCTTTACTTCCCAGTCAACAATTTTTCAGCTATATAGGGAAGAGTCTTCCTGGGTTGAACCAGTACTAAGCAAGATAAATGTGTCTTGCTCAAGGACACAACACAGTGATGCCAGTGAGGCTTGAACCCGCAGCCCCTCGGTTTGGAGTCAAGCACTCTTCCACTGAGCCACTGTGCTCCCGCTCAGAGTAATAGTCTAATTTTGTTATTTCACGAGTCACTGAACTATTTACTGGTGAATAGTTTTGAATATAACCCTTGATTATAGCATTGTCTGCTTTACTGCTTTGCTTACATCAGAAAATGTTAAGTAACAATGGCAGATATGGCTCAGCCACTTCAAACTCCAAATTACTTTGTGTGGATACTCATTTTCCGCTTATAAATCCCTAATTGAAAAGTATAATATCTGAATTTGCTACAAGAGAAATTTCAATTTTCTAGGAAGTCTTTTTAGCTGATCTAGCTGGTTTGAGTATGACCTGGTCAGAAACCCTGAAGACAGGTTTACTCGCGTCTAGGCCCATATACCGTATCTTTAGATACTGGCATGATCACATACAATCATACAATACATAATCCTGCTCATGGGAATTTGATACAATTTACAAGCAGAAAGAATGAATACTGGATCTATGCTGTTTCAACAGTGCACACAGAATTTCACACAGTAATGAGCACACTGAATGAAACTCTATACCCTAATTTTATACCCTTCTATACTTGATGTCATTTGAAAAATCTGACGAGTGATCCCAACAAATTTACAATGGATCATTGAAACATTACTTAATACTATTTTGAACTGAATGGTACTAATTGAAAGCAACACTCACCTCTAATGGGAATGTAGGTTGTTCGTTGTACACACGTACAAATATTTCTCCAACAATCAACTCCTTGGCATGTATATCAAACACAAACATCCCTCCAAAATCTGGATCACACTCTCCCTGTAACAATAAAAATGGTAAGTCCATTTTGTCAATGAAGACTACACAATTAGTGTGCATAATGGTTACATGTATTTTAATTTAAACAGGTCCAGATAAAATTGTTTTATAATAAAAAAGTGAATATTTCATCCCATTAGTTTTAACATGTTTTGGGTGCTTACAAGAACTGTCTCATCCAGATGGTTCTTAAGTAATATATGTTTTGGTTGAGAAATAAAAACAAAAATTTTAATTGCCACTTTTCTCAGGGCACATAATAGAGACAAAGTCAATCAAAAAAATGAAAATAGAAAGTACTCATCATACTAGCTATCAAAAAGTTTCAATAAAACAGAATTGAGTCAGTACATGGGATTTTGGTTCTTATCACATCGGTTAGTAGGGGCGGATCAGATATGAGTCTGAGCATACCGAGTCCCTTGAAAGTTGCTTGAGAAACAGAATTACAGGGATCAAATTTTAGAATTTTAACTGCTTGCTAAAAATAGCAAGTAATCATTTTTCCTACTTGCTAAAGTTGATGTTTAACTTGCTTATATGCACTAGCACAAATTCAATTATGGCATATGTGTTTGACAAGATGTGTGGCAAACATTTATTTAAAATATCGCCTTTCTGAAATCACATTTTGGCTACCTTGCAAACAGTGTTGATCCAGATCAGCCAGCTTCTTCAGAAGCTGGCTGATCAGGATCTACACTGTTTCAGAAGTGCTGACTGATCTGAATCTGTTTATCAAGCAGTTTACGCATAATTTGGAAATAAGTTGATGTATTTACTTGCTAAAATAGCAAGTGAAGGTAATTTCAACTTGCTTTTTGGGAAAACTACTAGCATTTAGCAAGTTAGCAAGTGCTAAATTTGATCCCTGGAATTAGCAGATGAATGCTCAGATCAAAACTTGGACATTTAGCTCCACTGGCTATCTAAATATGCAATTTAACCCATTTCTTCATGAATATTCATGCTAAGCTCCACCCACTATGATAAATCATATAAACTTTCAAGTTTGTACATAGAACAAAGAAATTACTTGTCAGGTCCACTAGTGTAATCATATTTTCATATGCAAACAGAGTAGACCCTCATCAGGCAGCTATTACAAGAGCTGCCTGATCTGGGTCTGCTATGTTTGCAAAAGTGTTAAAAGGCGTCTCCATGAGGTAAAGGGTTATCCCATTGTTACAACTTTCTGGTTACTGGCAAACTGATACTTTGGCAAACAGTGAAGACCCAAATGAAATGCTGCATAAGGTGTAGGCATATGTCTACCCTGAGCCTTTGTTGTTTGACATTGTGATAATCTTATGAGCTGGCTCATTATTTCTGCTGTTAGGCCAACTTACAGTTTTGATCATTTTCTGTTGTTGATCTAGAAGAAACTCATTTAGTTGTTGTCTTGTTGCATTGTCCCAGATCAAGTATGGGTTCTCTGTGTTACTGTTGAGTATCTTCAAAAGCTGAAAACATATTATAAGAACAGCTTATCGGGCGATTATATGTTGATACGTAACTAACTTACCAGACATTAATATAACATTAACCCTTAAAGCGCCAAGAAAAAATGCATCTGAAAAATGACGTCTGCTGAAGTGTCCTGCTGCAAATATTGCCTACCATTACTGACTAACTTAAGTACAGAAGCAAACAGTGTGGACCCAGATAAAGACTGCACCTATAGGAGCAGTCTGATCTGGGTCCACACTGTTTGTCATAGAGACTTTTTAAACATTTCAGCAGACGAGAAAAGCGACAACATCTGTTGCGATTGGCGCTTTAAGGGTTAAACCTGTATTTTTAGAGATAATATACTCAGAAAAACAATTGAAGGATATTTAGATTTAGTTCCATCTCTAACATTCAATACAATAAAATATAAACCAATTATGCATGCATTTCATAGTTCCAGATATCTGCAATCAAACTGAATGTTAAATTTAAGCCACGCTTCAATAATTAAAGTACAGTACACGTCCAAATGGTGCAACCCCCTATACTGAAAAGTCACAAACATTCAAAAATGATTGAAACCCATTTTTATCGCTTGTATTCCATAATTACTGGCTCCAAAACCATTGCTGGTTCTCAGTCAAAAGAATGACACCTAATTTTGTAGTTGTTGTCAGTGTTTTACTTCCAATTAGTGGTCATATTGGCAGGGGTATGCCATGTCAGTGCATTTTTGTTGATGATGTTGTCACGTTATTAGGTGCAATTACTGACAAATAGGTGTGAACACTTGTCTGTGGTCGGAATTAGAGCATAAGCAATGACCAGGTAAAGGTTGCAGCAAAAAATATAAACGCTAAAATTTTTGCATGTGAACTTTGGGTAAAGAGGGTTGGTACATTTGGTGTGATACTGTATCGTAACCAATGACCCGTAAATTTTATTTTGCATGTTACTGAAGTGCATATTGGTAGTTCTATCAGATACGAAAATACTTTGTTTGGAAATTATTTTCTCAAATTTATATAGTCAAAATAATTTTGATATCCTTCAATTGTTTTTCTGAGTATAGATGTCTTTGTTTGTTTGTTTGATTTGATTCTTTACATCCAAGTCAACATTTTTTCAGTTATGTCAGGATGGGTCTTCTGTGTGGAACCAGTACTAAGCAAGGAGTAATGTGTCTTACTCAAAAATACAATGCAGTGACACCCTTGCGGCTTGAACCCCCAACCCCTGGGTCTCGCGTCAAGCACTCTACCACTGAGCCACTGCGCTCCCTATAACAGATGTCAACCCTCCCCACCAAATTCCAGGTCAAGTGCATCTTGGGTCAAGTCAGCCTGGGTCAATTTGGCCTTATCAACTTGACCTAATCACAGATTCAATAACCAGCTTCTCCAGTCTGTCCCATGAGACTTAAAGCCATGGACCAGACTCCATATGACCGTTACTGTTGGTGGGAAGTTAAACACAAACACATAGGGAGGGCAGTGGCTCAGTGGTAGAGTGCTTGACTCAGTGGTAGAGTGCCTTCGGTCTCGTGACCGAAGGGCCTCGGTTTCGAGCCTCACCGGCGTCACTGCGTTGTGGTCCTTGAGCAAGACACATTTATCCTAGCTTAGTACTGGTTCAACCCAGGAAGAACCGTCCCTATATAACTGAAAGATTGTTGATGGGACGTAAAGAATAAAATCAAACAAACAAACAAACAAACACAAACACACATGTGAAAAAAAAAGGCACTGACCAGCCTTTACATCTACAGTCTGAACAACACATTTATTATTTTATATTTATCTCATATTTATCTCAAATGTAAAATAGCTAAACTTGCAACACATAAATTTAATATTCTAGAGAGACTACAGTAAAACCTGCCTTAAGCGGCAACTCAAAAAGACGATCAAAAATTGGTTTTAAAAGCCATTTATCACTTATTGCAGGTCAAAAGTATTGCAGAATGCTCCAAGATTTTTGTTGTAAACAAAAAGTTCACGATTGCTACCTGTGTGGTATAAAAATGTTAACTACGATAACTGTTTACACCTTACCTCACTCAGATTTTCATTGGACAGTTTTCTAGTTAGATAAGGTGTTAACTTCACGGCTGGATTGTCACGACATATCCTCCTACTCAATATAATAATGTTGACTATAGTAACTATCTACTCCTTACCTCACTTGGACTTTCATTGGACAGTTTTCTAGATAGGTAAGGTGTTAACATAGCCGAGAGTGATTTCTTCACAGCTGGATTGTCCGGACTACTTTCTTCTCCTTCTGTGATCAGATATCCTCCGAGTCTAGCGCAAGCTCGTATACTAAGTCTTGCCAATTGGTTTGCTACCTCCTACAAGTCAAAATAGGTAAACAGTAACAGTAAATGGTCTGAAATTTCGAACAATTTTTTCTTTCTGTTCTCAAATAAAATTTCAATTATCAGGTAATAATATTACACTTGATAAAGGCCAATGTAGGCTGAATTGTTGTGTTAGCCCTTAAAGCGCCAATCACAACAAAAGGTGTCTGCTTTTCTCGTCTGCTGAAATAAGAAGCCTCTATGGCAAACAGTGTGGACCCAGATCAGACTGCTCCTATAGGAGCAGTCTATTCTGGGTCCACGCTCTTTGCTTCTTTACTTAATTAATCTGTAATGTTGGGCAATTATTTGCAGCAGACGACTTCAGCAGACGACATTTTCAGATGCATTTTTTCTTGGCGCTTTAAGGGTTAATAAATAATATGCCATTTTAAAGTTGTTCTCTGATATTTTGCTAATAATTATCAGTGTTGGAATTCACAAAATGTCTGTCCAAATAGCAAACTGGGAAGACCCTGGTCAGACTGCTTCTTCAGATGCAGTAATCTTAGAAAACATTTTAGACCCTGATGTAATGCGATGATCTGTGTATTGTCATCAGGGTCTATTCAGTTTGCCAAAGTACCTGTTTAAGGGTTTCGAGAATACAATGGGTTAAGAAGGGGTATAAACAAGACCCTAGATAAGAGTATGTAATATAAAATATAATCAATTTTCTTATTTCTCAATAAAAACATATGTTGTGGGTACTCAAAAGAACCGTCTGAATGAGACAGTTCTTTTGAGCACCCAAAACATTTGTTAAAACTGATGGGTAAGAAAATATTAAAAATTTTATGCTAAAAATGTGTTTAGCTGTAGCTATGTATTAACCCTTTGTATTTGGGAAACACCTAAACGGGTATTTTTACAAACAATGAAGACCCAGCTGAAATGCTGCACAGAGTTTTCCCTTGACCTTATCCTTTGCAGGACATCGTGTCCCCCTAGGTAAAGAATTTAAGTGTCATTAAAAATTTTAGGGGGACATTCCATTATGGTCATTGAGCATAATTCATATCTCCGATAAATTTTCTAGTTGGAGTATCAAACAGTAAACAAAAAGCCGCTGGAACTTTTCAGTCAACCAACCAAGCATTGCAGAAACCCCATGGACCTTAGATTTTTTGCAGGAAACTCGGAGCCTGGTGCTTCGGGGCCTGCCTAATCAGTCCCGCTCAATGATTGACTCTTCTGCAAGTCAGATTCACCAGAACTTTTTATAAACGATACAGCATCCTCTGATGCACAATGATTTCAAATCTCGGGACAATAGTTAGATAACAACCGAGTATGTCAAATGCAATATGAGGTTGCTATGGATGCAGTACCTCGAACTCCCCAAGAGTAGCGTCCCCTTGTTGTCTAGCAGTCTTTCTTACTAAAATATATTAGGATGAGAGACACTGATGTCTGGGAGTTTGATGAAATACACATGATGCGATAGGATGTATTGATAAAACTGGGTATAATTTGCCACGGAAAAACCTGTGATAAGTTTTAAAAGTACAACTCTACTGTTAGGGAAACTTAAGAGAGATTTCTTTTTTTTTAAATTGTGTCATTGAGGATGCACTGATTTATTTGAGGGGGGGGGGGGGAGCAATTTTGATTGAAAATGCGCCCAAATGCAGGATTTTGTGTGTCAGTGAAAACCCTGGCCACATAATGCGGCATTTCACCAGAGTCTTCACAGTTTGTTATGGTAAAGCAGATCTTTTCATAAAAAATACAATATTTTTGGGAAAATATAACCTAGCACCCCTATATATGTATAATGGACTATCCCGAATTTATTGTATCAAACCAGAAGGAAGAATCCATTAGTATACAAAAGGTTAATGAAAAGGTACACATTCTTTTTATTTTTTTTATTATTTTTTTTTTTATTTAAAAACAAAACAAAAAAAACAACATTCTTACTTGCTGGTTTGACTCGTCACTTTTTTCCACTCCACCTTCTTCTAACGTGAAATCATAGTTAAATAGGTAGAGTAATAGATGCCATAGTACTCCAGATTGGAATAGGTGAGTCTGTAGCCAGAAATCTATACAGAATGCACTCACACACTCCGCTACCACTGAACACAACTTGGGAAGGTTCTGAAACAATGAAATCATAGTTGAATAGGTAAAGTAACAGATGTCATAGTACTCCGTATTGGAATAGGTGAGTTTGTAGCCAGAAACCTATACAGAATGCACTCACACACTTGGCTATCCCTGAACACAACTTGGGAAGGTTCTGAAACAATGAAATCATAGTTGAATAGGTAGAGTAACAGATGTCATAGTACTCCAGATTGGAATAGGTGAGTTTGTAGCCAGAAATCTATACAGAATGAACTCACACACTCAACTACCACTGAACACAACTTGGGCAGGTTCTGAAACAATGAAATCATAGTTGAATAGGTAGAGTAACAGATGTCATAGTACTCCAGATTGGAATAGGTGAGTTTGTAGCCAGAAATCTATACAGAATGCACTCACACACTCGGCTACCACTGAACACAACTTGGCCAGGTTCTGAAACAATGAAATAATAGTTTAATAGGTAGAGTAATAGATGTCATAGTACTCCAGATTGGAATAGGTGAGTTTGTAGCCAGAAATCTATACAGAATGCACTCACACACTCGGCTACCACTGAACGCAACTTGGGAAGGTTCTGAAACAATGAAATCATAGTTGAATAGGTAGAGTAACAGATGTCATAGTACTCCAGATTGGAATAGGTGAGTTTGTAGCCAGAAATCTATACAGAATGAACTCACACACTCAACTACCACTGAACACAACTTGGGCAGGTTCTGAAACAATGAAATCATAGTTGAATAGGTGGAGTAACAGATGTCATAGTACTCCAGATTGGAATAGGTGAGTTTGTAGCCAGAAATCTATACAGAATATACTCACTCACTTGATTATCACTAGAATCTTGAATATTTGAATACAGTAAACTTTCATTTAGTATGTCATATCATATACAAGAGGGCCATAGTGGCGCTGAATCACTCGCCTGTACTATGTGCACCAGTCTTGTTCAGTGGAAGGTAATGATTTAAACCATTTGATGGAGGGCAATCAAGCTGGTCTCTTCTGTGGTATAGTATTTGAGTGCATAACAAGACCCTTCCCTCTCCCCCCACCACACACAAACATTTTCTACATACCAAGTATTAAGGCTCTAACCCTTGTGGTTTCAGACAAGAAGGCTTTTTCATGTTTCCCTAGATGGGCCTCTGCGAAACATGTGACCCCAGGGCGGCCAAATATTGTGCCTCAGGGTCAAAATTTTTAACATACTTGGTAGAGATCAACTAGGTGATGTTACATAACAAATATCAAGGCTCTAGGTTTTGTGGTTTCAGAAGAAGATTTTTTTCTTGTCTTCCTATATAATCCTATATATAACATGTGACCCCGGGGCGGGACTATTTTTGACCCTAGTGGCATTATTTGAACAAACTTGGTAGAGGTCCACTTGGTGATGCTAAATTCCAAATATCAAGGCTCTTGGCCCTGTGGTTTCAGACAAGAAGATTTATTCACATTTTCCATATATAAGCCTATGTAAAACATGTGACTCCATGGGCGGGGTCTATAATTTGAACAAACATGGTAGAGGTCCACTAGGTGATGCTACACAGCAAATATCACTGCTCTAGGCCTTGTGGTTTCAGACAAGATTTTTTCACATTTTCCCGATATAAGCCAATGTAGAACATGTGACCCCCAGGGCGGGGCCATTTTTGGCCCTAGGGCTATAATTTGAACAAACTCAGTAGAGATCCACTAGGTGATCCTACATACCAAATATCAATAGTCTAGGCCTTCTGGTTTCAGACTAGAAGATTTTTTCACATTTCCCTATATAAGCCTATGTAAAACAATTGAAACCCTGGGCGCAACCATTTTTGGTTGGTTGGTTGGTTTTGTTGCTTTACGTCCCAAGTCAACAGCTATGGTCATTGCGGGACGGTCAGTTCACCTAACCACACTTTTTCCTGGGCAGGCTTGAACAAGCGGTTAACCAGTAATTTGTGCACATACTTTCGCTTGTAACTGACAACAACCCTTCTTGAATGAATCAGCGGAAGGGAGGAGAATGACCGTAGAAATTATTTCATGATCAATCTCCACGAAAGTATGGGACCGGGCCGGGATCGAACTCGCGACCCCTGGATCTGCAGTCAGACACGCATCTGTAGCCAGACACCATTTTTGGCCAAAGGGCTATAATTCTAATAAACTTGGTAGAGGTCCACTAGGTGATGCTACATACCAAATATTAAGGCTCTGCTGCTTGTGGTTTCAAATAAGATTTTTTCACATTTTGCCTATATAAGCCTATGTCAAACATGTGACCCCCGGGGCGGGGCCATTTTCTGCCCTAGGGCTATAATTTGAACAAACTGGGTAGAAGTCCACTGGGTGATGCTAAATACCAATTATCAATAGTCTAGGCCTTCTGGTTTCAGACAAGAAGATTTTTCATGTTTTCCCTATATAAGCCTTTGTAAAACATTTGACCCCTAGGGCGGGCCATTTTTGGCACCAGGGATATAATTTGAACAAACTTGGTAGAGGTCCACTAGGTGATGCTACATACCAAATACCAGGGCTCTAGGCCTTGTGGTTTCAGACAAGAATATTTTTTCATATTTTCCCTATATATGCCTATGTCAAAAATGTGACCCCCGGGGCGGGGCCATTTTTGGCTTTCGAGATATATTTGAACAAATTTGATAGAGGTCGACTAGGTGATGCTAAATACCAAATATCAAGAGTCTAGGCTTTCAGGTTCCAGACAAGAAGATTTTTAAAGTTTTCATCTTGAAAATCTATCTTTAGCCTCTATGACCTAGATATGCAATGGACCAGAACCATTTGAACAATTTTGGTAAAGGGCCACCCAAGGATCGTTTGTGTGAAATTATTTCAAAATTGGGCCAGGGGTTTAGGAGGAGTTGTCCTTTAAGTCAAAAGTTAAAGGACGGACAGACGCACGGACGACGTACGAAGACCAATCACAAAAGCTCAACCTTGTCACTTCGTGACAGGTGAGCTAAAAAGGTTGATAATTATTATTAACAAACATCTCTCTTAAAAGCTTTTCTAAAACTTTTTTACAATATTTTCCATTTAATTTAATGGACTAAAACCATGTGTAAATATTCTGGGTTGTATTTCATTTTTCAAAAATTCATGGTAGATTGAGAGCAATTCAGGTTCAGCTCAAGTTTTATGTGATGCCCTTTGCAGAGTTCCCACAGAAATTCAAAAACACAATTCCATGATTTTTCCATGACTTTCCATGATCAATGATGTAATTTCCATGACTTTTTAATGCACAGACTCCAACCTCTCCTTTGAGCAGCAACTTCACCACGCTGAGCATAGATGCGGAATGAAGCAACAGCATGCTTGTAGACCATGCATGCATTTTGAAATAAATAAAACTTGAAACCACCAGTAGCCAGAAAACTAGCTGTCGGACACACAAGTGTCCGACAGCTAGTTTTCTGGCTACTGGTGGTTTTGTCATATTATTTCACAAAATTCCATGATTATTCCATGATTATTCAGGGTTTTTTTCAAAATCCATGATTTTTCCATGCATGGAACTTTTTTTTAATGATTTTCCAGGTTTTCCATGATTTCCAGAGCTTGTGGGAACCCTGCCTTTGGATTATGCAAATGTTCATACTTTCAGGAGTCTCAAAAACTGTATAGATAGAATACTTATAGTTACCTTGTAAAATAATATTCTACAAAGATCTTTGATTATTGCTGGGTATTCTTGTATCTTCTCACGGCAACCTTTGAACTGTGACGCCACTGCATAGCACCGTACTACATTTACACACACCTGAAATCATGAATGTTAAACTATAAATTTATAATTCAATATACTTAATTCCATAGGGAATAATAACAATAAAGTCAATGAATTTTATTCACTCTTTCTCAAATTTTCGGCCTTGGGCCTTCTTCAGGATATTAGAAACAATTTTCACAGCTAAGTAGCATCCATGATGACTATTATGGTATATAAACAAAAATTTGAGAAAGAGTGAATACAATTCATTAACTTTATTGTTATTATTCCCTCTGGAATTATTATATTGAATTATCTATAAATTTATATACTAAATACATCCAGTTAAAAGAAAGTAACTATAAATATAATTTTTAATTTCTCAGCCAAAACATATCTTGTGGACTGAGCCCCTATATGCATAGCACAATCGGTAGCGAGTCTGATTGCTGATCTATGGGTCCTGAGTTTGACCCCAGCCCGGACCCATACTTTCATGGAGATTGATCGTGAAATATTTTCTACAGTCATTCTTCTGCCTTTGATTCAAGCTGTGCTTTTGTCAGTTAAAAGCAAAGTATGTGCACTGAGTACTGGCTAAAGCCTAAGTTTGCCCAGGAAAAGTGTGGTTAGATTAACTGTCCATCTCGACATGACCATAGCTGTTGACTGGAACCTGAAACCACAAATCAAAATATGCCCTGCGTACAAAAAAGAACGGAGCTCTTCTAAAGAGCAAAAACAATATGTTTAGGCTGATGGATAAGAAATTTTACATTCAACATATTTTGTTTGTTTTGTTGCTTTACGTCCAAGTCAACAGCTATGAAAATGGCGGTACGGTCAGTTAACCTAACCACATTTTTTCCTTGGCAAGCTTGAACAAGCAGTTAACCAGTACTTTGTGCACATACTTTTGCTTGTAACTGACAACAACCCTTCTTGAAAAATTCAGAGGAAGGAGAATGACCGTAGAAATTAATTGATGATCAATCTCCACGAAAGTATGGGACCGGGCCGATATTGTACTCACGACCCCTGGATCTGCAGTCAGACTCGCATCGGTTGCCAGACATGTTACGGACAGCACTATGCAGCCCGGTATTTACATTCAACATTTTTCCTGTTCTGTGCATGAGAGTAGGGAAAGCTCTGGTACATTTGCATCATCATCATAGGGTAATTGATTAACATGCAGGTTCAGGGACATCAGCCTCCTGGTAACTGGCTAGCTGTTTGCATGGCAGATTTCAAAATTTCTATGTGAACAAACTTTTTCTGGGATAGCCTTTCCTGGCTGAAATCGCAACTCCGATCTTGAGTTCCCTAGCTCTGGCACTTGGGCAGTGTACCATGCCAGAATAGCTAAAACACAAAACCATCTGTCTTAAGATGGCTGAGCATGGGGGGGGGGGGGATGCACAGTTTAACTTTACACCCAGGACCAGGACAGATACAATAGATATCAAAATAACATCATCTGGCTTAACCTTTACTCTATAATAGCGCCTTTTGACTCCTACGTGTATTTGTAAATATTATGGAAAATGGAGCATTTGCTCTTGTGGAGCAAATGCTCCATTTTCCATAATATTTTCAAAAGTATTCTAAACTTTACTTAATTTTTATTGATTTTTTTCAATTTTGTCTGAAAATAGCAAGTGATGTCATGATCTAAAATAGCCTATGGAGTATAGGGTTAAAGGACAGTTGCAATAGATACCAAAATTTCATGAGCTGGCTCAATTAAGTTGGTTTTGAAATGATTCCTACCTGAACAGATAGTTCATCTGGTTTACTAGACGAACTGAGAACATCTACACATCTAGCGAAAGCGTCTTGAAGCACCTGAAATATAGAGGAATTCAGGTGAAAAGATACACATTTCAGGGGAGCTAATCAAAGGTGCCAAATGTGTAAATTTTAGGTTTTCTTTGTTTTTAGACATAACATTAGATGTCTGAACATGCTTTTAACATAGTCTTTAAAAGACATATTTTTTTCCTTGATTATTTACATTTCTTCATTAAAACATTACTGCTTTTGTATTTGCTCTTAGTATTCATGCACACAGATTGAAATGATCAAACAGAGAAGACCCAGATCAGATCTGGGTTTAAACTGTCTGCTATTTTGTTTCTTTATTTTACATACCTTAATGGGACACAAATGGGCTTATTAAAAGTTAAGAATAAATATGGCATGAGGTTAACACACTGTAGCTCAGTTGGTAGCATTCTAAACTATTAATCAAGAGGTCACACTTTTGAATCCCACCCATAACACAGTGCTGTGTCCTTAAGCATGACCCTTTATCCCCCACTGCTAAGTACTGATTCAACCTTGGAAAATGTCTCGACATGACTGAAAAATTGTTGACCAGGATGTAAAGCATCATCTCAAAGATCAATATTTTATTTGAGAGCAGAAAGGGAAAAGTGTTCAAATTTTTAAAAATTTACCGTACCTGTATTCCATTCTCTCTTCTCAATTCCTCAGCATTGAGTGCGGAGCAGTTTACAGTATGGAATGCTAGCTCACTGGCGGCGGCGAGAGGAGAAGAGCTGATTTAGAAAATAACTGGTTGTCATTACTGTACCTGTATTCCATTCTCTCTTCTCAATTCCTCGGCATTGAGTGCGTAGCAGTTTACAGTATGGAATGCTAGCTCACTGGCCGCGGCGAGGAGAGGGGCGGATTTAGAAATTACTGGTTGTCATTACTGTACCTGTATTCCATTTTCTCTCCTCAATTCCTCGGCTTTGAGTGCGGAGCAGTTAACAGCATGGAATGCTAGCTCACTGGCCGCGGCGTGGAGAGGAGCGGATTTAGAAATAACTAGTTGTCATTACTGTACTTGTGTTCCATTCTCTCTCCTCAATTCCTCATCATTGAGCGCGGAGCAGTTTACTGTATCAAATGTTAGCTCACTGGCGGCTAGGAAAGGAACTGATTTAGAAAATAACTAGTTGTCATTACCATACCTGTATTCCATTCTCTCTCCTCAATTCCTCGGCATTGAGTGCGGAGCTGTTAACAGTATGAAATGTGCTAGCTCACTGGCCGCGGCAAGGAAAGGAACTGATTTAGAAAATAACTAGTTGTCATTACCATACCTGTATTCCATTCTCTCTCCTCAATTCCTCATCATTGAGCGCGGAGCAGTTAACAGTATGGAAGGCTAGCTCACTGGCGGCGGCTAAGAGAGGAGCGGATTTAGAAAATAACTAGTTGTCATTACTGTACCTGTATTCTATTCTCTCTTCTCAATTTCTCGGCATTGAGTGCGGAGCAGATAAGAGTAAGGAATGCTAGCTCACTGGCAACGGCTAAGAGAGGAGCGGATTTAGAAAATAACTAGTTGTCATTACCATACCTGTATTCCATTCTCTCTCCTCAATTCCTCGGCATTGAGTGCGGAGCTGTTAACAGTATGAAATGTGCTAGCTCACTGGCCGCGGCAAGGAAAGGAACTGATTTAGAAAATAACTAGTTGTCATTACCATACCTGTATTCCATTCTCTCTCCTCAATTCCTCATCATTGAGCGCGGAGCAGTTAACAGTATGGAAGGCTAGCTCACTGGCGGCGGCTAAGAGAGGAGCGGATTTAGAAAATAACTAGTTGTCATTACTGTACCTGTATTCTATTCTCTCTTCTCAATTTCTCGGCATTGAGTGCGGAGCAGATAAGAGTAAGGAATGCTAGCTCACTGGCAACGGCTAAGAGAGGAGCGGATTTAGAAAATAACTAGTTGTCATTACCATACCTGTATTCCATTCTCTCTCCTCAATTCCTCATCATTGAGTGCAGAGCAGTTTACAGTATGGAGTATACAGTTGTCATAATCGTACCTGAATTCCGTTCTCTCTTCTCAATTCCTCGGCATTGAGTGCGGAACAGTTTACAGTATGGAATGCTAGCTCACTGGCCGCGGCGAGGAGAGGGGCGGATTTAGAAAACAACTGGTTGTCGTTTGTCTCCATTCTGATTGTCTTGATCAACATAGGGTAACCAGCATACTTGTAGGGGTGAAGCTCTGAAAAGACAGTTAAACCTGTGTTTGATTCTTTACGTCCCAGTCAACAATCTTTCAGTTATGTCGGGAGAGGTCTTCCTGGATTGAACCAGTACTAAGCTAGAATCAATGTGTCTTCCTCATAGACACAACGCAGTGACGCCAGTTAGGCTCGAACCAGCTGCCCTTCAGTCTCAAGTTAAACCACTCTACCACTGAGCAACTGCGCTCCCATAAAATCTGTGTAAAACCGCAACTCAAAAATAGACAAAACAAAGCTCTTAATGACAAATGGTCGCTTAATGAAGGTCAAAAGTATTGCAGAATGCTCCAAGGGGAGCATTCTGCAATTTTTTTGACCTGCATTAAGTGATAATCAGTCTTGAAAACCAATTTTCTGTCTTTTTGAGAGTGGCTGTTTAACACAGGTTTTACTGTATTTCAAGTGTAAAATTGTGATTTTCTTAATATCCATCAGTCTAAATCCTTGTCACGCTGAATATTTTTGTGTACTACACTACTCCCCAATTTTTTATCCTATTAACCTGTAGCATTTCAGTTGTAAGTATGTATTTTCTGTAAGAGTGGAAAACAATGTAGACCCTGATCAGATGGCTTCGTCAAAAAGTAATTGAGAATGATCAGGAAATACCACAATCACACACTGCAGACCAACCTGTGGCACCATGAGGAAGAGTCACAGAACATTTAAAGTAACAATTGAAGCCAGCTGATCTGGATCTACACTGTTTTCAAAATAAGAGGATAAATTGGGGTTCAGCAGGATTTTGTTTGTTTGATTTGATTCTTTACGTCCACTCAACAATCTTTCAGTTATGCGGGACGGGTCTTCCTGGGTTGAACCAGTACTAAGCTAGGATAAATGTGTCTTGCTCAAGGACCACAACGCAGTGACGTCGGTGAGGCTCCAACCCGCGGCCCTTCGGTCTCGAGTCAAGCACTCTACCACTGAGCCACTGCGCTCTCTGGGTTCAGTAGGACAAGGGTTAAAATATGTTTAGGGTGCTCAAAAGAACTGCATCATTGGGATTTTATTTAGAGTACCCACTGTAAAATATGTTTGGATTGAAAAAATCATATCTGGGGAGGGAAAACCTTTGCCCTAGAATCTGCTGTTGTTAAAACACAAATATTGTTTAATTCCCATGGGGGCTTCTTAACTTATTCAATGTATCATAAAAAAAAAACAATCAAATCAAATTAACTGATTTTTTATTATGCTTTACATCCCAGTCAACAATGTTTCAGTCATGATGGGATGATTTCCTGTCTTCCTAGGTTGAATCAGTACTAAGCAGCGGATAAAGTGTCTTGCTCAAGGACATAACACAGTGGCTCTGCTGGCGGTGAGCCTCAAACTTGCAACCCTTCAATCCCCAGTTTGATGCTCTACCAACTGAGTCACTGCTTGAGGTACTGCCTCCCCCCTCCCACGCACTAGCAATCAGCTGAACTTTTTGTTTACAAGATCGTTCTAATACAACAGTCTGACAAGAAATTAATTGCCTCAAAACATTTTTGCAGGGGATGAAGTTTAAAAGCAGGAATAGCAAAAAGCTAAAGCATATCTGAATGGCATTTTACTCTTATCCTGCTAATATTTTTTTTGTCCTGAAAGTGTTGTCTGCTTATTACTTCTGCTGCATTTGTTCAAAATCACTTCAGACTACTTTTATCATAGAAGCAAACATTATGAACCCTTAAAAAGCTAGGAGCAGTCTGATCTGCGTCCATATTGTTTAAGATATAGGTTATATTGTTCGAGATATAAGATATAAGTATATTGTTTGAGGTATAGACTACCAAAGTACCAGGGCCATTCAATAAGTAACCAACCTACCCTACTTCCGATCGAGATAGATCGCTTTTTCTTTTACAAAATAAATCTCTAGCAAGATACTCTTCGACCTAATGTTCGAAAAAAATATCATCTAATAGTTTAACAAAAATATAGCTACCATTGAAAGTGTGCTAAAATTATTTGGAAATATGCAACACTACTATGTTGAAGAGTCATTTTCACAAAGCAAATTGCAATTTTTTACTTGTAACTACGGTAAATGTTCTAAAATTTCAAACACTCTATAATTACGAACACCTAAAATTATCACCGAAAATAATTTTTAAACAATCCTAAAAAATCGAACACTGACCTTTTTCGGAAAAGTGAATTTCTAAAATTACGAACACACGTTATTTTCGGCGAAAATCGATGTCCGTTTATCTGTTTGTCCCATCTGTGTTCGGTATACTTCTACCGTATAGCACGTGAGCGGTAGCGACATTTGGAAGGTTCCATTCTACTTAGATGGGTAATCTGGCACGTGACGTTCTATTTCGCATGCCAGTGCGCGACGTTTTACATTATTCAAGGTCACCAGCATTGACGAACTTGATGCACGGACAAGTTCCTGCAACGATTATGAAACTGCTTTGACTAACCCTATTGAGTATATGTATCCACCCAAATGGCTGGGGTCATTATTTATGACTAGAGGTCGCGATTCAGCTATTTGTACGTGAAATAGGCACGTTGACACACGCATAGTGTGCTGTGACACATACTCGTTTTTTTCTAAAGAGAGAGAGTTGCGGAAAATGAGACGATCACATAGGAGAATGAGATAAGTTGATGTACAGTGATTGCGGTGGACGATTGGAACACAAGGGGTCTTCGTTTTCGTGCAAAATGCAGAGAAAATCGTGCAAGTCGCATGTTTTTTTCTCACCGAGACATCCAATGCGGAAAATGAAGCCGCCATACAGTATATTTAAAATATACCAACATGCCTGCAAGAACTCGCACGTGGTCATCATCTCATTTTTATTCAAGGTACATTACCGTTAACTTAAGGCTTAAATATCTGTGATTCTCAGGTTATCCGACGGACACGCCCTCCCCTCCCCTCCCCTCCCTTTTAAGCATTTTAAAGGATTTCCCAGTTCAGCAATATGTCCAAGCCACGTGCGACACGGAGGGCACTTCTATCATTCTAATTCTATGCGTGTGCTCTTTTCTTGAACACAGCTTGGACCCGAGCATGAAATCAACTTGCGCGGAGCCCCATATGAGCTTGTAAAGACTCTGCTGTTACTTATGACAGATGTGATCAGCGAAGGCTCAGGAGAGCATGTGTGTTTGCACAATCTTGTCAGGGTTTCGTTCACTAACAAAGTTTAAAGTGGATGAAGACTCGCGCCAAATAAGAATTCTAGACAACTGTACGTACTTTGTCTTTAAACTACTTGTCAGCGGTTAATAATTAAATTCCTCAAAATGGAACATACTGTTGAGCGTTTGTCCTCATGAAACTGCACATGGAAGATCCTACGAGTGCATTACTGGTATAATGTACGCACAGACGCACATACATGTACCAAGAAATAAATTGATTGTAGCATGATTCTGCATCTTGATGTATTTAATATTTATATATTTAATTTCATGAAATAAGCCAGCTATGCGAGCAGCGAAGGCTCAGACGAGCCTGCGCACCCACGGAAAATCGCCAGCGCCTTAGCTGTCCACAAACACATAGAAGAAATGCATGCCGTGGCTGTGAATTTAATTGAGATGATGGGAACATCTCGGAATTCGCTTTGTTTACCACACGTCTGTAGATGTATGTACCCCGTCTTTGTTACATGCGAAGATCAGTCTGCGCACCGCACAGTCTTATCAGCACCTTTGTTTCTAGAAAAATAAAATTAAACATTTTGTCGCAACTGTCTGTTAAATTCGATTGTCACAGTCTCTTTGGGGGGGGGGCTGGGTCCGGCACTGCTAATAGTATCAGCAGCAGACAAAGGGACAGAGTAATGGTTCACGGACATGGTTTGAGATCAAAGAAGCCGACTATCAGACCACGTGTTGTTGTTGTTGTTTTAAGAGGTGGGAATTGGCGCACGAAAACGGACTTAGCACACCAAACATAATTGCCTAGCTGTGTCTCCTTTTCATGGGTTTGCATGAAAAAAAAATTCAATGAACTCGAGCATGAAACGGCGCACTGCTTGCATGAAAAACTAGATTTGTGGTACTTGTCTAAATTTTTCCTTTTCTTTGAGATAGCGTATCGTACGCATCGGCTCGAAGCCAATATATCATAAATTGAGCCGCGACACAGTGTGGCATTCTGACGAGTGTAGACTCAGACGAGCCTGTGCAGCCTCCTTTTAAGCTTACAAACTCCAAACGATGTTCAGTCAGTAGCTTAACACTCATAGAATATTCAAGCGACTAGCAAAGGCTCTGATCAGACTGTGCATATGCACAGGCTGATCTGAGGCTTTGCTGATTGTTGGAAATCTCATGTCACGGCTCAATTATATTCTTTCGAGGCATCGGACGCAAAGTCAGACATTAATTCTTACTCGGACCCAGTATGTTTATTGCGTCCAAGATTCTTGCCCCTGATTTGGTTTGGAAAGATCTAGGAGATCTTCTGGATCCAAACTATTTATAACTTTGAAAGCAGGAGAGAGAGAGAGAGAGAGAGAGAGAGAGAGAGAGAGAGAGAGAGAGAGAGAGAGAGAGAGAGACTAGCGCTTGCATACAAATCTCTTGTAATCTCGTAAATATCATGTATCGGTGCTGAAAATGATACTTGGAGATGCTTCTCATGCGCATCGGCTTTTGCACGACACAGTTGGATATTCGACAGTATTGATGCTTTGCATGCTTTCTATCGCATGCCCAAATGTTTAAATTGACGAAACATTCAGAAACAATCTTTCCTGAATTCCATTCGGATCTGATCTGGATCCGAACTCTGACAACGTTTTTTTTCTTTTTTAAGGGAGAGAGTATCCAAATATCACTAAAAGCGGGCCATCATCGGCCCGCCAGCGAAACGCCTTCAATGGCGTTTCGCTGGCGTGCCGATGATGACCCAACGTTGAATACTGGCTTGGTTGTTCTGAGAATTTCAGGGAATTCGATCTAGTATTGCTAAGGGGTCCGGACCCCCTGTCCCCCTCTGGATCCGCGCATTGGACCGGACAATGTATACACTTATTGAGATATACTGAAAATCCATTTTATCGTGCGCATCGGCTTTTGTACGACACTTTGCATACTTTCTATCGCATGCACAAATTTTTAAATGGACGAAACATTCTTTCCTGAATTCCATTCGGGTCTGATCTGGATCCAAACCGTTTTTGCAAATATGAATAAAGAGAAGGGAGACTGGTACATGCACATCATTTCGGTAAAATCAAAGTGCATCGACAGATCGACAAATAGAGAGAGAGAGAGAGAGAGAGAGAGAGAGATGTGTTCTTTTTGAATTTCGTCATTTTTTTAAACTGAGAACTCGTCTACGTATTTCAAAGTTTCGTGTATATCTTTGCAAAAGATTCTGATCGACAAGATGTCCTTGAGTGACCTTATTACATTATAAACGGCATTTGCGCAGATGGAGAGCAAGCGAAAGCGTTTTGGTTTTTTGAAGGAAGAACGAAAGTGGAGCGATTCATCGGTAGTCCGAGGTTAAATAAGTGGACTTTTACGTCTTGTAAGTAAATTGAGTGACATAACATGCACGTGCCTGGCTCTCGACTTGGCAATTACTGCACGTGCTGGACATTTTACTGACTCAGTCCGCGGTTGAAAAGAAAAATGAGTAGATTGCGCAGAATCATATCGCCGTGTTTTCAACACGTAACCGTCGTTTTTACCACATTTTTACATGCATATATACCGTTTTTGCTCATGCTAAAGACCACATTCTAAAATTACGAACACAAGCACTTTTTCTGAAACGTAATTTCTAAAATTACGAACAGCGGAAAGAATGATTATTTTTTAGTGTTCGAAATTTTAGAACATTTACCGTAAGCTATAATTGAAGCCAATAGAATAGACTTTCATTTTTAAAAAATGAAAATAAGTTTCAGTGCTCTTGAAAATTCACAGTGTTCAAAATATGAGTTACATTTTTCCTTAGAAAAAATGGAAATTCCATCTGAGAAAAGTTGAGAATTCAGACATTTTACTCTTTTCTATTTTGACAAAAATGTATTTATAATTATATTCGGATATTAATTGATATACTACATAAATAGTTGTTTAAAGTTTTACTTTCTGAGAGCTTCCAACATGTCTGAAAAGAGTTAGCTTCCAGTGTCTTTAACCATGGATAACTTAAGATAGTATTTTGATTTATCAAATTATGCAATCTTGTCGTTTTTATACCACCGTGTAGGCGACATATTTTCATTTCCATTGATATATTACACATGCACACTTCATGTTTCATACTAAAGATATTTATCAAATAGTACAATTTACGTAACAACCAAATTCGACAAAAACAAGTCATTTGACTCACTGGCCATGTTTGAAGACGCGATAAATTACCGAGTAATGAACCAATAATGCTTAAATTTTGTACATATGTCTTAATATGGTGACCAATCTTGATTGTGTTGGTCAGTTAGAAATAGGTCAAGCTGGTTACTTATTGAAACACCCTCGTACATAAGCAGATAGCAGAGCAGATGACAACTGTCGTGATGGAGGAAAAAAGGTCAAGTTTTTTTTTACCTTCTCTATATCTGCTGAAGAGTATACACTGAGCTTTGAGAATAAGGACTATATTTCTGGGATCAGGCCCATCTGTAGCCTTTTTACTGCTGCATAGGTATTCATACGCCTTGTTCACTTTTTCAAACATTTCCTATAAAAAGAGCATGATTATAATGAATCAAATTTGACCACTAACAAGAGATAATTGTACATTCTTCATTTAAAACCCTTAAAGCGCCAAGAAAAAAATTGAATCTGAAAATGTCGTCTGCAGCAAAGAATTGCCTAACATTACTGACGAATTAAGTATAGAAGCAAACAGCGTGGACTCAGAACAGACTGCTCCTATAGGAGCAGTCTGATCTGGGTCCACACTGTTTGCCATAGAGGCTTCTTATAAACATTTGAGCAGACGAGAAAAGCAGACGATTTTTGTAGCATTAAGGTTTAAAGAAATAAAATGTGAATACATCACTTCTCAAAGAATGTGAACTTTTAAGATTGAATACGGCATTAACTCATTGCATTATGTTTTTTATTCATGCTTTCTTGTCCTCTGGTGATTTTTTTTCAAAATTAACTTTTTCAAAAAATTCTTTCAGGAATACAATCAGAGTGTCAAACAGTTTCGATCCAGATCAGGTCCGACATTTTGAGGTTGAATATGGCAATTAATGCTTTGCACGCATGCTTTCTTGTTGTCTGCTGATTTTTTTTTTCAAAATTAACTTTTTTCTAGAAATTCTTTCAGGAATATCATCAGAGTGTAAAACAGTTTGGATCCAGATCAGGCCTGACATTTTTTCAGGCCTGATTTGGGTCCAAACTGTTTACAAAGGATATCAGCAACGACGAAAGTCGCCGCCAGCAAGGAAAGAAATAATATACATTATATTTCAATCCCCTATACTTACCCTGCCTTCTGGATTTTTATCAGGATGGTATTTTTGTGCTAGTCTGAAGTAGGCCTTTCTCACTTTAGATTCTTCATGCCTGAAAAAGTAGCAATATTCAAGTTAACCCATTTACGCTGAATAATTCGTCCAATCTTAGGCCAAATAAAATATAACCATGTTTAGGGGGACCCATTCCTACCTAAATTTACTGGTGAAACCTAAGATTATTTTTTTTCAGATTTTCTGGAAAATATATAATTTTATGCATTTTGAAAGGTACATCTGTTGAAAAAAAAATGTGTGCCTACCCTACCTAAAATTTTCAGACCTGTTACCTGAAACACACTTAGTTTCTTATTTGTTCGTATTGTTGTTCTTGTATTGGAATGGTCTATTGTTTATTATAAGTGGCATATGGCATTGAATACGACTTTTATTTGAGCAAACAGAGCAGACTCTAATGAGGTACCATAGAATGCTCATCTGGCCCCAAGGTTATAAAACTTTTCATGCTCAACTCAGCTGAGCACAGAATTTATCCTGCTCATAAATGTTAAAATGCCAACAATTGCTGGCATTTTAACATTTATTAAGAATTGAAAGTTATTTTTCTGTGTTTTACTGAGGTATGAAATGTTGGGAAAATTACATCTAATTTGCATGAAAACCGAAGGTTTTCATGCTAAAATTAGATGTAATTTAAACGACATTTCATACCTCAGTGAAACGCAGAAAAATAATTTTCAATTCTTATAATTACAACTTTTTCTTTATTCTTTCTTATTCAGTATTTATAATTATGTTTCCTAAAAAAAAAAGTTTCCAGCTAATAGTTCCTTTCGCACATTTAGACTATGACGTGCGTATGTAGACCTAGACGTAACGTTGTTCAAAAAATCAAAATGGCGGCTGTTCTCCAATTGAAAATAAACAACTACATTTTAGAAACTAAAATCTCGTTTTTACCTCGACATGGGTCTCATTAGAATGTGTACGATAGCTACGTCATCGGATATGACGTCATTCGTTTACATTGGTGACGAAAGCATCATCTGTCGAAATGGCTTGGAAAGGAAAAGAAATGACCCCAGCAAAGAGAAATTGTGCCATCTTTATTGAGTGATTGAAGAAAGCAAAGACGAATTGCAAAAAATGTTGGATAAACCAGGCAACAGTCAGTAAGTTCAAAAAACGATTTTATTGCGGGGCTCGACTGAAAACATACAAAACAAGCACAGGTGCAAGAGGTGATCGCTTCGGGGTGATCGCATCATTTTGCGGGCTGGGAAACTGAATAGATCGCAGCAGACAGCTGATCGGCATGATTACTGTTATGTTAGGCATCACATGTAAGTCAATTTTTGCTTTTCTAGCTGAAAATATAGGTGTAAGTGTAAGGTAAACTGTCAGTAGTCACAGGCTGTCCATTTCTCTTCATAGAAGCATTGCACAGTATCACAAAAGTAGTACTGACGTGAATGGCCCTCGGAATGGCCCCGCCCCTCATGAATACCGACTGGGTTCATTGAAAAATAAAATACAGGTCAATGCAATCAGATGACCTTTCTCGACCAATCAGATAAGCGGATCTCAATAAATGTTATGACAATTGTAATTATTAGCATGATAAATACAATTTCTGAGAGACTTAAAACAAGAAACTTCCTTATTTTCAGGTATTTTAGTTTTTATGAGCAGTTGAAATTTGTGCTCAATTGAGTTGAGCATGAAATTTTTTATATAACCTCGGGGCCTGGGTCTATACTTTTTGATAATTTATCATCTATGGCAAGATAGCTATTAGATAGGGAGATATATGTACCAAGTCATATAAAGACATAATCAAACCATACTTAACCCTTTGCTTCATAATAACGTCTTTGAAATATCATGCATGCAAAAATATTATGGAAAATGGAGCATTTGCTCCTGTAGAGCAAATGCTCCATTTCCTATAATATTTTCAAAAGTATTCAAAACTTTACTTAAATTTTTCTTGATTTTTTTTATGTTGTCTAAAAACAGAAAATGATGTCATGATCTAAAAATAGCCTGTGGAGTCTATCTTTCCACCACACCATGAATGCTTTGTTTTCCTACTTTTTCATCAATTTGATGCCAGGTCCCAAATCTATAAAAACTTTTTTCATGCTCAACTCAACTGAGCATGAAAATTATCCTGCTAATAAATGTCATAAATGCCACATTTTAACATTTATTATCTTGATACTGAAAATTTGGAAATTTTAGCGAGGGTTTTATTTTCGCGAAAAATCTCATGAAATGGTGAAAATACTCTATTATTTATGTAGGTAAATCAGGCCATAGTCACAAATTTAAACATCGCAAATACGTCTTTTAACACTATTCACAAAAATTTCCTAATTTACAGTAAATACAACTTCCAGGTGTTTTAAACCAAGCTTTTTTTCTCTTTTATGAGGAGTTGGTATTTCATGCTCAGTTGGCAAGAGCATGAAAAAAGGTTCATATCTCCTGGACAGGGCATACCTGTCAATTTTTTCAGTTTCCCTTGGGTGGATAAAATCAAAAAGATTTTTATTTCAAAGAATTTTAATCATGTGACCAAGATATACCTACCCTCAAACACCCTTGGCTGGATTAAGGACTTCATAAGACTCATATATAGACATGGTAGGGGGCTTCTCCACCACCCCACCCATCTTAAAGACCAAGATATACCTACCCTCCAACACCCTTGGCAAGATTAAGGACTTGATAAGCCTCACCTATAGACATGCTAGGGGGCTTCTCCACCACCCCACCCATCTTACAGACCAAGATATACCTACCCTCCAACACCCTTGGCTAGATTAAGGACTTGATAAGCCTCACCTATAGACATGGTAGGGGGCTTCTCCACCACCCCACCCATCTTACAGACCAAGATATACCTACCCTCCAACACCCTTGGCGAGATTAAGGACTTCATAAGCCTCATCTATAGACATTGAAGGGGGCTTCTCCACCACCCCACCCATCTTACAGACCAAGATATACCTACCCTCCAACACCCTTGGCTAGATTAAGGACTTGATAAGCCTCATCTATAGACATTGAAGGGGGCTTCTCCACCACCCCACCCATCTTACAGACCAAGATATACCTACCCTCCAACACCCTTGGCGAGATTAAGGACTTCATAGCCTCATCTATAGACATGGTAGGGTGCTTCTCCACCACCCACCGATCTTACAGACCGAGATATACCTACCCTCCAACACCCTTGGCGAGATTAAGAACTTCATAAGCCTCATCTATAGACATGGTAGGGGACTTCTCCACCACCCACCCATCTTACAGACCAAGATATAACTACCCTCCAACACCCTTGGCGAGATTAAGGACCTCATAAGCCTCATCTATAGACATGGTAGGGGACTTCTCCACCACCCCACCCATCTTACAGACCAAGATATACCTACCCTCCAACACCCTTGGCTGGATAAGAACTTCATCAGCCTCATCTATAGACATGGTAGGGGGCTTCTCCACCAACCCACCCATCTTACAGACCAAGATATACCTACCCTCCAACACCCTTGGCCAGTTTAAGGACTTCATGAGCCTCATCTATAGACATGGTAGGGGGCTACTCCACCACCCCAACCATCTTACAGACCAAGATATACCTACCCTCCAACACCCTTGGCTGGATTAAGGACTTCATAAGCCTCATCTATAGAAATGGTAGGGGGCTTCTCCACCACCCAACCATCTTACAGACCAAGATAAACCTACCCTCCAACACCCTTGGCAAGATTAAGGACTTCATAAGCCTCATCTATAGACATGGTATGGGGCTTCTCCACCACCCTACCCATCTTACAGACCAAGATATACCTACCCTCCAACACCCTTGGCAAGATTAAGGACTTCATAAGCCTCATCTATAGACATTGAAGGGGGCTTCTCCACCACCCACCCATCTTACAGACCAAGATATACCTACCCTCAGGCCTTGAAATATCTGAAAATAGGCACTTGCCCTGCATCACAAAATTTATTGGCATACATGGGGAAAATTTAATTTTCAGTAGAAATATCAAAATATTCACTTGCCCTGCAGCCTGAGACACTCGTAAATACGAGCGGACGAGTACTATTTTCGAGCAATGACCCTTCAACACCCTTGGCTAGATTAAGGACTTCATAAGCCTCATCTATAGACATGGTAGGGGGCTTCTCCACCATCCCATCCATCTTACAGGCCAAAATATACCTACCAACCTTCAACAACCTTGGCAAGATTAAGGACTTCATAAGCCTCATCTATAGACATGCTAGGGGGCTTCTCCACCACCTACCCATCTTATAGACCAAGATATACCTACCCTCCAACACCCTTGGCAAGATTAAGGACTTCATAAGCCTCATCTATAGACATGCTAGGGGGCTTCTCCACCACCTACCCATCTTATAGACCAAGATATACCTACCCTCCAACACCCTTGGCAAGATTAAGGACTTCATAAGCCTCATCTATAGACATGATAGGGGGCTTCTCCACCACCCCACCCATCTTACAGACCAAGATATACCTACCCTCCAACACCCTTGGCGAGATTAAGGACCTCATAAGCCTCATCTATAGACATGGTAGGGGGCTTCTTTTCCACTTCTTTCTTCCAAGCCTCAAGAATGTCTTTTAATAATTTTACCTGCAAAACAAGTATACATTCAGATAGCCATTTTAGCCTAACTAAAAGTCATTCTTTTTAAGCCTTTACTCCATAATAAAGCCTTTTGACACCTTTGAAATAGCACGTCATTGACAATATTATTGAAAATGGAGCATTTGCTCCAAAGGAGCAAATCCTCCATTTTCCATAATATTTTCATAAGTGTTCAAAACTTTACTTAAATTTTTCTCAAATTTTTTCAATGTTGCCTAAAAATAGAAAATGATGTCATGATCTAAGAGTAGCCTATGGAGTAAAGGTAAGATTCTTTAGATAAAAATCTATATGGTTGGTATTCAAGAGAAGGCTTTCATTTTAGTACTGAAACCTAAATTTTGGTCAAGAGATAATATGAAAATTTGGTATATATCCCTTTAATATATTTTAAATATGCTGGTGGGGGATGCTGGGGGTGGGGGATGCTAGGGGAGACCTGCTTGATACTTACATTTTGGCTTGAGCCTAAAGTGACATTATTACTTAGTGTGTGGAAGCAGTGAAGGCTCTGACAAGACTTTTGTTTATCTAGTCTCCTCTGAGTCTTTACTATATGCGGCATAGGCTTAGATAAACAAAAATTTTGAGAGTAAAATTGTTAATATTTCCTTACCACTCAGTTTTATCATATGTTTTTGGTGCTCAAAAGAACTGTCTCATCGAGACGGTTCTTTTGAGTACCAACAACATATGTTTTGGTTGAAAAATAAGAAAATTAATTTTTTGGTAGACACTCTTAACTAAAGGCCTAGTATATGAGATAAGTAAAAAAAAAACTCACAAGCCCACTCATATATTCAAATTCAAAGTCTATTTATTTATAAACTCTTAAATTGAAACATGTATAGCAAAAGAAATACTGTTGTTTTTACCAAATTACATGAAAATTTCCTAATTCAAAAAAAAATTCATTCGACTTTAATCTTTCAAACAAAAGGGGCAAATGTTTGTCTGCTGGCCAGTCTGTGTTTCTACATATGAGCTGCAACATGAGATTTCCAACAATGCGCGCAGTCTGATCAGAGCCTTTGCTAGTCGCTTGAATATTCTATGACTGTTAAACTACTGACTGAACATCATTTAGAGTTTCTAAGCTTAAAAGGAGGCTGCACATACTCGTCTGAGTCTACCCTTGTCCAAAATACCATATTGTTGGAAATCACATGTTGAGGCTCATATACAGGAACACTCTAGGCATTATCAAATTATCCAGGCCTCCAGATCAGAGTGTGTAAATGAATTTGTTTTCTTTATTTAACGATCCACACATTTCTTTGGGGTACTCGCCATCAAATCTAGTAGTCTATGTCATCTAAATTCTGATTGGTCTGTACTTATCAGGTCTTTGATTGGCCAGACTGGATATCTAGTAGCCTAATTAAATGGCACCTACATTTTGATTCGTTTGAACTTAACCAGGTCTTTGATTGGCCAGACTGGATATCTAGTAGCCTAATTAAATGGCACCTACATTTTGATTGGTCAGTACTTAACAGGGTCTTTGATTGGCCAGACTGGAAATCTATTAGCCTAACTATGTCATCTATATTCTGATTGGTCAGTACTTACCGGCCTTTGATTGGCCAGACTGAATATCTATTAGCCTAACTATGTCATCTATATTCTGATTGGTCAGTACTTACCGGGTCTTTGATTGGCCAGTCTGGGAATCTAGTAGTATCACAGAGATGCTTTAAGTAATATATGTTGCAGAAGAGTTCATTTTCTAACTGTGGGTACATAATCATCGGGATGGGACAATACTGGTATAGGGACCTGGTGTTGCTCATCAGTCGAGGACTAAAGTCAACAAGGTGGGACGCAATCTTCTCTATCATCATCCTCCTGAAAATAGAGAAGAATTAACCCTTTTAAGAGCAATGGAATGTTCCATAAAGTTTGATACAGTTATACCAGGATGGTCTTTTGTATATATTGAGGGGTTACAGGTTAAAATTTTCAAGAAAAATTTAACCTGTTGTACTCTGATGGATTTTCCCACATATTGATACAATATATATGGGACTGCCTATTGAGTACTTTAAAGCTGCATACTCTGTAACTATGAACATTTTTCGAAAAATTTTCTTTTCTTTTTAAATCATTTGTAAAAGTAGAATTAAGCTATGTTTTCATAATAAAAATGTTCAGTACAGCTGAAAACTGCATGGAAAAGTGGATTATCTTATCAAATAGGTGTATTTTTCTCTTGTTGGTAATTATTTGCGTCCCTCCAATAATTCTAGACCGTTGAATTTTAACATAAATGCAGTTGTTTTGATAGTGATAACTTGTTAAGATTTACGAAAATGGTAAAATGCTTACCTGAATTTGAGTATTTTTACTGTGTTCTTGAAAAATAATAAAAGCACCGCAAGCACTGCATAATACCCCGCCACTGCTGGGGGCACCAAAAGTTATTTTGTGAGATATATAATGCCTAAATAGCAACAGAACTGAGATAGACAGTGATATGACGTCCTTAGTCACAATATGTAACCTTTGATGGTCAACATATCTGTGAAGTTTCATTCAGATACTCCATATAGTAAATGAACTACAGGTCAAAAACCATTTTTCAGATCAATCAAGGGCGGATAACTCATGAACTGGAAAGGTAAGGGTGACGGTCCTTACTAAAAATATGTACCTTTGATGTTCAACATATCTGTGAAGTTTCATTCAGATATTCCATATAGTAAATGAACTACAGGTCAAAAACCATTTTTCAGATCAATCAAGGGTAGATAACTCATGAACTGGAAAGGTAAGAGTGAAGATCCTTAGTCACAATATGTAACCTTTGATGATCAACATATCTGTGAAGTTTCATTCAGATATTCCATATAGTAAATGAACTACAGGTCAAAAACCATTTTTCAGATCAATCAAGGGCAGATAACTCATGAACTGGAAAGGTAAGAGTGATGGTTCTTTGTCACAGTATGTAACCTTTGATGTGAAACATATCTGTAAAGTTTCATTTAAATATTCCACATAGTAAAGGAACTACGGGTAAAAAAACATTTTTTAATTCAATCAAGGGCGGATAACTCACAAACGGGAAAGGTAAGAGTGACGGTTCTTAGTCACAATATGTTACCTTTGATGTGAAACATATCTGTGAAGTTACATTCAGATATTCCACATAGTAAAGGAACAATAGGTCAAAAACCTTTTTTCAGACCTATCAAGGGCGGATCACTCACAAACTGGGAAGGTCAGAGTGACGGTCCTTAGTCACAATATGTAACCTTTGATGTGCAACATATCTGTGAAGTTTCATTCAGATATCATGAACAGTAAAGGAATAACAGGCCAGAAACCATTTTTCCAATACGAAAAAGGGCAGTAACTCCGTTAAAAATGGACGGATTTTGCCCATTAACAATCCCATACCACTCATCGCCGATAACAATATGTATGCAAAATTTGAAAAAAATCCGTAAATAAATACTCAAGTTATCGATCGGAAATGGTGAGCACGGACGGACGGACGGACGGACGGACAGACACCGAAGGGTATAACATAATACCTCGCCACACTTTAGTGGTGGGGTATAAAAACACTATTTTTAAAATTAGAAGATCAAAAGTTACAGACTATGCAGCTTTAAGGGGTCTGGGCAGAATTTTCTAAATTATGATGTATTTCTCTCCTTGAAGACTGTTTAAACTTAGCAAACAGTGCAGACCCTGATGAAATGCAGCATAATGCTGCATTTCATCTGGGTCTTCACTGTTTTCCAAAGTACCTGCTTAGGGGTTTTCAGTCTTCAAAGGGTTAAGTTATCACAAGAACTGTTGTTGTGCCAAGTTGGTGCAAAATGATAGGTGATTTGAGTTCATTTTGGTATGATGTGGTTACTATTATGAAAATTGCTGCTAACCAGGACTTAAGTTAAGAGTGCGTACCAGAAAATTATTTTTTCTTATTTCTCAACCAAAACATATGAGCCGCGCCATGCGATAATGTGTCTTCGGGAGATTAATTACGTCATGAGATATGACGTCGTAAAGTCTGACGTAATTATTTCGCGCCGCGCGTAATTAAAGAGAGCGTCATCAAAGATTTACGACAATTTAGACAAGTCATGTGTCGAATAAACTGCGATTAAAGTCAAGGATTTAGGCCGATTGTATTCTGTTGTAAACTAGTCGTAGTCTGATCCAGCACGGGTTCCTGGTGAAAAATAAACTGTCCGAAAAGATGCGGCTTGGTAAACGCTAATTGACCCTCAATTCTCAACATCTTCGCACTCCAAAGACACTCTAACAAAAATAAAATAAAATAAAAAATAATAAATAAACGCCGGATACATCCCAGCATTCCTTAGTCGACCAACAATTCACACCCGAGCCGCGTGGACGGCAATTTGAACGAAAGCAGTTACACAAAGCCGCATTTACGATTGGGCAAAGGCTCCACTGAGACTGCTAGATGTGCAGAATTGTTTAAGCCTTCGCTGAGTGATCGTGATCAAAATCAGCGTACAGTTCAACAATTTAAGAGCGGCGAACTTTAACAAACTTAACCTACCTCCATTCTCAACTTAGTATCTGGAGATGCAGCGAAGGCAGTGTACAAACGGAATTGTCAAGTCAAGACCTGCGCGATCGGGCCTGATTTAGAATTACACAATTCAATCTACATGTATTCAAATGTCCCACTTCTTACACAGCCAGAATCCTTTCTTAAAGCCTACGTGGGTGCATAAAACTAGGGGTAATGTGCACACTCTATATATGCTAGATTCAAGGGAAGCACTATATACGCCGACATAAAACTACAAAATCGAATGGAATAGGAATTAGTACCCACAATGCCATAGCAACCAGATTTCTTTATGTCTTGATTTTTTTGGTGAGAAAGTTTGAATATGATTTTGTTGTTCGGTAGACTGAAATCCTATTTTCAGTGGGAAGTATATTCTTCACATACGATTAAGGAATGATGAGGCATTTCGCTCCGGATAGCAAAGTCGGGTACAGTGAGGCAAATAAGCAATCCTGCTTCTGTAGGCTGAGATTGTGACCTTGAACCATTGTCTGGTCAAACATTTTATCAAGATTATTATCCTCAATCATTGCCCCCGGTTCAAGTAGGGTAGTTGTCAGTTACTGGCGAAATATGTATACACTATGAACTGGTTGCCGTGATATGCCGACTGATAATGTTTTGAAATTATTTTAACCATGTTAACCAACTTATATTAGCCTAGCGCCCTTTTGTGTGACATGGGCAAACAGTGTAGAACCAGATCAGATGCCGCACTGATTGCTAAGCGCATTGAGCGAAATTGTAAATTACTACATAACAACCCTTGAATCAGAAATGGATCCGCCCTTTTGGCAGTATTGTGAAATTCCATTGGGCATATATGGATTTAGCCTAAACAAACAAACAACAACAAAAACAACAACAGCAGTGAATAAAAGAATATTCCCATCGTCGAATCTTTATTTAAACTAGTTATCAAGATTGCAATACAACTTTGCAAGAACGCATTTTTGTGATTTTATTTTTCAGATCCAGTTTTGTGTTGAGTTTTAAATTACCAAGTCAACATTTTTGCATCATGTCGGACTAGAATATTCGCTGCTGCATTGGGGTCGGACTTTAACGCGATGGTTGAAAAAAAACTAAGGAAATACGCTCGCGAACGCTTGCAATAGTTTGAGTCAGGTGTGGATCTTTGCCCTCAGTTTATTTTGAAAACGTCAGTGCTCCTCCTCACTATATATTAACGTATGTGGCTAACTGACCCTATAGGGCATGTGTAACTGCAGAACATTTCATTTTGTAGAAACAGTTAGACGGTTTTGCCTACATCATAAGGCCTACGAGGGGTTTAGGAACTGATTTTCAACTAGCGCAACATTTTGAGCATCGGTTGAACAAATGAGAAATTGCGAAAATCATCGATATGTAGTGTCACGCTACGTTGGTCAATAACTTTATTTTTTTCTTTATTACTTCAATTGTTTATGTACTCATCTAAATCGTCATTCGCGGCACTTCCAGTGAGCTGAAAGGCAACCACTTCTTTGAGAAGAAAATGCCATCTGTTTTTAAGTCGCAACCTATTTAATTTAATTTTGATCTACCTTTTCCACAGAACAATTACCATGCCGATTATGCTGTTTGTTTGTTTGATTCTTTACGTCCCATCAACAATCTGTCAGTTATGTGGGGACGGGTCGTCCTGGGTTGAACCAGTACTAAGCTTGGATTAAAAAGTCTTGCTCAAGGACACAACGCAGTGACGCTGGTGAAGCTCGAACCCGTGGCCCCTCTATCTCGAGTCAAGCTCTCTACCACTGAGTCATTGCGCTCCCCCGATTCTGCTGTTACAAGGCGAAGGACAGGCCCTGCCAAATGCCCGAGAGGGCGTATGTAATATACAAAGTATCAAAACCTGCTCCAGGTCCCGAAGTTATAACATCTTTTAGTGCTCAACTCAACTGAGCATGGAATTTATACTGTTCATAAATGTAAAGAAATGTTGGCATTTAAACAGTATATTTAAATCGAGGAGTTTCTCCATGTTAACAAGAAAACATTAACGTTCAAGTCAACATTTTAGTGTTCATGGGCAGTTGAACATATAATGTCGCGGCCAGGTTTTTCCGAATTTCAAAGGTCAATGTGCAAATTTGTGCCTCGTTTTATACGGAGATGTGTCCGAGATGATACATAATTGTGCTGGCAAAATATAAGTGCAGGAAAATATCGCACCAGTCGATGGCTACATCCATTTAGTGCACATTTTCAAACGAAGGCTGACCTCAAGGAATTATGGTAATCATTTATATGTCAAAGTTGAAGAATACGCAAGAAATAAAGTACGTTTGACTTACGATTAAATTCAATTATTTTGTTTTACCAGCATCAGTAGGGGTAAGCTACGTCGTGTTAGTAACAGCGGTGATCGGATGCCTAAAGGCGTAAAAACTTCGCAACCTTGCGAATTACTCATCGTGACGTCACGCAACGTTAGTTTTAAAATCAACGTCAAGCCGTCCAAAGTTCAAATTCCAATATCTTTTCTAATAATTTGAATATTTTGATCAAACAAAAACGAAATTACTCGTCATATAATGACCTGTCTAAAAATCACAGAATCTCAAAATGACCAAATTTACCCCGAAGACACATTTTCCCATGGCGTGGCTCATATGTTTTGGGTACTCAAAAGAACCATCTCAATGAGCCGATTCTTTTGAGCACCCAAAACATGTTATAACTGATGGGTAAGAAAATATTAACAATTCTACCCTAAAAATTTGTGCTTACCTGTGCTGCTAACAATAAGTGTCAAATGTTTAGCATTATGACTTTTTTGTGTTCACAGTCAGGCTAACTGTGTGCTCTAATTAAATAGTGACTTTGAGTTGAAAACAATACTTTCTGAAATTCTGTTTATTGTGAATTTTTATTGAAAAATAATATGCAATATTTTCTTTCTTAATTTAAAAAAAAAAGCTTTTGCAAACTAAAATCTTCTATATATTTTCACCTTTAAGCTGTTTTTAGAATTTACTATTGTGAATTGATGCTTGAGATCTTATATATCCAATTTTACTACATTTTCACAAATACAGAAATGCTCATAATAGAGAAAGGGTGACCTCTTGGATCTCTGTGATGTCTAATTGTGAAGTTGTCACTTTCCCATTGGTATCCTGGGTCAGGTGTGGTGCTTGATTGTATCGATTCCTGATCTTTGCCCTCCTATTTACATGGATCTGTGAACACCAGTTACACCTCTATTAAAACAGCACCTGTCTTTAGCAAATCAATTTGTTGATAACCTCATGAGAGCCTGTTATTACTGGGATGGGTGAGACCAAATACTGCAAATATTGTTAATTTTTTCCAGTAAAAAGTCCCAATGGAAAACCCTCCATTTGCATTTCATAATCCCAAGGTTTCAGAAGACCAAAACCCTAGAAATTTCCCTCAAGGTTGAACCTTAAAACTTAAAAAAAGTATCACATTTATACATTGATTAAAGATATAAATTTCGATTTTGTACCATTCCCCTTTCATTATTATATGGTACTATCAATGAGAGACAATTCTTACTGCAAAAGCCTTGTAGTCCTTTGCAAGTCATGTCCCCTTTAATGTGGATACAAAATGGTACAGCTGATCATCTAACGAGACTCAGATGTCCAATGAAGCAAACATGAGGCTTGTTTTGTATATGCTAAACCAGTTCTTTTTTCAACACAATTGATGCCTAGCAAAAGGGTAAATCATATAATTGAGCCAGTGCATGAGATTTCCTACAATGTGGTATGTGCGACCAGCAAAGGCTCAGATCAGCCTGCGCAATGCGCAGTCTGATCAGAGCCTTTGCTAGTCGCTTGAGTATTCTATGATTGTTAAGCTACTGACTGAACACCATTTGGAGTTTCTAAGCTAAAAAGGAGGCTGCAGAGGCTCGTTCGAGTCTACACATGTCAAAATACCACATTGTTGGAAATCTCATGCACTGGCTCATTATCATATATCTCACCTCATTTCAGCATTCCAAATAGCCTCTGGTGTATCAAACTCCCCGAGGAAAATCTGAGCAAATTTATCTGGTGAGTAGTTCTCTAGATAACACACCATAGCCTCAGGAATGATGTGTCCAAGAATACTGCGGAACATCAGGTCTGAGTTCTGATTCTAAAAAATAAAAGATGCCATTAAGTGGTAATCATAATTCCAATGGCGGCTACTTTTGTACAATGAGTGTCCCCTAAGGAATTTGTTTTTTCTGCTCTTTTGTTTTGCCTTTAAAGCTGCATAGTCTGTAACTTTTGATCTTTTAATATTTGAAATAAAGTTTCTATTTTTCAAGAATACAGTAAAAATACTCAAATTCAGGTAAACATTTCACCATTTTCGTAAATCTTAACAAAATAACACTATAAAAACAACAGCATTTGTGTTAAAAATCAACTGTCTAGAATTATTGGAGGGACGTAAATAATTACCGATAAGAGAAAAAACACCTCTTTTGATAAGATAATTCACTTTTCCTTGCAGTTTTCAGGTGTACTGACCATATTTATTGTGAAAATATAACTTAATTTTATTTTTACAAATGATTTAAAAAGAAAATATTTTTTCGAAAAAATGTTCATAGTAACAGACCTAGTAACTTTGAATTAAGTGTTTACATACAGTACCATACACACTATTCTTTACACCAAGTTACCTAGGAGTCAATTTAAACTAAATTCAGACTTTTTTCTGCTCATTCCTTTTGCCTTTAAAAAAATCCTACATACATTACCATTCACTATATCCTTTACACCAAGTTACCTAGGAGTCAAACGCAATTCAGACTTTTTTCTGCTCATTCCTTTTGAGAAAAAAATGTTAATTGTGAAAATATTACTTTTTGAAAAATACCCTTCTACCAAATAAGACCACATGATCTTATAACGTCATACTAAAAGTTTTTTTATGGGTTGTTTACACTATTTTAGCTTCTGCCAATTATTACTGTATTATTCATGGTGTTCATCATAAGTCAGCTGATCTGGATCTATGTTGTGTTTGTGTTTAACGTCACATCAACAGCTAAGGTCATATGGAGACAGGGCCATGGCTTAAAGTCTCATCCTACAGACTGGTGCAGCTGGGAATCGAACCTGCGACCCCTGGTTTACAAGGCAAGTGGCTTATCCACTACACCACAGCGGCTCCTGATCTGGATCTAACATTATAGAATTATGATAATGCTAATGCAACATTCAACTTAGGACACACTATATTTATCTAATATTTAACAGTTTTTGAGTATAAACTTGTATGAAATAAATATGATACATGTAATTCACCTCATCTGACCTGAAGGCTTGTTTGATATGGGTATATTTGAGGATATGGGTATATTTGAGGAATTTAAAGATTATTTACCTCGTCTGACCTGAAGACCTGTTTGATATGGGTATATTTGAGGCATTTATGATTATTTATCTCGTCTGACCTGAAGGCCTGTTTGATATGGGTATATTTGAGAAATTTATGATTATTTATCTCGTCTGACCTGAAGGCCTGTTTGATATGGGTATATTTGAGAAATTTAACAATTATTTACCTTAACTGACCTGAAGGCCTGTTTGATATGGGTATATATAAGGCATTTAATGATTATTTATCTCGTCTGACCTGAGAACCTGTTTGATATTGGTATATGTGACCAGGCATGAGATTTTGGGTCCAAATGAGGTACTTGGTCGAAATTGAGATATTGATATTTTCTGATACCTATATATCTCTGGAGTATACATGTAAAATTTCAGTTCGATATCTTAAGCGGTTTCTGAGAAATAGGCAAAAGTTCATAGGTCCCTACGTCATGGAATTGTTTATAAAGTGTTTGTGACGTCAACGTTAATTTTCTGATATAAAACTTGCGAGTTTATTTCAGGATGTTTAAAACGAATTGATTATTCTTTTGGGAAAGTTCATTTCACTTCAGAAATTTTCAATTAGAACATTTTTGGATCATAACGTGAGCGGATAAATCGCCAACATTATTTCTTTAAAAATGTAAATGTATTTCGTCATACGGCTTATTTCTTAAAAGTTCAACACTAAAGATTAAGCATTTTTTCAGGGTTCGAAACTTTTGAAATTAAAATTCAGATTATATTGCTACAGTATTGAATGTTAGAATGGGTCTTTTCATTATGAAAATGGGTATACAAATCAGAAAGTTGTATCAGCAGCAGTGCTGACAGTAGTAGTAGTTAACTAAAGTCAGTTTACTCTCTCAGTGGTGTTTCGCACGCGGTAGTCACCAAGTCAAGAGCTGATCAAGCGATATTCCATTCGTTAAAGTTGGGCACCGATAAATTAGTAGTTTAGCCGTGTCTCTGCTGTTCAAAAATGGTGTTAGATCTCTAGAAAACCAATACAGATGCATTGCTTTGCTTCAATGTTCCCTTACAAAACCAAAGCAAACTACTGAGTTTACTCTGTCTCGGTCTTCATTTGCGCAAATGCTGATCAATCTTTTCGCCGATTGTGCATACCTTCCAGTGAAACAGAGTTTTGAATTTTGATGGCAGTCAAAATTAAAATAGCGAGACATCTCGTATAATCGATGTAATCAAATTCTATACATGTACAATGCATTTTCAAGGAAGAAGAAATACATGTAACATGCTGCGCAGCTAAAAACAAAAGCAGAGAAAATAGTGGACGAGCTCCCACAAAATATATCAAGCCAAATGTTTTGTTGCAGTTCGATATCAAAACGTGATGAAATTATGTCCTCCTATCACTAGATGCATCGGATCAAAGAGATTCATGTGGAAGTACCAGTCCCCAACACTTCCCTATCTTCATATTTCTTCCGTTGTCACTTGCTAATTTCTTTGAAATACAATCTGCTTGGAACCAGGTCAAGACCAATGGATACCAAAAGCGCTATTTTCTTATTTCTCAAAGAAAATGTTTGCAGTGGGTACTCATTGGAAGCGGCTCTTTCTAATGTGAATGACAGCTTTACCTCTAGCAGATTAATGAAACGACCCAAAACATTTTGTGATCTGGCACGTGATGAGTACCCTCAACTTACGTTTTTTCGTGAAATATACAGAAAAGCGTTTCAACAATGTTTAAAGACTCCGGAGCTATTTAAATGCTGTTCACTTATATTTGATAGGATCACAAGCTTAAGTCGCGGAAGTTGTGAAAAGTGTAGACTATGAATCTGCATCTAATATGTCGAGGTATATTCAGATCTACTGGCCGAGAATACATGTACCTACCCGAATAGGTTTGGTTGCATATTTATACATGTATGGGTATCAGCTATATAACCATTATTAACTACAATCAGCCTGCGCCCATGTAATGTACACACCGAAGTTACAATTAATTAAACACAGATCAGATTGAAATGGATCCAACTCTAAACTTCTGGATTATTGAAGAATATCAATCACAGTCTAGATCAGATGAAGCGCAGATAAAAATGGGATGTACCTGGCTTAAACGCTACAGAACATGAGACTTTACAAAAGCTTCGAGATTTTACACAACTTATAGAATTTCGGTACTTGGCGCATATGCGTTAAAATCATTATAATTATGCATAACTATGCTTTAACCACCACAACCTCTAAGGAATGACCCTCGATTCATTCAATACATTTACATGTACCCATAACAGTCACACCTCAAGGCGTTTTGTGGATATATAGCTACCGTACCTAGTTGGGCTAGAAGTGTAGTGTTTGGCTTGAGCTTTGATCTACATGTATTTCCATACTTTGTAGATTACAGCAGAACAGGCTCTGGCTGCGCTTTAGAACAGGCTCATTTGAGTCTTTGCTGTTGGCAAATGCGATAAGTGATAAGCTGGCACAGTTTAAGTGGCTCTAGCCCACGGTAAACATGACACGCATGGAACAAAACGGATAGCTTGAAAGTCGAGTCAGAATATACGGAGTTACATGTAATAAGAAAGAATTAATAAATTTCGTGCAAAGATGCGCTCATGGCAAAATCTCGTGACTTCATCTTACAGCATACGCACATCACCGATTAAGCAGTCTACCGTTTGCCACACTGATACAATACAATTGTTACATGTAGCATACATGGAACTGTCAGCGCATCGAACTTGTAGTCCTATTAGCACAGATGGTGCAGTCAGAGCATCAGACTAGTAGCCCAAATATTGATATTTGTGTCCATACATATTCGCCACTTCGTGCCGTCGCAGTTTAAGCAGTGCATTTCAAGAATTTTTGTGGAAATTATCATGGCAATGTTAATGGGTGCAATTTTTAACAAATATACGGGGATGGAATTCAAATATAAAATAGCAATATACAATAAAATATTAAAATAAATTATAATTTTGGTTCTCAAGTAGGTCCCGTTTAAAGTGATCATACATTTTTAAAATATCACGATTCCTACGAGGGTTAGTCAAAAATAACTGAGCCCTACCTTATAACATTTAATTCAAGTAAAATGGACATATATTTAAATGATATTTCATCACAATTATATGTCATCTATTCAATAACCTAATCTATTTCTGTTGGTTGGCTTTATATACTGGTTGCTAGGCAACCGAACATGACCTGTCGAACGGGTGCGTTCACGCTGTAATACATCGATATCTAAGCGTTGCCATGGAAACGATAATGCCAATGTAATGCTGTATTCAATGTCGTTTGATACCTATTACATGTAACTACTCAGTGCCACAGAAAAGAAAACAGCTGACCCCAAAATTTCGATGCTGTGGTAGTTTGATTTCAGAATTTAGCAAATTTTTACGTGCCTCAAGTCCTATAATTTACCCAACCCACATTCATATTAACACAATTTAAATAGAAAACATAAAATAATAGTCTAATAATGCTTTTGCAGTACTGCATACACAAGCAGACCCTCAGAAACATTAAACACCTTGTTTGGAATAAGCGATTCTGTTTCCATGGCAACACAATAATCATGTATTTGAAAATTAGTGAAATTTTGACTTATTTTGTTGCTAGGCAACGCATGCAAACAGTTTCCACCTAAACATTTACGAACCAAGTAACATGAAAAGACAATATGACAAATGTTATTCAAATAAATGTCAAATATGTCTTTCTAAAAAACTATCAAGCCCACAAGCTTTTTTAAGACACACTGTATATTACTGGTGGCGGAGATCGTGAACGCATCGCTCTGACTGACTATCATTAGTTGCCTAGCAACCAAAACAGAAGATTCGCCGTGGTAATTATTTTTGGTTAAAACGTCTATGACATGTTATACTTATAAAGAGTAGTCACATTTCTTGTCTACAATGTGAGGCTTAGATATAATGAGGTAGGGCTCAGTTATTTTTGACTAACCCTCGTATTGACGCTAAAGTTAGCGTCGCCAAAAATAAAATACCAATTAAGTTTGTCGCCGTGTTTAAATCACTACCATACGAAAACAACAGACACCAAGAAGCTACAATAAAATTGTGTATTGCGTAAATCAATTTGCATTCATTTGGTACTTTTTTCACTGTTTTAGCTTCTATTGTTTTGCGACAATAATTTTTGCCAAAAAATCTGGAAATACGTTGATTTTAACGGCGACGTTACAAGACGGCGAATAATTGTGTCATTTGACTGTTCCTCAAAGTATTACCCTTATTGCATACACTAAAACGAGTATCGTATTCCACATCACCCATGTCTCAACACAACAGAAAACAAATCCGCTCACATGCTCTACGACAACATTGGGGACACAAGGTACTGAAACGGACACATATTTTTGCGCTTACAATTTGCGTTCGAAATGGAATTGATTCCGTTGTTTTATAGAATGCATTATAATATAAGGCCTGGTATTGGTCTGCAGTGTGTGATTGTGGTATTTCCTGATCATACTCACTTGTTTTTCCCGGTCGTTAATATGCACAGTAGAAAAAGAATAAAAAAAATACACTACAGCCGACACAGAAAGTGTCGGAAAGACGGTGTGTTTGTTTTTTGTTTATATGCATGCTTGTAAATAGTCATCTCATCTGTAATTCCTCCACCTCCATGATTTAAATAGTCGCATGTATAAATCTTCAAATACATAATTAAATATTTCTTTGCGAAGAAAACGTAAAATGTTTGCGCTTCTTGGCTTTGTACGATGTTAACAAATGACGCTAAGCGACGTACAAATTGCACAACAAAGTGCAGTTGCGTAAATTACGTCACTTTTGCAGCGCGTTTTCCCGACGTCACGTTTTACCGCATTTGGGCACAAAATGTCATGGCGCGTCACATATATGAGGCATTTAATGATTATTTATCTTGTCTGACCAGAAGGCCTGTTTGATATGGGTATATTTGAGGAATTTAACAATTATTTACCTTAACTGACCTGAAGGCCTGATTGATATGCGTATATTTGAGGAATTTCATGATTATTTAACTTCTGACCTGAAGGCCTGTTTGATATGCGTTTAATTGAGGAATTTAATGATTATTTACCTCGTCTGACCTGAAGGCTTGTTTGATATTGGTATATTTGAGGAATTTAATGATAATTTACCTCATCTGACCTTAAGGCCTGTTTGATATGGGTATATTTGAGGAATTTCACCATAATTTACCTTGTCTGACCTGAAGACCTGTTTGATATGGGTATATTTGAGGAATTTAGCGATTATTTACCTTGTCTGATCTGAGGGCCTGTTTGATATGGGTATATTTGAGGAATTTAATGATTATTTACCTCATCTGACCTGAAGGCCTGTTTGATATGGGTATATTTGAGGAATTTCACGATAATTTACCTTGTCTGACCTGAAGACCTGTTTGATATGGGTATATTTGTGGAATTAAATGATTATTTACCTCATCTGACCTGAAGGCCCGTTTGATATGGGAATATTTGAGAAATTTCAAGGATTATTTACCTCATCTGACCTGAAGGCCAGTTTAATATGGGTATATTTGAGGAATTTAATGATTTCTTCTGATCTGAAGGCCTGTTTGATATGGGTTAATTTGAGGAATGTCATGATTATTTATCTCATCTAACCTGAAGGCCTTTTTGATATGGGTATATTTGAGGAATTTAATGATAATTTACCTCGTCTGACCTGAAGGCCTGTTTGATATGGGTATATTTGAGGAATTTCACGATTATTTACCTTGTCTGATCTGAAGGTCTGTTTGATATGGGTATTTTTCATGATTACTTACCTCATCTGACCTGACGGCCTGTTTAATATGGGTATATTTGAGGAATTTCACGATTATTTACCTCCTCTGATCCGAAGGCCTGTTTGATATGGGTTAATTTGAGGAATTTCACGATTATTTACCTCTTCTGACCTGAAGGCCTGTTTTATATGGGTATATTTGAGAAATATAACAATTATTTACCTTGTCTGACCTGAAGGCCTATTTGATATGGTACAGTAAAACTTTGATTTTTTTGCAAAATACTCGCTAATTCGAAATACATTTTGGACACACTGGATTCTGAGAATTGGACCTATTCATGATCTATTTTAATAACAGCCCAATATAACATATGTTTTGGGTGCGTAAAAGAAACGTCTCTTTGAGACGTTTCTTTTACGCAGCCAAAATGTATGTTTGATAGAAAAAAAAACTATTTATAATCATTTTTGGGACTTATATATCTTATGTCTATCTAACTATAATTTGAAGTACTGATAATAGGAAATCAAACCCCTAGTCCCGAGGACTTCAAACTTATGAGATTCTATTGTATTTGAGGAATTGAACCATTATTTACCTTGTCTGACCTGAAGGCTTGCTTGATATGGGTATATTTGAGGAATTTAATGATAATTTACCTCGTCTGATCTGAAGGCCTGTTTGATATGGGTATATTTGAGGAATTTAGCGATTATTTACCTCGTCTGATCTGAAGGCCTGTTTGATTTGGGTATATTTGAGGAATTTAGCGATTATTTACCTTGTCTGATCTGAAGGCCTGTTTGATATGGGTATATTTGAGGAATTTAATGATAATTTGCCTCGTCTGATCTGAAGGCCTGTTTAATATGGGTATATTTGAGGAATTTAATGATAATTTGCCTCGTCTGACAAGAAGGCCTGTTTGATATGGGTATATTTGAGGAATTTCACGATTATTTACCTCGTCTGACCTGAAGGCCTGTTTTATATGGGTATATTTGAGAAATATAACAATTATTTACCTTGTCTGACCTGAAGGCCTATTTGATATGGTACAGGAAAACTTCGATTTTTTTTGCGAAATACTCGCTAATTCGAAATACATTTTGGACACACTGGATTCTGAGAATAGGACCTATTCATGATCTATTTTAATAACAGCCCATAATAACATATGTTTTGGGTGCGTAAAAGAAACGTCTCTTTGAGACGTTTCTTTTACGCAGCCGAAATGTATGTTTGATAAAAAAAAAAGCCTATTAATATTATTTTTGGGACTAATACATTGTTATGTCTATCTACCTATAATTTGAAGTACTGATAATTGGAAATCAAACCCCTAGTCCAGAGGACTTCAAACTTCTGAGATTCTATTGTATTTGAGAAATTTAACAATAATTTACCTCGTCTGATCTGAAGGCCTGTTTGATATGGGTATATTTGAGGAATTCAACCATTATTTACCTATTCTAACCTGAAAGCCTGTTTGATATGAATTTAACGATTAATTACCTCGTCTGACCTGAAGGCCTGTTTGATATGGGTATATTTGAGGAATTTCACGATTGGAAGCACATTGGAACCGGTATACATCATGATGAAGAAGAAGACGCCCGTCAGGTACAGCCGCGACACATTTGGATTGTCACTCATGATCTCATTCAACAGGTACGCCACCTTCTCGACTAGAATTGGGTCAAACGTCAGAAGTAGCTGAAAAATGAAACATAGTTGAGATAGCGCAAGAGATTTTGGTGTTTAGCGCAATGTCAACGAAGGCTCAAGGCACAATGCCCAGCCTCACCTGAGATTTTTCTGCTCCCATGCACAAAGTGTAGATTTAGATGAAGACTCTGACAAAATTTATAACACAAGCCCTTCTCAATACATCAACATGAGTGGTTATTTAGGGGATAACTGTATTCAAAATTTTCATTTGGGGAGGTATATTGTCGGATATACGGTCAAAAATTTAGTTTTACAGTGACACACGAGCGGGATCATAAAACGTGATTTCTGACCGTATATCCAACGATATACCTAACCAAATGAAAATTTTAAATATGATTATCCTCATTCTAATGCACTTCTGCAATTTCCTCTAAAATTGAAGCATTGCAAGCTGCATAAAGCCTCACGTCATCCAACTATATGTGACATAATTAATGACGTCAAATTATTTCCAACAGTATATCGCAGGATTTACTGTCGCAAATTTTTGACGTTATCCAATTAGATGTTGAGTTACAAAATCGAGTGCATTGCATAAAAGCCATGTTGCACCTTATTAACAGGCATGTTTAACCTGCAAAAACCCATGTATTAATCAGGCAATTCATGTGCTGTGATGCACAGCTTTTTTACTTTATATATGTGCATTCTTGGTAGTCACAAAATTGACGTCATTAACAGTAACATGCATAGAAATAACCAAAATTCAGTGACATCAGGATGACTTAAGTCTTTGCTCTGAAACAAGCATTTTCAAAACTAACCAAGCCTTCATGCTTTGAGCCCCATTATACATGTGATAGGTAATACAAAAATTGAATTTTTCAAAAGTTTTTTTTTTGACAAAATGATTTTAAGAAGAAAACAGCGATCAAACATGGTTTCCTGATGCACTAATATCTGCTAGACCTGTCAAGGGTCCTTAAAACCATGGCCTTTCAGGCTCAGGTTTCAACACCAACCGGGCTGTCCAGCAGATGTTAATGCATAGAAAAATCATGTTAGATGAAGGAGAGAAAAAAGAGAGAGAGAGAGAGAGAGAGAGAGAGAGAGAGAGAGAGAATTACCTGGACAATATGAGGAAGACACATGGCATCAGAAAGCAATCTTTTGATTCTAGGTAATGGTCTAACTATTGCTCCATCTATATCCCTAAAATACAAAACAAACACTTATTCTATCATACTGGACATCTCTGTTTTTCATTTTACAACCAAACTTCAACTTTTATAATACACGATCAGCAATTCACAAATGAAATTCACTAACAAAATATGAGAGGTGACAACTTTTATACATACCACCCTTGCTTTCCTGGGCAAGCTTGACTAAGTGGTTAACCAGTACTTTAACATACTTTCGCTTGTAACTGACAACAACCCGTTCTTGAATCAGTGGAAGGGAGAAGATGGCCGTAGAAATTATTTCTTGATCAATCTCCACGAAAGTATGGAACTGGGCCGGGATCAAACTCACGACCCCTAGATCTGCAGACACGTTTCCCACTATGCTTTGCGTCCCGGTACAAAAAATATGTTGTGGGTACCCAAAACTTATGTTTCAACTGATGGAGAAGAAAAAATTGCAAATTTTAAATTTACACTAAAAATTTACACTGAGATTTTACACTAGAATTTTGTTTATCTGGTTCTATGAACTTGTTTTGTATGGGAAACTCCCATCTATGCATCCTTTAGTGAATTTATAAGGTAGCAATCACATTAGAAATCTGAACTTTATGTGGTAAGATGAACTGACCATCCCCATATGACCATAGCTGTTAACTGGGACATAAAGCATCAAACCAAAACCCCCCCCAAAATGTTTTGGTTTATAAATACATACTCTTATCTAGGAGCCTGAAAGTTACGGCAAAAGCCATACCAGTAAGGATAGTATTCTGCCATTCCAATCAACGTATTCAATATGAGACAGGATAAATCACTTTCATTCCTACCTGCTAGGATAATATTCTACCATTCTAATCAACATATTCAATATGAGACAGGATAAATCACTATCATTCCTACCTGTTAGGATAATATTCTGCAATTCTAATCAACATATTCAATATGAGACAGGATAAATCACTTTCATTCCTACCTGCTTGAATAATATTCTGCCATTCTAATCAACATATTCAATATGAGACAGGATAAATCACTATCATTCCTACCTGTTAGGATAATATTCTGCAATTCTAATCAACATATTCAATATGAGACAGGATAAATCACTTTCATTCCTACCTGCTAGGATAATATTCTGCAATTCTAATCAACATATTCAATATGAGACAGGATAAATCACTTTCATTCCTACCTGCTAGGATAATATTCTGCCATTCTAATCAACATATTCAATATGAGACAGGATAAATCACTTTCATTCCTACCTACTAGGATAATATTCTGCCATTCTAATCAACATATTCAATATGAGACAGGATAAATCACTTTCATTCCTACCTGCTAGGATATTCTGCCATTCTAATCAACATATTCAATATGAGACAGGATAAATCACTTTCATTCCTACCTACTAGGATAATATTCTGCCATTCTAATCAACATATCTAATATGAGACAGGATAAATCACTTTCATTCCTACCTGCTAGGATATTCTGCCATTCTAAAGAACATATTCAATATGAGACAGGATAAATCACTTTCATTCCTACCTGCTAGGATATTCTGCCATTCTAATCAACATATTCAATATGAGACAGGATAAATCACTCTCATTCCTACCTGCTAGGATATTCTGCCATTCTAATCAACATATTCAATATGAGACAGGATAAATCACTTTCATTCCTACCTGCTCGGATATTCTGCCATTCTAATCAACATATTCAATATGAGACAGGATAAATCACTCTCATTCCTACCTACTAGGATAATATTCTGCCATTCTAATCAACATATCTAATATGAGACAGGATATATCACTTTCATTCCTACCTGCTAGGATAATATTCTGCCATTCTAATCAACATATTCAATATGAGACAGGATAAATCACTTTCATTCATCACAGCTTGGCCGGTTGCCAGCAGCGTCCACTTCAGCTGTGGAACTGACTGTAAGGGCCGCCAACCATCCATTCCTTGAGCCCAGCACCGAGTCTTGGCATGAACAATGCCTTCATCCCAGTAGTGCTTCAACTAGAAAATATAAACTATTATTTTAACACAAAATATTATTTTTAACTTCGTCACAATATATAACTATCTGCTTATAACAACTTGGCAGTCCACCAACTCCTAACCTTTTTAAATTTGTTAAAAGCATATGAGCCGCGCCATGGGAAAATGTGTCTTCGGGGTAAATTTGGCCATTTTGAGATTCTGTGATTTTTAGACAGGTCATCATATGACGAGTAAACTCGTTTTTGTTTGATCAAAATATTCAAATTATTAGAAAAGATATTGGAATTTGAACTTTGGACGGCTTGACGTTGATTGTAGAACTAACGTTGCGTGACGTCACGATGAGTCATTCACAACGTTGCGAAGTTTTTACGCCTTTAGACATCCGACCATCGCTGTTACTAACAAGAAACTGGGTAGCGACGAAGCTTACCCCTACTGATGCTGGTAAAACAAAATAATTGAATTTAATCGAAAGTCAAACGTACATGTACTTCATTTCTTGCGTATTCTTCAATTTTGACATATAAATGATTCCTTGAGGTGTCATGCAAATGTCATCATTCGTTTGAAATTGTGCACTAAATTGACGTAGTTGTCGACTGGTGCGATATTTTCCTTCACCAATATTTTGCCAGCACAAAAATGGATCATCACGGACACATCTTCGTTTAAAATTGGGCACAAATTTGCACATTGACTTTTGAAATCCGGAAAAACCTAGCCGCGACATTATACGTACAACTGCCCATGAAAACTAAAAAATTGACTTGAACATAAATGTTTCTTGTTTACATAGAGAAACTCTCCGATTTTAAATAAACTGTTTAAATGCCTACATTTCTTTACATTTATGACCAGTATAAATTCCATGCTCAGTTGAGTTGAGCACTAAAATATGTTATAACTTCGGGACCTGGAGCAGGTTTTGATACTTTGTATGCCCTCTCGGCCGGTTGATTTGGCAGGGACTGTCCTTCGCGTTGTAACAGCAGAATCAGGGGAGCACAGTGGCTCAGTGGTAGAGAGCTTGACTCGAGACGGAGGGGCCACGGGTTCGAGCTTCACCAGCGTCACTGCATTGTGTCCTACAGCAAAACACATTAATCCTAGTCTAGTCCTGGTTCAACCCAGGATGACCCGTCACCACATAACTGACAGATTGTTGATGGGCCGTAAAGAATCAAGCAAACAAACAGCAGAATCGGCATGGTAATTGTTCTGTGGAAAAGGTAGATTAAATTAAATAGGCTGCGACTTAAAACAGATGGCATTGTCTTCTCAAAGAAGTACATGTAGTTGCCTTTCAGCTCACTGGAAATGCCGCGAATGACGATTTAGATGAGTACATAAACATGAAGTAATAAAAAAAAGTATTAGCCAATGAAGTGTGAAACTACATATGGAGGATTTTCGCAATGATTTCTCATTTGTTCAACCGATGCTCAAAATGTTGCACTTAGTAGAAAATCAGTTCCTAAACCCGTGGTACGTTGTTATTTGATGACCTGTATGATGTAGGCAAAACCGTCTAACTGTTTCTACAAAATGAAATGTTCTGCAGTTACACATGCCCTATAGGGTCAGTGAGCCACATCAACTAATACATACTGAGGAGGAGACTGACGTTTTCAAAATAAGAAAGAGGGCACAGATCAGGAATCGATACAATCAAGTACCTAACCTTACCCAAAATATTACAAGCGTTCGCGAGCGTATTTCCTTAGTTTTAGGGTAATCTTTTTTCTACTATCGCGTTTAAGTTCAACCACAATGCAGAAGCGAATATTCTAGTCCAACATGATGCAAAAATGTTGACTTGGTAATTAAAAATTCAACACAAAACTGGATCTGAAAAGTAAAATCACAAAAATGCATTCTTGCAAAGTTGTATTGCAACCTTGATAAATAGTTTAAATAACGATTCGGCGATTGGTATATTCTTTTATTCACTGTTGTTGTTGTTGTTGTTGCTAAACCCATATATGCCAAATGGAATATCACAATATTGCCAAAAGGACGGATCCATTTCTGATTCAAGGGTTGTTGGGTAGTAATTTACAATTTTGCTCAATGCGCTAAGCAAACAGTGCAGCGTCTGATCTAGTTCTACACTGTTTGCCCATGTCACACAAAAAGGACGCTAGGCTAATATAATAAGGTTAACATCATTTCAAAACATTATCAGTCGGCATATCACGGCGACCAGTTCATAGTGTATGCATATTTCGCCAGTAACTGACAACTACCCTACTTGAACCGGGGCAATGATTGAGGATAATAATCCTTATGAAATGTTTGACCAGACAGTGGCTCGAGCTCACAATCTCAGCCTACAGAAGAAAGATTGCTTATTTGCCTCACTGTACTCGACCTTGCTACATTTTGTATCCGGAGCGAAATGCCTCATCATTCCTTAATCGTATTAAATTAAATCATATTCAAACTTTCTCACCAAAAAAAACAAGACATACAGAAATCTGGTTGCTATGGCAGTGCGGGTACTCATTCCTATTCCTTTCGATTTTGTAGTTTTATGTCGGCGTAAAGCGCCCTTGCCTCTTGCATACATGTATTTTGAGTGTGCACATTACCCCCAGTTTTATGCAACCTCATAGGCTTTAAGAAAGGGATTCTGGCTGTGGGGCATTTGAATACATGTATTTTGAATTGTGTAATTCTAAACCAGACCCAACTGGGCAGGTCTTGACTTGACAATTCCGTATGTACACTGCCTTCGCTGCATCTCCAGATACTAAGGTGTGTGCCTAGAAGAGAATGGAGGTACATGTAGGTTAAAATTGTTAAAGTTTGCCTCTCTTAAAGTGTTGAACTGTCACTGATTTTGAAAACAGAGTAACATTACCTTGCGTTTCATTCCGCATCTCCGTCTTTGTTGACAATACACATGCGCGGGGGTTATAGGTGTTACTGGGAAAGAGGACTTCAACTTCTAGTGGGAACCTTAAGGGAAAATGTTACTGCCTCGCCAATTATTTAGTTCCATTAAGCTGAAATTTCTTGGAGTGGGGGACTACTACTCTACTCTCCCCCACTCAAAGAAATTACAACTAATCAGGGTTTTACACCACGTTGAATGTTTGGGGGTCCCTGGGACTCAACTTTGAATATGATGGGGGTCCCATCATTGAAATTGGGGGTCCCATCTTTTTATATAAGCTTTGAATTTTGGAAGGTAGTACCGGGGGTAGTACATCCTTCTGTGAAGGCTCAGTGTTGTCCCCAGGTCAGTAATTTTGAGGGCCATGTCTGGCTCCCTTCCGATTTTTTGGGGGGCCATTTGAAATTTTTGAGGGCCACATATTACCACCAGTGAAACACAATCCTATATGCTTTTTTTACAAAAGCTGAACTTGACTGGGACCAAGCTAGCCCTCCAGGACAAATAGGGAGAATTCTGAAAAAATAGGGAGAAGTGATAGATTGCTCCATCCAGAAGACAGAAAAACAGTCTCTGATCAGACTGTTCTCTAATTGAGATAAAAAAAAACAAAAAAAACACACACACACACACACACACACACAAAAACAGTCACTGATCAGACTGCCTCTTGCTTTCCATTCTGAGAAATTTGGTTGGTAAATTTGAAATACACATGATCTTGTTGTCATTGTATTCTATCTATCTGTCTGCAAGTCTCCACTTATCTGAAGTCTCTGGTATCTTTGATCTTTTGCCGACTTGAGCCTTTCCAAGTGAAAATGTTACGTAATTTGGCATATACAAAAGAAAGAAAACTCTGAAGATAATTGCCCTTCACGCTTGAGCGGTCGGCTGAGTTGTCAGTGATTATTCACACTATGAAAAAATCAATACACAATGTCAGTGATGGACAAATCAGTATACGTTTTCCATGCTTTTTAGCAGAGCGGACCTGAGAGAAAGCATTTTTTACGACTTTTTTTCACGGCCGATGTTTGCACGGATGTTTTCACTTCTCGTTTACCTACGAGGTCAGTGCAGCAGTCTAAAACAAGAGCACCTGTCCTATTTATTTATAGATAGCCTGTAAATATGGGAAAACCTCGTTACGAAATAACTTTGGAATTTGGGATTTTAATGAAAGGCACAACAAACACATCTGCGTCCCAGCGGACGCAGGTAAGGTGAATTGGCGGGTCCTACCTAATGATTTATGCGTATAAGACGCAGGATATTGCGTCCTGTAAAACCCTGAACTAATTTTATCAGTGATGTCCCCGTTTCAAACAGTGCTCTTCAAGATTTTTTTTTTTTTTGTATAAACTACCATGACAAAATTAATGGATGCAACTTTACAAAAATTACAGGTATGAAGAGCAAATAGAAAAAAAAACAATATTCAATAAACATGAAAATAATTACACTTCAAACATGTCAAAAGGAGAAAAAAGTTTTATAGTAAATGTTTTTTATCACGATTCTCATTGACGCAGCGTCACCGACAAAATGGCATATTTCAATTTGTCTGTGTGTTTAAATGACTGCCATAAGAAATCAACAGACACCAGGAAACTACAATAAAAAATCAATTTGCTTTCATTTGGTGCTTTTTTCATCATTGTTGCTTCAATAATTGTGCGACAACTATTTTTGCAAGAAATCTGGAAATACATTGATTTAAACGGCGGCGGAACAAGGTGGCAAATAATAACTATTGAAACTTAATCATGTATTATACACGAGAGCTACCTCGTGAGGTTTTAGTTTATTTCACGCACGGTCACTCAGCGAAGGCTCAAACAAGTATGGGCATCTAGCAGTCTCGTTGGAGCCTTTGTCCACCGGTAAATGGGGCTTTGTGTACTGGTTACTGCTTTCCTTCAGAATTGCGGTCCACGCGGCTCGGACGTGAATACGAAAGTTTCAGACACACTGGTTGGTCGACTAAGGAAAGCTGGGATGTATCCGGAGTTTATTTATTTATTTATTTATCTATCTATTTTTTTATTTTATTTTATTTTATATTATTTTATCTATTTTTGTTAGAGTGTCTTTGGGGTGCAAAGATATTGATGATTGAGGGTCAATTAGCGTTTACCAAGCCGCATCTTTTTGGACAGTTTATTTTTCACCAGGAACCCATCCTGGATCAGACCATGACTAATTTATGTGCAACAGAATACAATCGGCATAAAATTCCTTGATTTTAATCGCATTTTATTCTAAACATGACTTGTCTAAATTGTCGTAATCTTTGATGACGCTCTCTTTAATTACGCACGCCGCGAAATAATAACGTCAGACTTTACGACGTCATATCTCATGACGTAATTAATCTCCCAAAGACACATTATCGCATGGCGCGGCTCATATATATATATACTGAAACAATAAAGTTATGTCCGCTTGACGTTTATGACTGACAGTTCCAAATGTATGAATACATTTCATTCAAGTTTTCACATTACCAACTGTGATTATTTAGAAATGATTTTCACCTAAGAGAAATTCATTTGATAATCAGTAGAGCCGCTGACAAAACAACGAACACGAGTGCCCTTAAAAAATAAAAGTCACAACATCAATAGCTTGTGTGTCCGTCATAATAACGATTTTTAAGCACATTTTAACACCACTGAGCAAACTCTATAGTAAGATGTTATGCTTGCTAGCTGTATGCATTGCTTTTACGATCACATCCATTAATCTGTAACATACTCTGACGTCACACAACATCGATCACGAGCGTGCGTAAAAACACTCAGAAAAGTCATTCTTGGTCCAGCATTTTGATAATCAACAGAACCGGACACATTTGATTTTTTTCATCATTACAAGCATTTCAACATAAATTAAGACTAATCAGCATCAAACCAATTGATAATGGAAATTTTCTGATGATTTTTCAGTAAGGGGTGGGGTATAAAACACAGATTTAGTAAACCTTTGATGCCTGACATCAGCCATAGTTTTTGTTTTTCTCTTTTGTGTATTTGTTGTCATTAACAAACAGAACACATTAAAACAAAAACGGTCTCAAAATAATGTTAGGTTAAGGAGATTTGGAAGTTCTTAAATTGTTAATTGTTTAATTCAAAGGGAGGTAATTTTGGTCAATTTCGTAAATTAAAGGTTTTGAACTGCAATTTCATTCGTTCAGTAAGCAGACTTGGGATTTTTAGATGTCTTTTCATCGTCGGACGTTTCCGGCTGCCATTTAACGTAAAATGTGTTACGTTTTGATGATTAACTTCCTGATTATAATGGAAACAGCTGTGTGCACATTAGGTTCAATTACCCTTCAAGATAAGAAGATACAATCAAATAATTACCGATTTTTGTGTGTCCGACGTTTGATAAACATTTTAGTTTTATTTTTGTTGCGACATCTTTACTAGATCGAAAGATACAGTACCATGAAAATCGGACGTTTCTTTTTTGTTTGAGTATATATACTGAAAATTCTAAAGCACTTGCTATAGTAATGTGACATCTGATTGGATAACATTGGAAATTTGTGACGGTATATCCAAAGTATACTGTTAGAAATACTATGACGTCATTACGTACAGCATATTTCTTTAGATGACATGCAGCTCTATGTGAGACAAAATAAAGATTTAAATGGTTAACAAGCACACGAGTGCATTAGAATAGGTATAGGGAGGTATATGGTGATATATACAGTCGAAAATATTCGCTCATGTGAAAAACTATCTTTCCAACTGAATATCTCACAATATACCTCCCGGTATGAAAATTTTGAAAACAGCTATCTCCAAATCTCATAAGTCTTGACAAAGTAAAGCTGATCTTTTGAGCACAACTAAACATATGTACAGATGAGGACATTTTTGAGTGTAAAATTTTAATTATTTTCTAACATGTGTCTCATTTAGACAGTTCTTTTGAGCACCCACAACATATGTTTTGGTTGAGAAATACTCAATGAGCATATACCGCTCACCTGACTTGTTGACCTCATGGTTTCAAAGTATATTTTTAAAAAAAAATTATTATGAGTCTAAAATGACCTCCATGGAGTGGCTACTTTGGATGTAAGGGGCATGGCTGGCAGTTTTCCCATTATAAGTCAATGGAAACTCTTGATCCCTGGGGTGGGGCCAGTTTGAACCCAAGGGGCTTGATTGGCAGGATTTATGTAGAAGAACACTAGACATTGCTACAAACTAAATATATAAGCTGTGGGACTCATAATTTCAGAAGATTTTTTTTAAAGTTTTTTCCATTATAAGTTTATGGAAACTCTTAATCCCTGGGGTGAGGCCAGATTGGACCCCCAGGGGCGTGATTGGCAGGATTTATGTAGGGGACCACTAGTCATTGCTACATACTAACAAATATATAAGCTGTGGACCTCATGGGTTCAGAGAAGATTATTAAAGTTTTCCCAAGTATAAGTCTATGGGAGCTATATGTTGCCACGGCAACCTGAGTTCCAGTCCAATCAGCCCAAAAACCTTATACAGCCTTTCCCCCTGCCTGATGATGCTTTACATGAAATTTGATCAAATTTGGCCAACTGAGTTTAGAGATATACTACTCTGAGAGTGTGGACAGACGACAGACGATGACAGACCATTGCCATACTAATACCTCACTTGAGCCTTCGGCTCAGGTGAGCTAATAAGCCAGCAAATGACAGTTTGGTGCTTATCCCATTTTCCAGCAACAAAGATTCAGAAAGCTGCTGGCATGCAGAAACCTGCTCGCAAACACAAGTATGGATGCAGATGAATTTTTAGACCTCTAGCCCAATGGATATATCAGCATATGTGTTTATTGGATGATTTTGCACAAATAGTATAAGCACTCATGTGCCTGCCCAAATGTTTGTTTTTACCTCTTCGTAACTATAAGGTCCTAATCTCTCCTTGTCTTTATTTCCATAGTACCATTCTTTCTCACTTTCTCGCTTCATATCAGAGCCCGCTTCTATCACATTGGTCTGAAAAAATCAGAGAAACAATGGATATATTATTTTCTAACAACAATCTGAACTGCCTTGTCCAATTCCGTGGAATCAGACCTCTGACGTACATCAAGGGTCTACTTTGATAACGTGTCGCTGGTGTCACCAAAACCATGCCAACACAATAACAAGTTTGATTGCAGCGAAATAAACGGTTCTTCAACATTCCACAATAAACGTTGTAAAAAGGAAGATGCTATTGAGATATTTTATTGAAAAAACACAAACTTCATTATTCTGGTGATAAAACTTTTCGGAAAATCAGAATAATGGATTTTAATAGGGCTGAACCCACATGCTATAGAACTAATTTTCCTAACGCCAGTACTTGCTAATGAAATGCAGTTTTTTCATACATAGTACTACGCCTTACATACACCCGAGGCTTATTTGATTCTAAAATTGGGCCTCGAGATTTTCCAAATGTTTCTAACAGGTGCCATAAATGGGTCTCTCAGCTAATAAACCTGATTTTGTTGCATAAGGTACAGACCAGCCTGCGCAGTCTGATCAGGACCTTTGTTATTCGTTCTCTGAAAAGTATAATCGCTAAACTTGCTCCGTGTATAGTTTCAATATTCTACCTAGTCTGTGTAGCTCAGCTAGTTTGAGTCTTACCATTACTTGGGGATTTCCTTGTGATGAGGCCCATTTTAGTTTTCTCTTTCAAATGAATTATAATCTGCAAAATTGTCTGCTGTTAGTCTTGCCAATAACATGTTTGTTTGTTTTGTTGCTTTACGCCCCAGTCAACAGCTATGGTCATTACGAGACGGTCAGTTCACCTAACCACACTTTTACCGGGCAAGTTTGACAAGCAGTTAACCAGTAGTTCGTGCACATACTTTCGCTTGTAACTGACAACAACCCTTCTTGAATTATTCATTCAGCGGAAGGGAGGAGAATAACAGAAGAAATTACTTCATGATCAATCTCCACGAAAGTAATGGACCGGTCTTTTACAATACAATACAAAAATACACATCAACACAAGAGAAATTCTTGTACAACAGTTCAGAGAAGTGAATGTCCTTTCATAAAGTGTTAAATACCTGGATGAATACATCGTCTATAATTCTTAAATTAAGTGTTAATATTCTTTTATACTGTCTTTGTGTCATTTTGGTAAAACCATAGCTAGCATTGTACAAAGCTAAACTCTTAAAATCTCAAATCAGATTGTCAGTGAATAGAACCAACATCATGTTAAAAACATCCAATTTGTTGTCATTTTTAAAATGAAAACCTTTGCTGCATTACATCACAAAACAGAAAAACATGAACAACTTGAAGTGCCTGTTTAACCCTTTTCAGATCATTGAAATTTTCAATAAAGTTTTTATGTCTGGATGATCTATTATATATATTGAGGGGACACTAGTAATAATTTCTCATTTTTTTTTCTTTTCTAAAGATCCTTTTGTCTTTAAATGGCAAACAGTGCTGATCCTGATGAAATGTCACATTATGTGTCATTTCACCTGGGTCTTCCCTGTTTGCCAAAGTACCTGTTTAGGACTTTCCAATCTAAAATGGGTAAAGTAGAATTAAATTTTAGTTTTATTCTATTCTGATTATAAACATTTGCAAATACCTGAGTCACTGGAAATAAAATTTGAAGTTTTTTTTTTTACCTGTGTGGGGACTGTTGCTCTGGTAATATGTAAATGAGCCAGGGTCAAGAGGTCAACCAGGACCTTGATTCCATTGGCATCCATGATTTCTTTAACATTTCTCTGAAAATAAGTAAAACACAGACAATAATTTGACAAACTAGCTTTAGCAGCACAGGTATTGTAATTATAATTCGCCACAAGTTGTTTTGATACAACAAAGTAAGAAAAAGGGCAAAGATCAGGAATCAATACAATCAAGCACCACATCTGACCCAGGATACCAATGGGAAAGTGACAACTTCATAATAAGACATCACAAACCAGAGTCAAGGGGTCAGCCCTTTCGCAGCAGGTGACCACAAGGCATCAATAAACAGACGAGCATGAAAGCATAACAAAAACAAGACAGAAATAGCATAAATAATCCATAAAAGCACCGCCTTGGAGTGGTTAGTAAAAAAATATTTTACTGGAGGGCTTAAACTCTAACTTAGTAGCCTGACAACATTGACATGAAACATATGAATATTCAATGACCTTTTACCCAATCTTCGGGAATCATTGTGAAAAGTAGGCTTTAGAATGTGGTACAATTACTCATCTGAATGCAAGAATTTCGGAATTACTAATGGATAAAAGTCTGTCATCAGCAAGATGTGGGTGTGAATCCAGGAGGATTTCAAGCTATGATTTTTATCATTATTTTTATTTTATATTTTCACTTATTTGTTTGTTTGTTCATTTTCATCTCCTTGATTTTGTGCATATATTCCGAGACAAATTCATCCATAAGATGAAAATTAGATCAAATTAGTTTTCAAATTAGTTTTCTGACATATGTTTTATCATTCCAAGCCCATACAAGACTTAAGAGTCAATTATGCATCTTCATTATTGAAAACATACCATACACATTGACAGGCCTACAGAGTAGTCTATTAATAACACACCTCAGTATAACACTACTTTGGATATAACATGGTCATGTTGTTGCTCCAATTTTTTTACCATGGAATTTTACAAAGGAATTATAGGAAAATGACCATAATATACTAGTCATTTTTCTATAATTCCTTTGTTAAATTGCCCCTAATAACACGATTCACATATAACATGGTCCATTTGAATGAACCTCAAACAAAGCATTATACAGAGACTGTACTCAGTCTGGTATAGTATTATATTTACAGGATGTAGAATGAGTTTATTCAGAAACAGTACCAGCCTGTCTCTCTCCAGTTTATCTGTACACTGTAAATAGCATTATACAGGGACTGTACTCAGTCTGGTATAGTATTATACTTACAGGATGGAGAATGAGTTTATTCAGAAACAGTACCAGCCTGTCTCTCTCCAGTTTATCTGTACACTGAAAATAGCATTATACAGGGACTGTACTCAGTCTGGTATAGTATTATACTTACAGGATGGAGAATGAGTTTATTCAGAAACAGCACCAGCCTGTCTCTCTCCAGTTTATCTATACACTGAAAATAGCATTATACAGGGACTACTCAGTCTGGTATAGTATTATACTTACAGGATGGAGAATGAGTTTATTCAGAAACAGTATCAGCCTGTCTCTCTCCAGTTTATCTGTATACTGTAAATAGCGTAATACAGGGACTGTACTCAGTCTGGTATAGTATTATACTTACAGGATGGAGAATGAGTTTATTCAGAAACAGTACCAGCCTGTCTCTCTCCAGTTTATCTGTACACTGAAAATAGCGTTATACAGGGACTGTACTCAGTCTGGTATAGTATTATACTTACAGGATGGAGAATGAGTTTATTCAGAAACAGTACCAGCCTGTCTCTCTCCAGTTTATCTGTACACTGAAAATAGCGTTATACAGGGACTGTACTCAGTCTGGTATAGTATTATACTTACAGGATGTAGAATGAGTTTATTCAGAAACAGTACCAGCCTGTCTCTCTCCAGTTTATCTGTACACTGAAAATAGCGTTATACAGGGACTGTACTCAGTCTGGTATAGTATTATACTTACAGGATGGAGAATGAGTTTATTCAGAAACAGGACCAGCCTGTCTCTCTCCAGTTTATCTGTACACTGAAAATAGCGTTATACAGGGACTGTACTCAGTCTGCTATAGTATTATACTTACAGGATGGAGAATGAGTTTATTCAGAAACAGTACCAGCCTGTCTCTCTCCAGTTTATCTGTACACTGAAAATAGCGTTATACAGGGACTGTACTCAGTCTGGTATAGTATTATACTAACAGGATGGAGAATGAGTTTATTCAGAAACTGTACCAGCCTGTCTCTCTCCAGTTTATCTGTACACTGTAAATAGCCTTATACAGGGACTGTACTCAGTCTGGTATAGTATTATACTTACGGGATGGAGAATGAGTTTATTCAGAAACAGTACCAGCCTGTCTCTCTCCAGTTTATCTGTACACTGAAAATAGCGTTATACAGGGACTGTACTCAGTCTGGTATAGTATTATACTTACGGGATGGAGAATGAGTTTATTCAGAAACAGCACCAGTCTGTCTCTCTCCAGTTTATCTGTACACTGAAAATAGCGTTATACAGGGACTGTACTCAGTCTGGTATAGTATTATACTTACAGGATGGAGAATGAGTTTATTCAGAAACAGTACCAGCCTGTCTCTCTCCAGTTTATCTGTACACTGAAAATAGCATTATACATGGACTGTACTCAGTCTGGTATAGTATTATACTTACAGGATGGAGAATGAGTTTATTCAGAAACAGTACCAGCCTGTCTCTCTCCAGTTTATCTGTACACTGTAAATAGCATTATACAGGGACTGTACTCAGTCTGGTATAGTATTATACTTACAGGATGGAGAATGAGTTTATTCAGAAACAGTACCAGCCTGTCTCTCTCCAGTTTATCTGTACACTGAAAATAGCATTATACATAGACTGTACTCAGTCTGGTATAGTATTATACTTACAGGATGGAGAATGAGTTTATTCAGAAACAGTACCAGCCTGTCTCTCTCCAGTTTATCTGTACACTGAAAATAGCGTTATACATAGACTGTACTCAGTCTGGTATAGTATTATACTTACAGGATGGAGAATGAGTTTATTCAGAAACAGTACCAGCCTGTCTCTCTCCAGTTTATCTGACCACTGAAAATAGCGTTATACAGGGACTGTACTCAGTCTGGTATAGTATTATACTTACAGGATGTAGAATGAGTTTATTCAGAAACAGTACCAGCCTGTCTCTCTCCAGTTTATCTGTACACTGAAAATAGCGTTATACAGGGACTGTACTCAGTCTGGTATAGTATTATACTTACAGGATGGAGAATGAGTTTATTCAGAAACAGGACCAGCCTGTCTCTCTCCAGTTTATCTGTACACTGAAAATAGCGTTATACAGGGACTGTACTCAGTCTGCTATAGTATTATACTTACAGGATGGAGAATGAGTTTATTCAGAAACAGTACCAGCCTGTCTCTCTCCAGTTTATCTGTACACTGAAAATAGCGTTATACAGGGACTGTACTCAGTCTGGTATAGTATTATACTAACAGGATGGAGAATGAGTTTATTCAGAAACTGTACCAGCCTGTCTCTCTCCAGTTTATCTGTACACTGTAAATAGCCTTATACAGGGACTGTACTCAGTCTGGTATAGTATTATACTTACAGGATGGAGAATGAGTTTATTCAGAAACAGTACCAGCCTGTCTCTCTCCAGTTTATCTGTACACTGAAAATAGCGTTATACAGGGACTGTACTCAGTCTGGTATAGTATTATACTTACAGGATGGAGAATGAGTTTATTCAGAAACAGCACCAGTCTGTCTCTCTCCAGTTTATCTGTACACTGAGAATAGCGTTATACAGGGACTGTACTCAGTCTGGTATAGTATTATACTTACAGGATGGAGAATGAGTTTATTCAGAAACAGTACCAGCCTGTCTCTCTCCAGTTTATCTGTACACTGAAAATAGCATTATACATAGACTGTACTCAGTCTGGTATAGTATTATACTTACAGGATGGAGAATGAGTTTATTCAGAAACAGTACCAGCCTGTCTCTCTCCAGTTTATCTGTACACTGTAAATAGCATTATACAGGGACTGTACTCAGTCTGGTATAGTATTATACTTACAGGATGGAGAATGAGTTTATTCAGAAACAGTACCAGCCTGTCTCTCTCCAGTTTATCTGTACACTGAAAATAGCATTATACATAGACTGTACTCAGTCTGGTATAGTATTATACTTACAGGATGGAGAATGAGTTTATTCAGAAACAGTACCAGCCTGTCTCTCTCCAGTTTATCTGTACACTGAAAATAGCATTATACATAGACTGTACTCAGTCTGGTATAGTATTATACTTACAGGATGGAGAATGAGTTTATTCAGAAACAGTACCAGCCTGTCTCTCTCCAGTTTATCTGACCACTGAAAATAGCGTTATACAGGGACTGTACTCAGTCTGGTATAGTATTATACTTACAGGATGGAGAATGAGTTTATTCAGAAACAGTACCTGTCTCTCTCTCTAGTTTATCTGTACACTGAAAATAGCGTTATACAGGGACTGTACTCAGTCTGGTATAGTATTATACTTACCGGATGGAGAATGAGTTTATTCAGAAACAGTACCAGCCTGTCTCTCTCCAGTTTATCTGACCACTGAAAATAGCGTTATACAGGGACTGTACTCAGTCTGGTATAGTATTATACTTACAGGATGGAGAATGAGTTTATTCAGAAACAGGACCAGCCTGTCTCTCTCCAGTTTATCTGTACACTGAAAATAGCATTATACAGGGACTGTACTCAGTCTGCTATAGTATTATACTTACAGGATGGAGAATGAGTTTATTCAGAAACAGTACCAGCCTGTCTCTCTCCAGTTTATCTGACCACTGAAAATAGCGTTATACAGGGACTGTACTCAGTCTGGTATAGTATTATACTTACAGGATGGAGAATGAGTTTATTCAGAAACAGTACCAGCCTGTCTCTCTCCAGTTTATCAGTACACTGAAAATAGCCTTATACAGGGACTGTACTCAGTCTGGTATAGTGTTATACTTACAGGTTGGAGAATGAGTTTATTCAGAAACAGTACCAGCCTGTCTCTCTCCAGTTTATCTGTACACTGAAAATAGCCTTATACAGGGACTGTACTCAGTCTGGTATAGTATTATACTTACAAGATGGAGAATGAGTTTATTCAGAAACAGAACCAGCCAGCCTGTCTCTCTCCAGTTTATCTATACAATGAAAATAGCCTTATACAGGGACTGTACTCAGTCTGGTATAGTATTATACTTACAGGATGGAGAATGAGTTTATTCAGAAACAGTACCAGCCTGTCTCTCTCTAGTTTATCTGTACACTGTAAATAGCGTTATACAGGGACTGTACTCAGTCTGGTATAGTATTATACTTACAGGATGGAGAATGAGTTTATTCAGAAACAGTACCAGCCTGTCTCTCTCCAGTTTATCTGTACAATGAAAATAGCCTTATAAAGGGACTGTACTCAGTCTGGGATAGTATTATACTTACAGGATGGAGAATGAGTTTATTCAGAAACAGTACCAGCCTGTCTCTCTCTAGTTTATCTGTACAATGAAAATAGCCTTATAAAGGGACTGTACTCAGTCTGGTATAGTATTATACTAACAGGATGGAGAATGAGTTTATTCAGAAACAGAACCAGCCAGCCTGTCTCTCTCCAGTTTATCTGTACAATGAAAATAGCCTTATAAAGGGACTGTACTCAGTCTGGGATAGTATTATACTTACAGGATGGAGAATGAGTTTATTCAGAAACAGAACCAGCCAGCCTGTCTCTCTCTAGTTTATCTGTACAATGAAAATAGCCTTATAAAGGGACTGTACTCAGTCTGGTATAGTATTATACTTACAGGATGAAGAATGAGTTTATTCAGAAACAGTACCAGCCTGTCTCTCTCCAGTTTATCTGTACACTGAAAATAGCCTTATACAGGGACTGTACTCAGTCTGGTATAGTATTATACTTACAGGATGGAGAATGAGTTTATTCAGAAACAGAACCAGCCAGCCTGTCTCTCTCCAGTTTATCTGTACAATGAAAATAGCCTTATAAAGGGACTGTACTCAGTCTGGGATAGTATTATACTTACAGGATGGAGAATGAGTTTATTCAGAAACAGAACCAGCCAGCCTGTCTCTCTCTAGTTTATCTGTACAATGAAAATAGCCTTATAAAGGGACTGTACTCAGTCTGGGATAGTATTATACTTACCGGATGGAGAATGAGTTTATTCAGAAACAGTACAAGCCTGTCTCTCTCCAGTTTATCAGTACACTGAAAATAGCCTTATACAGGGACTGTACTCAGTCTGGGATAGTATTATACTTACCGGATGGAGAATGAGTTTATTCAGAAACAGTACCAGCCTGTCTCTCTCTAGTTTATCTGTACACTGAAAATAGCGTTATACAGGGACTGTACTCAGTCTGGTATAGTATTATACTTACAGGATGGAGAATGAGTTTATTCAGAAACAGTACCAGCCTGTCTCTCTCCAGTTTATCTGTACACTGAAAATAGCATTATACAGGGACTGTACTCAGTCTGGTATAGTATTATACTTACAGGATGGAGAATGAGTTTATTCAGAAACAGTACCAGCTTGTCTCTCTCCAGTTTATCTGTACACTGAAAATAGCGTTATACAGGGACTGTACTCAGTCTGGTATAGTATTATACTAACAGGATGGAGAATGAGTTTATTCAGAAACAGTACCAGCCAGCCTGTCTCTCTCCAGTTTATCTGTACACTGAAAATAATGTTATACAGGGACTGTACTCAGTCTGGTATAGTATTATACTAACAGGATGGAGAATGAGTTTATTCAGAAACAGTACCAGCCTGTCTCTCTCCAGTTTATCGGTACACTGAAAATAATGCTATACAGGGACTGTACTCAGTCTGGTATAGTATTATACTAACAGGATGGAGAATGAGTTTATTCAGAAACAGTACCAGCCTGTCTCTCTCTAGTTTATCTGTACACTGAAAATAGCGTTATACAGGGACTGTACTCAGTCTGGTATAGTATTATACTTACAGGATGGAGAATGAGTTTATTCAGAAACAGTACCAGCCTGTCTCTCTCCAGTTTATCTGTACACTGAAAATAGCGTTATACAGGGACTGTACTCAGTCTGGTATAGTATTATACTTACAGGATGGAGAATGAGTTTATTCAGAAACAGAACCAGCCTGTCTCTCTCTAGTTTATCTGTACACTGAAAATAGCCTTATAAAGGGACTGTACTCAGTCTGGGATAGTATTATACTTACAGGATGGAGAATGAGTTTATTCAGAAACAGTACCAGCCTGTCTCTCTCTAGTTTATCTGTACACTGAAAATAGCGTTATACAGGGACTGTACTCAGTCTGGTATAGTATTATACTTACAGGATGGAGAATGAGTTTATTCAGAAACAGTACCAGCCTGTCTCTCTCCAGTTTATCTATACAATGAAAATAGCATTATACAGGAACTGTACTCAGTCTGGTATAGTATTATACTAACAGGATGGAGAATGAGTTTATTCAGAAACAGCACCAGCCTGTCTCTCTCCAGTTTATCTGTACACTGAAAATAATGTTATACAGGGACTGTACTCAGTCTGGTATAGTATTATACTAACAGGATGGAGAATGAGTTTATTCAGAAACAGCACCAGCCTGTCTCTCTCCAGTTTATCTGTACACTGAAAATAATGTTATACAGGGACTGTACTCAGTCTGGTATAGTATTATACTTACAGGATGGAGAATGAGTTTATTCAGAAACAGAACCAGCCTGTCTCTACTCCTGTTTATCTGTACACTGTAAATAGCGTTATACAGGGACTGTACTCAGTCTGGTATAGTATTATACTTACAGGATGGAGAATGAGTTTATTCAGAAACAGCACCAGCCTGTCTCTCTCCAGTTTATCTGTACACTGAAAATAGCGTTATACAGGGACTGTACTCAGTCTGGTATAGTATTATACTTACAGGATGGAGAATGAGTTTATTCAGAAACAGTACCAGCCTGTCTCTCTCCAATTTATCTATACACTGGAAATAGCGTTATACAGGGACTGTACTCAGTCTGGTATAGTATTATACTTACAGGATGGAGGATGAGTTTATTCAGAAACAGTACCAGCCTGTCTCTCTCCAGTTTATCTGCACAATGAAAATAGCGTTATACAGAGACTGTACTCAGTCTGGTATAGTATTATACTTACAGGATGGAGGATGAGTTTATTCAGAAACAGTACCAGCCTGTCTCTCTCCAATTTATCTGTACACTGAAAATAGCGTTATACAGGGACTGTACTCAGTCTGGTATAGTATTATACTTACAGGATGGAGGATGAGTTTATTCAGAAACAGTACCAGCCTGTCTCTCTCCAATTTATCTGTACACTGAAAATAGCGTTATACAGAGACTGTACTCAGTCTGGTATAGTATTATACTAACAGGATGGAGAATGAGTTTATTCAGAAACAGTACCAGCCTGTCTCTCTCCAGTTTATCTGTACACTGGAAATAGCATTATACAGGGACTGTACTCAGTCTGGTATAGTATCATACTTACAGGATGGAGGATGAGTTTATTCAGAAACAGTACCAGCCTGTCTCTCTCCAGTTTATCTGTACACTGAAAATAGCGTTATACAGGGACTGTACTCAGTCTGGTATAGTATTATACTTACAGGATGGAGAATGAGTTTATTCAGAAACAGTACCAGCCTGTCTCTCTCCATTTTATCTGTAAACTGAAAATAACGTTATACAGGGACTGTACTCAGTCTGGTAAAGTATTATACTTACAGGATGGAGGATGAGTTTATTCAGAAACAGTACCAGCCTGTCTCTCTCCAGTTTATCTGTACACTGAAAATAACGTTATACAGGGACTGTACTCAGTCTGGTATAGTAATATACTTACAGGATGGAGGATGAGTTTATTCAGAAACAGTACCAGCCTGTCTCTCTCCAGTTTATCTATACACTGAAAATAGCGTTATACAGAGACTGTACTCAGTCTGGTATAGTATTATACTTACAGGATGGAGGATGAGTTTATTCAGAAACAGTACCAGCCTGTCTCTCTCCAATTTATCTGTACACTGAAAATAGCGTTATACAGGGACTGTACTCAGTCTGGTATAGTATTATACTTACAGGATGGAGAATGAGTTTATTCAGAAACAGTACCAGCCTGTCTCTCTCCAGTTTATCTGTACACTGGAAATAGCGTTATACAGGGACTGTACTCAGTCTGGTATAGTATTATACTTACAGGATGGAGAATGAGTTTATTCAGAAACAGTACAAGCCTGTCTCTCTCCAGTTTATCTGTACACTGAAAATAACGTTATACAGGGACTGTACTCAGTCTGGTATAGTAATATACTTACAGGATGGAGGATGAGTTTATTCAGAAACAGTACCAGCCTGTCTCTCTCCAGTTTATCTGTACACTGAAAATAACGTTATACAGGGACTGTACTCAGTCTGGTATAGTATTATACTTACAGGATGGAGAATGAGTTTATTCAGAAACAGTACCAGCCTGTCTCTCTCCAGTTTATCTGTACACTGAAAATAACGTTATACAGGGACTGTACTCAGTCTGGTATAGTATTATACTTACAGGATGGAGGATGAGTTTATTCGAAAACAGTACCAGCCTGTCTCTCTCCAGTTTATCTGTACACTGAAAATAACGTTATACAGGGACTGTACTCAGTCTGGTATAGTAATATACTTACAGGATGGAGGATGAGTTTATTCAGAAACAGTACCAGCCTGTCTCTCTCCAGTTTATCTGTACACTGAAAATAACGTTATACAGGGACTGTACTCAGTCTGGTATTGTAATATACTTACAGGATGGAGGATGAGTTTATTCAGAAACAGTACCAGCCTGTCTCTCTCCAGTTTATCTGTAAACTGAAAATAGCGTTATACAGAGACTGTACTCAGTCTGGTATAGTATTATACTTACAGGATGGAGAATGAGTTTATTGAGAAACAGTACCAGCCTGTCTCTCTCCAATTTATATGTACACTGAAAATAGCGTTATACAGGGACTGTACTCAGTCTGGTATAGTATTATACTTACAGGATGGAGAATGAGTTTATTCAGAAACAGTACCAGCCTGTCTCTCTCCAGTTTATCTGTACACTGAAAATAACGTTATACAGGGACTGTACTCAGTCTGGTATAGTATCATACTTACAGGATGGAGGATTAACTTATTCAAAAACAGTACCAGCCTGTCTCTCTCCAGTTTATCTGTACACTGAAAATAACGTTATACACTGAGTGTAATCAGTCTGGTATAGTAATATACTTACAGGATGGAGGATGAGTTTATTCAGAAACAGTACCAGCCTGTCTCTCTCCAGTTTATCTGTACACTGAAAATAACGTTATACAGGGACTGTACTCAGTCTGGTATAGTAATATACTTACAGGATGGAGGATGAGTTTATTCAGAAACAGTACCAGCCTGTCTCTCTCCAGTTTATCTGTACACTGAAAATAGCGTTATACAGAGACTGTACTCAGTCTGGTATAGTATTATACTTACAGGATGGAGAATGAGTTTATTGAGAAACAGTACCAGCCTGTCTCTCTCCAGTTTATATGTACACTGAAAATAGCGTTATACAGGGACTGTACTCAGTCTGGTATAGTATTATACTTACAGGATGGAGAATGAGTTTATTCAGAAACAGTACCAGCCTGTCCCTCTCCAGTTTATCAGTACACTGAAAATAGCATTATACAGGGACTGTACTCAGTCTGGTATAGTATTATACTTACAGGATGGATAATGAGTTTATTCAGAAACAGTACCAGCCTGTCTATCTCAAGTTTATCTGTACACTGAAAATAAGGCTATACAGGGACTGTACTCAGTCTGGTATAGAATTATACTTACAGGATGGAGAATGAGTTTATTCAGAAACAGTACCAGCCTGTCTCTCTCCAGTTTATCTGTACACTGAAAATAAGGCTATACAGGGACTGTACTCAGTCTGGTATAGAATTATACTTACAGGATGGAGAATGAGTTTATTCAGAAACAGTACCAGCCTGTCTCTCTCCAGTTTATCTGTACACTGAAAATAGCATTATACAGGGACTGTACTCAGTCTGGTATAGTATTATACTTACAGGATGGAGAATGAGTTTATTCAGAAACAGTACCAGCCTGTCTCTCTCCAGTTTATCTGTACGCTGAAAATAACGTTATACAGGGACTGTACTCAGTCTGGTATAGTATTATACTTACAGGATGGAGAATGAGTTTATTCAGAAACAGTACCAGCCTGTCCCTCTCCAGTTTATATGTACACTGAAAATAGCGTTATACAGGGACTGTACTCAGTCTGGTATAGTATTATACTTACAGGATGGAGGATGAGTTTATTCAGAAACAGTACCAGCCTGTCTCTCTCCAGTTTATCTGTACACTGAAAATAACGTTATACAGGGACTGTACTCAGTCTGGTATAGTATTATACTTACAGGATGGAGAATGAGTTTATTCAGAAACAGTACCAGCCTGTCCCTCTCCAGTTTATATGTACACTGAAAATAGCGTTATACAGGGACTGTACTCAGTCTGGTATAGTATTATACTTACAGGATGGGGGATGAGTTTATTCAGAAACAGTACCAGCCTGTCTCTCTCCAGTTTATCTGTACACTGAAAATAAAGTTATACAGGGACTGTACTCAGTCTGGTATAGTATTATACTTACAGGATGGAGGATGAGTTTATTCAGAAACAGTACCAGCCTGTCTATCTCCAGTTTATCTATACACTGGAAATAGCGTTATACAGGGACTGTACTCAGTCTGGTATAGTATTATACTTACAGGATGGAGGATGAGTTTATTCAGAAACAGTACCTGCCTCTCTTTACAGTTTATCTGTACACTGGAAATAGCGTTATACAGGGACTGTACTCAGTCTGGTATAGTATTATACTTACAGGATGGAGGATGAGTTTATTCAGAAACAGTACCAGCCTGTCTCTCTCCAGTTTATCAGTACACTGAAAATAGCGTTATACAGGGACTGTACTCAGTCTGGTATAGTATTATACTTACAGGATGGAGAATGAGTTTATTCAGAAACAGTACCAGCCTGTCTATCTCCAGTTTATCTGTACACTGAAAATAACGTTATACAGGGACTGTACTCAGTCTGGTATAGTATTATACTTACAGGATGGAGGATGAGTTTATTCAGAAACAGTACCAGCCTGTCTCTCTCCAGTTTATCTGTACACTGGAAATAGCATTATACAGGGACTGTACTCAGTCTGGTATAGTATTATACTTACAGGATGGAGGATGAGTTTATTGAGAAACAGTACCAGCCTGTCTCTCTCCAGTTTATCTGTACACTAAAAATAGCGTTATACAGGGACTGTACTCAGTCTGGTATAGTATTATACTTACAGGATGGAGGATGAGTTTATTCAGAAACAGTACCAGCCTGTCTCTCTCCAGTTTATCTGTACACTGAAAATAGCGTTATACAGGGACTGTACTCAGTCTGGTATAGTATTATACTTACAGGATGGAGGATGAGTTTATTGAGAAACAGTACCAGTCTGTCTCTCTCCAGTTTATCTGTACACTGAAAATAGCGTTATACAGGGACTGTACTCAGTCTGGTATAGTAATATACTTACAGGATGGAGAATGAGTTTATTCAGAAACAGTACCAGCCTGTCTCTCTCCAGTTTATCTGTACACTGAAAATAGCGTTATACAGGGACTGTACTCAGTTTGGTATAGTATTATACTTACAGGATGGAGAATGAGTTTATTCAGAAACAGTACCAGCCTGTCTCTCTCCAGTTTATCTGTACACTGAAAATAGCGTTATACAGGGACTGTACTCAGTCTGGTATAGTATTATACTTACAGGATGGAGAATGAGTTTATTCAGAAACAGTACCAGCCTGTCTCTCTCCAGTTTATCTGTACACTGTAAACAGAAGGAGAAACATTAACCATATAACAATTTTAAAGAATACATGTAAGTTATTTTATTTTAACCATCTTGAATTAATAACCATTTATATAACCATTTATATATGAGATACCTGTAGTGAGTAGATTCACAAACAAAGTAGACCGAGATAAATTGCTGCAGAATATGACATTTCATCAGGTTCTGCAATGATTGCTGAGACAAAAGATTTCACAGGAAAGAAATAGGATATGGGGATCAAACATGTTTTTCTATGCATTAACATCTGCTGTACCCCAAAGGGGTGTCGAAACCCCAGCCTGAAAGGGGAGGGTTTAAGGACCCCCTGAGAGGTCTAGCAGATGTAAGTGTATCAGAAAACCATGTTTGATTGTTATTATTGCATAAAGTCATTTTGACACTTGAAAACTTTGGAAAAACACTTCAAAGAGTTCATTTTTCTATTACTATAATGGTGCGCAAAAGCATAAGGGATTGGTAGATTTTGAAAGCGCCCATGAAATTTGAGTTCAATTGAGCCAATGGTTTGTGAGAAAACTATGTTTTAATATATTGATGAGACTCCAATATGAGCCATCTAAGCTGGAAGGTCAAAGGTCAACATTGACCTTTGAACTTATTTATAGCCATTGTCTCATTGGTTAAACATATCAAGTGAGAATAATTACTAAGGCTTCCACAGTTTTCAAAAAAAACCTCAACTTTTCAGAAAAAATCCATTTAAATGCATTAGGAAGCAAAAATTAACCTTGATGTTAAGTAGGTCAAGGTCAACCTAGGATCATTATTTGAAAAAAAATAGTAGGCCTCACATTCCCAATGCTACATACCAAGTCCCAAGGTCATCGGCCTTATGGTTCTGGAGAAGAAGATTTTAAAGGTTTTTTACCATATATTGGCATGGTGTCCATCTTGGCCATGTGACCAGGACCAAATGTACAAATTTTGTTCCCCCGTCCTAAGGAGTCTCCATATGAAATTTGAGTTTAATTGGCCCAGAGGTTTCAGAGACAAAGATGTTTGAAAATGTTGATGGATGGACGACTGATGGACGGACGGACGCCGGAGTGACTGGTATACTATTAGCTCACCGATGAGCCTTCGGCTCAGGTGAGCTAATAATATACTCTGTTCTATCAATTTATACAGTCATTGTCAGAACCATTCTGATTTATGGCAACTCGACTTGTCTAAAATGGTTAATAATTTCACATGTGGTAGATATCTAGAGTACTATCCTTTATCTTAGTCTCACTGAATGAATGAAGGTACTTGCATGTGAATAAACAAATAAATAGGCAAAATAACTTGTAAAAACCTTTATGATCCATTGTTAAGAAGTTGTGACAAAAAATACCTACACCCTCCAACATTCTAACATGCCCCAATTTCATGACACCTAAAGTAAACTATTGTCATGGTGTGACAAAAATACCTACCCGCTCCAACATTCCGACCATGTATCGAGTATCGTTGAAAGCCCCAATTTCTTCATGACATCTAAAGTAAACTATCGTCATGGCTTGCAGACACATACACTTCATATTGATTTTGTTCGTCAACAAAAAACGGTGGTACAAGTCGTTGAAGAATTCATATCTGAAGGAAATATACAGTAAAACCTGTGTAAAACGGCCACTCAAAAATAGACAAAATAAAGATCTTAATAACAATTGGTAGCTAAATGAATGTCGAAAGTATTGCAGAATGCTCCACTAGGAGCATTCTGCAATACTTTTGACAGGTATTAAGCGATAATTGGTCTTGAAAACCAAATTTTGGTGTTTTTAGAGTGGCCGTTTTACACAGCTTTTACTGTAAAAGATAGAGGATCTTACAAGAGTGATCATTTCATATGAAATTTATTAAACAATCCTTTGGCGAGTTTAATAAATTTAATATGAAAAGATCAAGAGTGTAAGATATTAAATAAATCGAAAACAAGGGTAAATGAAATTTATCTTCTTATTTCACAATAACTAAAACATATGTTATGGGTGCTCAAAAGCACCATCTCAATGAGACAGTTCTTTTGAGCATCAAAAGCATGTTTATATAATTGAATAAAGAAAGTATCTACAAATTTATACTCAAAAAGTTTGTTTCTCTGGACCTTTGATTGAGTAAAGTTTTACAACTTACGATTTCTTTATTGCACTAACTTCATCTGACTCATTATCATCCTCTTCCAGCAGAAGACGGAGGTAGTAGTCCCCTAAAAATAGAAAAAATATTTCCTTAAGGTCAAAGGTCAAAACTAATAATATTTCAAAAAATGGAGGTAGTAGTCCCCTAAAAAGGAAAAATATTTCTTTAAGGTCAAAGGTCAAGGTCAAAAGTAATAATATTTCAAAAAATGGAGGTAGTAGTCCCCTAAAAATAGAAAAAATATTTCCTTAAGGCCATAGGTCAAGGTCAAAACTATTAAATATTTAAAAAATGGAGGTAGAAGTCCCCTAAAAATAGAAAAAAATCTTTCCTAAAGTCAAATGTCAAGGTCAAAGCTATTTAATAATTCAAAAGTGTAGGTAGCAGTCCCCTAAAAATAGAAAAAAAAATCATGGTGATGTTTTAATCTTTCCTTGTTTTCCTAGCAGCAACTTTTGTGATCTGCTGATATCCTAAATGCAAACCGCTTGAACCCAGATCAGGACCGACATAACATCTGGATCCAAACCGTTTGACACCGATAGTGTTCCTGAATAATTTCTTTTAAATAGTTATTTTTGAACAAAATGTAAGCAGATGACAACAAAAGCATGAAAAATTAGCCAGCATGCAGAGTTAAAATGTGTCTCATACTAGGAACAATCATCGCATATGGTGTTAAGATGAAAAGCAAGATTTTGATATCCTGTTATGACCTTCGAGTCAAAGGTCAAGGTCAAAACTATTAAATATTTAAAAAATGGAGGTAGAAGTCCCCTAAAAATAGAAAAAAATCTTTCCTAAAGTCAAATGTCAAGGTCAAAGCTATTTAATAATTCAAAAGTGTAGGTAGCAGTCCCCTAAAAATAGAAAAAAAAATCATGGTGATGTTTAAATCTTTCCTTGTTATCCTAGCAGCAACTTTTGTGATCTGCTGATATCCTAAATGCAAACCGCTTGAACCCAGATCAGGACCGACATAACATCTGGATCCAAACCGTTTGACACCGATAGTGTTCCTGAATAATTTCTTTTAAATAGTTAATTTTGAACAAAATGTAAGCAGATGACAACAAAAGCATGAAAAATTAGCCAGCATGCAGAGTTAAAATGTGTCTCATACTAGGAACAATCATCGCATATGGTGTTAAGATGAAAAGCAAGATTTTGATATCCTGTTATGACCTTCGAGTCAAAGGTCAAGGTCAAAACTATGTGTGCTGCCACATTCTAGTTTATTTTTTGTTTTGTTTCTAAAACTGGATAAGGAAAAAATCATATGAAATTAGTTTAAACAAATTTTATTTCAACTAGATAAGATACATCATATCTGATATCATCATAATCGGACTTTTGATTAATGTGCAGGTGCAGGGGCATCATCCACATCAGTGAGCCCCCTTCCAGATAACTGGCTAGCTGCAAGCATAGCAGATCTCACACCTGATCTCCAGGTGCTCCTTTCTTGAGGGTCAAAAGTCGTGAGCTCCACTCATAAAAGTCTTTCTCTGTCAGTTTCTTCCATGTTACCCTGGGCCTCCCCCCCCACCCCCTTGCCTGCCATCAATCTGTATATCACATGCTGTTCTGACTGCACCACTAGAATAATGCACATGCCCAAGCCAGTGAAGCCCTCTCTCAAAATGAGGTTGAGTTCATCAAGCTTTGCCAGTAGCTCTCTTGTCCTTACCATGGCCACATCCTCTGGTTTGATACTGCAGATCTGTCTGATCATGGCCCTTTTATTGTGCTGCAGATTCGTCTTGGTCAGTGGCCAAGTTTCACTGGCATATATAAACATTTACAAATTAAAGAATCATGAGAATGTCAAAGGTGAAATATAAAATTGGGGAAAAGGTTGCTTATTTTTATTGGGAAGGGGGCCAAATTTTGGGCCCTTAGGGAAAAGAAGAAAATCACTGGCTTCATTACCCTTAGAGCTTCTTGTGGTTTGTTTGATTTGATACTTTACTTTCAAGTCATGTCGGGATATTTCTTGAGTTGAACCAGTACTAAGCAGAGGTTCAACCCAGGAAGACCCATCTTGCTCAAGGATACAACACAGTGTCTCCCATTAAAATTGAACCAGCAACTCCTCAACCTTAAGTCAAGTACTCTAACACTCAGTCACTGCACTCCTCCTAGAGCGTCTGGTGGAAAGAACATTTGTTTCTTAAGAAAATACAGAATTATCCCAGCTTTACCCTAACTTTTATCTAATTGATCAGAGTGACGACTAGCATAACCACCTCACCTATTTTGATTTCCTCTGAGAGACAGTGATATGGCACTTCAAATTCCTGATGGTTCCAGCCAATGATACAGTTGGAGCCCAGCTCACGGTCCACATTAAAACCACGCATTTCATTTTCAAGAGCTTCTCTCAACTCTTCCCGAGTCTACAAAATGAATAAATGAGAAATTAACAGAGCAAAATAATTATTGCCCACATACAGGGAAAGCTTTATAGAATCTTTGCATGCATACATTCCATAACCTTAGATGGTCAATCTGTGAGATCTGAGAAAAATTTATATGAGATTTCAATTTTTTTCTCTGCGCTGTACTTTATTGTAGGAAGTAATTTTTGATAGTTTAAGCTTATTTATTTGAAAGGCATGAACGGATGATGTGGGTGGGTTGGTGGGTGGGTGGGTCACCATATGATCAGGGTCTATATGTATGCAATTGCATCACTAATACAAACAAACTTCATCAGGTAAGCAATCACAATTATTAACTCTTTGCATGCTGGGTAATTTTTCATGCTTTTGTTACTTTTTTCAAAACCAATTAATTCAAGAAATTCTTTCAGGAGCATAATCAGAGTGTCAAACAGTTTGGATCCAGATCAGGACTGATGTTCTGTCAGTCCAGATCTGTGTCCAAACTGTTTGCAAAGGTTATCAGCTGATGACAAAAGTCACCGCTAGCAAAGAAAGCGTTAAACTGGCAATTTAAGATCAAACTGCGACAAGTACAAACCTTGAAATTCCAGTTTTGTCAAATCTACGACACAGAGATCAATCACTACAAAACGAAAATGTTTAATGATTGTGAAACAGGGTTTTCCCTGATGCACGAAATCCTGCGTTTTGGCGCATTTTCAATCAAAATGACTCCCCAAAAATTACTCAGTGCGTGCTCGATGACGCATTTAAAAAAAACAAGAAATCTCTCGTAAGTTTCCTCAAAAATAATATTGTACTTTTAAATCATAACACAGATTTCCCGTGGCTAATTATAGCTAGTTTTATCAATAACATCCCAATCGTAAGACATTTATTGCATCAAACTCCCCGACATGCTGTGTCTTCTCTAATATATTCAGGGAAGAATTACCGCCAGGCAGCTAAGGGGATTCAACTGATGGGGATTTAGATACTGCATCCATAGCAACAGCATATTGCATTTGGCATACTCGGTTGTTATCATTACTATTGTTCTAGATTTGAAAACATGGCGCAACAGACGATGCCGAGGTCGTTTTTAAAAAGTCAGGTGAATCTGACTCACAAAAGAGTGAGTCATAGAGCGGGACTGATTAGGCTCTGAGTCTCCTTTCAATGTGGTTTCTGCGATGATTGGTTGGTTTTCTGGCATTTTATTTTACTGTTAAGATCTAATACTTCAACTCCAAAGACCATATTTCAATGTCCCCATAAAATTTGAAATGAACTCTAAATTCTAAACCTAGGGGGACATAAAAAAGTCAAGGGAAAACCCTGGTGACATCATACTAGCAGTCATTGATCATGGGACTCGTAACCATATTGGGACAAGTACAAACCTTAAAATTCCAGATCAAGTTTGGTTTTGCATGGTCTCTATTAAACTGGTAATAAAATAACTGCCAGTTAGCTTCACTTTTGATCCTTTCTCGACGTTTCCGTAACACGATTGGTTTCTGTTCATTCTGGTGTTTGTTCTCCAGACCAATCCGTGACCGCCAGTGCTGCAGTAGTTGGTCAACCTTCTTCTCTATCATTTGTATGTGTAGATTCTTTTTGTGTCTGTTGTGGTGCTCCTGAAACAGGGAGTATCATAAATTCAGGCCCCTAAAAAGATTGCGTGATTAAATTTCAATTTTCGTATTTCTCATGCTTGTTCTCCAGACCAATCCGTGATCGCCAGTGCTGCAGTAGTTGGTCAACTTTCTTCTCTATCATTTGTATGTGTAGATTCTTTTTGTGTCTGTTGTGGTGCTCCTGAAACAGGGATTATCATAAATTCAGGCCCCTCAGGGTCAGGCCTTCAGATTTATGGTGGGCCCGGGTCATTGTCCCATTATTTCAAAATATGACCCATCACTTTTCAAGGCAGTGGGCCCAGAGGACCCATCCTTTATAGTTTTGAAAAAATCTTACTTTTATAAAAAATATTCATCCTACAGCAGGTCTACACACTCTACAAAACAGACAGTACAAGTAGGTTGTCAATACAGCAAAAAATAGTAAGTGAGTAGGATCAGGAAATACCACAATCACAAACTGCAGACTACCCCGTGGCACCGCGAGGAAGAACCGCTCAACCATCACGAGACACCAGGAGGACAAATTAAGCAAAGCAATCAGCTCTCTCTTCCCCATCAAGATGATTGCAATACTAGAAAGCCTGTCATAAGCAGCCACACAAAAAAGACAAAACAAAGATCTTAATAACAAATGGTAGCTTAATGAAGGTCAAAAGGATTGCAGAATGCTCCCTTTGGAGCATTCTGCAATACTTTGACCTGCATTAAGCGATAATTGGTCGTCTTTTTTGAGTTGCTTCTAAAGACAGGTTTAACTGTATAATCAGCAGTCAATACACATATACATGTAAGCATACACGTGTCTGTGTCAGTGTGTAGGTAAAGTATAATACCCAAATGTCAACTGTGTTTAGTTTGATATGCTTGGACCCATCATTTCAGAAAATGACCCACCATATTTTGCTCCAAGGGTCACTTTCGCCCACCAATCTTGAAAAAAATCTGAAGCCCTGCAGGGTTCATACAGGCAAGCTTGAGTAAAATTCAAGGACTTCTAAAAGACTCTCCTGCAGTTTTCAAGGCCTAAAGATTTATGAAAACTACCATTTTAAGTGTTAGAATTCTACTTCAGAAATGCTAGACTGAGATGATTGAGAAATTAGTACTTCAAAAATTAGTATAAATTGTTGTACCTTTATTTGGTGCAGCATGTGCTGCACCAAATATTATACTGATTTAGTTCTCTATTAACAGTGTAAAGTCCTACATAAAATAGTAGAATTCAAGGACTTTTCAAGGCCTTTGTGTGATTTTCCAGTACTTTTCAAGGCAGATTTAATTTTCAAGTACTTTTCAAGAAAGTCCTCTATATTCAAGCACTTTTCAAGCCTGTGCAAACCCTGCCCCTAGAAAATATTGCGTGATTAAGTTTCAATTTTTGTATTCTCAATCAAAACATATGTTGTGGGTACTCAAAAGAACCGTCTCCATGAGACTGTTCTTTTGAGCACCCAAAAATATGTTAATGCTGATTAATAAGAAAAATTTTTTTTTTTTTGTGTGTTTAAGATCAACCTTTGTATATATACCCTCCTATTTTTGAAATTCAAGCCTCCACTTTTTGCAAATGTTTGTTTGGTTTGGTTCTTTATGTCCCAGTCAACAGTTATGGTCATGTCTAGATGGTCAGTTCACCTAACCACACTTTTTTCCACGGCAAGCTTGCCTAAACGGTTAACCAGTACTTCGTGCACATACTTTCACTTGAAACTGACATTAAACCTTCTTGAATCAGCAGAAGGGAGGAGAACGGCTGTAGAAATTATTTCACGATCAAACTCCATGAAAGTATGGGACTGGGCCGGGATCAAACACCTGACCCCTGTATCTGCAGTCAGACATGTATATGCAGTCAGACATGTTACCAACTGCGCGACACAGCCTAGTGACTTTTTGCTAATGGAATATTGTGAGCCCTCGATATGTAACCCTTGACATGCTAAATATTTTTATATACTACACTCCACCACAATTTTGTCTTGTTAACTGGCAGCATTCCAGTTGTGAGTATGCTTTTACAAAGTAGAATGAAAATCAGTGTGGATCCTGATCAGATGGCTTTGTCAGAAGCCAGCTGATCTGGTTCTACAGTGTTTTAAAAAAGGATAATCCGGGTTAAGCACTATAAGGGTTAACAGGAGCTTTGAATCTTAAGTGTGACATAATCAATCTTCTAACACACCTCACCTATAAAGTCAATGCTCAAAAAACATGATATATCAAACAATAATTCACAGTTTAGAAAGCGCGAGGAAAACAAGCACTTGCTGATGTCAATTGTTACTATAAATGACGTCAGTCATGTCGATAGGCGGTGTAACGTTGTTTTTACGCTTGAAAGACGCTACATATTCATGTAAAGGTATGCGACACAGTCCAACTATTGGCGGGATTTCTTCAGTGCAATGGCAGAAGGTTGGAAGAAGCTGAAGACTTCAAATGTGTTTTCTTCGTTTAGTGTGTGTTAGAATTAAAATAGATCAGCTCTAGTGAGTGAATTGTTGAGTAATAATTCACTGTTTGTCGGCCAGTTGTACGAAGATAAATCACTCATGCTGCATACTTGTGATTTGATCTTCTTTACAACTGACCTCCATACACAACAAATCACTGCTAAAGCTGATCTATTTCTTAATTGAAGGCATAGAAATCCTATATGAGTGCTCATGTATTACTATCTTTTAAATGGGCAGAGGAAAAAGAGGTCAAATGCGAGGCTAGGCCCCAGCATTTCATCACTTTTTGGCAAACATTAATACAGGAGGACATATGTTAGATTCTATAATATTGGCATGAAATTAAGCATACTGTACTTCCATTGACCAAAATAATTAGATCTAACGTACAACTATAAAATGCTTTTTAATACTAGTCTACCATACTTATTTCGAGTCTGAAAACAAAATTTTAGTATTCCCAAACACATTTATCAACTCAAACAAACAGGTTTGCAGAGGGTACTCTCAGCAGCAAAAGTGCCCCTCTTCAATGGTGTTTACAGACAACGAATAAAAGAGGGTTTAGCTTTTCAGACTTTAAAGACCAATCCTCCTTCCAAGTCATGACAGCAAGATTTAACAGATCATGTGATCAGGTTAGGAGCATTTTGAAAACAAAAATGTACAAGGTTTTGTCATGGAACAGAAGGGTTGTCATATTATAAATATTTATAAAACATTTTTCTATCAAAACAATTTGGAGTATATTAACAGAGACAGTTCTTTTAAGTACCCAAGGCTAAGGCTTTGGCAAAGTTATTAGAAAATAATCAAACTTATTTCTGGCTCAAATAATGAAGATGTAATACCTGAGCTATTTTGACGTTATCTCTGACGTTTAACTTGTCATCCTCATGTTCTGGTATGTCGTCTGCTGAGTCTAGGTACAACAACATTCCACTCGGCTGTAAAACAGAAATAAGCCAATAAACAGTTAACAGTTCAAGAAAATAATCTGATAAAAAGATGATTCCTTGGGAAAAGTGGGAACCTACAAAATTGGCATAAAAATGGGGCACCATTTGATTGAGTTTGTTCATGAGAGATAAGTAAATGCCAACTCTATCACATACTTAAATCTTTCCTTGCTACATGTACTTTTGTTGTCTGCTGATAACCTTTACAAACAGTCTGGACCCAGATCAGGACTGACTTTCTAGACATTTTTCTTAGCAGGCAGTGCAGAGCAGGATGAAAAGCAACCTTAGGCCATGTTTCATCTGGTTTTCATTGTTTGCCAATGTTACAAGTTTCAACACCAAAGAGTGAAGAATGTTTTCATAGGAAAGGCATCAATTAGCTAGATACCCTCAAGATTTATCATGGCATATCTCAGGTTTACCTGTGTCAACCTAAAACTTTAATTTCTTCTAAACTAAACTGTACAGTTTGTTTTTTTCAGTTATTTTTTATTTTTCCTGACACAATAGCAACTATACTGAGGGACTTTAAAAACACATCATTTTACATTCTCTGTCTCTTCCACATGGTTGATTTGAGGATGTTTTCTTTATCATTTTTTATCCTCATGCAAAATGGACCATCATTTGCCATAATTTCGATTTGCTCATGCTGTTCATTCTGACGTAAAATCGACGTAAGTGTTTTTCAACAATTGTCATCTGACAAATGTGAGTTTGATTAAATTTGAAAACAAACACTTTTAGGTGGCAGTCAGATGTCTTAACAAATGGAAAAACACAAAAGTTTTCAGAAATAATCTTTTATTACACTCCCACTCGAAAGCGTTTCTTTGCTAACGTCAGTCTTAAATTTACAAACATCAATAACAGACGGGTGACGTCCACGCATGACGCGATACTTTTGTCTTTTATGCAACTGTTTGAGGAGTATCTGTTGGCAACAAAAAGATTTGATTATTCCTGATCCTTAGGATATAAACAGCCAATTACGTCAAAAATCAATGACGTCATGTAGACGTAATGAACGTTGCCAGAGGCCTAAAACTTCAGGATTTGATTTTGTCATTCCTTTTGCTTTCAAGAGCAAACATCGGTTCGAAAACTTTTCTCGTTCATTATGGAAGGTATGGGTACTCTGTGACTTTTTGAATTTGAGTTGTCTCAAAATTATCGCGACATCACGGCAATCATAAGCCACAGCGTTTCGATTTTCTTATTGAATGCAAGCTAAATGACGGAACTTGTCAATTTTATTTTTCACACGATGAAAATATCCAATTTTCGACATAAATTAGCATTTAAGCAGGTGGTGCGTTTTTTAAGTCCTTGAGTATATTTTACATACATGGGAAAAGCTATTTATATGGAAATGTAAATACATGAAAGGTAACATTTAGCCACCTTTATCAATCTACTTCACGGATAATGGTCTAATAACTACTACAGATACGGTTCCATATCACCAGCACAACTATGTAGTCTAGATATGAGTGTTACCACTATAAAATTATTTCCTTTTAGTCAAAAGCTCGGACTACAGGTATATTCGTGAGTCCCGCCCGATCAACGAGGCTCAGACGAGTCCATACGCACAATGTTAGTGCCTCGGAGATGAGATATGAACGCTAGGGGACACTGCATCAGTTTAGAAATCATCCCAATTGTACGGTATAATGGTTGGACTCGGTGCGTTGTCGACTAACAGCAGTGGAAAACCGTTTTTATATTTAGCATATAACAATATATATATGGAAATCAACTGTACCTTGTAAATGTTCCTTGCTTCATTGGTTTTCAATATTATATACATGGTTAGTTTTTCTTGCAGGACTAAATTTATGTAATCCAGTCAGGCGATTCATTCGGCAAGTGTTTTGAAGATTTTCCTTGTTAGATATATATTTTCATTAAACGGTAAGGTACAAACTTTATTATTCATTCTAGGCATGACGCATTAGCAGAAAAAGGAAGCAAATTGTTTTGTGAGGTCTTTGGAGACTAGCATGTGCCCGTCGCGAGAAAACCTATGTCTGTCTCGGAAGTCATTTAGTGGCTCAAATTCTGACACAGTGCCATCCGCGCAGTAGGTCAACTGAGATGCAGGCACGGACAGTGTGAATGTACAGGCTGATCTTCATTTTGTTGACATAAGAATGAAATAGGTTTTCTCTTGTTTTCTCTTGTGATGCTTTATTTCTCTTTGCATTGATTTTGCATGACATTATAAGGTTCTCCTTTATATTATTCGTAATCCATACTAAGCTAACATCCTTTATATGGGACAGGGGCAAACAATGCAGATCCAGATCAGGCGCCCCATAACGCAGGGTCTGATCTGGGTCTCAACTGTTTGCTCACAGAATGTTCTATAAATATTTGAATACAGATAATAAAAAACAGTAAACTGTACAGTTAATGTTCTAAAATTTCAAGCACATTTCTTTCTGTTCTCAAATAAAATGTTGGTTATCAAGGCTGTAAAAGACATAATGCTTCTCAGAATAACAAACAGGGAAGACCCTGATCAGACTGCTTCAAAGCAGTCTGATCAGGGTCTGCACTGTTTGTCTAGGCCTTTTTTGCAGGCAACTACTGTTTCGAAATTTTTGAACATCTACCATATATATCACAGCCATTTCTATGTGGCTATTGGAAAGAAAAGTTGGGAGCGCAGTGGCTCAGTGGTAGAGTGCTTGACCCGAGACCGAAGGGCCGTGGGTTCCAGCCTCACCGGTGTCACTGCATTGTGTCCTTGAGCAAGAACATTAATCCTAGCTTAGTACTGGTTCAACCCAGGAAGACCCGTCCCTTTATAACTGAAAGATTGTTGATGGGACGTAAAGAATCAAATCAAACAGCCATTTCTATGTGGCTATTGGAAAGGGAAGTGGCTCATCTTCTTACCAGTATTCTCCTCAAAAGACCCATGGCTGTAGGATGGCCTGTTACCCATAACCCAACAAGATGTCGACTCAGCTGCCTGGTTAAGAGAAAATTAAATGCATTATTCAAGGGCTGATCTAATTGATACTTTCTCAGGGATTGGTGGGGTGTGGGGTGGCCATTCTAACAAATCCAATTTTCGCATTTTCAGGGTTCTAACTCAATAATCTGGAAAAACAGATCCCTCAGAAATAGAGAGAACCTACAATATAGGAAAACAGCAAACTCGGTTTTATTGAGTACAAGCTTTATTTCAAAATTCCTTGACTTTTGAATGGCTTTTCCCTTATTTTTTGATGTTTTCAAGACCTTATTGACAGCTTTTTAGCTTCCCTAACATGTTCTCTATAATCCTCCCAGAATTCAACTATTATGTAAAATATATAAGAATCTATCATGAGTGTGAGGGTGAGATAGAAAAATTTGTCCTGAGGATCACCTATTGGCATCATCAGGCTTGCCGACTGAGGACAAATGGTGATCGCTAGGGACTGATTTTTCTATCTTATCCTCACATGAATAATGGATTCTTTTTCTTGCTCACCTCTAAATACCTCGTTTCATTTTGGAAAAAACTTGAAAAAGACTCCTGAATACGCTGAGATGCGACATGTTGACATAATCTAAAATTACAATGATGTCAGGGATCGACGTGGGGCCTGCATGCTGCCACCGTGCCACTATTTGTTTTTTATCTTTACCACGAGCTGGTAAGGGTATGTGAGATAGAATTATCTCACATGGGTAAAATCAACGGATATCCTGATCTGGTGTGGGAGAATCAGTTATATTACCTATTTGTAAGCATTCTATTATCAGCACTTTGTGTAAACATGGCTGTGTGTAGATGTTTTGGTAACGCCCCCTCCGCCAGCGCCAGATCCTGCATCTTGGCGGCGATCTCAGCGTCTCCCTCTTCTATAATAGCCTTCATCACAAGACCAGCCCCTTTTACTATTGCCATGGATGGGTGCTAGAAATAGAAAATAAAAATATTTTTTCAAAGGGTGCAGTGTACAGTAAATCCTGTGTAAAACAGCCACTCAAAAATGGACAAAACAAAGATCTTAATGACAAATGGTAGCTTAATGAAGGCAATACTTTTGACCTGCATTAATCGATAATAGATCTTGAAAACCAATTTTTTGTATTTTTGAGAGTGGCCGTTTTACACAGGTTTTACTGGTTGATGTGAGAATGATAAAAATAGCAAGTGATTACCAAGATAGCTATTAAATGTTAAGTTAGATCCTTGCAGAAGCAGATTCAAACAGCTAATGTGTGGACATGAATGAATAGATGTGTTGCCCAATGCCCATACTAGTTACTTCATTATAGGGATCACACATGTTTTTTCATGCATTAACATTTCGCTCAAGCTCATGTTCAAACAGCTTGCTCGGGACCTGGCAAGGGTTAAGCCTATGAAACAAACATGTGAGATTGTTTGTTATTCTTGCATATTTTACCCGATTCCAACCAAAAGCACACAGAAAACACCGCTAAAACCTTAAAATACCATTTTTCTCTAAACAAAATGGCATCAGGGTTAACATTTCCAACATCATAACATCATCATATCATCATAACAAGTGCAGCCTTTTCGTGAACAAAAATGTCAACGCAATGATCAGTCCAAGGAGCAACGCTTTCCCGTGTAATGTCAGACAAACAAATCAGGGCTCAGCTTAAGTATCATCATTTCCAAAAACCCATGAATCTCCTAATTTCAACATGGATTTTCGTTCATTGACAAGGGCTTCAAACAGCTTTGAGTAACTATTTTATGCAAGTTTACCCTTAAAGCGCCAATCACAACTGCAGAAGACGACAAATTTTGCGACATCTCTCCCAATTTTTGAAAAAAATAAGGTAAGTTTGTTTGTTTGATTTGATTCTTTACATCCCATCAACAATCTTTCAGTTAAACAGGGAAGGGTCTTCCTGGGTTGAACCAGTACTAAGCTAGGATAAATGTGTCTTGCTCAAGGACCACAACGCAGTGACGCCGGCAAGGCTCGAACCCGTGGCCTCTCCGTCTCGAGTCAAGCACTCTACCACTGAGCCACTGTGCTCCCAAAATAAGGTATGATTTTTCATGAGAATCGTCCGCCAGCAGACGCTTCTCATGAAATATCACGCCTTATTTGTTATTTTTGAAAAAGCAACAAAATTTGAAATTTTTGTCTGCTGCAAATTATAGGTGGCGCTTTAAAGGGTTAATGTAGATTCCTTACTTACCTGAAATAATTTGAAGATAATTCTACCGTTTGCTGCCACAGTCTCTAGGAGTGAATCAAAATGGCCACCGTCTGTTGTTTCACTGTAGGGGGCACAGAGGGCAAAGGTCAGGAAATCCAACATGGCGGAGATCACAAGAGCACCAGTTCCATGAATCTGAAAATTATCATGCTTTTTTATTTTATTTTTTTTGTAAGAATACTAAAATAGTTTGAGGAATAAAAATGGCCACCATCTCTGGTTTCAGGGTAGAGGGCACAGAGGGCAAAGGTCAAGAAATCCAACATGGCAGAGATCACAAGAGCACCGGTACCATGAATCTGAAAATTATCAATTGCTAACTTAGCAAATCAAGGAGCGCTTAAGAAATCACAATAGCATGATCATAATTTGATTAAGTTCTGGTCCTTTTACGGTTTTGTTCTTTTGATTGGATTTTTTTGTCCCAGTCAACAATTTTTCAGTCATGTTGGGATGGGTCTTCCTTAGTACTAAGGAGTACTACCCAGTACTAAGCAGAGAGATAAAGTGTCTTGCTCAAGGACACAGCCAGTGCATCCAATGAGGCTCGCACTCGCAACCCCTCAATCTCAAGTCAAGCACTCTACTATTCAGCCACCATGCTCCCTTTTAAGGTTCACAGTGGAGTCCCCTTTCAGGGTTATTTAGATGATGTTTCTCTCTTTCAAAGTAATCCAATAACCAAGATGTCTTGTAAGACAGGTTATAAAGGAATACAATTTTCTAGGACAATACTAATTTTTGTAAGTACAGTAAAACCTGTCTCAAGTGGCCACTTAATATAGACAGAACAAAGGTCTTAATGGAAAATGGTAGCTTAATGAAGTTTGAAAGTATTGCAGAATGCTCCCCTTAAGCGATAATTGTTCCTCTCTCATTACTGAGAAAGACCATCTTAAATCCTGAATATTAGGCGTTTATGTGTGTTTGTGTGTTTAAGCGATAATTGGTATTGAAAAAAATTTTGGTTTTCTTTTTGAGTGGTCACTTAAGACATTCTTTTTGAGTGGCCACTTAAAGCTGCATAATCTGTAACTTTTGATATTCTCATTTCAAAAATAATGTTTCTATTTTTCAAGAACACAGTAAAAATACTAAAATTCAGGTATACATTTTACCTTTTTCGTAATAATGAACAAATTATTAGTGCCAGAACAACAGCATTTATGTTAAAAATCAACTGTCTAGAATTATTGGAGGGACGCAAATAATTACAAACAAGAGAAAATACATCTGTTTTTATAAGATAATTCACTTTTTCATGCAGTTTTCAACTGTAGAAATTAGATTTATTGTGACAACATAACTTAAGTTCTTTTGCAAATGATTTAAAAAGAAAATATTTTTTTTTCGAAAAATGTTCATAGTTACAGAGTATGCAGCTTTAAGACAGGTTTTACTGTATACAAAGATAAACAATACATACCACATGTTCATGAAACATTTCTAGAAGAGTTTGTAGAAATTTCCTGGATGATAGTAGCGAGGTTTTGTTGAGTTGTTCCTGTCTCAGATCCCAGTCATCATGCATAGGCTATTAATAGAAATAATACTGTTAACCCTTTGTACAATAATGGATTCTTCCTTATGGCTTGATACAATAAACTTGGGATTGTTCATTGTACATATCTAGGGGTGTCAGGATATAATTTTCATAAAATATTGTATTCTTTTGTCTGAAGATCATTTTTTACCTTTACAAACAGTGTAGACCCTGATGAAATGCCACATTATGTGGCATTTCATCTGGGTCTTTGCTGTTTGTAAAAGTACCCATTTAGGGGTTCCCTAACACAAAGGCTTAATTAGATAACTGTTTTGATACTTTACTTATCTAGCATTATAAATTTACAGAATGATAAATTTTCAGGCCTTTAGATAAATGTGTATAATTTAAAAAAAAAATCTTATTTCTCAACCAAAACATATGTTGTGGGTACTCAATGCTCTAAACTTTTGTTTATCTGGGTCTAGCCATTTTTCAATATTGGCAATGATGGTCGTATGGTAGGGCAGTCATTTTACGCATTGTTTCTATTATATGCAACTTTTACTAGTAGTTTGGATTCAAAAGTAACCAAATTAGCGAAATTAAAGCCGAAATAAGTGTGTTATACCATTTACAAGGACAGCATGATACAAGCGCTCATATGAAATTCTCAGTTAAAGAATGGATATATGCAATAAGTAACTTTGTTGTATGAGTTCAGGTACTGCAATTAGATTATTAAAAGTAAAATATTTAAAAAAAATTATTTAAGGAGATATATAATGTTTTACTTTAATTGTATTCTTACTATCAAGTAGGTGTCTTCTGTGTCTCCTCCTAGCGGTGTCATGGGCTGGTTTTTATGCTTTACATCCCAGTAACCAATTTTTCAGTCATGTCGGGACAATGTCATGGGTTGGTCTGTGGTTTATGATTGTGACATTTCCTGGTCATACTCACTTGCTTTTACAGTGGCAAAGACAATAATGCTTCAAGGCTCTGCTGTACCTCAGTAAAACTACACAGGCCTTAAAATAAGAGTGAGTAATTAGAATTTTTTTATATATTTTTTTCAGTCAAAACATGTTGTGATTACTCCAGGGTTGCCACTCAATATCCATTTCAAAATTCCCTGACTTTTCACTGACTTTTCCCTGACTTTCAACCATTTTCCAGACCCTTTTGGAAGGCCAATTTTAGCCATTTTCGTCCATCGACTTCTCGAAGTTTTTGCACAACTATTTGATCTTGCTGATTTAATCTTTAAAGAAAAATCTTAAACCATAAATATTAGAAAAGGAATGTTTCTGAATATAAATTGCTTGCAATTTATGTTTGCAATTTATGTTCAGAAACATTCCTTTTCTAATATTGCTTGCAAATTATGGAAACTAAAATTTCCAGAAGCACGTTAACTAGCATCTTTTTAGGAAAATTTTGAAATTCCCTGACTTTTTTCATTTTTTTTTAAATTTCCCTGACTGAAAATGTAATTCCCTGACTTTTCCCTGACCTGGAAAATTTTTCATTTTCCAGAACTTTTTCCCTGACCGTGGTAACCCTGTACTCAAAAGAACCGTCTCGATGGGACGGTTCTTTTGAGCACCCAAAACACATGTTAAAACTGTTAGATAAGAATTTTTTTGTTTATCTTGACCAATTACTATACCTGCATCAATGCACAGAGCATGTCTAATGCTGCATGTTTGACCCCATCATCGTTCCTCTTGAGAGCTTTGACAACTTTGATACCAACTTTCTCCCGCATTCTGAAAAGGGAATTTACCTAAGTTAATACCAGCATAGGTCAGACCGGATAGGTTCTCAAAACAGTAAATTTTCTCATTGGAGAAATTCTTTTAAGAAACTGCTGAATGTCTTGTACTATACACTTTATGCAGACTTTTCAAAACCTTTGTATCTTTGAAATCCTTAAATGGATTCTTTGGCAAACAGGAGACCCAGATGAAATGTGTGGCATTTAATCCAGGTCTGCGCTGGTTGCTAAGATGATGACAATCTTAAGTGACTGAAAAATATAATTTGACAATAAAACCTGTGACCCCTTGACTTGAATATTGAATGTTCCCAAACTGATTTTATCAAACCAATTAGCAAATGACCACAGAAAAACTTATGAGGTTTTGTTTGTTTTGTTTGATTTGATTCTTTACGTCCCATCAACAATCTTTCAGTTATATAGGGATGGATCTCCCTGGTTGAACCAGTACTAAGCTAGGAAGGTCCGTCCCTTATGAGGTCTATTGTGGTCATTTGCTAATTGGTTTGATACAATCAGTTTGTGATCATTCAATGTTCAAATTAATGGGTCACATGTTACGTTGTGCCAGATCCTACTTCTATTGTGTACTCTCATAACATGTCAGGTCATTTATCAAATAAAATATTGTTTAAATCAAACCAATTGAAGAATACTTAAGCAGGGATCAAATTTAAGATTTTTAATCACTTGCTAAAAATAGCAAGTGATAATTTTTCTTACTTGCTTAAGATGATAATCAACTTGCTAAGCCACTCTATATATCGCTAATTAGAAAATTGAACCAATTCATTTAGCGTATGTGCTGACAAGATTGTTTGCCAAATTTCAAATATCATCTCATTTCTAAAAGTACATTTTAGTTATCTTGAAAACAGAGTAGATCCAGATCAGCCAGCTTCTTCAGAAGCTGGCTTATCAGGATCTACACTGTTTTTAATCAGTTTCTGCTATGTTGTATAATTTGGAAAGAGCAACTTGTATTCACTTGCTAAAAATAGCAAGTGATAGTAATTTCAACTTGCTTTTTTTGGAAAAATTACTAGCATTTAGCAAGTTAGCAAGTGCTAAATTTGATGCCTGTAAAGTAACCAAAGGATTATTTAGGAATAGAAGTTGTCTATGAGCTGACTGAGATATATCAGAAAATTGTCTTTTTATGGGGTATGGGAGAAAAAACTTACTTTGGCAGAGCTGTAAAAGCACCAAAGCCTGCCTTCGAGGCCACTAATCTCCTCAAGGCATGAAACTGAGCCTCCAAGTTCTCAATACTAATGATGTTCTGGTCTCCTTCCATTGCCAGCAGCCCTGTTAAAGCACCGTTGATAAGCTTTTCCTTGTTTTGTGCAAACAATCTCTGAAAATATGCAACAAAAATTACACCAGACCTTCCAATATTGTATTTTTATTGAAAAAAAATCTAAGGTAAGTTTGAGCGGTAATGTGCACAATAACAATTAAAAACAGGATAACATGTTTCCAACGCTGATTTAGTGACCTCCAATTTTAAAATGCGTTTTTTTGTAAATTTCACCAAAAGAACAATAAGGGACTTGATTTGTCCATTTTTTTTTCTGCAATTTTTCACACCTTACCACAAATACAATAAACTTACTATGCTTATTGGATGCACTTTTTACAATTAGACATGGGCAGCATACTAAATATTGACTGCTCTAGGTACTACAGCTCCACAAAATTAATGGGGGAAGAAGCTATGAATGATCCATGGAAAAAAAATGGACACCACGTCACAACAGCATTATAACAGCATCCCGCCCGCTATATTGGTCTGCGGTATGAGGCTCCATGTTTCTCCATGTAACAGGTAAGTTTTGAATTACACTTAACAACACTTATAAGTGTGCACATATAAAATGACCCATATCTTCATAAATAAAAGTCGGATCATTTTGAAATTTTCAACAGATATAGATGACATTCATGACATGATATTCCATAAATTTTAATTTTTATAAAGCTTTAACTTTTAAAATGCGAAATCAAAATTCAAATATATCGTTAAATCAAAGTTCACACTTTTCTGCCGAACAAGGATATACAGAGAACAAGGAGAACGTTTTCAAGACAGCTGCATAATTGAACGTGACAGTCATCGTGGTGGTTCTGTAATGGTATGGGCAGGCGAATCCTACTTACATCATAAAAATAACATTGCCTTCATAAAGGGGGAGCTAAACTGCAGCTCGCTATCAACACGAAGTGCTCAATACGGAGGTCATTCCTTTGTTGAGAAACCACAGAGGAACGCAGTTGCTGCACGATGGTGCTCCATCCCATCTGGCAGGGACCACCACTGCATATCTGAATGCAAACAATGTAAATGTCGTCGACTTTCCCCAAAATCACTAGACCTAAACATAATTGAAAACATTTTTGATAAACTAAACCGCAGTATAAGAAGAACCGGGGCTATTCCGACCACACTGAATTAACAGAGAGCAAAAATTCTCACGAGTGGAACAAACTCCCTCAGAATTACGTTCAGCATTTATGTGACGTCAATAATACGTCGTTATCTTGCCGTAGTGAACATTGCGGGGGGGGGAGGGGGGGGCATACCCACTACTAAGTTTACATGGACACCGCTGCAGGATTTAACTTAAGAATATTGTGATATTTACTTTATTTGTGATATATTCGATCAAGTTTGGTCTCTTCTAAAGTATTGGAAAAATGTGAACTTTGATTTTACTATAAATTTGAATTTTGCGCTCGCATTTTTTAACTTTTTAGTTTATTCGAAATAAAATAAATGCAATTTTATAAGACACATGTCGTTAATATTTGATGAAAATTTGAAAATGATCTGACCAGTATTAATGGAGATATAAGCCCATTAATATGTGCACACTTATAAGTGTTGTTAAGTGTATTTTGGTACGTCACCTAGCAACCATTTTTATAATATTGTTTAGAAATCTGATCAATGGCTCAGGGCTTTAGATTAGAGTGCGTTTCAAATTAGAATTGTCAGAGGATCATGCTGTAAAAAGGCAAAGTTCTAAACATATTGAGTAGAAACAAATTTCTGACAGCACTCAAGGGCTATAACTCTGCTACAAATAAGCAAAATATGGGAGGTAGCAATCCTAACCTAGATTTCATACATATAAATGCATTAACAAAATTTGGTGAAATTCTATACATTTGAAACGAAATTCTGATGTCTATCAAGGGCCATTACTCTGTTACAAATTTGCAAAAAATGACAGAATCCTATTTGCCTGGATCTTTTCAAAATATATGCATTTATAAAGTTTGGTCAAATTCAGTCAGTTTGTTCTCAAGATATTGAGCGGAAACGAAATTCTGGCATAAATCGCATTCAACTAAGTAGGGTTTTCAAGGTAGCGGTTATAATGTCGCGTAGTTTAAAAAGTATAGTGATGAATGAAACAATTGCGCAAGTCATACATATATGTATCAATTCTAGTTCCAACAATTAAGCGAAAAGTAAGAAATGTCACAAAAACAGATGTAGATTTACACCAGACCAAATAAGTAACCCAGACAAAGCTGATAGTTGAATATATGCAAAGTAATGAGAAACAAAAAGGTATTGAATAAAACCTCTCTCTCTCTCTCTCTCTCTCTCTCAAAATATATAATAAATGTATGTAATATGTATTGTTTAGAAATGTATAGATGAGGATATTTTGAAATAAAATTAAAAAAAAAGTAGGGTTTTCTTATAATGAGGCACATTTGATGAAACTTACATCTTGAGTGACAGCATGTAATTATCCACTATATGATATATTGCTGTTAAATCTACCAGTAACGTATTGGTTGTTTACATAAATGATACATAAAAAACTTACATCTTGAGTGACAGCATGTAGTAATCCACTATATGATATATTGCTGTTAAATCTACCAGTAACGTATTGGTTGTTTACATACAATGATACATAAGAAACTTACATCTTGAGTGACAGCATGAAGTTATCCACTATATGATATATTGCTGTTAAATCTACCAGTAACGTATTGGTTGTTTACATACAATGATACATAAGAAACTTACATCTTGAGTGACAGCATGTAATTATCCACTATATGATATATTGCTGTTAAATCTACCAGTAACGTATTGGTTGTTTACATACAATGATACATAAGAAACTTACATCTTGAGTGACAGCATGAAGTTATCCACTATATGATATATTGCTGTTAAATCTACCAGTAACGTATTGGTTGTTTACATACAATGATACATAAGAAACTTACATCTTGAGTGACAGCATGTAGTAATCCACTATATGATATATTGCTGTTAAATCTACCAGTAACGTATTGGTTGTTTACATACAATGATACATAAGAAACTTACTTCTTGAGTGACAGCATGTAGTAATCCACTATATGATATATTGCTGTTAAATCTACCAGTAACGTATTGGTTGTATACATACAATGATACATAAGAAACTTACATCTTGAGTGACAGCATGTAGTAATCCACTATATGATATATTGCTGTTAAATCTACCAGTAACGTATTGGTTGTTTACATACAATGATACATACAGGCCCCCTAGCAGACTCTCATGAAATTAAAGGTTTTTTATAAAGGCTATTTTAGGCAAAATAAAGGTTGTTTCATTGAAATTCTAACAGAAATAAAGAGCAAATTAACATCAAATTTTCTAGTATTTTTATCGGATCCCGATCTTTTTAACCCATGTTACATGTATGATAGATGAAGGTATGAAAGGGGTGCAGCAAACCATTAGCCAATAAATGTATAGCTCATTAATCACATATCATTAGAAAATCACTACTACAAAGGCTTTGGTGTGAGCAGTGTTTAATTGACAAAATAAATGGCATATTTTCTATAAATCGCATATTTTGTAATCTGGAAGGGGGGTACGGGGGCCCTCCCCCGGAAAATTTTGAAAACTACGAAAGCAGGAGAAGCCATCTCTGGTCATTTTGTAGGGACAATTTTACCTTCAGTAAATGAACAATTTCAGAGGATATTGCTCCCATTTATTGTATGCCCTTTTTTAAATATAAAATTTAGACAGTGCTGCATATTGTCTGTATTCGTCTTGGGGTGTAGATAACACTGTTTAGATTTGACAACCTTAGACAATGACATTAGAAAATCAGGACATTATTCAGAAGTCAAATAACCCAATAGATGATATCCATTAATATTCATTGGCACAAGTATTGCAGGTGTGTATTGTAGGGTGTCCGACCTAATGTTTGGAGTTTTGCAGGTTATATTCCCAGGTCGGGCACAATCTTTCACTAGTTGTCAGTTAGCCTTACTAGTGAAAGATAAGCACTGAGTACTTGTAAAAGGATATGGGTTAAGCCAGCCTAGGCAAAGGGTGGTTAGGATCAATTAGTTATTCCGACATTACCTCAGCTGTTTTGCATGGATGTAAAGCAAGAAATCAACCTAAAAGCATTTATATTTACCTTACCTCACTCTTTTTTATTGCTGCCTAATCTGAAACATCAGAAAATTTGACTATAAGAGTCACCCTGGTGCAAGAGGTAGATATAGACACAATGGTCTCTTTCTGAAAAGCTCAAGATGTCACAGTGATTACTTGTCAACATATGTATGGTCTATTTCTTATGTTCAAACTGATCTTGCAAAATTTAAAGGTTTATTAATCAAAATAAAGGTTATTAAAGGTTTTTCAGCCAAATTAAAGGTTTTAAAGGATTGCAACCAAATTAAAGGTTTCTAAAGGTTTTAAAGGTTCTACTAGGGGGCCTGTACATAAGAAACTTACATCTTGAGTGACAGCATGTAGTAATCCACTATATGATATATTGCTGTTAAATCTACCAGTAACGTATTGGTTGTTTACATACAATGATACATAAGAAACTTACTTCTTGAGTGACAGCATGTAGTAATCCACTATATGATATATTGCTGTTAAATCTACCAGTAACGTATTGGTTGTTTACATACAATGATACATAAGAAACTTAGATCTTGAGTGACAGCATGTAGTAATCCACTATATGATATATTGCTGTTAAATCTACCAGTAACGTATTGGTTGTTTACATACAATGATACATAAGAAACTTACATCTTGAGTGACAGCATGTAGTAATCCACTATATGATATATTGCTGTTAAATCTACCAGTAACGTATTGGTTGTTTACATACAATGATACATAAGAAACTTACATCTTGAGTGACAGCATGTAGTTATCCACTATACGATATATTGCTGTTAAATCTACCAGTAACATATTGGTTGTTTACATACAATGATACATAAGAAACTTACATCCTGAGTGACAGCATGTAGTAATCCACTATATGATATATTGCTGTTAAATCTACCAGTAACGTATTGGTTGTTTACATACAATGATACATAAGAAACTTACATCTTGAGTGACAGCATGAAGTTATCCACTATATGATATATTGCTGTTAAATCTACCAGTAACGTATTGGTTGTTTACATACAATGATACATAAGAAACTTACTTCTTGAGTGACAGCATGTAGTAATCCACTATATGATATATTGCTGTTAAATCTACCAGTAACGTATTGGTTGTTTACATACAATGATACATAAGAAACTTACTTCTTGAGTGACAGCATGTAGTAATCCACTATATGATATATTGCTGTTAAATCTACCAGTAACTTATTGGTTGTTTACATACAATGATACATAAGAAAATTTACTTCTTGAGTGACAGCATGTAATTATCCACTATATGATATATTGCTGTTAAATCTACCAGTAACGTATTGGTTGTTTACATTAATGATACATAAGAAACTTACATCTTGAGTGACAGCATGTAGTAATCCACTATATGATATATTGCTGTTAAATCTACCAGTAACGTATTGGTTGTTTACATACAATGATACATAAGAAACTTACATCTTGAGTGACAGCATGAAGTTATCCACTATATGATATACTGCTGTTAAATCTACCAGTAACGTATTGGTTGTTTACATACAATGATACAAAAGAAACTTACATCTTGAGTGACAGCATGTAGTAATCCACTATATGATATATTGCTGTTAAATCTACCAGTAATGTATTGGTTGTTTACATACAATGATACATAAGAAACTTACTTCTTGAGTGACAGCATGTAGTAATCCACTATATGATATATTGCTGTTAAATCTACCAGTAATGTATTGGTTGTTTACATACAATGATACATAAGAAACTTACATCTTGAGTGACAGCATGTAGTAATCCACTATATGATATATTGCTGTTAAATCTACCAGTAACGTATTGGTTGTTTACATACAATGATACATAAGAAACTTACTTCTTGAGTGACAGCATGTAGTAATCCACTATATGATATATTGCTGTTAAATCTACCAGTAATGTATTGGTTGTTTACATACAATGATACATAAGAAACTTACATCTTGAGTGACAGCATGTAGTTATCCACTATATGATATATTGCTGTTAAATCTACCAGTAACGTATTGGTTGTTTACATACAATGATACATAAGAAACTTACTTCTTGAGTGACAGCATGTAGTAATCCACTATATGATATATTGCTGTTAAATCTACCAGTAATGTATTGGTTGTTTACATACAATGATACATAAGAAACTTACATCTTGAGTGACAGCATATAGTAATCCACTATATGATATATTGCAGTTAAATCTACCAGTAACATATTGGTTGTTTACATACAATGATACATAAGAAACTTACATCTTGAGTGACAGCATGTAGTTATCCACTATATGATATATTGCTGTTAAATCTACCAGTAACGTATTGGTTGTTTACATACAATGATACATAAGAAACTTACTTCTTGAGTGACAGCATGTAGTAATCCACTATATGATACATTGCTGTTAAATCTACCAGTAACGTATTGGTTGTTTACATACAATGATACATAAGAAACTTACATCTTGAGTGACAGCATGTAGTTATCCACTATATGATATATTGCTGTTAAATCTACCAGTAACGTATTGGTTGTTTACATACAATGATACATAAGAAACTTACTTCTTGAGTGACAGCATGTAGTAATCCACTATATGATATATTGCTGTTAAATCTACCAGTAACGTATTGGTTGTTTACATACAATGATACATAAGAAACTTACATCTTGAGTGACAGCATATAGTAATCCACTATATGATATATTGCTGTTAAATCTACCAGTAACGTATTGGTTGTTTACATACAATGATACATAAGAAACTTACATCTTGAGTGACAGCATGTAGTTATCCACTATATGATATATTGCTGTTAAATCTACCAGTAACGTATTGGTTGTTTACATACAATGATACATAAGAAACTTACTTCTTGAGTGACAGCATGTAGTTATCCACTATATGATATATTGCTGTTAAATCTACCAGTAACGTATTGGTTGTTTACATACAATGATACATAAGAAACTTACATCTTGAGTGACAGCATGTAGTAATCCACTATATGATATATTGCTGTTAAATCTACCAGTAACGTATTGGTTGTTTACATACAATGATACATAAGAAACTTACATCTTGAGTGACAGCATGTAGTTATCCACTATATGATATATTGCTGTTAAATCTACCAGTAACATATTAGTTGTTTACATACAATGATACATAAGAAACTTACATCTTGAGTGACAGCATGTAGTAATCCACTATATGATATATTGCTGTTAAATCTACCAGTAACGTATTGGTTGTTTACATACAATGATACATAAGAAACTTACATCTTGAGTGACAGCATGAAGTTATCCACTATATGATATATTGCTGTTAAATCTACCAGTAACGTATTGGTTGTTTACATACAATGATACATAAGAAACTTACTTCTTGAGTGACAGCATGTAGTAATCCACTATATGATATATTGCTGTTAAATCTACCAGTAACGTATTGGTTGTTTACATACAATGATACATAAGAAACTTACTTCTTGAGTGACAGCATGTAGTAATCCACTATATGATATATTGCTGTTAAATCTACCAGTAACGTATTGGTTGTTTACATACAATGATACATAAGAAACTTACATCTTGAGTGACAGCATGTAGTAATCCACTATATGATATATTGCTGTTAAATCTACCAGTAACGTATTGGTTGTTTACATACAATGATACATAAGAAACTTACTTCTTGAGTGACAGCATGTAGTAATCCACTATATGATATATTGCTGTTAAATCTACCAGTAACGTATTGGTTGTTTACATACAATGATACATAAGAAACTTACTTCTTGAGTGACAGCATGTAGTAATCCACTATATGATATATTGCTGTTAAATCTACCAGTAACGTATTAGTTGTTTACATACAATGATACATAAGAAACTTACTTCTTGAGTGACAGCATGTGGTAATCCACTATATGATATATTGCTGTTAAATCTACCAGTTACGTATTGGTTGTTTACATACAATGATACATAAGAAACTTACTTCTTGAGTGACAGCATGTAGTAATCCACTATATGATATATTGCTGTTAAATCTACCAGTAACATATTGGTTGTTTACATACAATGATACATAAGAAACTTACATCTTGAGTGACAGCATGTAGTAATCCACTATATGATATATTGCTGTTAAATCTACTAGTAACATATTAGTTGTTTACATACAATGATACATAAGAAACTTACTTCTTGAGTGACAGCATGTAGTAATCCACTATATGATATATTGCTGTTAAATCTACCAGTAACGTATTGGTTGTTTACATACAATGATACATAAGAAACTTACATCTTGAGTGACAGCATGTAGTAATCCACTATATGATATATTGCTGTTAAATCTACCAGTAACGTATTGGTTGTTTACATACAATGATACATAAGAAACTTACATCTTGAGTGACAGCATGTAGTAATCCACTATATGATATATTGCTGTTAAATCTACCAGTAACTTATTGGTTGTTTACATAAATGATACATAAGAAACTTACATCTTGAAAGACAGCATGTAGTAATCCACTATATGATATATTGCTGTTAAATCTACCAGTAACGTATTGGTTGTTTACATACAATGATACATAAGAAACTTCTTGAGTGACAGCATGTAGTAATCCACTATATGATATATTGCTGTTAAATCTACCAGTAACGTATTGGTTGTTTACATACAATGATACATAAGAAACTTACATCTTGAGTGACAGCATGTAGTAATCCACTATATGATATATTGCTGTTAAATCTACCAGTAACGTATTGGTTGTTTACATACAATGATACATAAGAAACTTACTTCTTGAGTGACAGCATGTAGTAATCCACTATATGATATATTGCTGTTAAATCTACCAGAAACGTATTGGTTGTTTACATACAATGATACATAAGAAACTTACATCTTGAGTGACAGCATGTAGTAATCCACTATATGATATATTGCTGTTAAATCTACCAGTAACGTATTGGTTGTTTACATACAATGATACATAAGAAACTTACATCTTGAGTGACAGCATGTAGTAATCCACTATATGATATATTGCTGTTAAATCTACCAGTAACATATTGGTTGTTTACATACAATGATACATAAGAAACTTACATCTTGAGTGACAGCATGTAGTAATCCACTATATGATATATTGCTGTTAAATCTACCAGTAACGTATTGGTTGTTTACATACAATGATACATAAGAAACTTACTTCTTGAGTGACAGCATGTAGTAATCCACTATATGATATATTGCTGTTAAATCTACCAGTAACGTATTGGTTGTTTACATACAATGATACATAAGAAACTTACATCTTGAGTGACAGCATGTAGTAATCCACTATATGATATATTGCTGTTAAATCTACCAGTAACGTATTGGTTGTTTACATACAATGATACATAAGAAACTTACATCTTGAGTGACAGCATGTAATAATCCACTATAGGATATATTGCTGTTAAATCTAGCTACAGCTTCATGGAATGTCATACCCTCTGTAATGAAAATGTGGCCAAATAAAAAAATATATGTGTTTAGGTAAGCCGACTCTGCCAACATTTACTGGTGAAAACTAGAGTTTTTCAGGTTTTCTGAAAAAATACAATTTTATGCATGATTTTGAAAGGCGAAATGCCTTTCAAAATGCATTCATTTTTATTTTTTTCCAGAAAAAAAAATATGTAAAAAAAAATATGTGCGCCTACCCTACCTAAAACTTTCAGACCCATTATTTGAAACACAATTATTTTTTTTATTTGGCCTAAAGTATATTAACTAACTCTTTCCTATCTAGAGGCGGGTTTTGTCTTCTGCATATAACATTTGAAAACAGTTTGGACCTAGATCAGGATCAACAGAAAGTAGGACCTGATCTGGATCAAAACCATTTTACACTTTGAGACTGATAGTGATTTTGAAAGAATTTTTTGAAAAAAAAAATTTGGAAAAGAAGTCAGTAGATGACAAAAAAAGCATGAAAAATTACACAGCAAGCAAAACACTAAGTATCGAATCTCTTCCATTGAGCACTGTTTTGCAGAAATTATTCACCATCTTTGGCTAACTTACAAAATCTTACTATTAAACTCATGGTCAAACCTAGGTAAACTTAAATGTTACCTAAATATTGCCTTGACAGTCACAAGGTGGTGCTTCTTTTGTGGATCCTTTTTGTTATTTGTGTTTCATGTTTGTCTGTCATACTGTCTTGTCTGTTCCTTGCAGCCTCTTGGCTCTCTTGTATGTGATGTTTTCTTGTGTTTTTGTCACTTTCCCATATTGTGTCCTAGGTCATGTGTGGTATTTGATTGTATTGATTCCTGATCTTTGCCTTCTTCCTTACTTTGATTAAATCTCAATTTAACCCAATTCTTTACATCCCAGTCAACTATTTTTCAGTCATGTCCGACGGGTCTTCCTGGGTTGAACCAGTACTAAGCAGAGGATAAAGTGTCTTGCTCAAGGACACAATGCTGTGGCTCTGGTGAGGATCAAACCCACAACCCCTTGACCTCCGGTCAAGCACTCTACCACTGAGCAACCGGGCTCATCCCCAATTTATTGCCTTGCTTAAATCTCAATGTAACCCAATTATTGCCTTGCTTAAATTTCAATGTAACCCAATTATTGCCTTGCTTAAATCTCAATGTAATCCAATTATTGCCTTGCTTAAATTTCAATGCAATCCAATTATTGCCTTGCTTAAATTTCAATGTAATCCAATTATTGCCTTGCTTAAATTTCAATGTAATCCAATTATTGCCCTGATTAAATCTGAATGTAACCCAATTATTGCTCTGCTTAAATCTCAATTATGTAACCCAATGATTGCCATGATTAAATCAGTTACCCAATTATTCTCATGCCTAAATCTCATGGTCACCCAGTTAATTTATTTCCAAAATCTCAATGTGAACTAATTATTGCCTTGCCATTACATATACTTTACGCAATTATTGCCTTGCCTATATCACAATGTTACTAAAATATTGTCTAGCCTAAAACACAATGTTACCAATTATTAGGACTATAGTTCAATGCTTCCCACAGTACCTTAATTAGTAAGCGTATTTGCGTATTTACCCAAATTAATTATCCAAAAAAGGAATTGGAACTGAATCGGTAGCGTAACATAACGCAAGATAAATTCCGAATACGCAATGCGAATAAATAGGGGTGCGTACCGTCCTTTATCACTTTGCCGACCATAAACTTCCCAATTTTCCAGAAACAAACTCGACTGTAATTATGTTTGGCACTATTGGCGACTTCGCACCATTCGCAGTTGGGTTTGAGTTCAGTCTGACTAAAAGAACACAGTCAACTGACTGGTTTTAATCGAGATGATAGCATAGTGTTTGCCCAAAATGGCTTTTAAGTTGATGCCAAGGGGTAATAAGGCTAATTTTGTGCAGCAAAACAACAGAATAACAGTTATTTAAGTTGGTCTTCGTTCAGGTAATGTTGATACCTTTATCAAACTGCTTTATAAGTGTGTCAGACCAGGATTCAGAATTGTATCCTCAATCTTCAACAAGAAGAGACATCCCTGAACTCGAAACTGAAAGTAGCTTCCATTCGGGGAGTGAATGTGTCTAAAACAAACTGTAAAATCATGGAAAGTTTTAACATCTATGAAAATACCCAATTGAAAAAAGCAAAATATGCAAATAAGCATTTTCTAGAAATTTTGAATACCCAATTAAAATTTGAAATACCCAAATGAATGAAAAAGGAGTGAGTAAAATACCCAATTGCTCAAAAATTAATTAAGGTACTGCACCTAATTATTGCCTGTACTAAATCTCAATGTAACCCAATCAGAGATGCCAGCCCTAATTGTCCCTCATCAGGAATATGAGGGACATTTTTCAGGAATCTGGGGACATTTTCAGGAATACCAAATATTTCACCAATAAAATGTTGTAATATGTTACAAAATGCACTTACACGAGAGCTTCAATATCTCCTAGTATGGTACCCTCATCCTCCCTCCCAAAAGCATAGCTGACAGCTTTACTTGAACAGAACAGAACATGACAGCGACAGTCATCCCGGCCACCATGCGAGGCGGAAAAGTCTGTCTTACAAACTTCACAGAAGGCGTGATTATCTCCGATCTTTGACAGCTTTAGTACTGGCCAGAGATTTGTGTATTCTGGGATGAACTTTTGCAACATTCTATGCTTTTTTGCTCGAGAAGCCATTTTTTCAAACATGAGTTGGGTTCTCATTCTGGCAGCTTTTTACCAGCTACGGGGTACTCTTTGCAATAAAGAACAATGCACAAACCAGTCAGTTATTTACTACCAGTGTTCAGGTATGATTATCAACGGCAACGTAAAATGTTCTCAAAACCTGCGTATAGGTAAGAGTAACATCCTTTATTTTATCTGGCACCATTTTAAAATCGTTATTTTGTGGAATTTTGACGTCCGAAATCGTAATGTGGAAATCGGCCTTGAAAAACGGAATGATTTCGGAAAATCCAGAATGGCTGGTATCTCTGCCCAATTATTGCTTGGCCCAAATCTCAATGTTTCTCATATATCTCAATGTTACCCAATTACTGCCTGTCCTAAATCTCAGTGTTATCCGATTATTGTCAGGCTTATATCTCAATGCTACCCAATAATTATGGGACCTAATTTGCTATCACCAAAATATTGCAACATATGTCTCAATGTTATCCTGGCCTAAATCTCCATGTAACCCATGTAACGCCTTAAACTCAATGATACCCAATTATTGCCTGACTTATTTACCTGGAGGACTAGACACAAACTTAAGATGCTGGCTTTCCACCTCCTCATCCACAGGAACTGTAAAGGGGCCAAATCTGTAGCCCCTATCTGTGACGCTCATCCTCACACATACGTCTCTATTACCTGATGCCCTCACACCATCTAACACTGAGGCTAGCAATGCATCTCTGTAAATACAAGATCTTACAGGGTTCATACAGGCAAGTAGGTGTAAAATTCAAGGACTTTTAAAAGCATCCCAAACAGTTATCAAGGACTTTAAGTTAATGAATAATACTGATCCAAGTGTTAAAATTCTACTTCACAAAATGATAAAACAGAGATAATAGAGACATTAGTACTGGAAAATTAGTATAAAATTGTTGTGCCTTTATTTGGTGCAGCATATGCTGCACCAAATAAAGGCACAACAATTTTCTCTACCAACAGTGCTAAGTCCTACAGAAAATAGTAGAATTCAAGGACTTTTCAAGGGTTCTGAGTGATTTTCCAATACTTTTCAAGGCAGATTAAATTTCAAGGACTTGTCAAGAAAGCTCTCTAAATTCAAGTACTTTTCAAGCCTGTGCGAACCCTGTCTTACATGAGTGCTCATATTTTATTGAATTTATCAAACGAGTTGGGGAAAAAGAGATAAAATGTAAGGCTTGCCAAGCATTTTATCTCTTTTTAGCAACAAATTTAATAAATACAATAATACAAAAGCACGAATGTTAGATTCTATTTATCATATGACTTTAAGATAACTTTGACATTTCATTTCTGTGGTAAAAACGTTATAATTTTGTCATTATGTAAGCGACATTGTTATGGACATCATAACGTTTCCCAAAAATCTGTAAACCACTAGTGGTTTATCAATTTTATTGCATGGCGTTATATTCACTCCTTAATGAGACATCGTATGATAATATACAGTAAATACTGAAAAAATTGGACTCTGATTGGCAGAAATACTTGCTTATTTGAATGAAATTAAACCAAATTTTGGAAACACATGATTCTGAGAATAGATGCTATTTATGAACTATTCTATTAACTGTCTATAAAAACATATGTTTTGGTGTGTAAAAGAAAACCTTCACGAAAGTATGGGAATGGGCCAGGATCTAACTCATGATCCCTAGATCTGCAGTCAGACTCGGTACCGACTGGGCTAAGGGGCCCGGTCTAGTGAGGTTTCAGTATTTATGAAATGCTAGATTGGTAGGTATCAAAATCTCTAAAGCAGGCTGAATTTTGTGTGTCTGAGCAGCAGTAGCTCTGATTTGCTACTCTCATAGGTTTAGATAACCAAAATTTTTAAGCATGAAAGTGTAAATATTTTCTTACCCATCGGCTTTAGCAAATGTTTTGGGTGCTCAAAAGAACCACCTCATTGCCACGGTTCTTTTGAGCACCCACAACGTATAATTTGGTTGTGAAATAAGAAAATTAATTTTTTGGTACGAACTCTTAATTAAAGGCCAGTACCCTGGCTAAAAATCTGAAGCCCTTGCTTATGCTGTATTCCCTCTCAGAAGACATTAAATGCAAGTTGTCAGGACTCCAGATAAGAGTGTGTAACTGAAAACTATTTTTCTCATTTCTCAACCAAAACATAGGTTGTGGGTACTCAAAAGAACTGTCTCCTTGAGACAGTTCTCTTGAGCACTCAAAACACATGTCTAAATTGATCGGTAAGGAAATACTCACAAATTTATGCAAAAAGAAAAAGCTTAACTGGACTTATGAAAGTAACAAAATCTTATAAGCTACCTCGATTTTGTATGTCTGCAGCAGAATCTCTAATTTGCTACTCTGGCAAAACAGCTGAAAGACTAGCTCATGCTCTATTCCCTCTCAAAAGACATCAAATACAAATGTCAGGTCTCCAGATAAGAATGTGTAACTGAAAACTATTTTTCGGTAATGAAAATAATCACAATTTCATGCTAAAATGAAACCTTAACTGGACTTATGCAAGTTGTCAGGTCTTCAGATAAGAGTGTGTAACTGAAAACTATTTTTCGGTAATGAAAATAATCACAATTTCATGCTAAAATGAAACCTTAACTGGACTTATGCAAGTTGTCAGGTCTTCAGATAAGAGTGTGTAACTGAAAACTATTTTTCGGTAATGAAAATAATCACAATTTCATGCTAAAATGAAACCTTAACTGGACTTATGCAAGTTGTCAGGTCTTCAGATAAGAGTGTGTAACTGAAAACTATTTTTCGGTAATGAAAATAATCACAATCTTATGCTAAAAGATAAAGCTTAACTGGACTTATACAAGTTGTCAGGTCTTTAGATAAGAGTGTGTAACTGAAAACTATTTTTATTATTTCTCTACCAAAACATTATGTTGTGGGTACTCAAAAGAAATGTCTCCTTGAGACAGTTCTTTTGAGCACCCAAAACACATGGCTAATTGATGGGTAAGAAAATAATAACAATATTATACTCAAAAAGTTTCTTTATCTGGATTTATCATATGATGTTACCATTATTCAGTGGATTACGTCATGTCATATGTAATGTTATAACCATATGTTACATAACACTTTCAGTGGGAACAAGTAACGTCATGATGATGTCCATTACAACAATGCAAATTTTCATTGAAATAAACAAACTTCGAAAGCAATAAAATAGCATTTAAAGGGTCATATGATAAACAGAATCTTACACTCGTGATCATTTCATATTAAATCTATTAAACTTGCCAAAGGCTTGTTTAATAAATTTCATATGAAATGATCACTTGTGTAAGATCCTCTATGTAGGAGTTGTTTTCATATTCACATTTAAGCTTTTCTTTTATAAACAGTACCAATTGTGAACATACAAACCTGTCTGTGGATAAATAAGTGCGTACAGCTCCCTTGACATATTCTATGGAAAACTTCTGAGGATTTTCAGGATCTCGTATTATGGTAAAAATCTGAAAAAAGTAACAAAAAACAAAATGAACCTCTTTTGTCTTCTGCTGATAACCTTTACAATCAATATGCAGGTGCACAGTGACTCAGTAGTAGAATTCTTGACTCGAGACCGAGGGTTCGAGCCTCACCGGCGTCACTGCATTGTGGTCCTTAAGCAAGACACATTTATCCTAGCTTAGTACTGGTTCAAACCAGGAAGACCCGTTCCTGTTTAAGGACATATGCTACTAAATACTTCCCATATTGAAATATTTTCAATACTTTGAATACAGTTTGTTTTATGCATGGGCTATCTATTTCTGAAATAAAAAGGATATGTCACCGTGCTTATTTTTTCAGAATCTCATATTGAAGTTTACAGCATATGACCAATTTTCTAGAAATATAAAATAATAACACTAGTCCTAATTATCGAGCTAAACGGTTGTAATCTTCAGCCAGCTTCTTTCTTTTAACTTAAATTACTGCCCATGACCTCAAACTTTTAAGAAAATGTGCATGTTTACTTGTTATCCAATGCTGTGACAAGATACTGCATGATATATTTTGGCAATTCGTCGAAAAATGGAATTTGTTTTTAGAATAAATCATGTATTAAAAAATCTGATATTGAAAATCTTGAAAATTTATTTTTAATTCATGGACTATTATAATACCTTTCAGAAAAAAGAATAAAAAGCTGGGGTCACCGAACTAATTCTCTTTCTAGAGGGCCAAATTTAACCCCACCCCCATAGGTTTCATGCATAATTCAATATAAAAAGTGCGGGGATGACCATTTCGGTCGTTTTGATGATGCCATTTTACTAGTTTATGAAGTAATTTAGCATTAAAATGTTAAAAAAGAGAGAAAAAACACACTGAAAATATGTGCGCAACTGGGAATCGATCCTGGTCCTCTGCCTTTGAAGCCAGACACGCTAACCACTAGGCCAGGAGGTCAGGTCGTGTGCCGCTCTAAATAACCATACAAATAGTATAGACTCGGCCACTATCGTATTTGTAACCAGGGTTATTGTGTATGTCGTTTGATTTCACTACATTTATCTGTCTTTAGTGCTGAGACGATCAATTCTGAAAAGATGTCAATAGATATTTCAAACACACTTTATTTAGTTATTTTGTGAAGAAAATGTCGGAACACCGATATGACATAAGAATATCGGAAGCTGTGTTGATCCGAATCCGTTAAGGATCGAAAGACTGGACCCAGACAACTTTCCACGTTTGCAGACGCGGGAAAGGTGCGCATTGGAAATAACCGCATATGTCTTTAAGTGAAAGATTGTTGATGGGACGTAAAGAATCAAATCAAACAAACAAACAATCAATATGGGTCACCATCAGGCCTGAAATTTTATAGGTGGCCTTTTTTTTAAATCTGCAAAAGCAGTAAATTACTCAAAATGCTGGATGACAAAAGATGACCAGCACTGGGGAGTTTAACTGGAATTTGCATGTATGGGCCAGTACTGGGGAGTTTAAATAAAATTGATATTTACTGATCACACTGGGCAGTTTTACTATAATTGTTATGTACTTACATCACAGAGTGGTTTACAAGTAGTAACATTATATGTGGCGGGGTCCCGTTCTATGAGACATGTCTCTGACAAACACAGGGTACGTCTAACGCTGTCTGTATGTCGGGGAGATATCTTCTGTACAGTAAATTCAGTATAAGATGTTAATGCTTCATCAGAACTGAAAAAGAGATAAAAGGGTCGTTAAGGGGAGTTTTGCTGGCATAAACTTTCACTTGAGTGACAACCTACGTCAAAGTGCAGATAACAAAAGACATTTTGAATGAAACGCATTGATTTTTTCCGTATTCCCATTTAAGTGAAGGAAAGGGGTACGTGCATTAAGAGGCTAATTTGGCCCCCCTATTAGGTCAAAAAATGAAAGTTGCTCTTCACAAGTTTCTTCTTATTAGTTTATTAGAACAATGGCCAAAGTGTAAAAGTCTGGTATTGATTCTACTTTTACGGTTGCTATGGTAACAAAAATGGCTGCCAAAATAGGCTGACAATAGGAAAATGACCATTTTGGAGCAAATTTGAGACATGTAACAGAGGAATTAATATAGAGCACAGGCAAAAGCCAGACAAATATTTTAACAGATGATGAGAATTATCACGGCACACAATATATTAAAAGTTTTTTTTGGTATTTGGTTGTGCTGATATCTATTTCTTCAAAAATTGGTCTCCAAAAGCCTCAAATTTGGCCTAAAATTGCAATTTCTTTATTTAAGCCTATTTTGTCAGACATTTTGGTTACCATAGCAACCGGTTAAAGTAAAATAAATGCCAAAATTTTACACTTGGACTATTCTTCTACTAAACCAATAAGATGAAATTGGTGAAAAGCAACTTTCAGTTTTTGGCTCTTGAGGGTGCCAAAATAGCCCCTAAATGCACGTACCCCTTTGATCACAAAAGGAGCCAATGCTGTGCCTACAAGTGCATACGACTGACATAAATTGAGCCGTGACATGTGATTTCCAACAATGTGGCATTTTGACAAGTGTAGACCGAGACGAGCCTGTGCAGCCTCCTTTTTAGCTTAGAAACTCCAAAAGCAGTTCAGTCAGTAGCTTAACACTCATAGAATACTCAAGCGACTAGCAAAGGCTCTGATCACTGACCAGACTGCGCATATGCGCAGGCTGATCTGAGGCTTTGCTGATCGCACAGATCACATTGTCAGATATCACATGTCATGGCTCATATATTGTAACTTTCCCTCAGAGGTTTAATGTTTTACAAACACCTAGCTACAATTTTTGAAGACAGAACCTTTGCTAAAAAGGCCCTTATGTCTCTCACCTGTTCGACTGTAGTGAGATGTTTACAGATCAGTGACATTTCTGGACTCCATTATTATACAGTAAAACCTGTCTCAAGCAACCACTCAAAAATAGACAAAACAAAGATCTTAATGACAAATGGTAGCTTAATGAAGGTCAAAAGTATTGCAGAATACTCCTCTTGGAGTATTCTGCAAAACTTATGACCGGCATTAAGCTATAATTGGTCTTGAAAACCAATTTTTGGTCTTTTTGAGAGTGGCCGTTTTAGACAGGTTTTACTGTATATTTTATCCAGGCACCATCAAACTGTTAAGGTTTGACAGCAATTGATTTGTATTATTAAATGAGCAGAAACATTACCTTGTGATTCAAAGATAGCTGCCGATTAATTGGTTAGGATATCTGCCCTATGATGTAGGTTGTCACCCCTGGGCTGAATTGGTTCTTTTCTTTGTTTCATAGGATTTCCTATATTTTTCAAGACCAATATTTTCCTAATCTGTGCATTTGAAACTGGTCTAAGGTTATTGTTTCTTTTTCTTTGTTTAATGGCTATTCCTATTACTTCCTAGACTCACCTATATTTTCCTAATCTATGCATTTGAAACTGGTCTAAGGTAATTGGTTCTTTTTCTTTGTTTAATGGCTATTCCTATAACTTCCTAGACTCACCAAATATTTTCCTAATCTATGCATTTGAAACTGGTCTAAGGTAAATGGTTCTTTTTCTTTGTTTAATGGCTATTCCTATAACTTCCTAGACTCACCTATATTTTCCTAATCTATGCATTTGAAACTGGTCTAAGGTAATTGTTTCTTTTTCTTTGTTTAATGGTTATTCCTATAACTTCAGAGACTCACCTATATTTTCCTAATCTATGCATTTGAAACTGGTCTAAGGTAATTGTTTCTTTTTCTTTGTTTAATGGCTATTCCTATAACTTCCTAGACTCACCTATATTTTCCTAATCTATGCATTTGAAACTGGTCTAGAGAAATTGGTTCTTTTCTTTGTTTAATGGCTATTCCTATAACTTCCTAGACTCGCCTATGTTTTCCTAATCTATGCATTTGAAACTGGTCTAAGGTAATTAATTCTTTTCTTTGTTTAATGACTATTCTTATAACATCCCAGACTCACCTATATTTTCCAAACCTATGCATTTGAACTGGTCTAGAGAAATTGGTTCTTTTCTTTGTTTAATTGCTATTCCTATAACTTCCCAGGCTCAACTATATTTTCCTAATCTATGCATTTGAAACTGGTCTAGAGAAATTGGTTCTTTATTTTGTTTAATGGCTATTCCTATAACTTCGAAGACTTACCTATCTTTTCCCAATCTATGCATTTGAAACTGGTTTAGAGTAATTGGTTCTTTTCTTTGTTAAATGGCTATTCCTATAACTTCCTAGCCTCACATATGTTTCCCTTATCTAAGCATTTGAAACTGATCTAGAGAAATTGGTTCTTTTCTTTGTTTAATGGCTATTCCTATAACTTCCCAGACTCACCAATTTTTTCCTAATCTATGCATTTGAAACTGGTCTAAGGTAATGGGTTCTTTTCTTTGTTTAATGGCTATTCCTATAACTTTCCAGACTCACCTATTTTTCCTAATCTATGCATTTGAAACAGGTCAAAGTTTATTGGTCCTTTTCTTTGTTTAGTGGCTATTCCTATAACTTCCCAGACTCACTGATGTTTACCTAATCTTTTCATTTAAAACTGGTATTAGGTGATTAATTATTTTCTATATTTAATGGCTATTCCTATAACTTCCTAGACTCAACTGTTTTCCTTATCTTTGAATTTCAAACTGCTCTAAGGTATTTGGTTCTTTTCTTTGTTTAATGGCTATTCCTATAACTTCCCAGACTCACCTATGCTTTCCTAATCTATGCATTTGAAACTGGTCTAAAGTAATGGGTTCTTTTCTTTGTTTAATGGCTATTCCTATATATGTTGCAGCAGTTTCCATTATGCTTTTGATGAGATCATCTCTTTGTTCCAGGGCAAACAGATGCTGAAAAATAGAAATACCAACGGCGTAGCCAGAACGGTGAAAAAGTTACGCACATCAAAGGGAGACTACTGCATCAAGCAATGATTCTCTTTAATTGGGTCCCTTTACAAATGGGAACTTCTCTTAAAGGAGAGAATTTGCTCCCTCCTTAATGAGCAGTTCCTGATAGTACGAAAAATCACTATCACATTAGGTGGCCTACCCACATGCATAACCTGCGTAATGGGTGCTAATCCAATTTATCATATGACGTTGCGTCTGGGAGTGAAATAACGCCATGCAATAAAATCGATAAACCACTAGTGGTTTATTGATTTACGGGAAACGTTATGACGTCCATAACAACGTTGCGTACTTAATGACAAAATTATAACGTTTTTATGCCAGAAATGAGATTTCAAAGTATTTGTCATATGATAAATAGAATCTAACATGCGTGCTCTTGTATTATTGAATTTATTAAACTCGTTGCGAAAAAGAGGTAAAATGCTCGGCAAGCCTCGCATTTTATCTCTTTTCCCCAACTCGTTTAATAAATTCAATAAAACATGAGCACTCATGTAAGATCCTCTATGAAAACTGTTACTGTGAAACTCTTATATTTGGCAGGTTAATACAAAAATCGCCAAAATATGAGACTGCAAAATACAGTTTCAAATTCGGTTACATAAATAGAGGATCTTACATGAGTGCTCATGTTTTATTGAATTTATTAAACGAGTTGGGGAAAAGAGATAAAATGCGAGGCTTGCCGAGCATTTTATCTCTTTTTCGCAAACGAGTTTAATAAATTCAATAATACAAGAGCACGAATGTTAGATTCTATTTATCATATGACATAAGAATACGTAAAAATTGCTTTTTTGGTGTGAAAACGTCAATAGTTCCCCTTATTTTACACAGCGTTATTATGGACGTCATTACGTTTCCCGTAAATCGATAAACCACTAGTGGTTTACAGATTTTATTGCATGGTGTTATATCACTCTCAGACGCGACGTCATGTGATAATAAGCAATAAATGGACATGTTGGAAACCTGGAAAATAAACCTTTGAACAGTAGGGTATGTTTCAATGTAGAGAAAACCACTTCATAAAAGGCGCTACTATTAATGGAAAGAATATGCCCCATTCCTTTAAATTAGCCCCTATGAGAATAGAAAGTATCTTTAAAGGTCTATAAATTGAGAAACCACCAAAATTAAACTAGGCCAATATGGCAGTCTTTTAAAATTGCCAAATTTTGAATCTGTGAATAATAACCCTTTACTCCACACAAGGGCCTTTGGATGCCTTTGAAATATAATATTTTTTAAAATCTAAAAACTATTGAAATGTAAAAACATATTTCCTTTGAAAATATTTGAAAATTTGAACTATTTACAGAAAATGATGCAATGTTCTAAATATAGCATATGGGGTAAAGGTTTACAGTATCTGAAAGATGGAAGTCACAAGGTTCATACAGGCAAGTTTGAGTAAAATTCAAGGACTTTTCAAGGACTTCTAAAAGACTTTCCTACAATTTTCAAGGACTTAGAAAAATAGATGAAAAATAGATTTAAGTGTCAAAATTCTACTTCAGAAATGCTCTACTGAGATAATGGAGAAATTAGTATTAGAAAATTAGTATAAAATTGTGGTGCCTTTATTTGGTGTTGTATAAAATTGTTGTGCCTTTATTTGATGCAGTATATGCTGTACCAAATGAAGGCTCAACTATTTTATAATGATTTCGGTCTCTATAAACTGTGCTGAGTCCTCCAGAAAATAGTAAAATTCAAGTACTTTTCAAGGCAGATTTAATTTTCAAGGACTTTCAAGAAAGCCCTCTAAATTCAAGTACTTTTCAAGTTTGTGCAAACCCCGAGTCAGAAAGATCACAAATCATACATACAGTAAACTACAAATTGTGTTTGTGAAACACTGTGCCCCCAATCATATAGGCCTTGATGTGACAAACCCCGTCTTTTCTCCTCAGCTGCAGAGATTATATGGGCCTCGTCGCGAGAAAACCTGTCTTCGGGGTTTCCGAAAAAACGAGGCTCAAACCAGTCTCCTCAGCTACAGAGACTAGATAGAAAATTAACATTTCACTTGTAACAAGTTAGGATATGATACTTTCCAAAAAGTGAATAACAAAGGCGTTGATCAGACTGCGCGGATGCGCAGGCTGGTCTGTGCCTCTGTTATTAGCAACACCCCGAAGACTGGTTTTCTCGAGTCAAGGCCCATATAGGAAATTGGGATTTCACTTGTAGCAAGTATAGATATGATACTTTCAAAAAAGCAAATAACAAAGGCTCTGATCGGTCTTTTCTTCTCAGCTGTAGAGATTATCTAAGAAATTGGAATTTTACTTGTTGCAAGTTCAGATATGATACTTTCAAAAAAGAGAATAACAAAGGCTCTGATTGGTCTTTATTTCTCCGCTGCAGAGATTAGCTAGGAAATTGGAATTTCATCTGTAGCAAGTTCAGATATGATACTTTCAAAAAAGGGAATAACAAAGGTGCTATCAGTCTGCGGGGATGCCCAAGCTGGTCTGCGCCTTAGTTGTTTGAAAACCGAGAAGACAGGTTTTTTTGTGTTGAACACTAAAGCCTGAATCAATATAGCAACTAATATATGAAGTATCTAACTAAGGATTTCCAAAGAAAATCAGCCCCAAAATCCTGAATTCAGGCATAATCCTGAAAACCTTTTTGTGAAATGTTTGCTGACATATGAATCAGATAAAAAAGAATATCCATTTAACCTTTGTGGACCAGAAACCCCTACATTGGCAAACATGGAAGACCCAGATGAATTGCCGCATTATGCTAAGACAAAATAGATCTTCAGAGAAAGAAATAGAATATTTTTTGGAAATTATAACTTGAACCAGGACTTGAATTCCCTCAATACAATGGACCATCCTAACTTTACGGTATCAAACTTTATGGGAAATTCCATTAGTACACAAAGGATTAAAAAACATAAGTAGTCTTAAAATATTGTTGTTGTTGTGCTTGGACTGTACATAGCTTTCAACAATTTTTCAGTCATATCAAGACAGAGTTATTATATGGGCAACATTGCGAGAAAACCCGTCTTTGTTGCATGCGAACAACAAAGGCACTGATCAGACTGTGCATCTGTGTCTGATCAGTGCCTTCGTTATTCTCTTATTGGAAAGTATAATTAATATCTTAACTTGCTTCATGCAAAATTTCAATATTCTAGCAGCTAAGCTAAGCTAATCTCTGTAGTTGAGCAGGTTGGTTTGAGTATTACTCCGACTAGATAATCCTTAGACAGGTTATCTCGTGATGAGGCCCATATTATAGTTCAACTTGTAAATCAGGCCTCAAGGTAATTAAAACTTTTTTCATGCTCACCTCAGGTGAGCATGAAATTTATCATGCTCATAAATGTTAAAATGCCAACAATTGTTGGCATTTTAGCATTTATTCGCATGATAAATAAATTAATTGAGAGTATGAAAGCAAGGAAAGTCTTTAAAACTTTTTTCAGACTCAACTCAGCTGAGCATGAAATTTATCATGCTCATAAATGTTAAAATGCCAACAATTGTTGGCATTTTAGCATTTATTCGCATGATAAATAAATTAATTGAGAGTAAGAAAGTCAGGAAAGCCTTTAAAACTTTTTTCAGACTCAACTCAGCTGAGCACGAAATTTATCATGCTCATAAATGTTAAAATGCCAACAATTGTTGGCATTTTAGCATTTATTTGCATGATAAATTGTTGGCATTTTAGCATTTATTTGCATGATAAATACACTAATTGAGAGTATGAAAGCAAGGAAAGTCTTTAAAACTTTTTCCAGACTCAACTCAGCTGAGCACGAAATTTATCATGCTAATAAATGTTAAAATGCCAACAATTGTTGGCATTTTAGCATTTATTCGCATGATAAATAAATTAATTGAGAGTATGAAAGCAAGGAAAGTCTTTATCATTCAGCATTTCAGTTTTTATGAGCAGTTGAAATTTCATGCTCAGTTAGAACCTGAGGGCCTGTACTCACCAGTCTGCTGAATCCCCCGTGAATCACAGCTACACCACCAGGATAATCTGACACCTGTAAATGGTTGGTAAATCGTATAAAATTTCTATCTCACAGGTTTAGATAAACCAAAATTTTGAGCGTAAGATTGTAAATATTTTCTTACACGTTAGTTTGAACACATGTTTTGGGTGCTCAGAAGAACCGTCTCATCGAGAGGGTTCTTCAGAGTACCCATAGCATATGTTTTGGTTGAGAAATAAGAAAATTATTTTTTCGTTACACATTGGCTAACTATTATCATTTCCTGTTCTCAAATGAAAAAAGTCAATAAGCAATGCTTACTAGATATCCCCCGCACAGTAAGGGTCAGTGAAAAAACTTAGTTTTGGCAAGTGATAGTTCAAACCAGCAGACCCTAGTTTTGAAAAAAAGATTTCAGTAAAATCTGTGAAAACAAGATTTTAGTAGAATCTGTGCAAATGATCTTAAAGCTTGCAATCTGGAACGTTTGTTAAGATCAAATACACAAAATTATTCACACCTATAAATGGGAAACATAGTCTAAGTTCTCATAGATGTCATTTTATCATAAATATTTTTTTTTCCAAACCAAACTCCTTCATGCACATGTTCAATGTGTCAATATTGTATAGGCAACATATCAAATTGCTCCATCAAAAGCTGTGGTAGGAGTTGATCAGCCCATGAAGGCACCATCCCTGCATATACAAAAGCCTTGTTAGGGGGAAATTGTCTATGTTCTCAAAGCTGTCATTTTGTCAAAAATTATTTTTTCTGAACCAAACTCCTTCATGCATATGTTCAATGTGTCTACATTGTATATGCAAAGTATCAAATTGCTCCATCAAAAGCTGTGGTAGGAGTTGATCAGCCCATGAAGGCACCATCTTTGCATATACAAAAGCCTTGTTAGGGGAAAATTGTCTAAGTTCTAAAAGCTGTCATTTTGTCAAAAATTATTTTTCCAATCCATGCATATACAAAAGCTATATAAGTGAAAAATTGTCTAAGTTCTCATAGCTGTCATTTTGTCAAATTTTCTTTTTTTCAACCAAACTCCTTCATGCATATGTTCAATGTATCTACAGTGTATAGGCAAAGTATCAAATTGTTCCATCAAAAGCTGTGGTAGGAGTTGATCGGCCCATGAAGGCCCCTGTATGGACTTTAATAGCATAAGCATAAAACCCTATACAAAAAGATATTTATAACTACAAAGGGAAATAACTCTAATAGAATTGGCCCCCGATCCCTTACTTTTTTGTTTAAAATATTTGTCTTGCATATATGAACATGTTTGCAAGGTTTGATGAAAATCCAGCAATGACTCTTCAAGATATTAAGGAAACAAAACATTACGGACAGACACACACACGCAAGCACGGACAACCTGAAAACAGTATACCCACCACAAAGTTTGCGGGGGGTATAAGGGGGTTATAATATGGTAGAGTGCTTGATTCGAAATTGAGGGGTTGCGTGTTTGAGCCTCACGGGAGGCACTGCTTTGTGTCCTTGAGAAAGACACATTATCCTCTGCTTAATACATGTACTGGTTCAACCCAGGAAGACCCTTCATGGCATAACTGAAATATTGTTGACTGGGACATAAAGAATCAAATCAAACAAAAAATCAATTTGCTAAATAATAGCCAGCATTTACTTTTCTCACTTGTTAAACATGGTGTTCGACTTTGTGTTCAGATAAAAGCAATTTGAAAAATTTAACAAATTAAATTTAATACAAAACCTGCATTGCATAGATTGCATTTCATTTTGTCTTTTTTTTCTGAACTAACATTTAGATTACTGTGCATACAGCATGGATCCAGATAAGCCAGCGACAGGATCACCACTGTTTGTCATGCAGTTTATCTTATATTGCATGAATTGGTTTGACTGTGAGAGTCACTCGTATTCACTTGCTAAAAGTAGCAATTGAATGCAATTTGAGCCACGACATGAGATTTCCAACAATGTGGCATTTTGACACAATAGACTTGGATGAGCCTGTGCAGCCTCCATTTAAGCTTAGAAAGTTGAAATGATGTTCAGTCAGTCGCTTAATATTTATAGAATATTCAAGTGACTAGCAAAGGCTCAGACCAGCCTGCGAAGATTCAAGTGACTAGCAAAGGCTCAGACCAGCCTGCGCATATTCAAGTGACTAGCAAAGGCTCAGACCAGCCTGCGCATATTCAAGTGACTAGCAAAGGCTCAGACCAGCCTGCGCATATTCAAGTGACTAGCAAAGGCTCAGACCAGACCAGTCTGGTCTGAGCCTTTGCTGGTAGCACATACCACATTGTTGAAAATCTCATGTCGAGGCTCATTTCTATTTGCTTTTTGGAAAAGATTCAAGCATTTAGCAGGTAAGCAACTTTTTTTGTTTGATTTGATTTGATTTTTCACGTCCCAGTCAACAATTGTTCAGATATGTCGGTACTAAGCAAGGATCAATGTTTCTTGCTCAAGGACACAAAGCAGTGACACCGGTGAGGCTTGAAACCACAACCCCCCAGTCTCAAGTCAAGCTCTCTACTACTGAGCCACAGTACTCCCCAAGTTATAAACTAAAATTAACACTTAATGTATGTAATAATATTAGCTTTTCCTAATGCAATGTTTGTAATGAAAACTAAAATCTTTGATTCTGATGCTACACAGATTTAGCTAAACAAACTATTTGAGCGTAAAATTGTACATATTTTCTTAATTATTAGTTTTAACATATGTTTTGGGATCCAGCTGATCTAATGAACACTGACAAACTTCTAGGATAACTGGTACCCTGTTGTCTTACCTGCGTCAGTCCCTCCATATCTTTATAGTCATAGGAACATAGACGGCATCCTGAGCTGGGATCCAGCTGATCTAAGGAACACTGACAAACTTCTAGGATAACTGGTACCCGCTTGTCTTACCTGTGTTAGTCCCTCCATATCTTTATAATCATAGGAACATAGACACACCCTGTGCTGGGATCCAGCTGATCCAAGGAACACTGACAAACTTCTAGGATAACTGGTACCCGGTTGTCTTACCTGTGTCAGTCCCTCCATATCTTTATAATCATAGGAACATAGACGGCGCCCTGTGCTGGGATCCAGCTGATCTAAGGAACACTGACAAACCTCTAGGATAACTGGTACCCGGTTGTCTGACCAGTGGTGTTTATAGGCATTGAATCTCTGAAAAGAAAATGTCTTGTCAAACTTAGTATGAATCTTTCAGTAATCATGTGACATGTCACAGTTGTTAAGAATAATAGCCTGCAGATGAGTTCATACTTCATATTCATTTAATCCACATGTAACATTTATTTTATGAGATGTTAAACCCTTTACTTCATAGAGATGCCTTTTAATGTTTTTGCAGAGAATACACAGGCCAGGCAGCTCTTGTAAGAGCTGCCTGATCAGAGTCTACTCCTTTTGCTTATGGAAATATGATATATCTGATCCTACACGAGTGGACCTGACAAGTAATTTCTTAGTTCTATGTTCCAACATGAAAATTTATTTATATAATTATTCATAGTGGATGGAGTCTAGCATGAATATTCATGAAGGAAAGGGTTAACCTTCAAAGCCTAAAGATATACCGAGATTCCCCATCTTCATTTGCCTTTTATAGTACAGCAACATTTTAAGGAAGAATTTCAACAACAAGAAAATAGTCTTACCTTTTTTGTGGAATTTTTCTCTGCAAACTGGTCTCTGAACCTCTGAAATCGGAACAGTAATTTATTTCATATTAAACTCAGACCCAGTATGAACAGACTGGTCACTAACATACAGGTTAATGTATATATTGGAAATAGGTTGTCGAGGTTGAGCTTTCAAAACTGAAGTATGTTGAAGATTAAACAATCATATTTCCATTTTTTCTCTGCATATCTTTGATTTTTCTTCAAAAAGGAATGGTTCAATATACTATCTTTAGACTCTGTTGTTATATTTATTGAGAGTTTATCTGTCGCTATGAACAACAGCAAGCAACCAAGGTACCCTTTGTAACTATTTTCGGCACTTTCGTCAACAATCCAACCTAAAATGATGATAAGCGTTCAATTTTATTACTGTAACATGTAATATTTCAACTTCACATACCGGGAATAACTTCTTATAATCTTAGGTATGTTAAGAATCAATTTTATTGGCTGTAGCACTTTGAAATAGCACAAAAATTAAGCCACGACAACATAACTTTGTATTTCCGTCAGGGACCAGTCCGTTTATACTGGGTCCGAATATTAAAGAAATAAAAATGGTGATTTAAAATCAAGCACATCTGGTATTTCTACTCCTTGCTAAAAACATATGGGCCAGTTCATAAGATTTTGGTACTTAACCATAGGTTAAGATAAACAGAATTTTTGAGCGTAAAATTGTAAGTATTTTCTAATCCATCAGTTTGAACATATGTTTTGGGTGCTCAAAAGAACCGTCTCATTGAGACGGTTCTTTAGAGTACCCAAAGCATATGTTTTGGTTGAGATATAAGAAATTTTTTTTTTTGGTATGCACTCTTAACTAAAGGATTGCTTAATGCATATGCATGAATGTCATTTATAAAATAGTTGCGAGTACTATTCTCTTTGAGACCCATTAAAAGGGCACACAACAACTAATTTCAATATAAACAATGTTGATTCATTCTTAATAGCAGATTATTTTAGAGAAAAACCTTGACTACATAATTTTACACCCCTACACTAAATCACACCCTGGACATGAGCTTTAGACTTGGGAATGAATTGGGCGCTTTGCATTGCACACTTTTGCAATTAGCGATGACATCTTTTGTGCACTTTTTGCGATTTCAATTGCGCATTTCTTTTGCACGCTAAAAAGGAGCAATTAGTGATTAGTGGCCGTGAAACAATGACTTGTACAGGTAACCGTGTCTGTACAAGAAAGTCAGTGACATTTTCATTGATGGTAATTAAAAATATTGCGCAAAGTTCTTTCTTCAAATGTACATGGATTATACACTGAACATTATATTCCTTAAGTGGTTCATGTTGTTGCCTGGAAAGTCAGAGAGCATTTGAAAGAGATGTAATTTTACCCTTAAAACCTACCACCAGTAACATAGACTTTGCGGTAGCTATGCATACAGTGCTTAAGAAGGCAAGATGCATCTTTAAAAAGGAGTTATAACTAGCTAGATGATATGCAGAATCTTGCGTAAATGAAGGAATCAAAGTGCACAAAAGATATACTGAAGTGTGCAAGTGAAAAGCGCTAATCAAATGGTTGCTGGTTATTGAATGGTTGCTGGTTTGAGCCTCATTTTAAAAGGCCTAAATTTCGGTTTATGATGGGAAATAAGCGGATATCTTTGGATTCTAACCCATAGTCCACATCACTGGAATCCCCTGAAGAGTCCGCATATTGGACTAAACCTAGGCCGGGTATATTCACGGTACCATGAGTAACACATCGGAGCAGACTGAGGGAAGTGGCAATGTCCTGGCTCTTCAGTCACTAAAGTCATTTGCGGATATACTGATAAATCCCAGATTATATAAGGTCTAAGTGTGTTTCAATTTCTCACATTACTACATGTAAGGGGGCTCCAAAAGGGGTCTTACCAATATATCAAATTTTATCAGAAAATACCTAAACTCTTCAAAGGACCTCTCTATCATCCATACAAGGAGTTCATTATCACTTCATAAATGATATAGGCCTTTTATCTGCCTGGTATAGTATCAAGGTAGTCATAAACATATTAGTAGTGGTACACTTTAAGGGCTTAAACATTTAGGTCTTTAACCCTTTACTCCATCATAATGCATTTGAAATATCATGCATTTCAAAATATTATGGAAAATGGAGCATTTGCTCTTTTGGAGCAAATGCTTCATTTTCCATAATATACTCCTCAAAATAATTGAAGGACCAATACTATCAATTATAACATTGATGCATTTTGTGTAGACCATATTTTGAAAATCAAATTTACGATCTAGCCTAAATTTTTTGGACATCTTTGACGCCTTATTGCCAAGTGAAACAGCAAAAAGAAATTGGTAGAAAATGTTACTAACAAGGATTTTTTGTCATTTTAAAACTTGATCTATTAAATATATTGGAATGCCATTTTTGTGTGTGATCCATGGACCACAGAACTGCAGGAAATGAATGCAAAGAGCTTTTAGATGCTGAAATCTCTGTTTTCACATGAATTTATGGCATTTTAATCCCATCGATACCATCCACCTGTTCCTGTGAGAGAAAATTGCCCCTTTTGGCTGTGGCGTAATGACAAGACTATGGATTCAAACAACTGGTTATGGCGTTTGTCTGTGCGAATCTTTAAACGATTTGTCGGGACATCTTTCTAACACTCAACGGCATAGAATGACGATTGAAAATATGTTTCTTGATGGCCAAGTAGACACATTGTTTTCAGAAAACAAATCAATGTCAAAACTCCATTGTCAGAGATGATTATGCTTGCTTCCCAGTATATTGAAACTGTTTGAAGAAATTTTTTGCATGTAAGCTGAACTGTTTAAAACATAGATTAATTTGATGTCACTTTTATTCTACTCGAATTACCACAGAAGAATTTCTTTGTCCCACCCACTGCCTTTTGAAAGTGTATTTTCGAGGGTATGTGCATTTGAGACACAGTTATGGCAGAATTAGGCATGGGAATCATTCATAATAATTCTTGATTTATAGGCACAAAGAATAGAAAGATTTGGGCCAAGTTTTACAGAATTTAAATGTTTGAGTTAATTATCCGCACATTCTAAAATCTTGGTCCTTTAATTATTTTGAGGAGTATATTTTAAAAAGTATTTTAAACTGCGCTTAAATTTTCTTGAAAATTTTCAATGTTGTCTAAAAATAGAAAATGATGTAATAATCTAAAAATAGCCTATGGAGTAAAGGGTTCAGCTATACTCACCAGTGCTTCCGTAAGTACATCAGCTCTATGATCAGTTGAGAACTTCATTGTGTCTGTTTTCCGAGAACCTTTCAGCATTGTGATGAGAAACTCATTGTTCGCTGGGGCCTTTACATTTGGCATGATGCTCACAAACTCCTTGTAGGCCCACTGAAATATTACAGGAATAAATGTTAATTTGAACACAGTTTTTTTTTATCCAGAATCTAAAAGTAATATGGAAATAACAATGACATGAGTCATTTCCGCTAATCGGCTTTTGGCTCCAGCATTAAATGTTACAGTCAATTTTACATTTGAAGGCAGGAAACTTGCCCTCTCCTGGCCTGCTCATATCTAACCTGGAAGGGGAGTGGCTATCTATAACAGTCAGATAAAATGAGACTACTGATTCCATTTAGCTGATAAGCAGCATGCATTCAGAACTGCCTTGGCCAATTCCCCGAAATCAGACCACGGATGTACATCGAGGATCTACTTTGATAACGCGGGTGAAAACGTGACGCTGACATTATGTAATGTGACGCTGACATATCAGAAACCATGTTGACACAATAACAAGTGTGATTGCAGCAAAACATATGGTTTTAAATGAAGTTTATGTTTTTTCAATAAAATATCGCTATAGCGATATTCTATTGAAAAATACATAAACAAAATTTATTCTGCTGATTAAACTTTTCGGATAATCAGAATAATCAATTTTAATAGAGCTGAACCCACATGCTACAATACTAATTTTCCATGCGCCAGTTCCGGCTAACAAAATGGAGCTCTTTGGTACATAGTACTAACATAATGCGCCTTATATACCCCCAAGGCATGATTCGATTCTCGAATTGTGAGGGACTTTCCCGAATGAAGCAGCTTGGTCATTGAACTTATAAGAGCTGTCAACTGTTTCGACCAGCCAATCAAATAACAGAATTAGCGAAAAGAGTTAAAGTCAATGTTGATTCTTTGACTGTTATTGGATTTATGAGAATGGGTGGCAAATTTTGATTTTTATATTTCAGTCCTGCCTTCAAGGTGGAGCATTTGTTTGTTTTGTTGCTTTACGTCCCAAGTCAACAGCTATGGCCATGGTGGGACGGTCAGTTCACCTTACCACACTTTTTCCTGGGCAAGCTTGAACAAGCAGTTAACCAGTACTTCGTGCACATAATTTTGTTTGTAACTGACAACAACCCTTCTTGAATGATTCAGCGGAAGGGAGGAGAATGACCGTAGAAATTATTTTGTTTGTTTGTTTGTTTTGTTGCTTTACATCCCAAGTCAACAGCTATGGTCATTGCGGGACGGTCAGTTCACCTAACCACACGTTTTCCTGGGCAGGCTTGAACAAGCGGTTTACCAGTAATTTGTGCACATACTTTCGCTTGTAACTGACAACAACCCTTCTTGAATGAATCAGCGGAAGGGAGGAGAATGACCGTAGAAATTATTTCATGATCAATCTCCACGAAAGTATGGGACAAGGCCGGGATCGAACTCGCGACCCCTGGATCTGCAGTCAGACACGCATCTGTAGCCGGACACGTTACTGACTGCGCTACGCGGCCCGGCAAGAAATTATTTCATGATCAATCTCCACGAAAGTATGGGACCGGGCCGAGATCGAACTTGCGACCCCTGGATCTGCAGTCAGACTCGCATCTGTTGCCAGACACGTTACCGACTGCGCAACGCGGCCCGGTCAAGGTAGAGCAAGGTACAATGTAACATGCATATAATTTCAATATATAGGAGTTTTAATTAAGAAGCTGTGTGTAACAATTCAACTGTGTAATTATCTGTTACCAGCTTATGCCTTCCTATGAGCTCTGCAACAACTGTTTTAATATCTGATTGATTGTTTTGATGCTTTACATCCCAGTCAACATTTTTTCAGTAATGTTGGGACATTTTCCTGCCTTCCAAGATTGAAATTAATGTTACTAAGCAGAGGATAAAGTGTCTTGCTCAAAGACACAACACAGTGCCTCTGGTGAGTCTTGAACTAGCAACCCTTTGATCTGAAGTCTAGCATGGGTCAGTACTTTGAATCAGCAGTAGAGAACAAAAATTCTCTTCAAGGAATTTTGTTGGACAGGGGTTCAAACTTGAGACCTCACTCACACTTAACAGATGGGTCAGTACTTTGAATCAGCAGAAGAGAACAAGGAATGTGGTCGGACAGGGGCTCAAACTTGAGACCTCATCCACACTATACAGAAGTCAGATTACAAATCCAATTTCACAAGTTTTGATTAAAGAAGTGGAGCGTTAAGTACTTTTCATGCAAATTATGCAAGTCTGACTGCATATCCAGGGGTCGCGAGTTCGATCCTGGCATGATCCCATATTTTCGTGGAGATTGATCTATGGTCATTCTCCTCCCTTCCGCTGAATCATTCAAGAAGGATTGTTGTCAGTTACAAGCGAAGGTATGTGCACGGAGTACTGGTTAACTGCTTGTTCAAGCTTGCCCCGGAAAAAAGTGTGGTTAGGTGAACTGACCGTCCCACCATGACCATAGCTGTTGACTTGGGACGTAAAGCAACAAAACAAACAACATTAATATTTTTAACTGGTGTTGTAACAGAACAAAAAGCAGGATGCAGTAAATGTTCTAAAATTCCAAACACTAGTGGACTGCATAAAAAGGCCAAGACAAACAGTGCAGACCCAGATCAGACTGCTTCTGAAGAAGCAGTCTGATCAGGGTCTGCAATGTTTGCTATTCTGAAAAGCATTTCGTGAATTCCAGCCCTAAAAACCAACATTTTATTTGAGAACAAAAAGAGAAAAGTGTTCAAAATTTTAGAACATTTACTAGGGCTGGCAGGTATTATCGCGATACAGATATATTGCGATATTTTATGTCTGTGATATGTATTCTGAAACAGTTTGGCCATATCGCAATATTTTCAAGTCTATTTATAGTAACCATATGTTATTGGAATTTGTCATAGCATTCAAGGCCATATAGATGCTTACACCTTTATAATAATGGTCTTAATGTTCTTTCAAGCCACTCATGACTGGACTGGTGACTGAAGTGTATATTAGCTGATAGGGGATTCTTAAGTGTACATTCTGCATAAGTGAAGGCTTTTTGTGAAGCTTAAAGTAGTTATTACACCCTTGGCAACAGAAAAGCAAATACATGTGTAAGGCGTTAAAAATCTCTTACTGAAACAGAAGTAATAACTAATCTGGCTGTTAAATTACATTATATACCACTTTGGCAAAAGTTTACAAACAATTTTTACAGTTAATTTGGGGATCAGGCTATAGCAGTTAATTCATTACATAGGGATAAGTTAACTATGTATTTAAACTGCTCTCTTATTTGAATAGGGAGAAGGAGACTACATATATTTCTCTCATATCCCCCTAGCTTGTGGCCCGAGTTATTCACTATATATTGTGCTTATTTTAGCTTGTGGCCCGAGTTATTCACTATATATTGTGCTTATTTTAGTTTGTGGCCTGAGTTATTCACTATATATTGTGCTTATTTTAGCTTGTGGCCCGAGTTATTCACTATATATTGTGCTTATTTTAGCTTGTGGCCTGAGTTATTCACTATATATTGTGCTTATTTTAGCTTGTGGCCCGAGTTATTCACTATATATTGTGCTTATTTTAGCTTGTGGCCTGAGTTATTCACTATATATTGTGCTTATTTTAGCTTGTGGCCCGAGTTATTCACTATATATTGTGCTTATTTTAGTTTGTGGTCTGAGTTATTCACTATATATTGTGCTTATTTTAGCTTGTGGCCTGAGTTATTCACTATATATTGTGCTTATTTTAGCTTGTGGTCTGAGTTATTCACTATATATTGTGCTTATTTTAGCTTGTGGCCTGAGTTATTCACGATATGTTGTGCTTATTTTAGCTTGTGGTCTGAGTTATTCACTATATATTGTGCTTATTTTAGCTTGTGGCCTGAGTTATTCACGATATGTTGTGCTTATTTTAGTTTGTGGCCTGAGTTATTCACGATATGTTGTGCTTATTTTAGCTTGTGGTCTGAGTTATTCACGATATGTTGTGCTTATTTTAGCTTGTGGCCTGAGTTACTCACGATATGTTGTGCTTATTTTAGTTGAAAACACAGAGGAACCATTCTCTCACTTAAGCTAAATCTTGTGATATGTATTGCGATACGCTGGTCCCTTATCGGGATATATTGCGATACCATTTTTTTTGGCGATACCCATCCCTAAATTTACGGAAAACTGTTTACCTGGTTTGTGACCTCTAAGGTCTGTGGGCTGTAAGTGGTAATACCAAGAGTCCCTACAGAGAATATTCTTTTGTACCTGTAAATAACATGGGTCCAGCTTAGGTTTAGATAAGCAAAATTTTTAGCATAAAATTGTTAATATTCCTTTACCAATCAGTTTGAACATATGTTTTGGGTGCTCAAAAGAACCGTCTCATTGAGACGGTTCTTTTGAGTACCCACAACATATGTTTTGGTTGAGAAAAAATTAATTATTTTTTTGGTATGTACTCTTAGCTAAAGGTCTGTCCAGATTAGTATATGTGTATGCATAAAATTGTGATTATTTTCTAGAACTTATAATTTTAAACATATGTTTGGGTGCTCATATTGAGTAATACTGAAAATTATGATGATTCAATGCAGGACTTTAGTTAAGAATGCGTACAAAAAAAATAATTTTCTTATTTCTCAACCAAAGCATATGTTGTGGGTACTCAGAAGAATCGTCTCAATGAGATGGTTCTTTTGAGCGCCCAAAACATATGTTTAAACTGATGGGTAAGAAAATGTTTACAATTTTACGCTCAAAAATTTTGTTTATCTAAACCTATGGTTCAATGTAATGTTGTAGATGTAAATAAAAAGAAGCATCTCAATGAGACCCACAACATATGTTTTGGTTGAGAAAAAAAGAAAATTAGTATGTTTAAATCTCTTTACATGATGGGTAATATTTTCATGCTTAGGCTGTTGTCTGTTGATTTTTTTTTAAAATCAAGAAATGTGTCACAATGTGACAAATGCCCCCAAAGATAGGATTTTTCTAAAATTGGGGCCAAAGGTCAAGATCAAGGTCACAGTGACACCAAGACAGTATGTGACACTCTGAGACCCCAAGGTGTATCAACACACCAAATTTGGGATCCCTACCTCATACATGTATAATATTAGAGATATGCTCCGACACCATTTTTCTAGAATTGAGGCCAGAGGTCAAGGTCACATTGACCCGAAAATATTATGTGACACTCCAGGACCCCAAGGTGTATCCACACATTGAATTTTGGATTCCTACCTCAAATGATATAGGAGATATGCTCCAGACACTAATAAGACTAGGAGGAATGGACAGACACAAGGACGGACAGACGGACAAGCCCAAAGCAATATGCCCCTTCAACTTTTTCAAAATTGGGGGAATAAAAACGCTTAGTCTTGTTAAAATATGATCTGATTGTATCAATTACATTAATAAAGGGTTACTTTGTTAAATAAATAAAAAAACTGTAAAATATTTTGATACCTAATGCTAATTTCAGCACTGTCAGGACTTAGGTTAAGAGTGCGTACCAAAAAATAATTTTCTTATTTCTCAACCAAAACATATGTTGTGGGTGCTCAAAAGAACCGTCTCAATGAGACAGTTCTTTTGAGCACCCAAAACATATGTTAAAACTGATGGGTAAGAAAATATTTACAACTTTATGCTCAAAAATTTTGTTTATCTAAAGCTATGACTGTCAACTGACAGATGTATCATATCCAGTTTCGGTCTCAAGTATTACAGAGCTCCAGAGCAGCCCCAGACAATGGATCCAGATAAAGCAAACTTTTTTAGCATAAAATTGTGAATATTATTAAATCAGTCAGATTCAACATACAAGGTTTTGGGTGCTCAAAAGAACAGTCTCAATGAGACGATTCTTTTGATTACCCACAACATATGTTTTAGGTTATCATTTAATTATAAAAATAAGTGTGTTTTCGGTAATAGGTCTGAAATTTTAGATACTAAGGGTTGGCTCAAGTATTACTTGAGCCGCGACATGAGATCTCCAACAATGTTGTATGTGCGACCAGCAAAGGCTCAGACCAGCCTGTGTTTATGCGCAGTCTGAACAGAGCCTTTGCTAGTCGCTTAACAAGAGGCTGTACCGGCTCAACTGAGTCTATTCATGTCAAAATGCCACATTGTTGGAAATCACATTCACGGCTCTTTTTATTGCTTTTTTTTCTGGGAAAAACCTGAAAAGTAGGCACACATATTTTTTTTTTTGGGGGGGGGGGGGGGGGGGGGGGAGGGGATATAATTTTATGCATTTTGAAAGGCATTTCACATTTCAAAATGCATAAAATTATATTTTTTCCAGAAAACCTGAAAAAATTCTAGGTTTCAGGCCATCCTTTAAGTTTATTTGTTTGCTGTGCTACTACCCATCAATTTCATTTTGGGTAGGTAGGTAGGTCTTTTTTTTCTTTTTCTTTTAAGAAATTCAGCAGAATTTTATGACCTCTTCTTACTATCAATTTTGGAGGTCCACAAATGCTATATATAAGGTAAGAATGCACATAATAACAGTCTCTGTAACCTTTCTTCAATTAAAATACAACTTTTAATGATTTTAAAGAAGAGTTTGTTAACAGAATTAGAGAAAATAAAAAAAAAAATCTCAGAAAGGCAATAATTTTTTGGGGGTAGGACCTGTTTTGGGTGGGTAGGTAGGAGTACGGCACACCAACATTTTTTTAAGGTCGGCCTCACCAGCAAATTTAGGTAGGGTCTGGTAACCCTAAACACATGTATTTCTTTATTTGGCCTCATCTGAAGGCCTGCCAGACTCTAATACGGAAAGAGAAAAAATTATCTGGAGGACCGGGTAGGGTAGGCACATTTTTTTTCAGGAAAAAAATTTGATTTTATGCATTTTGAAAGGCATTTCGCCTTTCAAAGTGCATAAAATTATATTTTTTCCAGAAAACCAAAAAATAATTCTAGGTTTCTGACACCAGTAAATTTAGGTATTTCTTTATTTGGCCTCACCTGAAGGCCTGCCAGACTCTAATACTTACTTGCCCTTCCACGAGTGTTTTGTTGTGTGGTAGCAAGCTATGTCTTTGTTTTCTTTCATACCACTCATTGTGCTGAAATCAAACATTTACCCTTAATGCACCAATCGCAAAAAATGTCGTCTACTATTCTGGTCTGCTGAAATGTTTAAGAAGCCTCTATGGCAAATAGTGTGGACCCACTCCTATAGGAGCAGTCCGTTCTGGGTCCACGCTGTTTGCTTGTATACTTAATTCTCCAGTAATATTAGGCAATTATTTGCAGCAGACGACATTTTCAGATGCATTTTTTCCTTGGCGCTTTAAGGGTAAGAAACATACATGTAGCCAAGTCCATGCAAAAGTTGTAAAAACATTCCGATATCTTCTTATTGGTTTGATCGATTACTAATCGGTTATAAATCAAAATTCAAGGACAGATTACCGATTAGCATTTTGGCGTCGATTAGCCAGCTCTAATAAACAATTTTAATTCTATTGATCTTGGATTTTACGCAAGGTCTGAATCTTGTTAAAGAACAAAGTAAATAAATTTATAGATTTTGTATATATACATTTCCTCCGAATGTAATGGAAAAATAAAATATCAATATATTTCTAATAACCTAAATTTGATATATGTTGTTCAGTGATTCATTTAGAATTTTGGGCTTATGGGTCCTGGTTTGTTTGTTTTTGTTGCTTTACGTCCCATGTCAACAGCTATGGTCATTGCGGGACGGTCAGTTCACTTAACCACACTTTTTCCTGGGCAGGCTTGAGCAAGCGGTTAACCAGTAATTTGTGCACATACTTTCGCTTGTAACTGATAACAACCCTTCTTGAATAAATCAGCGGAAGGGAGGAGAATGACCGTAGAAATTATTTCATGATCAATCTCCACGAAAGTATGGTACCGGGCCGGGATCGAACTCGCGACCCCTGGATCTGCAGTCAGACACGCATCTGTAGCCAGACACGTTACCGACTGCGCTACGCGGCCTGGTCTTATGGGTCCTGGGACTCGCTATTTTAAATATCACTGAGTCCCAACTGCAAACTTATGAGTCCAAAACGCTATTTTTAATAACAAGTCTGCAATACTATTGCATCCCGGGACTCACCGGGACGCGCTGAAATAAAAACTTATGCACAAAAGATGCAGGATGCGCAGGTAACAAAATCACTGATGTTGTTGTTGTCAGCGATTTTGTTACCTTAGCATCCTGCATCTTTTGCGCATGCGGCATAATTTTGTCTCTGGGATGCAAAGTTTTTATTTCAGGTAGCTCCAGGATACAATCGTATTGCAGACTTGTCATTAAAAATAGTGTTCTGGACTCATAAGTTTGCAGGTAACTCATTGACAGATTTATGGTGGGCCTGGGTCATTGTCCCATGATTTCTAAATATGGCCTCTATGGCAAATAGTGTGGACCCAGATCAGACTGTTCCTATAGGAGCAGTCTGTTCTGGGTCCACGCTGTTTGCTTGTATACTTAATTCGTCAGTAATGTTAGGCAATTATTTGCAGCAGACGACTTCAGCAGACGACATTTTCAGATGCATTTTTTTCTTGGCGCTTTAAGGGTAAGATACATACATGTAGTCAAGTCCATGCAAAAGTTGTAAAAATATTCCGATATCTTCTTTCAAGTTTGATCGATTACTAATCGGCTATAACTTTCATCACTTTCCAAGGCAGTGGGCCAAGTGGACCCATCCTTTTAAGTTGTGAAAAAAATCTCACCTTAATAAAAATATTCTTCATACGACCTCCACAATACAGAAAGTACATGTAGGTAGTCAATACAGTAAATCATGTCTTAAGCAGCCACTCAAAAAAGACAAAACAAAGATCTTAATAACAAATGGTAGCTTAATGAAGGTCAAAAGTATTGCAGAATGCTCCAAGGGGAGCATTCTGCAATACTTTTGACCTGCATTAAGCGATAATAGGTCATCTTTTTGGAGTGGCCCCTTAAGACAGGGTTTACTGTATAATCAGCAGTCAATATACATATATGCATACAAGTGTCTGTGTCAGTGTGTAGGTAAAGTATACTACCCAAATGTCAACAGTGCTTAGTTTGATATTCTTGGGCCCATCATTTTAGAAAATGACCCACCATTTTTTTTTGCTCCATGGGTCACTTTGGCCCACCAATCTTGGAAAAAATATGAAGCCCTGCATCGATATGGGAAACAGCGAGTCCCAGGACCCCTAAGCCCAAAATTTGAAATGAATCACTGTGTTGTTCATTCTTTTCCCCTGATTAAGTGTGCATGTTTTTTTTATAAGAATTTGACAATTAATCAATTAGTATCGGTCTCAGGGTTGATGAGCTTGTGCAGACTTATCAGTTGAGTAGGTAAAAATTACAGGCATCATGACTACCTGATTGTCAGTCATTACTCAGCTTGCCTGTCAGCTTGTGCATTAAGTTTTCTGATGTGTATTTAAACCAGGCAAACTCATGGGTCCTTATCATTCAGTTTGAATATACGTTAGTGTTTTTCATTATGGAAAGTATGTGTATTGTGTGTTCAAAAGAAGTGTGACAGTCGCAGTATGCTTTAAGTGCCAACAGCAGTCATATAATGCATAAATGTGTGGCACAATATATTTAGGTCGCAAATAACTCAATCAAGACACATTCTGATCAATGATTATCCCTAACTGTACAAGAAACTATTTTCAGTCTGTTGTAGTACAACAGATAACAACAAATAACATTAGCTACAAGAGCTATTTTCCGACATAACAGATGTAAAATAACATGTAAAAGCAGCTGTAAAAAGAGACATTGGTTATCACATATATGAGTAGATACCTACATATAAATTAGTATAAAACTTTGGAAAAAGGATTCTGATTGTGCATTGCATGCATAAATCACAATAAAATATCTATAAGCACATACATATTTACAGATCCAGTTATAGATACATAAAGTTAAGATTTGAAATTTTACGATGCACTGCCAAATATCTAAAGGTAAATGTCACTTTCCCTTAAATGTCAAAATCAGACAAAGAACACTGCATCTAATGTGAAAGTATATTCTTAAAGATGATAGGATCCTTAAGATGGAGGATGCTAGGGGCCCTATTTGCAAAAAAGCGAAGGACAACGAAGACTGCCTGATTAGGTTCCCCGTTGCACATCCAAAAAATCCGACATCTAGCATGCTGCATACAATATGATGTTTTGTTTCATGCTTCCCATACATTTAGGTTTTTAAAACTATGAACTTCAATTATTAATTAAGACACGTCTGTAAACTACTATTTTCACTATTCATAAGGTAGGGCTGATATCACAGCTGCCATATTGTTTCATTTGCGAGGTGAAAACTCGGAGCACCTTGGTTTTAACTGCAGGATTTAATCATAATTAAAAAATTTGATTGACAATATTTAAAAAATTAGCTGAGAAAAGCCTCAAGCAATGTGAATATGTTTTAGTATGCAACTTTTTGCTATGATTATTTTATGTGGTTTGTATGAGAAAATATTTATTGGGTAATATTTCAGCTGAAAGTTGGCATTTTCAACGATTAAGACTGAAGCAAGTACATCCAACTAGTGGCGCTAGGTGGCACATTAGATAACTGTTTGTGGTTTCTTTTACCAAAATAGTTCTTTGCCGACCTTATGAATATTAAATAGTGAATAGTACTGAATACCAATAGGAACTTTTATCGTGACGTACTTCCGGTTCTATACAAATAGATTTGGGATATACTGACCGCCAACTGTGTTATGTAGATATAGGGAAAACAGTAGTATTTCATATACCTACCCACTGTTTTTAAATTTCCCTTGTTAAAATGTGCTATACTTTTATACAAATGTGTGCTGTAAGACATCTAATTATAAATCAGATAATAATTAACATGTCTTGAGATAATTTGTCAATCGTTGTGTTTGAAATGATTAAAACCTGTGCGAAAAACTTAATTGAAGTCTGAAGATAAAAAGGAATTTACCTAAATGAATTTGCAGAGATATTTGATAATGAACACTGCTTTGCCAGAACGCACTTCATTTATTTTTCTTTAACAAGCATTTGCTATCAATTGATAAGGGTATTAATCATTCGTTTATGTAGGGGCATTTTGACACTTCAAATGAAAAGTCTCAACAACTGTATTTTATTGGTAAAGATTCTAAAGAACTTACAAATAGAATTATTTTTAAACGAGTTACATCATTTAACCCCTAGGGACCGCAAAATGTGTCTTTGTCAAACAGTGAAGACCCAGATGAAATGCCGTATAATGTGGCATTTCATCAAGGTCTGCGCTGTTTGCGCAGACAAAAATGATCTTAAGAAGATATACAATATTTTTCGGACATTACTACCCTCGACCCCTCGAATTATACAATGAACCTTCCAAGGTTTGTTGCATGAAATTAGAAAAAAGAAACCAATAATAAAGGGTTAGTATTGTATTGTATACCCGACAAAAAAAGAAACGCACCACTATAATTTTCCCATTAAGATTTCCTTTTAATACGAAAATGTTAATTGTCATGAAATATTCATTTCTGATCAAATTTTACTAAAACTTTAATGTGACGTAGATGAGTGTCTGTACTTTCCCTGTGTAGGCACAATACACATCAAGGCGAAGGGTAAAGGAGTTTTGGAAGCGTTAATTCAACGCTACTATCTACATGAAATTCCGAATATGGTTTACATTAGCAAAGAATGAAAACGATATGTTGTCATTATGTGAGACAACCAATGTGTTTATTGATGCTTTTTTGTTATTCCAAAATCCATTTTTATCAGTTAGGATCATTTTAATTGATTAAAACAATGTTTAAATCTTTGAATGTTTGTAAGGTCTATCTCCAGTGTGGAATCTTTATCCAAAGGGTAGTCACAATACATTAGCTACCTAGCCTTCAATTATCGCGAATGATTCATTTAAAGATAGAATTTGCAAAGAATAAGTGTCTGGGTACAATTTGGTCTACTGAGATGAATCTAATTGCTTGAACTTATCCAGTAAGAGAGCATTATAAAAACGCTTATTTCCTGTGACTTTACGATTTGACCCCCACTTGGTTCATGACCATTTTTCTTTAACACCATTTCGAAGCCTGCTTGCACAAGGCGTGTGACGCAGCAGGACCTGGCATACCTTTGCACTGATATAAACTAAATTGGCCTATCCTTTGTGATCTTCCTGAGAGATGAACAGTTCTAAGTGGTGCGTTTTTTTTTGTTGGGTATATGTACAAAATTTCACCATGTCCGCGCCATGTAGGAATTAATCTTTTCTGTATTAAAGGCATTAAAAAAAGCCTGATGCTTTTTTTTTCGAAAATATTAGCATGTTTGGTATCAAATTTTACTGAGCTAGACAATTTTTCAATTTATTGGCATGGATTTCATTAAATTACCGAATAGAATGTAACTGATAAAGAACAAATATACTCTGACCCAATATACTGGGTCCGAGAAATATACAATGACATTCTAATGTCAGACATGTAAAAATGTGTGAAATGACCACAGAGCCGAACATGTCCGCATCTTTTGATGAACTCCAGTTAATCAACAGCTAGATGGTGAAAATCAAACTTTGTGAACATTGGAGTTATTCCTATCGGACAAAATAAACATAAGTCATCTATTTTACTGTCAATGACTTGGACCGGTTCTGAGATGATATGGTGTGTTAGAGAGACTTGGAAGAGAGAGAGAATAAAAACTGGCAGACAAATAGATGGATTCAATCTTTCTTATCATTTAATTGCTTTAATAAACCAAATTTTTACATGTTAAAAAGTTTTTATGGGGTTTATAGGCAGAAAATATCAGTTTTCTGTCCGACACTTCTGCACTTCCTGTGGCCTCATAATTTGCCTTTTAAATGAATAAACGTTTGTTTTTCAGAACCTTTATTTATCGGAAAGATGTAATTTGAATGTATATCAAACCATATCAAAACCAGTTTTGAAATGAATTTGGCTATAAAACCCCTTTTTTCCTCAAAACATTAACCTACATTTAACACAGATTCAATACAGCTGACCGGTGCGTTGACGGCCAATGATATGGGCATGCGCGAAAATGTCAGTTTGGGAATTCCTAATAGCTCCTATCATAATTGGGTCTGTTTCAGATAATTGGAAAAAATAATGGACATCACTTTTTTTTCAAATATTTACAGAACGGATTGAATTAATTAATTAATTATGGCATCATTAGGCCAGAATTTTTTTATTAGTTGGTTTACAGGAATTTTTTTTTCAGACCTAGGGTCGGGGGGACGAAAAAAATAAATAAAAAAAAAACTCTGAAAATGACCAGTTGACTGGTCATTTTCAGAGTTTTTTTTTCTTAAGAGCTTTTTTTTTTCTTTAATATCTCCAGAAAAACAGTAAAACTAGTAAGGTAGTTTTTAAATATTTCATCATTTTCCTAAAAAAAAACGGACAGGACAGGACAATCACTTTTAACAGTGTCATTCTCAAAAATGCACAGACAGAACCTCAAAAAAAATATTTTTTTCAACCAAACAAATAATATTCTAGAGTCAGCGGATAAAATAATTTTTTTTTTTTAGAAATTAAATTTTTTTTTCCTACTTTTCGGAAAATTACAGTAGGAGGGTTCCTAAATCAACTAATAAAAAAATTCTGGCCTTATTCAGTTCTTGCTCCATAACTATATTAGAGATAAAATCTTTTCTTTTCTCTCAGTGGTTCAGAAGCATTAATATTTTTTGTCTAAAATGTCATGACTTTTAAGCTTCCTTCTAAGAGAGTTCCGTATTATAGCATGTCAAAACTGTAAGCAATTCCTAATTTCTGTAATCAGTCTCTCATGCTGTGGTCATAATATGGAACTAAAATAGTGTACCTTGATTATTGAGCGGTTAAAATATGTTTTTTATTGTTTTTGGAAGAAAAAATCATATTTAAAAAAGTCGGTTGTGGACGATATGCTGTCGGTCAATAAAAACGTAGATTTCCAAATCTAAAATTTAAGTTGATCAACCCTTTATTTGACAGTTTCAACCATTTAATTTGAGCTAGGAATCTTCAATTCCTGTTTTAATGTTGGTAACCTAATAAACCGACATCGCAGATGAAAAAAATTAGCACAATTTTGAAGTGAATGATGCGTGTCGGTCCATTTCATAACGCCGGTAAAGTACCGAAATACAGCACTAATGAGTTGCTTATCGTGGTTATTTTCACTGTGGAAGTATTTACTTCAACACCGCGTTGCTTAATACGTCATCGTTATATGTGTAGGTGTTACCATAAAGCGGTAATTGGGAAAACCAAAACGTCGGTCCAAGTTTATTTTCCGCATAACAGACGTCACGGATGAACAATTCTTAACAATTAAAAATCCATAATTAGAAAAGTATAATAATAATTAGGGTTTGATTACATCGCGGACATGTTTTGAGTATAATTATTGTCTAGAGAGTGTGTTTAATCCGTCGCAATTAGACATTTTGGGCGATCAATAATTGTCCGTAATGGGTTGACAGTTATACGACCATAACGTTTGACATGACCGATTGTGAATCGGCAAGTTAACATAACTCCCAAACAGGATATGAGAGTCGGACAATGAAAATAGCATTTCTTTTAAATCTGTCATGCTTTTTCTGTCGGTGTTTTTCTTTCCTGTGTTTTCAGTCTGAAAGAAATTTAGCTGGCTGTGCTGAAAAAGGCATAATATCAGCCTACTATTCACATGTCAAATTGTTATGGACGTACAGTCTCAGACATGTCAAACTGTCCAAACTAACACCCATAAAATATTGATCATATAATGTCCTTGATCTTTTCAAGAAAACAATGCGTGTCAAAGCTTAGCCTTCAGTTTGAAGAGGAAGGTAACTAGCAGTGCCCATTTTGAACATGTTGTACATGACAGAAATTTGAAGCGTGACAGAAACAGTAACGCCAGTCACATGGAAAAAGAAACTCAACAAATGGCAAACTTAAAGCCCTACCTTCAATACAATTACTTTTGTAGATAAAATGACCACAAATCTTTCGTTTTATGTCTGACTTCCTACATAAGGGTCAGTAGAAATGTCATAAAATCAATTCAGAAAAATGTCAAAATAACGCCTGTCACATTTACAGGGTTATAAACTTTTATGAATATTTTCAAAAATACTGTGCGAACTATCTTTTGAGTGCATTTAATAGCAAGATGAACAATAATAGTATCTAAAAACCAACAAAAGACTGCCTAAATATGAATCAGATTTTTTTCAGTGTGACGCCGGTTATTGTTTCCAATTATCTGAAACAGGCCTATTTATCAGTTACTGGTCAATTGACTTTGAACAAAAGTGTTGCCGAATCTGTTGCTGTATTGTCTCAAAAACAGTGTCGCCGAATAGTTCTGTTGCCGAGTTGCCTTGATTCCCTTTGACTCAAGGAGTTTAAAACACCGAGTTATTTCCCTCGCTAGACTAATCAGTTATCATGGCATGATGCAGGAGCAAGATGTCTCACCAATAAATCTTAAGTCAAATAAGTTACCGATGACGATGATTTTTATCTCCTTAAATAAAGATTACCCTCTGTCATATGACCGTTCCTAATGTTTTGACAGTTTACAAAGTGAAAGTAGAGTGGTGGGGTACGGAAACTACTTCATATTTCATCGTTTTATTCGGTTAACGATTAAATGACAACACTAACATAATACGTGATGCATATCTCAATTCAATGCTTACATATGTGTTATGTGTAAGCTTCGCTACAATGTCGAAGTTCAGCAAAAATCACATATTCTTGTGAAAAATTAGCATTTGCCGAGTTGTTACTTTCACTTCCTGTCAATGTGGCGCATGCGCTATACAACTCCCACTTCTCGCAAACCTAACGTTTCTCACGAGATTTAAGAGCGCACTTGGCAACAAAAGCGTCCCATGAGACGATCATATTTGTTCCTGTTATGACATGGATATTTTTTAAATGTAAGTTTTATTTCCTCAGATTTAATGACACCTGAAGTCAAAAAGCTTGTTGGTTAGCATGCAGAATTGTTGTTATGACAGAGGGTCTTTGTAAGTTTCCATTCTTCTGTGTGTCTTTTAAAAAACAAGAATAAAGTTGACTTCTGAACTTTTAATTGATCTAATTGATTTTAATTGATCCACACCTGTCAGCCATTTCAAACCAATCGAAAATTAGCAGACATCCTCAAAGTTATTTAACGACATACGTCTTTAAGCCGGACTGATCCGGTGTTTGTTAAGGCTAAGTAACTTAGTTGTATGACTTGGCTTAAGGATTTTTTGCCTGTTTAATATTGGCGAGGGGTCTTAATTTGGGGAAATCTATCGTTGAGAAAACGTGTACATCAATAAATAATTGACATCATCAATAATTGATCTTGAAACATGATAAGGTCTGTATTAAACACGTACCGGTCTAAACTGAGAAAACTTTGCATTTCTTCTTGCGTATGACAGGTGCTTGCTTAATAAATAGGCCTACTGATGGCATATACCGTCAATTAAACTTGATAAATTTGTATAAGACCAAGTTGAGAGATAAAGCCCCGTTCTCACTGTCCCGGTTTAAGGTGCCGGTTCATCCCGGTTTCATGATCCGGGATGAACCGTGATGAATCGTGGCGGCACCGTGGACAACCGTGGAGATCCGGGATGAACCGTATTGAACCGGCTCATGTCCCCGGTTGTTTTACAATGTTTTAAAACAATCGGGACTCACCGGGAGTAACCGGGAAGGCTGTCAAATACCGTGATAAACCGGGATGACGCCGGGAGCAACCGTGTCTCCACCGGGACAACGTCGGGGCGATACCGGTGCAATCCGGGAACATCCTTGTCGCCACCGTGATAAACCGTGCGCTTCCACTGCCTATGTATATGTAATAAAATGCAAAATAAAAATGAAAAGTCACCCCTGCTGCCCCTAAAATGAAAGTGGATTCATCCAAATGATAAGGATGGGAAAGTCCATTCGTCACCAGTTGGTTAAATTGTCAGCAGTATAAATGTGCTCATTTACAAAGCTTATGAATAAATGCACTTATAGTTCCTGAAGAGTCAAGCATATATGAGCCGCGACATGAGATTTCCAACAATGTGGTAGGCCTCAGACCAGCCTGCTCATAGGTGCAGTCTGATCAGAGCCTTTGCTAGTCGCTTGATCATTCTATGACTGTTAAGCTACTGATCGAAAAGCTTTAAAGCTTAATTGGGGACTGCACAGGCTTGTCTTGAGTCTGCACTTCTCAAAATATCATACTGTTGGAAATCACATGCCCCGCTCATAGTGTTTATATATTTTTACGAAAAAGCAAGACAATCTGGGTCTAGAATTACAATGCATTCTTAAAGTTAAGGAGTACTTTAGTTACGTATTGAATTTTCAGGATGCGAAAAATAACGTTTCCAAACTGATTAAAATCAAAATAGTTTCATTTTTCGGTAGATCACAATGATATCTTTGACCACGAGTACTGCATCGGTCCTAGCAATTTATTAAGTATTTAATATACATGTTGAAATATTAATACTTAAATTAAGTCTTCCCGGACTTTAAGGAGGCATTGTAATTCTGGGCCCAGGGCCCGAAATTACAATGCTTCCTTTAAGTTAAGGAAGACTTAAGTTAAGTATTGATTTTTCGGGATGCGAAAAATACCATTTCAAACTGATTAAAATCAAAATAGTTTCATTTTTTCTGAAGATCACAATGATATCTTTGACCACAAGTACCGCATCGATCCAGGCAATTTATTTAGCATTTAATATAGTATGTTTAAAATTCAATACGTAACTTAAGTCTTCCATAACTTTAAGGAGGCATCGTAATTCCGGGCCCAGATCAACAACATTTAAACCTAGTCGTAAGAAAACAGGTCTGCTTCTGGTTATTTGTCATGCAAATGAGCTGCGAAGGCTATACTAGGCATTTGTTTTCGCTGCATAGATCATGATTCCTCGTAACTCGTATGTGGCTGTGCAGTCAAATTTGTGTCTGTTCGATGTTTTTTCTTTGAAGACATAACTGTTATGCGATAGGGACAGAAGAAAACTGATGTTACTCCATGTTTTATCCTGGTTTTATAGTGTAGAGTAGCACCGGGACGCAACCGTGGCCCCACCGGCATGTTGCCGTGGCGCAACCGTTAGTTACCGGGACATCACCGTAAACAACCTGGGTAACACCGGGGTATACAGGCACGAACCGTTGTGGCCCCACCGTGCTGCACCATAAGTGCTCCGTGGTGAACCGGGGATCAACCGGCGTCTTTCTTTCTCGAGCATACGGGACTTTAACGGACATCCAGGTATCTGCGATGCGCTGAAGCGGTAATAGGGAATTATAATGGAAGGTGTTAGTTTTTATACTATATCTTTTGAAATTATAAAAGCAGAATTCCTGTGCAAACAAATGTTTTACCTAAATATCTCACGATTATTCTGATATAATTTTTATGAATTTCCCTCTGCAAACTCGTCGTCCTTTTTGATGGTTTTTGATAGAACCCTAAGAATGATTAAATTATATAGTAAAACAGGCTTTTTTAGATCTGCTCATTGGTAGATATTCTGTCATAGTTATTAAAGTATTCAATATATTTTCTCTGTGCAAACGGGACACTATGCTCAGATCAATTGCAAACAAATTGGTATATTTTTTATACAATTAAAATAAAATTTGATGTAGCCTTTTGAATTTTTCCTGGTACAACCCCTACTACTTTTTCACAAGCTTCCCACCGATTACGGAGGTTTAATCTATTTTTAGCAACTGTATCCAAGGTAACAACAGGTATTTACCACACATACACTATAGTAATCGCGTGTCTATAACTTAGCTTTTTTGAAAGTTAAGCTTATTTATTTATTTATTTATTTATTTATTTATTTATTTATTTATTTATTTACATAGGTTTAAATAAACAAAAAAAAATTAGCGTAAAATTGTAAATATTATCTTACCAATCAGTTTTAACATATGCTTTGGGTGCTCAAAAGAACAGTCTCAGTGAGACGGTTCTTTTGAGTACCCACAACATATGTTCCAGTTGAGAAATAAGAAAATTAATTTTTGGTACGCACTCTTAAATGCTAAAGTCCTGATTTATTTATTTATTTATTTATTTATTTATTCTATAAAGTTGCATTTGATCAGGGTATGCACTGTTTGCATAAAGAACATTCTATTAAAATTTAAATAAAAATGAAAAATACCACGCAACTTAATACAAAATGGACTTGCCCTAATGCCAAGAGTGGGAAATTCTATTGACCTAAATTGGTTATGATTCTTCACTTGCTGGTGGCGATAATTTTGGTACAAATAGTTTGGATCCAGATCAGGCCCGAAAAAGCGTCGAACTGAACTGGATTCATACTGTTTGAGTGAGAAATTTTGACACTGTGTTGGTATTTCTGAAATGAAAGGCGAAAAAGGTTTTGAAATATTATTTCAAATGCCTATTTAAAAAGGAACCGATGGTATGCATTACTTGTTCTTGTTGAGGGACATAGAAAAAACAAACATTGCAGACCCAGATCAGACGCGACAGAACGTGGCCTCTGATCAGGGTCTCCGTGATTTCTTATAAAATCTTCTATTAAAATCTGAATAATATATATATATATATATATATATATATATATATATATATATATATACAGAGGGATATAGTGAATCAACTGAGCCGATAGATGCTGTAAATATTTTGCCTCTAGCGAGATTCGAACCCACGACCTCGGCAACACCGCCTAGCACTACACCAGACATCAACGCTACCAACTGCGCCACTGAGTCATCCCCAAAAAAGGATGTTCAGGAAGCGCTGATATTGATGACGACTGATGCAGTACACGTCGTATATTGGTTCTTTTTCAATGGGTGTCATCTATTTCGTTCGCAAGTGAAAGCCTGATGGATCCAAGGATACAAGTGAAATTAGATAAATATCAGAAGTGCGGAAATATAATTTCACAAACATCATTGCTTTCGAGCTACACAGGATCAGAAACTGATGCAGATTCAGACAGTAGATAAATACAGAGGGATATAGTGAATCAACTGAGCCGATAGATGCTGTAAATATTTTGCCTCTAGCGAGATTCGAACCCACGACCTCGGCAACACCGCCTAGCACTACACCAGACATCAACGCTACCAACTGCGCCACTGAGTCATCCCCAAAAAAGGATGTTCAGGAAGCGCTGATATTGATGACGACTGATGCAGTACACGTCGTATATTGGTTCTTTTTCAATGGGTGTCATCTATTTCGTTCGCAAGTGAAAGCCTGATGGATCCAAGGATACAAGTGAAATTAGATAAATATCAGAAGTGCGGAAATATAATTTCACAAACATCATTGCTTTCGAGCTACACAGGATCAGAAACTGATGCAGATTCAGACAGTAGATAAATACAGAGGGATATAGTGAATCAACTGAGCCGATAGATGCTGTAAATATTTTGCCTCTAGCGAGATTCGAACCCACGACCTCGGCAACACCGCCTAGCACTACACCAGACATCAACGCTACCAACTGCGCCACTGAGTCATCCCCAAAAAAGGATGTTCAGGAAGCGCTGATATTGATGACGACTGATGCAGTACACGTCGTATATTGGTTCTTTTTCAATGGGTGTCATCTATTTCGTTCGCAAGTGAAAGCCTGATGGATCCAAGGATACAAGTGAAATTAGATAAATATCAGAAGTGCGGAAATATAATTTCACAAACATCATTGCTTTCGAGCTACACAGGATCAGAAACTGATGCAGATTCAGACAGTAGATAAATACAGAGGGATATAGTGAATCAACTGAGCCGATAGATGCTGTAAATTTTTTGCCTCTAGCGAGATTCGAACCCACGACCTCGGCAACACCGCCTAGCACTACACCAGACATCAACGCTACCAACTGCGCCACTGAGTCATCCCCAAAAAAGGATGTTCAGGAAGCGCTGATATTGATGACGACTGATGCAGTACACGTCGTATATTGGTTCTTTTTCAATGGGTGTCATCTATTTCGTTCGCAAGTGAAAGCCTGATGGATCCAAGGATACAAGTGAAATTAGATAAATATCAGAAGTGCGGAAATATAATTTCACAAACATCATTGCTTTCGAGCTACACAGGATCAGAAACTGATGCAGATTCAGACAGTAGATAAATACAGAGGGATATAGTGAATCAACTGAGCCGATAGATGCTGTAAATATTTTGCCTCTAGCGAGATTCGAACCCACGACCTCGGCAACACCGCCTAGCACTACACCAGACATCAACGCTACCAACTGCGCCACTGAGTCATCCCCAAAAAAGGATGTTCAGGAAGCGCTGATATTGATGACGACTGATGCAGTACACGTCGTATATTGGTTCTTTTTCAATGGGTGTCATCTATTTCGTTCGCAAGTGAAAGCCTGATGGATCCAAGGATACAAGTGAAATTAGATAAATATCAGAAGTGCGGAAATATAATTTCACAAACATCATTGCTTTCGAGCTACACAGGATCAGAAACTGATGCAGATTCAGACAGTAGATAAATACAGAGGGATATAGTGAATCAACTGAGCCGATAGATGCTGTAAATATTTTGCCTCTAGCGAGATTCGAACCCACGACCTCGGCAACACCGCCTAGCACTACACCAGACATCAACGCTACCAACTGCGCCACTGAGTCATCCCCAAAAAAGGATGTTCAGGAAGCGCTGATATTGATGACGACTGATGCAGTACACGTCGTATATTGGTTCTTTTTCAATGGGTGTCATCTATTTCGTTCGCAAGTGAAAGCCTGATGGATCCAAGGATACAAGTGAAATTAGATAAATATCAGAAGTGCGGAAATATAATTTCACAAACATCATTGCTTTCGAGCTACACAGGATCAGAAACTGATGCAGATTCAGACAGTAGATAAATACAGAGGGATATAGTGAATCAACTGAGCCGATAGATGCTGTAAATATTTTGCCTCTAGCGAGATTCGAACCCACGACCTCGGCAACACCGCCTAGCACTACACCAGACATCAACGCTACCAACTGCGCCACTGAGTCATCCCCAAAAAAGGATGTTCAGGAAGCGCTGATATTGATGACGACTGATGCAGTACACGTCGTATATTGGTTCTTTTTCAATGGGTGTCATCTATTTCGTTCGCAAGTGAAAGCCTGATGGATCCAAGGATACAAGTGAAATTAGATAAATATCAGAAGTGCGGAAATATAATTTCACAAACATCATTGCTTTCGAGCTACACAGGATCAGAAACTGATGCAGATTCAGACAGTAGATAAATACAGAGGGATATAGTGAATCAACTGAGCCGATAGATGCTGTAAATATTTTGCCTCTAGCGAGATTCGAACCCACGACCTCGGCAACACCGCCTAGCACTACACCAGACATCAACGCTACCAACTGCGCCACTGAGTCATCCCCAAAAAAGGATGTTCAGGAAGCGCTGATATTGATGACGACTGATGCAGTACACGTCGTATATTGGTTCTTTTTCAATGGGTGTCATCTATTTCGTTCGCAAGTGAAAGCCTGATGGATCCAAGGATACAAGTGAAATTAGATAAATATCAGAAGTGCGGAAATATAATTTCACAAATTATATATATATATATATATATATATATATACCACCATGCAACCCTTGGTTCAAAAATGGACTGGTATAACTGATAAGAGTGGGAAAATCCATACGGCTAAAATTAGTAATAACCTGTATTTCTATTTCTTATAAATTATGAACGTACGGCATACATTGTGTATTACCAATAAACAAAGATTAACAGAGGACCCCATACAGTGTGGCTGCGTGAGGGGATTTTTATTGCATGCGTGTGTCTTCTGGTGATTATTTTTCCTAAACAAATGGACCCAGATCAGGCGCGACAAAATACGGAATTTTAATTGAATCCAAACAGATGGCGTATCTGAATATATTTTTTGAAAAAAGTATAATTAGATAAAAACCTAATTATTTTAAAATAATGCCAATGCTGCGTGTGCAGGCTAATGCTCTCTTATGGTACATGTATTAAAATATTTTAGCTTAATGAGTTTGATTAATTTGGATCTACACGGTTTTTCACTGGAGTGTTTAATCTGTTTTTTTTACAGCTTTGCATTGAATATCTGACTTTGGTTACGCTAGCATGGGTGTTCATCAGGGGCATCAACGCATGTGCGATAAGTTCCAACATGAGCATTTTATATTTCAGGGCCATTTGCCAGCGCAACAAGATAAATCTACAAATATTAACTACACCTGTAGACGTTGGATCTTTAACCGCTTTAAACTACTAAAAATAATTCAATATTCCATACAGTAAAGTCAGGATGGCCCATTGAATTTCTTGAGGGATCACATTTTATAATATACCTCTTTCTCTGAAGATCGATATTGTCATAGAAAACAGAGCAGACTCTGATAAAATGCCGCTTATGCGGCATTACATTTGGGTTTTCACTGTCAAAGTACTTCGTTGAATACGTCACCTACGTTAACATGGGCGTTTATGAGGGGCATTTTCGCGTGCGCGATCAGTACCAGCTTGTACAAGCATAAATAAAGCATGTGAACGTTGGATTTTAACCTTTTAAGATCAATTGAATGGTCCATAAAGTTTGAATCAGTCCGGACGGTCCATTTCATATATTGAGGGATGTCATAAAAGTATTATATTTCTTACTCTGAAGATCGAGTTTGTCGTAGAATACAGTGATGATCCTGATGAAATGCCGCTTGTGTAGTATTTCCTCTGGGTCTTCACTGTTTTTCATAGTCTGCGTTTACCTCAAAATGAACGAAATCTTTAATTGCGCTACAAATGCGTGTTATCAAAGGAATCGCTATATTTGACGCGTCGCATCTGTAAAATTGGCGTTGCACCTTTTACGCTAGTTGATTATATTGCGAACAAGGAGCAGTCTGATCCGGGTTCATTTTGTTTGCTTCTATGATAAAATAAGTCTAGTGTCCTTTATTGAGGATATTAGGGACCAAGATCAGATTGCCCCATTAGGTGCGGTCTGGTCTGGGCTCACCCGTGATAAGTTAGTCCGGTGGCCCATATTGCATACAGTGTGGGTCCTGATCAGACAACTCCCTAAGGAGCAGTCATTTGAGTACATACGAAATAAGCAGACGACATCCAAAAAAATATGCTTATCTTATGTAAGACTGCCATAAGCATTGGTGGTAAGGGTCCTTTATCATGGTATGGTACATGTTAAATCAGGTCGCTGAAACGTGTTCTGAGATCAGCCGATGCAGTCGATTGTAAGCTGTTGACCAGCGTAACTATTAATACAAGATGGTGAATGACATGCACATACTGATTTCTATCTAAAAATAAATGTTTATGAAGCAAACTTTCAGTTATACCACCAGATATCCAGACCCGGATAAGAGGCCACAGAATGCAGCGTTTAATCATGGTCTATTGTAGATATTTTATTTATAAGTTACTACGTCACGAGAAATATATCTTTGACTAATTTGAACAGGTTTAGCGTCCCTTTTGTGGGACATAGGTGAACAGCACAGACCCAGATCAGAGGCTATAGAATAATTTATCATAGCTTAGTACTGGTTCAACCCAGGAAGACTCGTCCCTATATAACTGAAAGATTGTTGATGGGACGTAAAGAATCAAATCAAACAAACAAGAGGCTATAGAATTCAGCGTTTAATCAGGGCCTTCACTGTTCACGCACACAAGGTCATCTATGATTTAATTAAATTGAATATCCTGATCGATGATCAGACTGCACTCGTGGTGTAAACTTATCTACGCGTCTGTTAACCCTTAAAATGCATTTGAAAATGTCGTCTGCTGAAGTCTTCTGCTGAGAATAATTGCCTAACATTACTGACGAATTAAGTATAGAAGCAAACAGCGTGGACCCAGAACAGGAGCAGTCTGATCTGGGTCCACACTGTTTGCCAAAAAGGTTCTTAAACATTTCAGCAGACGAGAAAAGCAGACGATTGTTGTTGCGATTGGAGCACTAAGGGTTAATAGCATGCAAGAAAAAGATTTTTTTTCTTACGACGTTAATCAAATTTATTATCAAATGTATTAAAATTACATTAATAAAATTGACGTTTGTTTCATTTTAAAGTTCAGCATACGCCGCTGAAGCACATTCTGGTCAGTATTCCATCCACACGAACAGAAACCCTTAATTGGCATACTATTCTAATGTAGTCTAAATAATTTCAATAAACTGTGAAAACCAGTCTAGTGGATAAAACGCCCGTAGCTATGGTTACTCCGTCGTCCGCTTAGAGATAAAATTAATACAGGTAATGTGAAATTGGTGCCTCCTGGCGGATTAAGATACGAACACGACAAACGGTCAGCTTGGACAAGTATTAGCTTTTCAAAAAAGCTGGCGGTCGTTTAGCCCTATCACTGTATGTATTATTGCACAATGCCAGTGCCGGACTGGGGGGAGGCTGGGGGCACGTGCCCCTACCCCCCACGAAGAGGCCGCGGTGAGTGTCCTAAAAAATTTTTCGCGCATTTATATATACGGTAATGGTTTGGTGGTGTTTGGGGTGGTTTGGGGTATTTCGAGGCAGTAGGTTTCCAAAAAAGAAATTTAGCGCATTATATGTACGGTGATGGTTTGGTGGTGTTTGGGGTGTTTTGGCGTGGTTTGGGGTGTTTTTGATAGGTTTGGGGTATTTCGAGGCCGTAGGTTTCCAAAAAAGAAATTTAGCGCATTATATGTACGGTGATGCTTTGGTGGGGTTTGGGGATGGTTTTGGAAGGTTATGGGTGTTTAAATGGACCGCACGACGGCTATGCTAACAGATCAAATTCGAAAACAAGTTTGCCTACAGATTCACGGACAGTTCTGCCTCGCGCTGTAGGTTAACCCACGATATTTGGTACCCCGCTCGTTGTTCGGCAGCGCATAAAAACTAGCCTGAGCACGGCATAATGGTTCGGTCAAAACCTGAATTTGATGTATTTTTAGCACAAAGTTTATATATACGGCCGGCCACGGCCGACCGCAAAAAGCAGATGTCCGTTAAAGTTCGACATGGACCGGGGCTATACCGGGGTAACGTCGGCAAGGTGAGAAGGCAATTTATTTGTTATGAAATGTGTCCCGGTGCATCACGGTATACCGGCTGCCCTGCATCGGGATGAACCGTGGCTACATCGGCACAGTGAGAATGGGGCTTAACCAGTATTCAGGGTTTGCGATACATGTAGTATGCTACTCAATTTTGCTTGCTTACCCACTAAGATTAGATACGTTTTGTTGTTTTTTAATTTGCATGTGGACTACAGTATAGGCATATTGGCTAACAGGTTTATCTTTTTTGCTAAAACTGAAAACAGTATGATAAAATATATTAAAGATCAAGTTTCAAGAAATCGAATAACATAGGCTCTTGGTACGGATGCACAGGCTGGTATCCTTCTTTGTCAAACATGCAGCGAAATAAGGTTTTCTAACCACACGGCCTAGTCATTATACTTATTCACAAGGCCTTATTTGGGAGGGCAGTGACTCTGTGGTAGAGTGCTTGACTCGAGGCCGAGGGGCCGAGGGTTCAAGCCTCACCGGCGTCACTGTGTTGTGCTTCTTAAGCAAGACACATTTATCCTAGCTTAGTCCTGTTTCAACCCAGGAAGACCCGTCCCTGTTTAATTGAAATATTGTTGATGGGACGTAAAGAATCAAATCAAACAAAAACAATGCCTTGTGGATCATTTATGTTTTTTTCTGTCTTGTGTGTGCTATGCATTTGTGCCCGTCTGTTTATATGTGCCTTGTGGTCACCTGCTGAGAAAGGACTGACCTCTTGGCTCTCGTTTGTGGTGTCTAACTGTGAGTTTGTTACTTTCCCATCGGTATCCTGGGTCAGGTGTGGTACTTGATTGTAATGATTCCTGATCTTTGCACCCTTACTTACTTTACATATCATTAGACTTGTGCAGTCTTTTCAATTATATTAATGGGTGCACAACAATTGCATAAAACAAGTATAACCCATCCCTCCTTTTATACACGTCTGAAAGCTATAACCATGTTTTTGGTTTTTTGTTTTTTTTTTGCTAAAACTGAAAACAGTATGATAAAATTGCCTGTGTTATCTAAGAGGATAATGGGCTTTTTTAAGTTTGAGCTTGGTAACGATGCGTGGGCCTCCTATATTGGTTGGATTGCACATTATTCCAATCTAATTTATCATGTAGGCTACTTTGAAACTTTAATACCACGAACATTGATACAATCAGCATACATTGTATTTTATGAACCTATGTCTCGAAATTGAGAAACTGGGAAAAGTTCTCCGTGATTTATGGGGTTGAGGATCGTAAAATGCATGGATTGCTCTTCGACAATGCATGATTAAATGCAAAAAACATCCACGAAGCATGGGCTATGTACCAGCACAGTTTATATTAGAAATATGCTATACATTTATAATTACATGTTATGTCGATACATTCATAACTTAAACATTGACATAGCTCGCATTACGCAGTTACGCAAGTGCGTACTAAATTAGTAACACACAAAGAAAGTCACCTAATGTGGAAAAAGTGAATTTCCGTACCATAAGGAACTGTTCATAAAGGAAAGAATTCGCTCCCTCTGCTTGATCTAGTGTTCTCCCTTTGATGTGCGTAATTTTTTCAGCGTTCTGGCTACGCCATATTTAAATTACCCTTTGCACGGTTATAATCCGCGATTTATGATGCTGATTGATCAGCGTGTTGCTTATATAGCACTAGCGAACGCTGTTTAACTTCTTTTTTCCCAATGGAAGGCCATCATACTGTTATAATTTTTGAAAACCTAGGCTCTGGCCATTATTTTTGCATTCAGACAACGGTCTTCAGTTTTCGCACTGATTTTAGGCTATATTTTTATGTTACTTGGATAATTTATGATCGTCTTTTATGTATTTTTCTAAGTAGAGCTCGGTTAATATAAACCCGAATTAATAAAGCCATCAACCACAGACAGCAATTAAGGTTTTAAAGATCCACTCAAACCCTACTTATATAGTAAAGATGGGGGTTCAAAGAGATTATGTTGTTTTTCTTATTCATGCCAAAACATATTGGCCTTGTCGAAAGAAACCCTGACTTCGTTGCATGTGAACAACAAAGGCGCAGACCAACCTGTGCACCTGCTTGTTCGGCGTCTTTGTTAGTCACAGGAAAGTAATATAACTGAACTTGCGACATTACATTTTAATAGTCTAGCTAGTCCCTGTAGCTGAGCAGGCTGTTTTGAACTTTACCTTATCGCAACCCCCCCCCCCCCCCCCCCCCCCCCCCGAAAGACAGGTTTTCTCGCGACATGGCCCATACGAGCCAGCCAATGAGAGATCATGATATAATGGTCCTTTTCACATGTGCATAAACTGGATACGTATATTAAGGACTTCTTTGGCAACCAGTGAAGACACAGATGAAATGCAGCATGATGCTGCATTTCATCATGCAGGGTCTGCACTGTTCGCTAAGATTAAATAAAACAACCTTCAGGGACAGAAATGCACCATACATTTGAAAAATCTACCTTTGACCCCTTAAAGTGCAAAATGGACAATCCCATACTTATTATATCAACATGTTTGGGAAAATCCATTAGAATACAAAGGGTTAAACGTTTATGCATATAGCTATTCAATGGGACTAGAAGTGTGGGTTATGGTCTAGGTCATCATATATGTCCCTACGTTGTGCATTCGATGTGGATGTGCTCGTTTTACATGTTATTCATTAGACGCTTTTTATGAGCACCCTCATAGGTAACTATAAATCATTTTTTTTGTGAAAACGGGTGTCAGTTCATACATTTGTTCTCTGTTCTGAATTCATTATATTCTCGAAAATTTACTTTGACTTAAGTTGGAGGTACGTTGATTCATCCATCTTTACAAGCGAAGTATTCGTTGGGATTTGCTTTTCAGATTAGTGAAAACGTTTGCGCAACCCTTGGTATAAGACACGATGTTATGCTAAAATTTTGAATTCTGCATGCATCTTCCGCGTTAGTCGTTACATGGCTTAACCCATGTCATGCATTACACTCATCCCTATTTTTTTTTATCCTGTTAATCTGTAATCTTACAGCAGTTCAGTTGTAAGCATGTAGTTTCAATCAGAGTGGAGCACAGTGTAGATACCGACCTGATGGCCTCGTCAGAAGCCGCAATGTTATGACAACAAAATTAAGTATAAGTTCTATAACCCCTTCACTTAAGGCAGTTTTGACTTAATAAAATGCTTTTCAGCGTTTAAAAATTACCAACTATCCGCTTTAATAATTTGTAGCAACAACTCAGTATGAGGGATCAATATATTGTCTTTGAGTTAAAACTAGTTTAAATGTTGCTTCGTGTATTTTGTTAGAGATAAGCGTGACTGAAAACTGAAAGGTTGTGTTTTCTTTACCATTAAATTTACAAACATAAGGGGACTTTAGTGAAAACGATTCGATGTAATTTAACAAAATAATGTCAGATTTTCACAACTTTCACAGAATCATAAGATACGTATATTGGGATACTTCCTTAAAAAATTCAAGAAATTTCACATATTCATCAAAGGATTATACGCTCTTCTATATCACTGGTATATGTTCGAAGCATTGAGTTTGTTAGTATACTAAGGTGACCCTCATTCAAAGGGATACAACTCGATAAGAATGCCGTATTTTTCTTTAAATCAGGTGCCAGTTTAAAGGTGACATATAGCCCTTTATAGAAACATATACCATTTTGTCGTAGCATATATGTGACGAAAGTTATGAATCTACTTGCATTCATATTTGAACAGCCCTCGTATGTGATAAGTACCTTAATCCAATAGGCTAGCCCAGTTGTAGTTGTTGTCCAATGGCCGATCCAGAAGGGGTTCAGGGGGTTCGCTCGAACCACAACCCCTGCCCCCAAGTTTTAAATACCCCATGAAAATGAAATAATTTGGTCTCACTGAAAATGAAATAAATTATTTCATTTTCATGGAATATTTAAGAAAAATGAGATAAAATGAGCGAAACCCTTTCCTCTACACATCTGAACCCCCTTTCAGAAATCCTGGATCCGCCCCTGTTGTTGTTGTTGTTGTTTGGTCACTTTTTAAAACAACACACTCCTTTAAATTGAAGGGCCGTCTAACTGGCAAACAAACAGTGCAGACATTGATACTATTCTTAGTTTAGCGTTTTTTTTTTTATCCACGTTCGTCGATTGTTAAGAGCGTTTTCGATTGCCGCCTATCGAAGCATTGACTTTTATTCAGATACTAAGATCACTTTGTACTTGTAATGACATTGTGAGCTTTGGTTTTGAGGCTTTTGAAGTGATATTAGGTCAGAACATCAAGCTGATTTCCTTGTTAGCGGCGACTTTTGTCTTCTGCTGATAACTTTTACAATCAGTTTGGGCCCAGATCAGGACCGGTAGAGCGTCAGTCCAAATCAGGATCCAAACCGTTTGACACTCTAATAAAATCCTGACAGAATTTTTTGATAAAGTTAATTTTGAAAAAGAGTCAGCAGACAACAAAAGCGGCATAAAAAATACCCAGCATGAAAAGAGTTAAAAGTCAATGCTTCGATAGGCGGCAATCGAAAACGCTCTAAACAATCGACGAACGTGGATAAAAAAATCGCTATAAACAGTGATTTCCATTTGTCGACAAATGGCAATCGAAAACTCTGTTCGTAACGGCTTTTAATCTACGTTCGTCGATAGTATTAACGTTTTCGATTGCCACATATCCGGCGTGTTTAACATACTGGCATGCGAACATAATCTGGTATCATTTCAAAGAGTTGTTGAATTCAATTTCATGAAAATGTTATTTTTAACTTTAAAGCTCCGACTGCCGGGCTTTAATGTCTTTAATACATGTGCAAATTGAAAAGAAAATCAATCCAGTTCCGGATTTCTTATTAAATGAATAGATCAATATGTATTTTGAGACTGTGTTTTCTAATTCCTCTATTTAAAAGGTCTTCCATAAATGCATGGATCAATACACACTTTCAAACCTGTAATATTTTAAAGCTCTATAATAAACTAAGTAAGTATATTCTAAAAGCCATACCATTTTAATAGATTTAAAGAAGAGATTAATTCCATAGCTTAAATAAGACCATGTTTTCTGGCAATATTCCTCTTAATTCTCCATGAATACATTGTTTATGGTGCTCAGTTGAAGCGTCTCGTTGAGACGATTCTAATGGTCTCGTTGAGACGATCCCAATGGGGACTCATAACATATTGTTTTTGTTGAAGAATTGAAAAAGAACAAGAAAATTGAAAGAACTCACTTATTTAGAGCAATGCCAAATCTGATCAAAGGCTTTAGACTGTTTACACTTTATCGGACATTTAAATAATGCACCATGCTGCGAGAAAAGCTGATTCAACACATTTTAAGGCACATACTAGCAGCAGTCTTATTAGCCTGGCATCAGTCTACTAAAATGCATATAATTACATTTACAATTTTATTTTAGCTAGGAAAAAATCATCTTATAAAAATTATATCCTCTGATAGTCAAATTTGGTGTCGAGCCTAGAATTACTCCACGAGTAACTTTCAAAATTGCTATCTTAGAGAGAATATCAGTTTAACTAGAAGAAATGACATAAGAGACTGGGGTCAGTCTACAGTCTTACAAATGTATTAGCGCCTTTGTTATTCGCTCTCTTGAAAAGTAATTTAGTCAACCTATAAAAAGAATAGCGCTCTTTTTGTGGGACATAGTCAAACAGTGCAGACCAAGATCAGATGCCACGTGCTGCAGATGCCACGTGCTGTGGCACCTGATCAAGGCCTCCACTGTTTGTTTACAGAATTCAAAAAAATGTTAAATACCACCAAACAACCCTTAAAATGGAAATGGATAGGCCCCTAGGTTATAAAACCTTCTTTTATGCTCAACTCAGCTGAGCACGAAATTTATCCTGCTCATAATTGTTAAAACTGTTGGCATTTTAACATTTATTAGCATGGTAATACAACATCTGAGACAATTAAAGCAAGACATTTTTCGTTTGATGGTATTTTAGTTTTTATGAGTAGTTGATATTTCGTGCTCAGTTGAGTTGAGCAGGAATCAAAGTTTTTTAACCTTGGCGTTTTCCTGGGTTCAACCTTTACTAAGCAAGGATAAATGTGTCTTGCTCAGGGACAGAACATCTAGAGGCGTGAAAGTTAATTGTGCTTATACTAGTCTATAGCTGAACCATATCCCAAATGAATAGTTTGATAGTCACAGCAGGCCGTTATAAGAGCACTTTCCCAGATAAATAAACATTTTTCGAGCCCTCCGTATACACACACCGAATAGGCGACAATCGAAAACGCTCTTAACAATCGACGAACGCAGATCAAATATCGTTAGCAACAGAAAACCCTATTTCTAGCGATTTTTGATCTACGCTCGTTTGATAGTATTACGATTTCGATTGCTGCCTATCCGGTGTGGTATACATCTGACATTTCAACTCTTACACCATAAAATTGCTTTTTCAGCATTATGTCTGTCAAATTTGGACCCATTGTGGCATTCAAAGAGGAAGGGTGGACTATAAAGACAAAACTAGCTTCTGTTTTACCACTTTCTCAATTGCCATCAAGCTGTGAACATCTACAGGAGCTCACGAGGCTTTATCTCTAATTTGATTTGCTTCCGGTAAAATAACAAGGAAATAATTGGCAACTCTTATATCAGTAGCGGACTATAAAGACAAAACTAGCTTCTGTTTTACCACTTTCTCAATTGCCATCAAGCTTTAACATCTACAGGAGCTCACAAGGCTTTATCTCTAATTTGATTTGCTTCCGGTAAAATAACAAGGAAATAATTGGCAACTCTTATATCAGTAGCGGACTATAAAGACAAAAACTAGATTCTGTTTTATCACTTTCTCAATTGCCATCAAGCTGTTAACATCTACAGGAGCTCACGAGGCTTGATCTCTAATTTGATTTGCTTCCGGTAAAATAACAAGGAAATAATTGGCAACTCTTATATCAGTAGCGGACTATAAAGACAAAACTATAATATGTTTTATCACTTTTTCAATTGCCATCAAGCTGTTAACATCTACAGGAGCTCACGAGGCTTGATCTTTAATTTGATTTGCTTCTGGTAAATACCTGGGAAATAATTGGCAACTTTTATCAGCTCAGTGACCATGCTGCATATCAGCTAAATAGGCCAGTGGTCTCATCTAATCTCATTTGCTTGGTGCAATTTACACAGGTTTCATAGCTTTTACATGTCCTGGTTGCGTCTTGTTTGTTTGTTTGATTAGATTCTTTACAACCCATCAACATATTTTAAAGTAAACAGGGGCGGGTCTTCCTGGGTTAAACCAGTACAAAGCTAGGATAAATGTGTTTTGCTCAAGGACCACAACGAAGTGACGCCGGTGAGGCTCGAACCCGCGGCCTCTCGGTCGCGAGTCAAGCACTCTACCACTGAGCCACTGCGCTCCCTGGCTGCTTCTTTAAACAGCTAAATTGAGCAATCACATGCTTTCATTTGTCAAAAGATATAGAATCATAAATTACACGTCATTACACCTGTTGCATACTATTCAAATTGCACTCAAGAAAACATTTACCATAGTAGCAAACACTATCCAAGTAAACACGTAAAATCGGGCCACCATCGGCCCGCCATCGAAACGCCATCTGAATGGCGATTCGTTGGCGGTCCCATATTGGCCTGAAATTAGTTGCTGGCTGATGTGATCCCTGATCAGACTTTTTTTAAGGGAACAGTTTGGTCTGATTCCATATTGGTTGCATATAATCAAATAGCACCCAAAACTCTCCTGAGGGAGCACTCTAAAACGGGTCCATATTGTTTGCAATTTAGGCTGCCAAAGTGTGTAAGCGGATGAAAGAGCAGACGACAATTGTCGTGAATGACTAGAAACGGGTATAACTGATCGCAGAAAGTACCAATGTACTGTCGATTCAAAGATGCATTATAATAGGACTTATACCTGTTTCAATGCAAAATAGTATAGTGACTATACTATTTGCATTGAAACAGGTAAATAACGGTAAATATTTCACTGCAGGTAATGGCAGTGTATGATATATTCCTGTATAAAATACCCATTACCTGAATCAGTTTATATTTTTGCTTACAACGATTCTCATCTATCTTTGAATCGACAGTAGCACAGCACGGTTCAATATAAACTTGTATTGAAGAGTTTTTCACATCTAATGGTTGTTTATTGACTTTCATGTATTGACAGCCGGTCGACCATAAACCTGGTTTGAATTTCACTATTGAAAAAATCTGGATTTGACCTGGGATTATTGAAAATGATACATACATGCTAAAAGATTTTTATTAACATAAGCCTTTGGTATACATTGCTGCTAGCTTCCGGACAAAAGGGTAAACATTTCGTAAATTATTTTTCTTATTTTTCAACCAGAACGTATGTTGTGGGTATTCAAAAGAACCAAATGCATTGGTGAATATAGTCTGGCCGATGAAAATAATATTGTACTTTTTAAATCCTTTGTTTGCTTATATGCTTCTATTTTGGTTCATGTAAGAATTTACATATATATCAAAACTTTCATTGATTATCAATAGAGATCCAAATGATCTTATCAGGATCTTCACTGTAAGCCCATGAGCTGATTGAGATGTCGGTACCATCCGAGCTGAACAGATCCCCTCATGCTTTTTGATAAGAAGAACATGTAAAGGCTCAGAAAAAAAATGGGGGACGTCTCTGAGTGGTAGCTTTATGGTCTAAATCCTAGTGTAAACTATGATACCCCTCCCCCCCCCAAAAAAAAAAAATAAATAAATATATATATATATATATATATATATATATATATATATAGATATAGATATATATATATATATATATATATATATATATATATATATATATATATATATATATATATATATATATATATATATATATATATATATATATATATATATATATATATATATATATATATATATATATCAAACTTTCATGGAACAGAAATGAATATAAAAACTGTTAATATGTAAACAAATGATAGTGTCGATATATAAAAAATAATCATATAAAAACACTTTTTATAAATGTTTGAATTTAAGAAGGTGTCTGTAAGATATTTACGCTACATTTTAAAAAGCTCTACCAAAATTAGTGAAAACTATTTGCATTGTTTTTCCTTGTTAATGCAGCACGGAACAAAAGCAGTTCATTTTATATTGATCAGGTAGCAAACTTAATGTACTTTCCATATATACAATTGGACTTACTGTATCTAATATACTATTTGATTTATGGCCTGTTGAAGAGACCTACCCCTATACGAAAATTTTTGCAAACACGGATATTCATTAGCTGTAATCCACTCATCTATGCAAAAGTGATAAAATGAGGAAGTTACTATCACTTAATTTGATTAAACATAACTGAAAGACATATAATGAGGGTTAATTGTAAAAATATCAAAAAAAAAATATGCTTAACTCTAATGGTAACGTTAATTACATATATGTAAATTATAGGCCCATACTTCTGTTTCCCCTATCCTATTGTGCTGTTATTGTCAAATGAGTCAAATAGCTGCAATTACAACACATAATTGATAGTCAAACGGTAAATATAAATCATAATAGCAGATGTGTGATCTGAATTCAAACAAATAATGCAGTAATTGGATATAAGTGTCTGTTTATGTTTATAGCAAAGAAGCTTCCTTTAAAATGATTGTCGCAGAGTTTGAATTCTTTAAAAAGGCTGTTCCTTGTGACAAAATAATGAATCAATATTTGCCTTTTGGACTGAAGACCATTCTACTAGTGGCCATAAGGTAAAATATAAAACATAATGCTAAACAAATATACATACATAAAATTCAGACATCCTGATATGACAAATAATAATAATATGCCACAGTTCAGCCAATTTCAGCTAGGTCTTCTGATTGCATCAAATCAGGGTAGCTTTAACAATCAGCTAACATCATCTGGGTGTAAAGAATACTAATTTTTGTAATTTCATGCATTTTCTTCGTCATCATAATCACTTTCATCTTCATCCGTTGTACCATCTTCACTGTCTTCAAAGTCGTCGTCAATCATATGTCTTACATGCTGGCAAACATTTCAATGCATTAGCAACACACTGGTATTCAGGGGCTTTGCACACTCTACTGCATTTACATGCAATCAGCTCCATCACGACTGGTGGGGCAGGTAAACCCTGCATCCAGTCAATTACTTTTTGTTCATTCTCTACTACCCATCCATGTCCTTCTGGGCTTGGATGTCCATTTCTTGTTCTAAACACATTTTCCATAAGCTTGCTTGTAGCAGACATATAAGGATATCTTGACAAGGTGGAAGTTGCCTAGAATCTACATGACCCTCAAATAACTGGTATCTCAAGTCATTCATATTGCAAAGAAAGGTCTGTGAAGCATACTTTTTGCACACAGACTCTTGCAACAATGTAAATAATTCCTTCGACAGAACCCAAGCCTTACCCAATCCTTCCATGACCTTCCATGGCCTTCTGCAGTCTCCCCCACCCTTCATAATAAGCATTAGATCACTGACTTTTATCAGACCACTAAATGTGCTGATTAAGTCGCAGCCAGTGAATGCATAAAGTCCTTATAAAGCTTCACAAGTTTCTTCACCAAGAGACTGCCCACTTTGCTAATGTCAATGTGAGGGAGTCTGTTTTTTGTTCCCCATCGGATATACACATTGCCACTTATCTGATGGAATACTGAAAGGCAAATGATAAACACGCCTGTGTCTTCTGTCACAATAACCATGGATCTATAGTTACTGGAAGCATGTTTGGTGTGAAGCAGCATGCATATGTCAGCGTCTTTTTGGGAGGTAGTAAGTTCATCAACGACCTCTGAGCTATCTTTTGTAACTTTGAAACACTGTTTCCCACGTGTAATGAAGAGTAGTTTGCTGCTGAGTTTCTCTGGGTATGGATCATTTCTCAATGCTTGGCAATGACATTTGATTTGGGCAGTTTTACTGGCTGAATTTCTCAGCAGTCTCTTCCACTGTATTTCTACTGACCAGCATTAATATTACCATGGGCTTAGCCGGTAGCTTCTCCCCTGCCCTCACGCTCTGCTGTTTCGATTGAGTTGTCAACACAATGTCTATTCTGCTACTGGCGTTTCCTGACTGGATTTCTATCATGAATATGCTCTCGACAATGTCCCAAAATGTCCTTTTGTCGCCACTTATCTTATTTACCAAGGTCATATCATCTATAATGCATGCTGATGGTAATGGAATAGATTCGGCTGGTGCTACCCTAATTTCAATATGTCGTGCTAGAGATGATTTGTTTGTTTTCTTGAGAGTACCATCACATTTAGATAATGGCCAAGGTAATGGGCCTAAAAGAAGCTACAAAAGGCCCAAGTTCCCTCATATCCAGATTACGACTTCTTGTATCCAAAACAATATTTCCAAACAGCTCTTACACTATAAGGAAATTCTCGCTATTTATTAGACGACCCTCGTAGCAAAAATGATCACTCAGTGGTTTACTGATGTTGGTAAATCATGACATAGTCACTATTTTTAACATGACAAATTGGTCTTTTAACGAGTATTCACGAAATGAACATTCTTGCCAAAATTTCTGAATTTACAGTTTGTTCTTCTCTGTATTTTCAGAACGTGAACAATGGATAGTACGCAGGAAGCAGAGGACGTAAGAGAAGAGTTCTCTCCCATTCACGAGGAAGTAGACATTACCGGAAATGTTTACGCCGATGGGAAGAAGATGGTCCTTGACCTTAATGGACAAGGTTTCTTCCAAGTTCCAAAAGCAGCATTTGAGCTCGTATCTCTCAACACCCTACTTCTGGTAGAAAACATACTGACAGAGGTTCCAAGCGAGCTGATGGGCTTAGAGAATCTAGAAATTTTGGTTCTATCCAACAACAAACTTACACATTTGAACACTAGCCTGTTTACTCTGTCTAAACTTCAGATCTTGGATATTTCAAACAATGAAATTGAAGCGCTTCCTATTGACATAACTGGACTTCCTGTGCTAAAGCAGCTGGTGGCCAATGGAAACCGTCTGTCAGCGATACCTCCACAGATTGGGCATCTAATGGAATTACGTGGGCTGTATCTCAATGAGAATAGGATTAAATCAATTCCAGATGAAATTTCGAATCTACAGAACCTTGAAGTTCTTGCTGTAGAAAGGAACAACCTAGACTTTCTAAATCCAGAAGTGTGTAGAATAGAGGAACTGAAACGGCTAGGTCTCTCTGGAAATCATATAACAAATCTACCCAGAGAAATTGAAAATTTACTTTATCTAGAACAACTGCTACTTGACGACAACGATTTTGAATTCATCCCAGTTCAAGTGTTCTGGTTGGACTCTCTGCAAGAGTTAGCTCTTTCTGGCAACCAGATCAAATCTATTCAGCCAGAAGTAGGGAACTTGGTGAACTTGACAGTTTTAGGATTAAATGGGAACCAAATAGAGTATCTACCAAAGGAGTTTTGCAACCTTACATCACTAGAAGTGATCGGACTGGAGAGTAATCAGCTAAAAGAGATTCCTCAAAACATTTCTAACCTTAGTGAACTTAAAGAAGTGTACTTTGGAAGTAATTGTATAAAGAGTGTTCCTGAAGATCTATTCTGGTGTTCAAACATAGAAGTACTTAGTTTATTGAAAAACAATATATCTCAACTTCCTGTGGAAGTAGAAAACATGCGACACATGCACACATTTGTTCTCTCAGACAATAAATTCACAGCTCTACCAGACGCGATTGGATCTTTGATGGAACTTCGGTTATTCTCAGTAGATGGTAACGGACTTACTGATGTACCAGGGAATTTTGGCGAGCTTCATAAACTAAGACAACTAAACATGAGCAGAAATAAATTAGAAAAGTTCCCTTTACCAATCTGCGAAATTAAAAGTCTTGAAGTGCTAGATATGCAACAGAATGGGATAGGGGAAGTTCCACCTGAAATAGGTCACTTGGAGAGACTTGCTGTTCTAAATTTAAACCATAACAAGATAAGTCACTTTACAAATGAACTTACACATCTTCAACAGCTGCAGATGCTTGATCTCTCAAACAATTCAATTGACGACATACCGGAAACTGTTTCTGAAATGTCGTCACTTATAGAGCTAGACTTTTCAAACAATTTGTTTTTGGAATTTCCAAAACCTATAATATCCATACCAAAACTGGATCGTCTGCGCTTTGACCAATCAGAAGGTCATAAGGTTCCGGCATTACCCAATGAAATAGAGTTTACCAATGTGCGTCATTTGATATTGTCCAATAATACTCTTCGATGCTTGCCAAACACCATAAGCAGTTTGAAACAGCTTGTTTCATTGGTTGCTGATCATAATGAGATTCAAACGCTTCCAAATTCAATCTGTGGGATGCGACAACTGAAGGTTCTTCATCTGAACGACAACCAGATCACTTCATTACCAGAGAACCTGGATAGCTTGACAGAGTTAAAGGAACTACGTTTACACAATAATCCTCTGAGAACACCACCAATGGACGTCTGCGTTAGTGGCGTGATACAGCCGATTGGGAGGTTCATTAGAAGAGCACTTGAGAGAGAAGGTAACATTTTACAATTTCATCGTCAACTAGATTTCATTTGGTTCTTATGATTTAGAAATGTACATGTATCTAATATTTGACAACCCTTTGTAGACCGGACCCCATAAACGGGCACTTTGGCAAACAGTGAAGACCCAGATGAATTGCCGCATAGTGCGCTATTTCAACAGGGTCTGCACTGTTTTCTAGGACAAAATTGATTTTCAAAGAAAGAAATACATTAAAAAATTATAACAAGGCCTATGTCCCCTCATTATATACAATGAAACATCCTGACTTTATTGTATGTAGCTTGATTGAAATTTTGATCCTCGTCTGAATTAAGGGTGAGGTTGGCGCCGTTAAACCGGTTTAAGCCCTCCAGTAAAATATTTTACTGACCGTTTCAAGGCGGTACTTCTTTTGTGGATCTTTTATGTTTTTGTTCTGTCTTGTGCTTGCTATGTCTTTGTGCGCGTCTGTTTATATGTGCTTTGTGGTCACCTGCTGGAAAAGGGCTGACCTCTTGGCTCTCGTGTGTGGTGTCTTCTGTGAGTTTGTCACTTTCCCATTGGTATCCTGGGTCAGGTGTGGTACTTGATTGTATCGATTCCTGATCTTTGCACCCTTACTTACTTCCATTGGTCTGAAAAGGGATAATATGCAATGTTTGTTGATGTCAATCACCAAGCAAGCTTTAAAGCTGTAAAGTTTGGAACTTTTGATCTTCTATTTTAGGAAATAATGTGTTTTTTAACTTTCAAGAACACAGTAAAATAGCTAAAATTCAGGTATACATATTACCAGCTTCTTAAACCTTAATCAATTAGCACTATCAAAACAACTGCATTTATGTTAAAATTAACTGTCTAGAATTTCTGGAGGGATGTTAATAATTACCAACAAGAGAAAAACACCTGTTTTCATAAGATAATTCACTTTTCCATGCAGTTTTCCGCTGTTGTGAACTGATTTATTGTAACTTAATCATATTTTCACGAATTATTTAAAAAGATTTTTTTTTCGGAAAATGTTCATAATTGCAGACTTAGTCACTTTAAAGCCATCGTTTCTTGTTTCTATTTAACATTTGTTATGGGGACTATTAGAGTCATTGAGAAGCCATCAAATGAGCCATTACATGAGATTTTGGTTCTTATATCATATGCGCAACAGCTTCCAATAAACGCACATGCTTGCGCTTCGAACGGGGCTTGAGATTAAAATGCTGGTGTGAATCTTCAGCTACACCCATGCATTGTGTTAGCGAGCAGCGAAGGCTCTGGGGAGTCTGTGCGGATGCACATGCTCGTCTGAACATTGGCTGCTCGACCATCTGTTTAGTATGTGTGGTGAATCCGTACCCCAGGAACAGATATGAATCAGTCCCAGAGCAGGTTCTCGCCTCAGTCTTCTGCATGAAATTTTATTCACCAGCGCGTTAGTAAACTTCCATTGGGCGCGTATTCGATTCGGGCCTGTTCCATTTGCATGTTGCGGAAATGGATCAGGTGTTAACTCCCCAACAGCAGTGTCTTTTACAGTTCTTTCTCAGACTCCCCGTCGACCGAGTTACTTCCAAAATTCCATCATTGCGTGAGCGATGTTGATATACATGTACTTTGGATACTGGATTGCTTCTAAAAGCGAAAAGGCCTATTAGAGACCTTACCACTGAGCGAGAATCCCGATCAAGCAAGGGCCCTTCGGATATTCTAGACTTAATATGACGAAATATCTAGATGTAGATGGGTTAGTTTCAATATGCCCCCTAGGCATTATGTGCATTGACTTCGATTGAGGAATACGGTTGAATGACCTAATACATACCGCTGGGGAGGGGATTAACTCTACAATATTCAGTGTGTTCATGAGCAGAGTCTTACTGGAATATGCATATTTCCTGTCTTTTATCTGCTTCCAATGGTTCACCTATGTACAAATCGTTAACTAAAACAAAAAATACTCAGAGCTTGAAGCCCATGAAACACTGAAAAGAGTGGGTTCAGCAAATGCAATAATAAAACTCTATAAAAGTTCTTTAATAACTGTAAAACGCCATGCGATGGTTCTAAGCTTTTTTTAAAAGCTAACCTTGTTGGTATAAGACTGGTCAATCGGAGCCCCTTGTTTCTCCACTCATATAAATGGAGTCCCTCGGGGCCTGACTTTAAAAAATAATCTGACATCACAATATGGGCCTCATTGCGAGAAAGCCTGTCTTCGGGGTTTCCGACAAAGCCAGATTCAAACCAGCCTGCTCAGCTACAGAGACTAGCTAGAAAGTTGAAAATTCGCATGTAGCCAGTTTGGATATAATACTTTTCAAAAAGCGAAAAACAAAGCGCTGATCAGACTGCGCGGATGCGCAGGCTGGTCTGGCTTTTGTTTTTCGCAAACCCCCGAAGACCCATATGTCATTTATCCCTCCTGGGCTCCGCATCCGTGCGAGGGTTAAACTTGCACAGCTACAGAGTCCAGGAATGAACACTCCAGTCTTTAAAGGTATGTGTCGAATTTAGTACAGTACCAAAATCGTATTCATGAACTGGCTCAAATATGTTCTTGAAAAAATAAGTGAACCTCTCTATTTGAAACTAATAGTGTAGCCAGAACGCTGAAAAAGTTACGCATATCAAAGGGAGACTACTGGATCAAGCAGTGGTTCTCTTCAGTTGCGCCCTTTTTAAAAATAGGAACTTTTCTTAATGGAAAGAATTTGCTCCCAGTGGGAGCGAATTGCATGTTTCAATTATGGTATGGAAAATCATTTTACCATAGATGGTGACCTCCCTTGAATGTTACTATTTTTATTACGCACGTGTGTAATTGCGTAATGGGAGCTACGTCAATGGAACTTTTTTGTTTCGTTCCAGATATGATGCTCTTAAAAATGTTTGATGTCATAAAGGTGTCGTTAAATAAGAACGAATTACGGTATGTCATGAAGAAGTTCAAGTTCCCGGATGACAAGATGGCGGAGTTGGAGCAGACGTATCACGGCAAGGACAAACTACAGGACAGAATCTATAACGCCATGCTGTACTGGAAAGAGTTTAAAGGAATGTCAGCGACTATTGATGAGCTCATCAGGATATTTCACATAATCGGATATGTAGAGCTTTGTAACAAACTGAAAACCATGAAAATTTATTCACAACGGTTGCGATTTTGATATTAACCAAAAATAATTGCAAGGCTGTATGGTCATATCAATTCGACCTTAAGGCAAGAGACTCTCCTTTCGTAAATTCTCCCCAAAATGTAAACAGTCTTCTGTAATCTAGCCGTTAGAAGGGGTTTCTTTTCTAGACCCGTCTTGGGATTTGGGTTGGGATTGGGGATTCTGTCCTTATAGACGTATTACATAGTTCATGATAAGCGAGCTTCTGAGTGTAAACTCGTTTCTTATCCATCGGTGTCAACATGTGTTTTAAGTGCTCAAAATAACTGTCCATTAAAATTTCTCTCTTGAGTACACACAACATATGATTTGATTGAGAGTTCTTCAATTATGCACTCTTATCCAAATACCTTGGTATAGTCAATGGTAGGCATAACGTTTATATAAAGGGGTATTTAAAGTTGCTACTTTTGATATTTTTTCTTCAAAAGGAAAATGAGAAAAAATTATGTGTAACATACATAACAAACCACAGATTTATACTTGCCGTTTTCTGCATAGTCCGAAATTTACCATTATCATATCATTAAGGAAAAATTCGTCATAGTCCAGGATAACCAGAAAGTCCAGAAAACCGTAAACTTTAATGGTTAAGTTAAAATTCGAATTAATCAAATGAAGAAACTCTATTCAGCATAATAATCATTATTTTCCCTCTTTAATCCAGATCGAAGCCAGCCTATTTAGATCCACACGGCTCATTTACCCAATGAATCCATGGGCGGATCCAGATGGGGAGGGGGGGTCCAGACCCCCCCCCCCCTCTGAAAAATCACAAAAATATAGGGTTTCCTAGCAATACAGTTCAGGATCCCCTGAAAAATCACAAGGCTACCAAACCAGCATTCAATTTAGCCATCATCGGCACGCCAGCGAAACACCATTTTAATGGTGTTTCGCTGGTGGGTCGATGATGGTCCGCTAATTGTATTATTTGGATCTTCTCCCCACTCATCAACCGTAGAAAAAACGTTGTCAAAGTTGGACCCCCGCAGACAAAACTTTCTAGATCCGCGCATGGAGTCCGGCAAAACAATAATAAAAGTGCACCCCAGGCTTGCCTGGAAATCAGGGTATACAAGCTTGTATAAGCAATCCATAAAATACCCAAGATCTGCATATACGAGCATGTACACTTATGAGGTCAAATATGGCCAACATGCACGGATCCAGAAAGTTTTGTGAGTGGGGGTCCAACTTCGACAACGTTTATTCATTTATTTTGTTTTGCTTTTTTTAGTTTGACGCAGGAAGGATCCAAATACAACTGTTAGCAGGCCTTCATCGTCTCACCAGCGAAACGCCATTTAAATATAATACCATATCAACTTTATGGATAATCAGAATAATCGATTTTTATAGAGCTGAACCAACATGCTACAGAACTAATTTTCTTTACGCCAGTTCAGGCTAACAAAATGGAGCTTTTGACTACGCGTAATGCTCCTTACAAACATCCGAGCCATGATTCGATTCTCGAATTTTGGCGGACTTTCCCGAATGAAAATTAATGTGAAGGAAAATGTTTAGTCAGATGATGCAATATTGTGTTATAATGTTAATTATGACATTTAAATGTGAGCACATTCCTGTATACATATGTTTAAAGCAAAAACACATAAAACGGGACAAATGTAATGTGAAGAAAAGTGTTTAATTCTTGCAATAGAGTGTTAAAAGTTACGACATTAATTTTAAATGTACGCAGGGATCACAAGTTCGATCCCGGCCCGGTCCCATACTTTCGCAGAGATTGCTCATGAAATAATTTTCACGGTCATTTGCTGTTTTATTCAAGAAGGGTTTTCATTAACATGCGAAAGTATGTGTCGAAGAACTGGTTAACTGGTTAACTGCTTTTTAAGCTTGCCCAGAAAAAAGTGTTGTTAGGTGACCGTCCCGATATGATAGCTGTTTTCTGTAACGTAAAGAGACAAACAAACCAACTAAATTTAAATGTACACTCTTTCCTATATATTTTTAGCAAAACACATACAACAAAAGTAATGTGAAGATTTTTTTTTAATTTATACATTATTTACTTCGATACTTTCTTACTGTCTTACTTTCATTTAATGTTTGGCCATCGTCGACCCGCGAGCATACACACAGTCTGGTCAGAGTCTTAGTTTTACGCCTGAACTTGAAATGTTGGACCCTTGGCTACATATACTATGCCCATTGAAGACTCTGATCAGGCTGCGCAAATGCGCAGGCTGATCTGAGTCTTCGATCGGGGCATATGCCAACTTGTACCTTTTGCTGGACACGGGTCCATACCTCTTATTTTATAGCTAAGAATCCATAGTTTTATCGACAGGACAATTTTTTTTTAAATATTTTGTTAATTTTTATCACATCAGGTTTTGTTTCACTAGATCTAGATAGATTTATATTTCTCTGTTAATAAAAGCCGTCTTTGTTATTTATTTATTGACTTATTTATTTATACAATATTTCAAGAGGGTGGCATATTTAGCTCGACGGCCAGTTTACCATATGGCCCTCTGAACATACACTCAGCAAAAGTTCTAATTGGTCACCTTACATTTTTACGCTAGTTTTGGAAGTAAGATTCGGTTAAACGAAATTCGTGCTTCTACATATCAACCAAGGCTTTACCGAGACTCTGCATGTCATTTCATTTAAAAAGTGCCGATACTTCTTGCACAGACGATGCTAGAGTAAAGGTACCCTCAATTTATAAAAGTCACATTTTTATACAATATGAAATATTCCACAAAGACGCTATCCATTTGTATTTTTGTTTGTTTGAAGATGTTTCTGACTGCTGAGATTTAAGACAAACACGCTTCAAATGATTTGCTTCATTCGGACTTCTCGTTTCTGTTACGTAATAGCATGAGGACAAACACTGCCAGCAGCTAAATCATAGAAATTCAGTTTTATGCATGCAGTTTACATAGGAAGTTCGCACTGTTCTGTACGTCTTATTATCTTCGACACAGCAGTGAAATTTTCTGAGATTATTCATTACCACTAGACGTCACTGTTCTAGTTTGGAAATTGGGTGGAAATGCAAAGTGTCGTCAACATAATTGTTTAAAGTTTTGCATCCAAACCGGAAGTGCACAGCAGCAGTGAAATGTCTGTCTTCACAAAATGGACGAATCATGTTTGGCCTATCTTGTTCAGATAAAATAAAATACATACAACAATTTTAGCACGAGTTAGCACGAGTTACTGATAAAGTTCAAAAATCACTAAAAATGTAATATCTTAAAAAAATGCGTAAAATTTCCACTTTAGTCAAAATTTCAAGTGTTTGGTGTTTTTGAAGTCGGCAAGCCCGGTTTATTACCAACTGCACTTAAATGTTATATAAAATTTCACTCAAAACCATTTTTTATCTAAAAAGCATTTTTTTGCGTTTTTAATAAAAAAAACTGTGGATTGAAAGACAACTTTTCTGAAGGACCGTTTAATTTTTGCCCATTAAATAGCACATATTTAGGCAAAAATTCAGTTCAATAATTTCAGCGCTTGGTCAGAAATAATGAGCTTAAAAAGTGACCAATTAGAAATTTTGTATAGTGTATAACTGATATTATAAAACATGGAAACAAACGAACAGTGATATATACATATATACAAGCATGCAAAGCATTGCAAAAGAAATAAAATAATGGATAACATTATTAACCTATCACACTGGCAAATTTGTTGTGGCCTGAAAGATATACTGTATGTTACAAAGTTTGCGATCTAAACAATTTTTGTGTTTTAGCATCAGAAGAATCGGAAGAATCAAGAGAAAAATTGGACCAGCAAAGAATATTTAAGGCCCAGCTCCCTCACCAGTGGCCATGGATAGTGTCCTTTCTAAGGTGGTGATTCTGTAATTGTTGTTGTTTATCAATTGACTGTTGTTGCTCCTATTAGGTTTTGGGGGTTTGTGTTGGGTCCTTGTTTTGCAGCGTTTTTCTTGGTGTCCAGTCTTGTTTAGCAATTATATTACTTAGGAAGATATTGCTGGTCCCGAGGTTATAAAACTTGAGTGCACTCTCAAACTCAAAATAAAGTGCTATGATTGGCTGCTTGCGGACACGTGTCCACATGCAGCCAATCTTTGCGCTTTATTTTGAGTTTGCGAATGAACTCAAGTTTTATAACCTCGGGATGCTTTACTTTAATTCTGTTGTGGTTGTCTGTGTTTTATGTCTCTTCCTTATGGTGCGATGGGTTGATCAGCAGTATGTGATTGTATCATTTCGTTTGGCATGTCATCCAAATTTCTAAAGGAAGCAGATTTATCAAGATAATTACAAGGTTGTTTGTGTTCTATGTCTCTTCCTCACGGTGCCATGGGTTGATCAGCGGTATGTGATTGTAGCATTTTGTTTGGCATGTCATCCAAATTGCTAAAGGAAGCAGATTTATCAAGATAATAACAAGGTTGTTTGTGTTCTATGTCTCTTCCTCACGGTGCCATGGGTTGATCAGCGGTATGTGATTGTAGCATTTCGTTTGGCATGTCATCCAAATTGCTAAAGGAAGCAGATTTATCAAGATAATTGCAAATAGTTTTGGTGCAATTAATTGGGCCTCGTCGCGAGAAAACCTATCTTTGGGATTTCCGACAAAGCCAGATTCAAACCAGCCTGCTCAGCTACAGAGACTAGAAAGTTGAAAATTGGCATGTAGCAAGTTTGAATATAATACTTTCAAAAAAGCGAAAAACATAGGCGCTGATGAGACTGCGTGCATGGACAGGCTGGTCTGCGCCTTTGTTTTTCGCCCCCCCCCCCCCCCCCCCCCCCGAAGACAGGTTTTCTTGTGTCGAGGCCCAATTATTAATGAGCATGCTTGATTCAAGCGTAACCTGACACCACTAGATATGTATTATGGACTATGCTAAGATTATTGTGTCAAACCAGAAAGAAGAGTCCATTGGTATACAAAGGGTTGATATTTCACAGTTGTTTCTTAAATTTTGCAACAGATGCTCACATGCCTAAACGCATGGATATCTTAACTTTGTATAACCCCAACAACAATACTATAACTCCATACTCAATATGTAAGTCCGTATCTACGCATTAGTGTCCATGTTTTGAAATTAGATAATTGCTTGATTATCCTGTTTAGTGTCCTTCTCTCATTGTACCAGTCCTCTTCGTGAGGGCCTTCAAGAAGGTTCACGTTCCCACGAAATGACATAAGTACACCATTTTCATAAGATTGCACTAGTTCACGTAGTATGCTCAAAACGCATGTAGCACAATCCTCTGACGAATCTGTACATATTTTACAATGCTGAAATAGAATAACTTTTAAATGGTATTTGGGTGGCCGACCAAAGAATTGGAAAATGAATTTTATGATTAAATAGCTCTGTCTATGCGTTTCTGACACATTGTTGAGAAAATGTTCAATTTCGCCAAGGCAATCAGACAGTCTGCAACGACAATAACAGAAAGAACATTTCTTTGGGACCATAAAGAGAGGTTTAGATCTATCTATCTGTTGTCTACTTATTTTACGTGAAGGTATGAAGTCAATGTCAATGGGAAGATACTTTATCTGTTTCGATGTGTTAAGTGTGTATCTGCAATCGAAGTCATACAAGTTTGATTCATAACTAGTCCATAATAATATCAAAGAACAGGGCATTGGGTTGGTGAAGATAACCTGTGGCATAACATTTAAGCAACCGGTTTCCATAGCGACTGTGCAGCGAGGGCATCCTTTAGTGTCAGGATTAGCGGGTTTGAAAGAATATCTTTTGAGAAGAAATGGGTTCTCATCTTTATAATGATGATACCGAAGAGAAAAACAACTACATAAGGATGTAAAAGAATTGCGTAATTGCATTTTGAACACATCTTCACAATCTATATCTAGTGGTAATCCAAATTTAGAAAAAATCTGTGGCTCAAAGCTACACCCAGAACAGCTGCCTTCCAATTTAATATCTGGCTTATCAAGGATTGCAAGATAATCGAATTCAATATATTTTGTCAGAAGTATTCCATTGTATTCGTATGGAAACAAGAAAGACTTTAAAATTGATGCTTTCTCCTCCATACTACCACAAGGCTGTATGTAAGATATTTTAAACGACGATTCGGCATTCATTTGTGCTGTAACTCTCTCCAACATTTGTCTAACTGCTATCTGTATATCTTGAATTTCTTTGTTATTAAAGTTAAGTGCTGCATTTCTCAAAATATTTTCATAAAACGTCTTGAGACGCCTATCCCTTGCTATAGCTCGTGCCCTACGTGGCATACTTATTTTTTCTTACTCGGTAGGTTTGTTCATCTAAGTATCTCAGTTGCCATACTTGTTCACCTTTAAGTTAGTTAACATTATTGTTCCATTTTCATGACATACTTTTTCACCTCAATCTATACACTATTTCCCCGTAGTTGACATTATATTTTATCTTGTTCACTGAAGTTCAACGCAGATGGAATCCTTTCTTCTAAGTTGGTATGCTAGCTTGATCTTCTTACTTTGTATTTTGTTCGCTTCAGTTGACATGCATGTTCACCATATAGTAGCTTTATCTAAAACAAAACATGAAGTATTAAAAATCAACCATTTTGAAAAAAATACTATAATGGTACATACTGAAAACATGAACATTTATGTACAAAATTCAGCGGTTATACTGTCCTGCCAGCCAAGAGTGATAGTGACGTCATGTTTTTTTTACAAAGTTATTAGGGATTTAGAATAGATACTGTCCTGCTAGCCTGAGAGTGGCGTCATGTTTTGCGTACAAAGTTACATGTATCAGCGACATATAATCGATAGATTAATTGTGTATTTATCCTATCCGCAGGACATAATTGATACAAAGTGATTTATCGATTCGCGTTAACTCAAGTGGAGTGTACAAGTTATTTTGTATTTAGCGATTGTAAACAAAATATTACATCACTGTCACTCTTGGCTGGCAGAACAGTTAATTACAAGTGTATTAATCCTATCCGCAGGATAGGATTAAAACACAAGTTATCTCTCTTTCAGCGATAGCTCAAGTTGAGTGTACAAGTTAATGTTTTACTTAACAATTGTAAACAAAATATTACGTCACTGTCACTTTTGGTTGGCACGACAGTAGCTGTCACCATATGACCTTAGTTATTGGTGGGCTGGTAAACACAAACTCACACATTTAACGGTAATCTCGAAATCCGTGATCCTCAACTCGACAAATTTTCTTTTAAAAATATCGTAATTCGAAAATATAATGCCTGAATCACTCTGGCCTGCGTTTTCAAAAGAAATATTTTCCTTTTTTTCACCTAAAGCATATGTTGTGAGTACTCAAATAAACCGTCTCAATGAGACGGTTCTTTTGAGCAACGCAACAAAAACATTTGTTTAAACGAAAGGGTAAAACTATTTACAATTTCACCGTCTATCATCGAAACCGGAAATAGCGTACCACTGAATCGAAAGTAAACAACACACGAGGATGAGTGCTCTTGAAAAATAGCACATTTCATTATAAAATCGCTAAAGTTTTACAAAACATTTGCAAAACATGAATAGTGGATATATTAAGCTTGAACCGTAAGTAGTTGTATTTGTACATAAACAAATATGAAGGCTGGAATGGATCATCAATCCGAAAGCTGGTACCGAAAACACACTTCATTTTGACATTTACTTTCACTTTATTCGAGGATAGTATGTCGATTTTGTCGATTTCTCCAATGGAAAGCAAGTGAAATTATAGAAAACAAACGTATTTGCAAGCGTTTAAGCTAGAATCTATAAATTAAGCCAATTATGGGCTGATATTTAAATCCCATTGTGTACCGCGAATAGGTGCGGATGTGTACTGCAGATAGCAAATTCATAAGAAAAATGTGTACTGCGAATAGTTATGAGTTTGTTACCCACTATGAAGTAAAACTGCTATTTTGGGGTATTTTCTTATAAATGAACTGGTGCAAAATGTGATTGGTTTAACGATAAAACAGACTGTCTGCCAAAAGAAGGCAAACTGTCAAATTATGGAAGCAAATGCTATAGGCTTCCTTTTTAACATGTAAAATATCCAATGAATAACATGATATAACATGATGCATGAGCTGGTGTAAGTGTTGTCTGTCCTTCTGTTTGTCCATTCACAATTAAAGGTATGCGTTTGTCTCAAGTGGTACAACATAGGCGAACTTTTGTGGTTATTTTTTCGTATTGAATTTATTTCGTATTTTTGACAATTACCACTAGGCAATTTTTGTCTGCTCTTTCATGTGCTCATTTTCTTAGGTAGCCTATATTGCAAACAATACGGACCCAGATTAGACTGATCCCTTAGGAATAGTCTGATTAAGGTTCAAAGTGTTTGCTTTCATGAAAAATAGTCTGAAGTACATTTGAATATAGCAGCAGATGTATAAAGTGTATAACATTTTCAGGCACAAAATTAGTGGCGGAGTAACATATATTTTCTTTGTTTTTCCTATATTTGACCTACTTATGTGACACTGCTGAACAAGTAGATATTTGATATAAGATGAATGAGAAGCTTCAGGGTGTGTTTATTATTAATTGAAAGGAAATAAAACAATAAACTAAACTAAATGAGACGAGGGTGGTGTTGCAACCCGAGCCTGACAGGTGTTTTAACAGCACCTGAGGGGTCTAGCAAATGTTAATAAATGCTTGACCGCTATCATTTCATTTTGTTGATTGAAAGCTTGAGGAAATGATTCGAAAATTGAATTTCTCTAGTAAAATAATGGCGCACAAAAATCATGAAAGATGCATAAGTTTTAAAAACGACAGTTCCAGAGTAACAAGAATTGTCAGAGAATCTGACTGTAGCCCCACTGCAGCGCTATTTTATGTTGTAAAAAGTTATAAAGGTATTGAGCAGAAACAAAATTCTGACACCAATCAAAGGCTATAACTCTGTTACAAATAAGCAAAATATGGAAGATAGCAATCCCTACATAGATCTTGAAAACATATATACATTTACAAAATTTGGTGAAATTCTATCCATTTGTCCTTAAGATATTGAGCAGAAACAAATTCTGTTGCCAATCAAGGGCCATAAATTTGTTACAAATTTGTGAAAGATAACAAGTAAGAATCTTATTGACACAGATCTTGTCAATATAAATGCATTTATAAAGTTTGGTAAAATTCTGTCCATTTGTTCTAAAGATACTGAGCGGAAACGAAATTCTGACCTGAATCAAGGGCCATAACTCTTTTACAAAGTAGTCATAACCTAGATCTTGTCAATATTAATGAATATATAAAATTTAGTGAAATTCTGTCATTTTTTCTCAAGATATTAAGCGGAAACAAAAATCTGGCATAAATCAAGGGCCATGACTCTAGTACAAATGTTCTAAAAATATTGTGTAACAATCCCAATCTTGATCTTATCATTATAAATGCATATTTATAAAATTTTGGTGAAAATCTGCCAATTTGTTCTAAAAATATTGAGCGGATACAAAATTTTGGCATCAATCAAGGACCATAACTCTGGTACAAATGTGCTAAAAATAATGTGCAATAATCCCAAGCTAGATCTTACTAATATGAATGCATATATAAAATTTAGTGAAAATCAGTCAATTTGTTCTAAAGATATTGAGTGGAAACGAAATTCTGGCGCAAATCAAGGGCCATAACTCTGGTTCAAATGTGCAAAAAATGACGTGTAACAATCCCAAGCTAGATCTTATTAATATGAATGCATATATAAAATTAAGTGAAAATCTGTCGATTTGTTCTAAAGATATTGAGCAGAAACGAAATTCTGGCGTAAATTTAGGGCCATAACTCTGGTACAAATGTCCGAAAAATGACATGTAAAATCCTAATCTAGATAATGTCGAAAAAAAGTCAATATCAATGCACATACAAAATTTAGTTAAATTCTATAAAGTTGTTCTCAAGATACTGAGTGGAAACGAAATGATGACAGATGGAGGGAATGTCGGACGGAATGATGGAATGACAGACAACTCAAATCTAATATAGCCCCACTTTTCCTGACGTCACTTCTTGTGAGGTCCCCAGAATGTGTATATGTTAAGTCCAAAATCGGTGAATCAATAGCACGTGAATTGCCTTGATAATACGCAGGTTAAACATGACTGTTTATAGCATTTTATTCAATAATACGAGATATATATATATAATATGTAATCCATAGTAGAGGTCCAAATTGGACTGATAAGGTATTTGCAACAGTGGTCTATGGACCCATGTGGGAAATCCCATATGTGTTGCATGTGGGACCCATTTGGGTCATTATGGGCAACACATAAAAGGTTAGATGGTCCTTGATGCGAGAAAACCTGTCTTCGGGGGGGGAAGGGGGGGGGGTTGCTAACAACAAAGGCGCAGACCAGCCTGCGCTTCTGCTTTGTCTGATCAGCCCCTTTGTTGTTCGCTATTTGTAAAGTATCATAGCTAATCTGGCTACATGTGAAAAATCACATTTCTAGTCAGTCTCTCTGACAGTAACTAGTACCGGGCTGTTGCTGTTGGAGGGGGTTGTGGTTTTATTTTTGGGATAACCCAAAGGCTCAAATGGCAGTGGTTTTGGCTATGTGAGTGTAAACAATAATATGTGCCCTATGTGGGTTTAACATGGGCTTAAATTCCCATGTGGCACCTACATGGGCAATATGCTCAGATAGAGCCCACTTGTGACCCATTTAGCCTTGTGTGCTGGGGGTCTTTTTCTTATTCTTTAGGCCCGAGTCAACAAATTTTCAGTCTATCATGCCAGGATGGGTTCTCTTGGGTTAAACCAGCACTAGACAGATGATATGTGTCTTGCTCAGGAAAACAACACCGTGCCTCAGGTGAAGCTCAAACCTGCGACCCCTCTATCTCGAGTCAAGCACTCTACCACTAAGCAACTGAGCCACTCGTTTAATCCTCATGGTTTTAATATTATTGAAATGAACTCCAAAGCTAAAGAAACAATGTTTCATTTATTTTTCTTGTGTCAGTCATGAAATAAGCGTCAATCTCCTAAAAGGTTGCCACTATTCGCAGTACACGATTTTAATTAATCGCAGTACATGAGTTTTGCCAACAACAACTATTCGCCGTATACCACAGTTATTTTGATTCATTAGATTCTAATAGAAAATATTCAAACCAAGACCAGAGATAAAACTGAGATGGTGCAAATTGCATATAGAAATAGGGAATTAACTTCTTACCCGAAGATAAACCATGTATTCGTTAGTTAAAAGGCTATTTTCACGACAGGAGCGCTTTCCAGCCAGTACCAAGCAGCGATAACTTTGCGTAAACAAAGCTATGTCGATACACAGAATACAATAAAGATACACAACATTGAAATAAATCCCTTGGCAATGAATCTTGATGTCAGTGGTTGCCTGAGAGCAAAAAATAAAGCGTAAATAAAGATAAAAACTCACAACCCGCCATGCCGTTTTTCTCTACTTTCGATTCAGTGGTACGCATATTTCCGGTTTCGGTGATAGACGGTGAATTTTACACTCAACATTTTTGTATCTAAACCAGTGAAATTTATTATTATTTCATCCACTTTACCTCATTAACATACATGCACATGACAAGATATGGTATAACTGCTAACAGCAATCATTCTACAATCTGAGAAATTTCACCCTTTGTATATAAATGGGCTCTTACTCCTGATATGACATAATAAACATGGGATGACTTATTGTATATTTTAAGGGATTACACGTTATAATATCCAACTAAAATTGACTTTTTTTTCTGAAGGTCGTTTTAGTAAGCAAACAGCAAGAGTTTGATGAATGGAGGATCTTATATGAGTGCTCATGTTTCATTGAATTTATTAAATGAGTTGGGAAAAGAGATAAAATGCGAGGTTTGCCGAGGGAGTTTAATTAGTTCAATAATGCAAGAGCACGAATGTTAGGTTCTATTTATCGTATGACATTAAGAATACTTTTAAATCTCAGTTCTGGGGTAAAAAAACGTTATGATTTTGTCATTATAAACGCAACGTTGCTGTGGACGTTATAACGTTTCCCTTAAACCACTTGTGGTTTTCCGATAGTATACATAGGGTAAATGAACATGCAACCGGTGTCTAAAGTGTACTCCTATAGTGAGCTCTCATAAACCGCCAGCTGTCATTTGATATCACGTCATATTAAACCACATACTTTTAAAATTACCACTTGACTCGAGACCGAGAGGTTGCGGATTCGAGCCTCAACGGCGTCACTGCGTTGTGTCCTAGAGTACGACACATAAATCCTTTCTTAGTACTGTTTCATCCCAGGAAAACTCGTCCTCATCTATGAAGAAATGTTAACTGGCGCGCAAACAAACAAACAAACAGGCACAATTAACTATTAAACAAAAGGGCAACGATTTCGAAATTCATAAGATTTTTAAAAACATTTTTCAGCCTCCATAGCTACTTTTTTTTCTATAAAAACAGACATATTTACGTCTACCAATTCAATAATATAAACAAATGGAACAATTTCTGGTTCGGCATGGGAAAGCATAAACAGTAAACAAACTTTGCATTTTCTTACATTTTGGATAAAGAAAAAAATTAAGACATCTATTGAAAAATCGGAGGATGTCATGCAACTACCTAAGGAAATCAACGTTTGCAGAATAGTTGATCACATACTTTGTACATATTTGCGGAATCACTTTTCGCGTGTCGAAGGGATGTCAACAGCCGCCCAAAACACATCGAAATTGGGGCAAAGATCGTGATTTACTCTGCGTTGGTGGATGATGTTGAAGGCGATACTTCTTTTGTGGATCTTTTATGTTTTTGTTCTGTCTTGTATTTGCTATGTCTAAGTGCACGTCTGTTTATATGTGCGTTGTGGTCACCTGCTGGGAAAGGGCTGACCTCTTGGCTCTCGTTTGTGGTGTCTACTGTGAGTTTGTCACTTTCTTATTGGTATCCTGGGTCAGGTATGGTACTTGATTGTATCGATTCCTGATCTTTGCAACCTTACTTACTTTGATTCAGTGCTTTACCACGAAAATTCGGACAGGATGACCTTGTCCAAAATGAGAAAATAATATGAAATTACAACAAATCTTAATCATAACAATTATACAGCAAAATAAATGTTGTTATTGTTTTTTCCGGAAACGCAATGATTAGAACTGTCGTGCCAACCAAGAGTGACAGTGACGTAATATTTTGTGTACAATTGGTAAGTAAAACATAAACGTGTACACTTCACTTGAGCTAACTAGACTCGATAGATCACGTGTGTATTAATCCTATCCTGAGGATATGATTAATACACAAGTGATCTATCGATTATAAGTCCATGATAACTTGTAAACAAAACATGAAGTCACTGTCACTCTTGGCTAGCAGAACAGTAACCATCTACATCATTATTCAAGAGGTGATATATATTTCATCCTAAAATGTTGTGAATTTCCAAGTCAGAAATGAAATACTGGCTAGTTTTTGTGAGAAAGGCCAACACGCAAAACTTTAAATATAGAAGTGGCATTTAGAAATAACAGATGTTTCAAATGTCCCTATCATTTATATAGATCATATGCGTAGCCATGGATTTTTGACAATTTCCCACTGATTTATCACTTGTGCTGCTTTGTCAGTCAGACGGATCATCATACATACTACCGTATGTTTCCATCGCGTGTACAACATGACACGAGAAGCTTCTAGCAAGGCACCAACGCAGAGTAAATCACGGTCTTTGCCTCTGTTCTCATGTGTTTTGGGCGGCTGCTGGCGGGGTGTTGCCGCGAAAGGTTGTTTTTTTGCTGGTTTTGATTCTTAACGTCTCAGTCAACAGCTATGGTCATGCGAGATGGTCATTTCATCTAACCACACTTTTTCCTGAGCAAGCTTGACCAAGCGGTTAACCATTCCTTTGTGCACATACGTTCGCATGTACATGTAACTAACAACAACTTTTTTGAATCAGCTGAAGGAGCAGAATTACGGAATAAATGATTTCAGGATCAACCTCCACCATGGTTTGGAACCGGACCAGGGTCGAACTCGCAACCCCTGGAACTGCAGTCAGCATCAAGAAAAATGATTCAGCATCAAGAAAAATGATATAAATATGCACAAAGTGCACTGTTTGATTACTTTTTACGACTTATAATGCCGGACCGGACATCACTCCAATTGTTTTGCTGTCGAACCGTCGGTTCAGAATTAAAATTTGATCCGCAACATGTGATTTTAAACAATGTGGCATTTTGACAAGTGTAGACTCAAACGAGCCTGTGCAGCCTCCTTTTAAGCTAAAAAAAACTCCAAAAGATGTACGGTCAATCACTTGACAGTCATAGAATAATCAAGCGACTAGTAAAGGCTCTGACCAGACTGCGCGTATGCGCAGACTGGTCTGAGCCTTTGCTTGTCACGGCTCTAATATTTTCTTATCTTTTTTCGTATCTTTTTTCACAGGTCCGAGCAAAACCAACCCTCTCAAGCGTCTGATGAATCTTATCAATTAATAAGAGGGCCCATGGGCCCTGGATCACTCACCCCAGTCCTTGTCATGAGGAGAGGATGTTTACCAAAAAATATTAATCCCATTTCTGCAACACCTTAGTCCATATTGGTAATCACTCGGATCATAACCATATCTTATCAAGTCATTGAGTTCAATCAAAATATATTAATCTGCACAATTTTTCATGTCTGGCCTTTATGCTTTATACCTAACCCAAAATGCCATGTTCATGCATCAGAGTAAGTAAGGGTGCAAAGATTTTCAGGTCAAACTTTTGCTTGCATAATGATCTAAACTTCTGTCCTTGTATTTTGATTTGCAACATGACCCTCTTTGGAAAAATGTTTGATCTTTCGAACCTATCCAGGGGTCGAGGGTGTGTAAAAGAGAAACATATTGGCTGGCATGTTATTGTATGATTCATTTCTGTATGTCTGTAGCAAAATGCAGGCAACACAAATTTGTTTCAAAGCTCAAGATTCATCATCATCTCTATTTTGCATGTTCTCTTATCATATAACGTGACTGTCTTTTCGAATTTATAACAAAAACTAAGAAAAAAAACGACGTCAGTTTTTCAAGTTTTGAATTCCATCATTTAATTTTCTTGGACAAAACGTTTCGAGGTACAACACAAACATGCCATTAAAAGGAAAAAATATTCCATATTTACATTGTTTTACTTCACGTATAAACTTTTATATAACAGTACTTTAAATTTAGATGTAGCGTTTCTTTTGTCATTCAGCATAGCTTAAGTACAATAAATATAAAAAAAAGGTTGTAGTAGCCTTTAAACTATAATGACTTCTCATCAAATGGATACATCAACTCACTTCATGAGGAATCACAATAAAGCCCCCTCTGTACAATATACTGATGACTAAGTACATCAACAAATAACGTCAGGGCTGAACGCCGTCCCCCCTCCCAGGCGAGAATCCTTGATCCGCGGATGTAAAACGCTAAAAACCTACCTTCTATGCGTTTAACAATCAGTTTTGCTATTAAAATAAACCGTTTTCAACCATAAAAGTATTACCTGAACGTACGAGGAAGACATACCCTTTCATTTTCAGTTGGGAATTCCACATTACACATTTCCTAAAAATAGAAATATGGGAAAATTATTGACTTTCACAAGTATAAGCTTTTCAAAAAAGGTGGCGGTCGTTTAGCCCCATCACTATATGTATTCTTGAACAGTGCCCGAGCCAGCCCGGGGGGGGGGGGGGGGGGGGGGGCTGGAGGCACGTGCCCCCAACCCCACGAAGAGGACGTGAGTGCCCTAAAATAAAATTCGCGCACTATATGTACGGTAATGGTTTGGTGGAGTTTGGGGTGTGTTTGGGGTGGGTTGGGGTGTTTCAGTGGACCGCACGACGGTTATGCTAGCAGATCAAATTCTCAAATGAGTTTGCCTTGCGCTATAGCACAGGGGTTAACTCAGCCACAGTGCGGGGTGATTCTTTATGAAATTTGTCAATGATGCTTTATGAAAGGGTTACAGGTGCTTTATGATTTCCTTAATCAGTATAAGGAAGGTGATGGGAAACTGCATTAAACGTAAGATTTTCGAAGCCAGAAAGTATTTGATGGTTTTAAGTAGTATAGGCGCCACTTTAGCGCTTTTGACGTCACTTCCGGTCAAAGATGGCGGCCCCCACGACTTCCGGTCCAAGATGGCGGCCCCCACGACACCAAGATGGCGGCCCCCACGAAATCAAGATGGCGGCCCCTGTGACGCGTTCGGTTACACCTCGGAGGGTGAGTCAACGCCCTAGACCACGAGAAGGTAGCGTCACGTCCTAGAGCGTGGTGTCGTTCTTCTATATACAAGGGTGAGGGGCCTCTCAATTATTTCCGGGTGGTTTTTTACGAAGTTCAGAACGAGATCCAGTCTTTAATGGTGTAGCGCGTCGCAGCGCTCGGTTTATCCCGTTCCCCCGGTGGGCCCTTTTTTTTCAGCACGGTCCTTTCACGTCTTTTGGGCGGGTTCGGCGTTTTCTTCTCCATTGTTTTGCCATCCAATAGCCTCTGGTACTTCTCGTAAGGGACTAGGACTAGCTTTTCCATTATTCTAGCTCCGATTTCAAATGGGCCAACGTTATCTTTAGAAGCGTACGAATAAACTTTTGTTTACCGCCAAGGGCCTCCACCTTTCTTTGGTAACCCAGCGTCCTATCACCCAAGATGTACAGTTGGCGTCTGGAGCGTCTCAGGAGTACTTTTTCCGAAGGCGTCAACACGATTCTAAATTTGATAATATTGTGCGCGATTTCGCTCAATGCTTTGATCTGACCTGGCGTAATCGTTCTTAACAGGGCTTTTCTCTGGGCAGAGTCGGTCTGTCCGAATAATTTTAGAAAATGTCTGTGTTCTTTGAGGAGTCTCATTATGGTCATTCTTACGCGTTAGGGTCTCCTTCTTACGTCAGTCGATACACCAAGGGATCTTGCCCGGGAAACACTCTACTCCTCAAACGGTATTGGTCGTCCCCGTGAGGACTCGTATCCACTATCAAATAACCCTGTTTGGAACCGAGAGCGTCTTCGTAGGCTTTTATAAACCCTTTTACAAGGCCCGGGTATAGCTGTCGACCAAGTATACCTACTTGGGAAACGTCTCTCAAATTCTTCATCAACACCAAGTACCACGTATTTAAAGCTATGGTCCTGGCGTGTTTCCCTCTCGGATATAAATTCTGGGTAATTAAAATGACGCTGACGCATTTGTGGTGGGTTCCCTGCGTAAACAATAATTCCATCTCTTTGTCCTCTACCACTCTATGCATGAGATCATCGATCACGATCAATTTGTGACGGGGTCCGCGGTGAACTCTTCTAACTCTTCGGAAGAAGGTAATCCTTGTTTACTCCTAAAGTTCTTTAAGGTTCGTTCCATCTCGTCGAATAAGGGTTGGTAAATTCCGTAACAATAGAGAATCTGACAAGGCGGATCTCTACTATACATGTTCCGAATGTGAGTCAAGAATCGGTAAACCCATCTCGTTTTTCCGCTTTCCGTCTGTCCACTGACGCAAATGCTGGAGCAGGGTTCAAAAGGCAAGGTGCACTTCATTTTTTTAGCTTAGGATTCGGAAGGGCGTATCCTATGCAACTACTCAGTAGACTGATCAAAAGTTCCGTCAAGCCGTTCTGTAGGGATATGTTGGTGATTGACATGATGATAATGACGTACACGATGAGCATTTGAGAAAAGTACACGATTTCGGCTTTAGGCACTCTAGTCCCTAGTAAGTGCCACCTTTCCTCCGATGATCGAGTCTCGCTGTCTGATTTAGGATAAGGAAAATTTTCCCTCGTATTGGTTTCGATATTGTTCATCTTTTTAGGTGATCCTGCAAACTGCTATTCTTACTACTTTAGATCACTTCTCACGTACGTAGAGTTCCAATTCGATCAGGGTGGGGTAGACCGCGTCATCGATTTGAGTCGTGGTCTTCATACCAGTGATGACCACCTTACCGGTATGAAAACAGCAAAAGTTGACTCCCTCTATTTTGAAGTTTAGCGCTGGAAATATTTCTGGTTCGTAGAGAAGGCTTTTATCTCCAGCTAACCTATATAAGTCTAATCCACCACTTAAGGTATGGCTGGCCGAGACCGTGATGATCTTGGCATCTGTGAGGTACACTGGGCATCCATATTTTTGCAACAGCCTGGCATATCTACGAAGTCTCTGTCGACCCTCACGGAAGCTAGATGCTTTTCCATTAGAATTGATGACGCCATTGGCAAACACTAAACAATTGCCGCCAATGTTCCTATGTTGCCATATAAGGCTGGGAAATGACCTCGGCTCATATCGGCAATTCCTCAAACGCTGGCACAACGATATCAAGTCTATGGTACAGTTCAAATGAGCGCTACATACAACGTTGGTAATTTTCATGGTGGAGTGAGTTGCAACGGGAATTGTTAACGTATTTATAAGTGTCCTAGTCACGTGACTAATTATAGTCTTTCACGTCTGCTTCCGGTATCCAGCTATCGTATTTCTTGGGCCAATGTAACCAACGCACCAGGACTTCTTTCCGTTTGTTACGAACGCGTCTCTTTAGTATCTTTTCCACCCGGTATTCCGTTGTAGGGTCGATAGTCACGGGTTGTAATTCGGGTTCGTAAAATGTACCGTCGACTCTCTCACCATCCCAGTCCAGTATAGTATAAACGGGTACGCCCTCTCTTCTAAACCGAGTGTCAATCTTGAACAGTTCCCCGATCCACTTTTGGGAATACTCTCTGTCAATGGGTCCAGTTACCATCATAGAGAATGGGTGTCTAAATGTCATTTCCTTCAATGGTTGTGACTTGTCGGTATATTTACCACTGCAATGGACATTGCGTTCATGTCTTTGCAATGCATCACGCCTACTATAGGACTGGTTGCAGACCAAACACCTGATCATTTTGTCTCAGTTAGTATTGCTTGTCTACCTTCATACGGGTGCCATCCTTCTTACGATCATTGGATCATTGTTACCACCACCACCACTGACAACACCACCAGCACTGACACCAACCACCACCACCACCCACCACCACCACCCACCACCACCACCCACCACCACCACCACCGACACCACCCACCACCACCACCACCAAACACCATCACCACCACCACCACATGGTGGACCATTGTTTCCTGACTGTACATTCACTACATCCTCACTGTATCCCACTGTACCCCAACTGAACCCTCACTGTGCCCCAATATACCCTCACTGTATCCTCACTGTACCCCACTGTATCCTCAATGTATCCTCCTTCTCTCCTCCTCCTCACCCTCTCCTCCTCCCTCCTAATCCCAATGTACCCCAACTGAACCCTCACTGAGCCCCAATGTACCCTCACTGTACCCCACTGTACTCTCACTGTATCCTCCCTGTACCCTCAATGTATCCCACTGTACCCCAACCGAACCCTCACTGTATCCTCACGATGCCCCAATGTACCCTCACTGTATCCTCACTGTACTCTCACTGTATCACCACTGTATCCTCCCTGTACCCTCAATGTATCCTCCTTCCCTCCTCCTCCTCGCCCTCTCCTCATCCCTCCTAATCCCACTGTACCCCGACTGAACCCTCACTGTGCCCCAATGTACCCTCACTGTATCATCACTGTACCCCAATGTACTCTCACTGTATCCCCACTTTATCCTCCCTGAACCCTCACTGTATCCTCCTTCCCCCCTACTCCTCACCCTCTCCTCCTCCCTCCTAGCTCCATTATGAATTTGAACTATCATGATCACTGTTTTTACGGCCATTATACTCGTTGTAGAACGTTCTATCATCGTAGGTTCACCGGTAATTGTTGGTTGACCATGATTATATAATGATTAAGCATAACAGTTTCCCTTTAAACAACCAGTCGTCAGCATTTACGCTATGTATAGTCTTAAGATGATGTACTATATTTAGCACATACTTTCTATCGCATATTTGACACTGGATCTTGTATCTATGAGGCATAGTTTTGATCTGTTTTTAAACACCATTTAAAGCTGCATACTCTGTAACTATGAACATTTTTCGAAAAACTTTATTTTCTTTTTAAATCATTTGTAAAAGATGAATTAAGTTATGTTTTCACAATAAATCTGTTCACTAGAGCGGAAAACTGCACGGAAAAGTGAATTATCTTATAAAACAGGTGTGTTTTACTCGTGTCGATAATTATTTGCGTCCCTCCAATAATTATAGACAGTTAAATTTAACATAAATGCTGTTGTTTCGATACTGATAATTTGTTAAGATTTACGAAATTGGTAAAATGTATACCTGAATTTTAGTTTTTTTACTGTGTTCTTGAAAAATAGAAACATTAGTTCAAAAATTAAAAGATCAAAAGTTACAGACTATGCAGCTTTAAAACGAAACTTTATGTATACCAGCTTGCTGGGCAAGCCTTTCCTTTTAAATCGAAACTTTTATAATACAAACGCGAGCCTTACTTTTAAAACGACACTTTTATGTATAACCTGGCAAGCCTTTCCTTTTAAATCTAAACGCTTGTAATACAAGTGCGAGCCTTCCCTTTAAAACGACACTTTTATGTTTCAGCTTCCTGGGCAAGGCTTTTCACGCAGTCTTATAACGCGAAGATGAATCACGCTATAAAAAAAAACGTGTGGCGTTCGAAAACACCAAACGTTTGAGCTAAATAGTATCATTTAAACTGTTCAATTTATTGTTCGATTGTCATATTAGCTATGACTCGATTGCATGCGATGCGCATTATATAGCGAGAGGTCTTTTCTGATGGGTCAATCAAAAGTAATATCGTTATAAATGTATATATCATAAGCCATACATTTCACAATTCGTCTCTAGACTATGAACAGACGATACGTAAGTTGAATTTAGGGGTTAATTGTCTCATGTACCTACCTGTACACGAACAGCGCAGACTCGCCCCTGCGCGAGTTAGGCTAGCTCTGTAATACGATCATGAGTCGACTATTTAATGTCTACATACGATGATGTCATCCAAAATGGCCGTCGCGCATGCGCAGTGAAAGCATTTAATTAAACAACATCTATATCCGTACTTTGTACATTAGTTCTCAGGTAAATATAGACTCTGACAAAGGCGAAGAATGAGTTGGTGTATTTATACACCCTAGACATTTAGCATGAAAAGGGCGAAAATCGCCATCGCCTTTCCTAGTACAAGCTATAGATACATCAAACGTCTGGTCCGATGGACAGGCTCATCTGCTTGAATAACGCACTCTGATCAGTAAATTCGATGTTGAACAGCGAAGACCCAACGCAATGATACAGCACAGTCGTCCGTATTGAAAAGGTGGGTTTTCCGTGGGCATACTCCTGAAATGTAAAATCGATAAGCGATTTCATTATATAGATCAAAGTGGAGGCATCCGGTCAGATCCGGTCAACAGCTGATTATATTGGTGAATGAATTGAGACAGGCCCACGGAAAACCCACCTTTTCAATACGGACGACTGTGCTGTATCATTGCGTTGGGTCTTCGCTGTTCAACATCGAATTTACTGATCAGAGTGCGTTATTCAAGCAGATGAGCCTGTCCATCGGACCAGACGTTTGATGTATCTATAGCGTGTACTAGGAAAGGCGATGGCGATTTTCGCCCTTTTCATGCTAAATGTCTAGGGTGTATAAATACACCAACTCATTCTTCGCCTTTGTCAGAGTCTATATTTACCTGAGAACTAATGTACAAAGTACGGATATAGATGTTGTTTAATTAAATGCTTTCACTGCGCATGCGCGACGGCCATTTTGGATGACATCATCGTATGTAGACATTAAATAGTCGACTCATGATCGTATTACAGAGCTAGCCTAACTCGCGCAGGGGCGAGTCTGCGCTGTTCGTGTACAGGTAGGTACATGAGACAATTAACCCCTAAATTCAACTTACGTATCGTCTGTTCATAGTCTAGAGACGAATTGCGAAATGTATGGCTTATGATATATACATTTATAACGATATTACTTTTAATTGACCCATCAGAAAAGACCTCTCGCTATATAATGCGCATCGCATGCAATCGAGTCATAGCTAATATGACAGTCGAACAATAAATTGAACAGTTTAAATGATACTATTTAGCTCAAACGTTTGGTGTTTTCGAACGCCACACGTTTTTTTTTTTTATAGCGTGATTCATCTTCGCGTTATAAGACTGCGTGAAAAGCCTTGCCCAGGAAGCTGAAACATAAAAGTGTCGTTTTAAAGGGAAGGCTCGCACTTGTATTACAAGCGTTTAGATTTAAAAGGAAAGGCTTGCCAGGTTATACATAAAAGTGTCGTTTTAAAAGTAAGGCTCGCGTTTGTATTATAAAAGTTTCGATTTAAAAGGAAAGGCTTGCCCAGCAAGCTGGTATACATAAAGTTTCGTTTTAAATGGTGTTTAAAAACAGATCAAAACTATGCCTCATAGATACAAGATCCAGTGTCCAATATGCGATAGAAAGTATGTGCTAAATATAGTACATCATCTTAAGACTATACATAGCGTAAATGCTGACGACTGGTTGTTTAAAGCGAAACTGTTATGCTTAATCATTATATAATCATGGTCAACCAACAATTACCGGTGAACCTACGATGATAGAACGTTCTACAACGAGTATAATGGCCGTAAAAACAGTGATCATGATAGTTCAAATTCATAATGGAGCTAGGAGGGAGGAGGAGAGGGTGAGGAGTAGGGGGGAAGGAGGATACAGTGAGGGTTCAGGGAGGATAAAGTGGGGATACAGTGAGAGTATATTGGGGTACAGTGATGATACAGTGAGGGTACATTGGGGCACAGTGAGGGTTCAGTCTGGGTACAGTGGGATTAGGAGGGATGAGGAGAGGGCGAGGAGGAGGAGGGAAGGAGGATACATTGAGGGTACAGGGAGGATACAGTGGTGATACAGTGAGAGTACAGTGAGGATACAGTGAGGGTACATTGGGGCATCGTGAGGATACAGTGAGGGTTCGGTTGGGGTACAGTGGGATACATTGAGGGTACAGGGAGGATACAGTGAGAGTACAGTGGGGTACAGTGAGGGTACATTGGGGCTCAGTGAGGGTTCAGTTGGGGTACATTGGGATTAGGAGGGAGGAGGAGAGGGTGAGGAGGAGGAGAGAAGGAGGATACATTGAGGATACAGTGGGGTACAGTGAGGATACAGTGAGGGTATATTGGGGCACAGTGAGGGTTCAGTTGGGGTACAGTGGGATACAGTGAGGATGTAGTGAATGTACAGTCAGGAAACAATGGTCCACCATGTGGTGGTGGTGGTGATGGTGTTTGGTGGTGGTGGTGGTGGGTGGTGTCGGTGGTGGTGGTGGTGGGTGGTGGTGGTGGGTGGTGGTGGTGGTTGGTGTCAGTGCTGGTGGTGTTGTCGGTGGTGGTGGTGGTAACAATGATCCAATGATCGTAAGAAGGATGGCACCCGTATGAAGGTAGACAAGCAATACTAACTGAGACAAAATGATCAGGTGTTTGATCTGCAACCAGTCCTATAGTAGGCGTGATGCATTGCAAAGACATGAACGCAATGTCCATTGCAGTGGTAAATATACCAACAAGTCACAACCATTGAAGGAAATGACATTTGGACACCCATTCTCTATGATGGTAACTGGACCCATTGACAGAGAGTATTCCCAAAAGTGGACCGGGGAACTGTTCAAGATTGACACTCGGTTTAGAAGAGAGGGCGTACCCGTTTATACTATACTGGACTGGGATGGTGAGAGAGTCGACGGTACATTTTACGAACCCGAATTACAACCCGTGACTATCGACTCTACAACGGAATACCGGGTGGAAAAGATACTAAAGAGACGCGTACGTAACAAACGGAAAGAAGTCCTGGTGCGTTGGTTACATTGGCCCAAGAAATACGATAGCTGGATACCGGAAGTAGACGTGAAAGACTATAATTAGTCACGTGACTAGGACACTTATAAATACGTTAACAATTCCCGTTGCAACTCACTCCACCATGAAAATTACCAACGTTGTATGTAGCGCTCATTTGAACTGTACCATAGACTTGATATCGTTGTGCCAGCGTTTGAGGAATTACCGATATGAGCCTAGGTCATTTCCCAGCCTTATATGGCAACATAGGAACATTGGCGGCAATTGTTTAGTGTTTGCCAATGGCGTCATCAATTCTAATGGAAAAGCATCTAGCTTCCGTGAGGGTCGACAGAGACTTCGTAGATATGCCAGGCTGTTGCAAAAATATGGATGCCCAGTGTACCTCACAGATGCCAAGATCATCACGGTCTCGGCCAGCCATACCTTAAGTGGTGGATTAGACTTATATAGGTTAGCTGGAGATAAAAGCCTTCTCTACGAACCGGAAATATTTCCAGCGCTAAACTTCAAAATAGAGGGAGTCAACTTTTGCTGTTTTCATACCGGTAAGGTGGTCATCACTGGTATAAAGACCACGACTCAAATCGATGACGCGGTCTACCCCACCCTGATCGAATTGGAACTCTACGTACGTGAGAAGTGATCTAAAGTAGTAAGAATAGCAGTTTGCAGGATCACCTAAAAAGATGAACGATATCGAAACCAATACGAGGGAAAATTTTCCTTATCCTAAATCAGACAGCGAGACTCGATCATCGGAGGAAAGGTGGCACTTACTAGGGACTAGAGTGCCTAAAGCCGAAATCGTGTACTTTTCTCAAATGCTCATCGTGTACGCCATTATCATCACGTCAATCACCAACATATCCCTACAGAACGGCTCGACGGAACTTTGGATCAGTCTACTGAGTAGTTGCATAGGATACGCCCTTCCGAATCCTAAGCTAAAAAATTGAAGTGCACCTTGCCTTTTGAACCCTGCTCCAGCATTTGCGTCAGTGGACAGACGGGAAGCGGAAAAACGAGATAGGTTTACCGATTCTTGACTCACATTCGGAACATGTATAGTAGAGATCCGCCTTGCCAGATTCTCTATTGTTACGGAATTTACCAACCCTTATTCGACGAGATGGAACGAACCTTAAAGAACTTTAGGAGTAAACAAGGATTACCTTCTTCCGAAGAGTTAGAAGAGTTCACCGCGGACCGCCGTCACAAATTGATCGTGATCGATGATCTCATGCATAGAGTGGTAGAGGACAAAGAGATGGAATTATTGTTTACGCAGGGAACCCACCACAAATGCGTCAGCGTCATTTTAATTACCCAGAATTTGTATCCGAGAGGGAAACACGCCAGGACCATAGCTTTAAATACGTGGTACTTGGTGTTGATGAAGAATTTGAGAAACGTTTCCCAAGTAGGTATACTTGGTCGACAGCTATACCCGGGCCGTGTAAAAGGGTTCATAAAAGCCTACGAAGACGCTCTCGGTTCCAAACAGGGTTATTTGATAGTGGATACGAGTCCTCACGGGGACGACCAATACCGTTTGAGGAGTAGAGTGTTTCCCGGGCAAGATCCCTTGGTGTATCAACTGACGTAAGAAGGAGACCCTAACGCGTAAGAATGACCATAATGAGACTCCTCAAAGAACACAGACATTTTCTAAAATTATTCGGACAGACCGACTCTGCCCAGAGAAAAGCCCTGTTAAGAACGATTACGCCAGGTCAGATCAAAGCATTGAGCGAAATCGCGCACAATATTATCAAATTTAGAATTGTGTTGACGCCTTCGGAAAAAGTACTCCTGAGACGCTCCAGACGCCAACTGTACATCTTGGGTGATAGGACGCTGGGTTACCAAAGAAAGGTGGAGGCCCTTGGCGGTAAACAAAAGTTTATTCGTACGCTTCTAAAGATAACGTTGGCCCATTTGAAATCGGAGCTAGAATAATAGAAAAGCTAGTCCTAGTCCCTTACGAGAAGTACCAGAGGCTATTGGATGGCAAAACAATGGAGAAGAAAACGCCGAACCCGCCCAAAAGACGTGAAAGGACCGTGCTGAAAAAAAAGGGCCCACCGGGGGAACGGGATAAACCGAGCGCTGCGACGCGCTACACCATTAAAGACTGGATCTCGTTCTGAACTTTGTAAAAAACCACCCGGAAATAATTGAGAGGCCCCTCACCCTTGTATATAGAAGAACGACACCGCGCTCTAGGACGTGACGCTACCTTCTCGTGGTCTAGGGCGTTGACTCACCCTCCGAGGTGTAACCGAACGCGTCACAGGGGCCGCCATCTTGATTTCGTGGGGGCCGCCATCTTGGTGTCGTGGCGGCCGCCATCTTGGACCGGAAGTCGTGGGGGCCGCCATCTTTGACCGGAAGTGACGTCAAAAGCGCTAAAGTGGCGCCTATACTACTGTTTTACTCTGTCAGTCTTTGCGAGGATGGTTTATGTATCAGGGAATAATGAGCGGTTTAATTCATATATTGTTAAAACCCATAACAAAAATCAGTATATTTATCAAAGTACATGTTCAATCAAAGATAGTGTGCATACAACTTCAAGTTCAATCTAAATGTGTTTGAAAAAATCATTTTTCTCCTCACGTAAAACTATAAAGGGCTAATTTTAAATGACTAATATTGACAAGCCAAAAACTGGTGGTAAAGAATCAGTAACATATTTTGGTAACATGTTCTTTACCTGTCCGAATGATGGACAACTGATTCTTTATGAAAAGGTTCGGATTTTTTATGAAATAAATTGCAAAGATGTTGATGGTTTTAGAATCAAATTTCAAGGCAATTAGACCTATTACTGCAGCCCTGACTTGTTTATTGATTGAATTAAGACTTAATGACCCAGTCAACAATATTCCTGTCATGTTGGGACTCCTCCAAGAGACAGGGAGAGACTAAAAGGGCCCAATCCCATCCAAATTTGCCACAAGTCAAGCAAATCACGCCCTATCTCTTCGATTAAGGTTAAGATTTATTTCAATATTATATTAGTGATGCCGAGACATAGCCTCTGATTTTGTTTAATTTAACTGTTGTTTGATTTGATTTGTTGTCTATGGTAAACAGATGTGGTCATCTTAACTACAGTGTTCCTATGCAAGCCTACTCATTCTTAAACATGTAAATGACAACTTGGTCTTCTTGAATCATCAGGGGAGGAAACAATTCTCCATGAAGAATATGCTGGGTGTGATCTCCTGTCTGCTTGCATATTAAACAGATAGGCAACTGACCAAGCTACATAGTTCAGATTGTTACCTAAGCATCGCATGTGCGTGTCCCCAGGGTGGGGGAAAGCGGGTTTGCATCCCACCTGGAAGATCACAAGTTGTTATGCTTAGAAATACTGTTATTGACAACCTCGAGAATAAGTAGGACCCATTGGGTCAAATTGCTTCAAAAGGGAGGCCAGGTCCGCACTGCCATCTGTGAAAAACCTATATTAAAGTTTTCAGGACACCTCTGCCCCCAGACAGAATTTTCTGGACCCTCCTTTGCATCGTTAACATACAAACCCTGCTATCAGCATCCAGTACTGCAGTATACTGTATCCAAGACATCAATATGTCTTTTTGAAACTCCCAGTAGGAGCATCGGGTGGATTGATTGGGTTCGGGTGGCTCAGCGTATTTTGAAGGGACTCAACATGAATTAGTGAGAGTTGAGCCTGACAGGGCAGAGTATGAGCATTTGGTGTGTCCGTTTGCTTGTTTTGACTTGCTTGGCTTGATTCTTTACGTCCCAGTCAACAATCTTTCGGTCTTGTCGCGATGGGTTTACCTGGGTGGATCCAGTACTAAGCAGCCGGTAAAATGTCTGTTTGCTTTGATATTTTTCATCACAGTCGGATTGGGACGATTTCTTATCCTTCTGTTTTATACCAGTTTCGGTGTCTTGCTCTAAGACACAACACAGTGATTCTGACGTCTGTGAGTCTCGAACTAGCAAAACTTCAATTGAGCCACTGTGCCCCACACAGGCATGAAAGTCTAAGGCAAACATTTTCCATAATAACATTAATCTTACTTGATAGTCTACTCTTGATAAACAAAGAGACATGCAGACAACAACTATTTACATGTTTGGATTCTCAAAAGAAACGTCTCATTTAGACGGTTCTTTTGAGTACCCAGAAGAAATACAAATGATTTTCTAAAATTCGCAAGCTTACCTCGCCTAATGATATATCCAATCATTAGAATCTAACAAAAAGCCTATAAAAAGCAGACTATTTGTGAACCCAGACGCCTGATTTCTCGTTCTGGATACTGCAGTTATAGTTATAGTTCTCTTCGCTGGAGTTGTTGTCTCATAATTTGAAAACTAAACAACATCTAGCAATGCGCAAAGCTGGTGCAGTAATGATAAACATACCGGGTAGGTGGGAATCGAAAACGCTCTCAACAATCGACGAACGCGGGAAATAGTCGCAAGAAACGGTGTTATGATTGCCAATCAGGCGACAAATGACAATAAAAAGCTCCGCTTTCTGTCGATTTTTGATCTCCGATCGTCGATAGTATTAACGTTTTCGATTGCCGCCTACCCGGTGTGATAAAGTATACGGCTATTGTGTCTGTACGGGCGATAATCCTCACTTAAGCTAACGGCACATATAAAGTTTTGGCCATTAAAAAGCCAAGCTTCATTGGTTCCTTCATGTATTTGCGAACATTATCCTTTTTATGCATTATGTAAGTCACATACATCGGGTAAAGGGTGCGTGTGATTTAGGGGAGGGGGTACCCTCAAGTACTCTTTCTACAAAGGCTTGGTCTCCCTCCCCCGCATCCCAACAAAAATTTCAGGATCTGCCTTTGAATAGCTTTAGGATGTAGCACAAAAAGTGATAAAAGCATGCAAGCTGGCTCCAAGGCGCTCCGTGCATTTTCGTCTTGAGCTATAAAAGCTAGCTAGACTTGAAATATTTGATGTAATTTTTAAAATTGACAGAAAACAACAAAGATGCGTACAAATCTGCACCATCTGTCTGCAAAAATGCAAAAACATGTCTTTATTCGGTGAGTGACAATCAAGCATAAAATTTCAAAGGATGGCTGGGCTTCCGTCTGATGCAACCTCAAAAAGCTAGCCAAAAACTGCGTTTGATTATTACACCCAAGTCGGTTGCTGCATATATACTCAAACAAAAAAAAGTTATGTCCGCTTGACGTTTATGTCTTTTAGTCTCAAACGTATTAACGCATTTCATTCAATTCTTCACCTTACAAACTTTAATCATTTAGAAATTATTTGCACCTAAGAGTAATCCATTTTATAATCAGTGTAGCCGCTGACAAAGCTGTGAACACGAGTACCCTTAAAATCAAAAGTCACAACATCAATAGATTGTGTGTCCGTCATTATCCCAAACCGTTTAAGCACACTTAAACAACACTGAACAAACTCTCTAGTAAGATAAGCTGGCTAGTTATATGCATTGCTTTTACGGCCACATCCATTAGTCTGTAACATACTCTGACGTCACAAAGCATCGATCACGAGCATGCGTGAAAACACTCAGAAAAATCATTATTGGTCCAGCATTTTGGTAATCAAAAAATTCGAACAAATTTGATGTTTTCTCGTCATCACAAGCATTTGAACATTAATTAAGACTAATCAGCATCAAAACAATCGATAATAGAAATTCTCTGATGATTTTGCAGTAATGGGTGGGGTATAAAACACAGATTTAGTTAGAAACAATGTCGTTACGTAAACGGGTCCCCAATTAAAATTGCCCGAACGATAGAAGGCTAAGGTGGTGATTTTCATTTCTAAGTTTTAGTGAACCTTTGATGCCTGACATCAGCCATAGGTTTTGTTTTTCTCTATTGTGTAATTGTTGTCATAAACAGACAAACCAAATTAAAACAAAAACGGCCTCAAAATGATGTTAGGTTAAGGAGATTTGAAAGTTCTTAAATTGTTATTTGTTAAATTCAAAGGGAGGTAATTTTACTTAATTTCGTAAATGAAAGATTTGGCACTGCAATTTCGCTCGTTCAATAAGCAGACTTGGGATTTTTAGATGTTTTTTCATCGTCGGACGCTTCTGGTTGCCATTTAACGTAAAATGTGTCATGTTTTGATGATTAACTTCCTGATGGTAATGGAAAAAGCTGAGTGCACATTAGGTTTAATAACTCTTCAAGATCAGAAGATAAAATCAAATAATTACCATTTTTTGTGTGTCGGACATTTGATAAACATTTTGGTTTTATTTTTGTTGCAACATCTTAACTGGATTGAAAGATACAGTACAATGAAAATCGGACGTTTCTTTTTTGTTAGAGTATATTTGTTTAGATTATTGACTAATATATTAGCACAGAAGCAAACTGCAACAGTCTGTTCTGTGTCTACATTGTTTGCCTAAGAGGCTTCAAAAACATTCAGCATACGACAAAAGCAGACAGCTTTTCTTTTAATTGGCAAGAGGATCAAATTAAAGCAATTCTAAAATCGATGTCCATACACGTTAGGAGAAAATATTTCTAGTCTAACCATATAATAAACAAAAAATGTTTTTGGGCGAGGTACTTCTATTACAGAGCGGACACGATTAAATTGCAAAATCTACAATTTTCCGATTTAACGGTTCATATTTTTTTTTTAAAAAGGTAAAACAGAGTTAAAGTCCTTGTGTATTATACGTCTTCCTATGTTGATTGATCTCTGTTTCATGAAGATATTTTAAACTGTTATTGAGATACAGAGAGGACTCGAAGCACGTATGATCGATGGACAGACATCTGAGTTGAAGTTGTTACCTTGAACTTGGGAGATAGTGGCTGAGTGTTGTGCCAATACATTAGATTCTGGATGTAGGAGCTTCTGACCAGGTTTGAGCCAAAGTTGTGACCTTGACTTTTGGAGTTGGTGGTTAAGTGTTGTATGCGAAACACCTTTGTGGGATCAGTTATAACCATGTGAAGTTAAAATCAAAATATAATGAGATTGGCTTACCTGGGCACGAAACCCATAGTTACAGCATGGCTCACAGATTTTGGGTCAAAGCTGTGACTAAATTGATATCGATACATATGCGCTTCCGCGAGTAATTCTGTCTTTGGTTGTTGCGAACAAGAAAGGCACAGACCAGGCAGCGCATCCGCGCAGTCTGATCAGCGCCTTTGTTAATCGCTTATTGGAAAGTATCATATCTGGATGTGCTACAAGCGAAAATTTTATTTTCTAACAAGTCTCTGTAGCTAAACAGGATGGTTTGAATCTCACTTTGTCAGAAACACCGAAGACAGGGTTTCTCGCGTTGCGGCCCAATTATAAAGTCTGATGAGATATGATTTTTATTCATATGTTTTTTCTATTTATTTTTTATTGATATTGATGCATTTCAACTAAATCATCATTCTTCTAAAATACTTCTTCTTTTGCTTTTTCTTCTTCTACTATCTCATAGATGTTTGAACAGACATAAATTAATTTTCTGGACAGCATAAGATAAGATGTGGAATGGTAGCTCTTGCTTATTTGTTTGATTTGATTCATTATGTCGCAGTAAACAATCTTTCAGCTATGTTGGGAAGGGTCTTCCTGGGTTGAACCAGTATTAAGCAAGGATAAATGTGTCTTGCTCAAGGACACACCACAGTAACGCTGGTGAGGCTCGAATCCGCAACCCCTCGGTTCTGAGTCAAGCACTATATCACTGAGCCACTTCTCTTCTTTGGAATGGTGGCAGTTGGTATGGATTCATAGGGGCAATATTAGCATCTACGACGGATATCAATCCAGTGGTACACCTTCATGCTATCGGTAATATTCATATGAGAGAATAATTTTATTGGGTCCCGTAGCTCAGTCAGAGGCAAGCCCAGCTGTTCATCAATGGTTCGTGAGTTCCATTGCGACCCAAGCAAAGTCCATTATTTCCTGGTGATTGGTCATGAAAACAGATATACATGTACGTTCATTCGCCACCTTCCACTGATTCAAGAAGGGTTCTTGTCAGTTTCAAGTGAAAGTGTGTGCAAAAAGTATTGTTTTATACCCCTATTCCACACAGGGCCCGAATCCCACGAATCGCCTCGAATTGAAAAATATTTGGATTCGTGGCCTGAAATGTCCTCAGTTCGCGAAGATCTTAACTGAATCATACAGTATGTAGTCAGTTCTTGCAATTTGTAGGCCTATCGGGAATTGGGATAAAAAAAATTGAACTGTTCAAAACTTAGCTACGAATTCCCCGATTCGAAAACTCGTGCTTGATTCGTACAATGTAACACGTTCCTAGTGCATTCTTGGACATCGTAACTGAATTGTAATCAATTCTGATGCGTTCTTAGGCATTCGTAGCTACTCTTAACTCATTCGTGGGTAATCAGGAGATTAAGACAAGCAATAAAACCAAGGAAGAGATAGTAGAAGCACTTTCCTTTAGAGTAACTACCCCGTCACGCGCATACATTCGAGGCAGTCCTGGAAATGGAAACAGATTTGGCAGATTCAGGAGCACAATCAGGATCAGTCAGTAACTCCTGGCTGGTGGTTTTGCTGATGGTGAACTACCATATTTTTCCAAGTCAAAGAGTCAGGACAAGGGCCTCTCGACAATAACGTAGTTGTATAAGTAGCTGTTTTAGACACTCAAGTTGCAGGATCAATTCTACAGCTGACAAACGAGGAACAGAATAGAATAAGAATAGAATAGAATAAAATTTAATTGCTCAGTTATACCCTTTAAGGGTTACAGGCAAGCACACAATACAATCAAACACATACATACACATACATACACAATATAACACAACAAACTTATAATGTATGTCAAGAGTCATAAACGTCATGTTATGTAATATTAGCTGTATATATAAATGAAGCAACAGCCCTTAATACATCAGAATCAGTACTAGTCAATATATTAAGAAAATATTTTAAGTCCATTTTGTGGACCAATTTAACAGTAATGAAACATTTAAGTGACACTTTCAATTAAAGTCTATGTGTATCAGGAATAACTACTCCAAACATCACGAATTTCGATAAATATGGATTAAGTACATACGTTAATCTTAGTATGCCCTGATACGAACGGTTAATATGGAAAGCACCAGAGATTTAATTAAAATAATGACCAGGTGGTCTTGATCAACCTTGCAAGGTCGAACAATATTTCTAGACACTGCGGATTCAGATCAGCCAGCTTCTAGTGAGGTTGTCTGGTCAGGTCTGCACTGTTTATATTTCAAATTGAAGCGTATACTGTTATTTGGTGTTAAAAGAACAACAATTGGGTAGAATTTGAAATTAGTTGAGGTTATTCGGCATTGCAATGGTTAAAGTGTGTTTGGATATGTTGTTGCTTCCGTTGTCAGAGTGACTGGAAGAAACAGACATCATTTGGACCAATGGAATGACTCACTTTGCCTGATGTCACAACCTGAACCAAATGGATTGGTTAAATTTACTTATCAGTAATATTGCATGCTGGGAAGGTGAGGACTTCAAAACTGAAAGTCTCGCTTCTCCTAGGCAGTTTTTTCAGCTTGACTTAAAGAGTAAATTTGGCAAAGGGTTTCGGCATTGGGTTTAAAAAATTATAATTAAATTAGATAAATTATCGCTCCAGTTTAGGACTGCTGAATAAAATTGTCTAAATTGAGGTTTTTATTTCATTGACTTAAAAAAGAACACAACGCGAAAGAAACAGTATAGACATTAATCAGTAGATATCGTAGTATTACACTTGTTGTTTGGGTACACTGACCACAGATATTGAAAGTGGAACATCTTAAAAACTGTTTGATACATTTGTTCTCGTAATGAGGATTTTTTTTTACATTGACATAAAGCATGTATTCCATCTTCAATAACCATACAAACATTACATATTCTATTTTCCACTTTTAAATTTAAGAATCTTCCACGTTCAATTTTTAATTTATGTGCACTAAATCTAAAAGCAGTAAAAGATTTTCTGAGATTCCTTTCATTTAGTTCTAAATATTTTTCTATCCCAAATTTATTCTTAACCAGCTTGTATGTTCTTAATTTTGACATTTTTTCATCAGACTCCATTCGCTGTTCCCAAAATTGTTCATATCTTTCCTTCAATTTGTTTTTAATACACAATAACAGTGAAGCAGAATAAAAAGTACTATGGTTTTCCCAAATATACGAAAACCCTAAATCACATCAAAGTTTTTTTTACAAAACTCAACCACTGACTGTTTGAGTTATTACACTGCTCTCGATATGCTTTATTAACAAGTGAATTATCATTAGATTGCACAATATGGAGGCCCCCAGGGGGGTCTGTGCTCCCTTGATCCCTGAAAATAATGCATTGATCTCCCCAACACCCTGAAAGAAAGTACCTTTGCTCCCTGAAAATATTTTCCTTTGCTCCCCAGATCCTTAAAATTTATTTAGCTTCTCCCAGAATCCCCAAAAATATAAGCCAATTCTCTCTAAAATTAATCGAATCAATAACGGACAACCGATACCCTTGCTGATGTATTTTTAGAATCAAATAGAACTATGGCCCGGCTTAACAGGTAAGTTGTGGTTCTTGATCACCTAGATAATCGATAAGTCAATTGTCCCCCTTACACCGCGGCGACTATATCGCGAAATCGATTGTATCTGAGTCCAGGTATCCATGGTATTAGTCTGGCATTGAGTGTATAGTATTTGCTGTATAGTTTTGTGTGCTGACGAAAGAGGTCTAAGAGGGTACCCAATTTCATTTATGTTACATAAATAGTGCAAATTGGAGTATGCATGCTCAACTAATTGAAATCAAGAAAAAGATTTTTTATCTCCAAATGTAAAACATGTTTGTCCACTATTCGTGTGTTCTGAATTTAGTACATGAGCACTTGAGTACTGAATTTCTTAATGTTCAGAAAACATAATATGGGCCTCGATGTGAGAAAACTGTCTTGCGGGGTTTTGCGAATAACAAATGCGCAGACCAGCCTGCGCATCCGCAGTGATTTAGAAATAACACAGCTTCACGGCGGCGGTATGGTCGGTCCAGCCATGACCACTTTTTAGGCCAAAAAGGTTTTAACAGGACCACTTTTTTGGTCAAATGTGCTTATTTGGTCTAGTCTGGTCATTTTTTCAGTTTCCTCTAGACTTTTTAATGCAGTGTTTTTTCATGTTCACCCGTATCAGTATTGTAGATGTGCAGCTTGATTTGGGTCTTCTCTCGGCATAGGTCTTGATAAGAGAAAATCCAGCATAATATTGTTCCAACATTTTAGCATTGCATTGAGCGCTCAAAAGAACCGTCTCATTGAGACCATTCTTTGAGTACACGTACTCACAGTATATGCATGTTCAGGTTGAAAAACTGAGAGTGGGTAAGCGGATAATTACTTAGCCTTAATTTATCAAAAATAATCAGTAAACGAATTATCAGAAATTTTTTCGAAAATAAAATCAACCGACATCTGTAAAGACTCGGACTGGGTCTGAGGTAAAGAACATTGAGTTTGACAAAAAGGGCCTGATCAGCGTCTACGCTTCAAGTTAAAAAACATAATACAGGATTATAATGCAGTCAAAATTAATGAGAACAGTCGCTTTAGGCCAAATCCTTATACTTTTAACGCAGATAAGCGAACTCCCACTGAGTGCCCGCTGTGTCAATAAGATGACCACATCATAAAACGAATGCATGATTTTATGTTTCAGCTCTCCAACAGCGACATTAATGGAGCAGGCCAGTATGTGCATATATAACATGCTCATCGCAGTTTCTTGTGTTCACTGCTCAGATGCTACTGTTAAGCATGAATTCTTGGAACAACATATGCGCATAGTAAATTATCTGCGCAGTCTGATCAGTCCCATTGCTGTTTACGGCTGAAATTATAAATTGTTTTTGGTCAGTTCTGGTTCTTACTGGTCCCGATCAGCTCGGTGTGAAGAGATTTGTTTAAATCTGTGTATTTTGGGAATTTTTAACTGAGAGATATGGAACGCAAACAGCAATGGATCAGGCCTGACCGCGCTGTGCCATTTCACCCGAACCTTTGCTGTTCGTTCAAGTTTAACCTTCTCCGGAAGAATTAAATGGCGTCACTTAAAACTTAACTATTAGTTTACAATTTATTTAAATGTTCAATTATTACAAAATTACAGGCACGGAGAGACGTCTTGTTATGAAGTATCTGGATCTACACTGTTGATTTTGCTTCATTTTAGTACTCTTCGGCATAATATATGCATGTCCTTTACTGTTATTGCAAAACCTAAGCATTAGTAGAATTTCAAACGACACCATTTGCGCAGTCTGAGCATCTACCCATGAAGTGGCAGTTTTGGTAGTATGACCGAAAAAGGTTGTTATACTGAACAGTAAAGACCCTGACGAGACGCCGCATGACAAAACTAGTAAGAAGGGTGTACAGAGCACGAACACTGTGATCAGCCTGGGTATCTGATACACACCATTTTATTTATGCATAAGTTTTTAGTAGAATGCCAAGGCTTCCACACAGGACACTTTATGCAGAGTCGTTTATTCGGCAAAAACCGTAAAATCAGTATTTTATGACCGAGATAAGACCTTAGCCCAAGGGATTATCTGACACCTAGGATTATCGCATATCCCGTTATAAACTTCTCACCAGAGGCACACCGAATAGGTGGTAATCGAAAACGCTAATCGACAGACGCGGATCGAAAACGGATAGAAACAGTGTTTAAAATTGCCATTTGTCACCATTCGGGCCACGATTAGCAATCGAAAACTATGGTTCTAAATAGTTTGATCTTCGTTCGCCGATTATATAAGTGTATTCGATTGCCGCCTATCCGGTGTGAGAATGAAGTACGAATATACTGCCAGATGAAATGCTTCGAATAAATTTAGGCATTAATAATAATAAAATAAGTATTATTATTATAAAAATAATAATTGTTATATTAAAAGTAAAAAATAAATTGAAGCAACTTGTAATAAAATTATTTTTATTTCGGTTTGATAAGTTATGGTAATGTTATTTTCTAACAATTTGCTTTAAGATTTTTTTCATTATCTTGTCTCCCATTCAGCTAAGTTTTCCCCTTAAATTTCTATTTAAAAATGATGTTAGGTTTCTCGACATAATCGGCATATTGAATAGTGCGGAAGCATAATAGACACAAACTATGAGAACTTAGACATTTTCTCCGCCCTTTCAAGAAGGCGCTTAAACTCAATTTTCAACCTAAAAATGACAGAACTAAAATTTATTTTATTTCTGTGAAACTTATATGGTTGATATCGTTGGGTGATCGAGATACCATTTATAACTAATAAAACATCGAGAAAATATCAGAACATGATTATTTTGGGGTCATAAAAGGCTCACCAAGGGCATTTGCAGTCAGTTTACATAGAAATGAATGGGATTTTACCAGTCAAAAAGATGAACAATTTGGCAAAACTAAATATTAAGTTATTTCGTATTTGTTTATATCATTATAAAGATAAAACATTAAATTTTCTTTTGATAACTTATAAAATAATGGCAGCTTAATAATAAGTTAGTTATTAATAATTTATTTATAGGGTTGCATACTTTTCTGTGTAACTGATGCCACAGATTTCAACAGGTAAGTTGCGGGAGTGGTCAATATTCAAGGGAGATAATCGGGCAGATAAAACCGATAACAGCTATTATTGTCCCATATGTAAGGACACCACACGGGAAAGTGACAAAAACACAAGAAAAATGACAAACAAGAGAGCCAAGAGGTTAGCACTTTCCCAGCATCCTCCCAGTCTCCGTGTAAATATATACCGGTTTCGCCATCTGCATGGGGATGCTTGAGACACTGTCGTTCTAGCGCACAGAGAAACTACTCAGGCGGACGATCTGAGAAAGCTAGTCATGACTGTCATTTCATTTGGTGCTTCATGCTGTAGCTTCTATTTGAAGCGCAAAGATAAGTTCTCATTAACACTTAAATAAAACCAGAAACTTAATCTCGGGCCACTATCAGCCCGCCAACAAAACGCCATTTGAATAAACAAAACGCCATTCAAATGGCGTTTTGCTGGCTGTCGGATAGTGACCCGCTTTTATATCTTTAATGGGTAGGGGCAGAAAGCAGTAGATACGCTGGTCCCTTATAAAAGTCAAAGCGTTACTACTAGACACAGAATAGACTAACAATACAACAGTAAACGTACTTGGAATAAACCTATATCTTACCTTAAATTGTCATTGTCTCAGAATTCAGAAATAAATAAGGTGCGATAGTCCAAGCCTTAACAGATATTCGTATCAGAAAGCTACATGTCATCAACGAAACCAAACAGAAAACGTTGGCCTTGGAAACACCATAAACTTCGCCTTGCGTCGTTGCATAGCATTTAATATTTCAATGGCTTCATACATATGTAACGGTATTAGTATAGAAATTTCTCATTCAGTTGCATAGCCAGACATAATATGCAAATTAGGATTAAAGAAAAATAAGATGCTAACCTTTTCCTAAACACCAACTTTTAAAAATGAGCCAGTATGGTGACTGGTTATTATCGCATATGCGTTTAAGCATTCTTTAAACGTCTATGCACGGCTACCTAGTGGGGCTATATGCTGGAAATTTGCCCTGAGTCTCTCATCTACGTTCCTACTTTGTGTGTGCGAGCAGTGAAGGCTCTGGCGAGACTGCGCATGCCCAGGCTCGCCCGAGCCTTCGCTGTTTGAATTTCCGAAAAATACCAAAATCTCAAGTATGTTGATATCAAAGCTACAAAAATGATTATATATTCCCTTAGGTACTGTTTTAATTGGTTGAATATATAGATTTCCTATAAATAATATAAAATAGATTATATATTTTTGGTAAAATTGAATGAAAACACCCGTTTTTTTATGTATGACTGAACCCAGATAAACTATTATACTAAACAGTTTAGCAAGGACCATCCTGTGTCTATAAGACACATAACACTGTGGGACGGTGGTCTAGTGATAAGACTCAGGACTCGGGATCGAGGTGTCCCAGGTTCGAATCCCGCCCGGACCGTCGGATTTCTGAGCAGAAAAATCGTCCCACGTTTGTTCCTCTTCACCCAGTTGGTTACCCTGATAGAGCGGTATTTGTTCATATCTGGTATTCCCAAAGCGCGATACCTAAATGTGCTGCTTGAAAAGGGGAGAAATAGTTTCCCTTGGGAGACTCGACTGTAGGTTTCACAAGATAGCCCAATGTTCAGGGGGAGTTGTGATAAAGGGTGGCTGAACGGCTGAAGAGCTGAAAGTAGCCCTGGAAAATTGGCATTTAACTTTAACACTGTAATGTGAAAATTTGTCCGATAAAAAACGAATGAGCAAACTGGGCAATCGTTTGAATGTCTCCCCATTTTATTTGATTTAACTAAATTTATTTGCATCTGTATAAATACTTGATATACAGAAACCACTGAACCCATACGCATTGAAACATCTGAATAAAATGGCAAATATGAACTTTTTAATGCTTCAATTAACAACTTCCCTAGCTCTCTATGTGGGGGAAGTGAGACCTGTGAGTAAACAGGCAATCTACAGTTTACAAAAACTTGCCTTAACCACAAAAAGAAGATTTATTGAGTTTCTAAGTTGACATGTTTGATGCCTGTTGTTATTTGGGGCTCGTGCGTTCTCTCTCTCTCTCTCTCTCTCTCTCTCTCTCTCTCTCTATATATATATATATATATATATATATATATATATATATATATATATATATATATATATATATATATATATATATATATATATATATATATAGAAATTTGGCTTTAAGCATGCACTTTAGGTACAAACTTTAACTGGTCTGTACGCATTATTAGCTGCTGTACAGCATTGACATTTTCAGGGATTATGTTTCTTTCTAGAAGTCGCTGTTCTTCTTTTGAAAAGTAAAAAAATCTTTGACAAATACCGTTAAATTAATTGTTGAAATTTCACAATGAAACCGGAAGTGTGGAATAAGCGTGAAAGATTTACCGCCGCATAATAGACTGATCGAGTTCTGTTGTGGGGGGGGGGGGGGGTTCTACCATGTTCAGATGAAATAAAACGCATAGGTGATTTAACGTGTGCTACTGACGATTTTCAGAAATCTCGAAAAATGTGATTTTTTTTCATTATTTTTTTTAAGATGCGTAAACAATCTGGCGTATATCAAATTTCAAATGTCTGGTGTTTTAAGTTACCTGGACCAGTTCATAAACACCTGCACTTCAATTTGATAAAATTGCATCGAAAATATTTTTTACCATAATCTTATAATTGTAAGTGAGTATGGTCAGGAAAAACACAATCACAAACTGCAGACTAACCAATGGCACCGCAAGGAAGAGCCACACATAACAATCACGAGACACCAGGAAGACAAACTTAGCAAAGCAACCAGCTCTCTTCCCCATCAAGATGATTTCAAAACTAGAAGAGACATAAAGAAACGTACAACAAAGCATAGAACAATTAACCCGAAAATGTAAAATGAATGAAAACTATCCCGAAACCCCTATAACATTTGCTCTAATTAGGTTAAATTCATTTAGGGGATAACTGTATTCAAAATTTTCATTTGGGGAGGTATATCGTCGCATATACGGTCGGAAATTTAGTTTTACGGCGACGATATACCTTCCCAAATAAAAGTTTTGAATATGGTTATCCCCATTCAAATGCACTATTAACATTTCCCTTCAAAAAGACAGTGAACATGACTTGTACTTTGTTGCGCCAATACGTCCAGCGGCTGCCAGCTGCATAAAACCGCTTGCCAGCTGCATATTTTCTATTGTCAACCAATGAAAAGAGACGTTACGTAATGACGTCGGGTTTCCGACAGTATATCGCAGGATATACTGTCGCAAATTTATGAAGTTATTCAATCAGACGTCGCGTTGCATTAGCACGTGCATTAGAATCAATATTATTGGTTCCTTGGTCAGAAAAAAATGAGTTTGTTCGTTTATAAGTTTGTTTAAATATATATTTAATATGTGTTAAAAAAACACAATCTAGGGCGAAAATTTGAGAGTAAGATATTTAAGACCACTCTCTTCCCACTTCGATGGCTGCGACCGTAGCTCGTTTTAAAGAAGTACATGATTTTTTTGTTGTTGGTTCATTGCTTGCTATCGTTGCCATTTTGTGTGTTTGTGTTGTGTTTAATACTGGTTTTGTGATATACACACTGGTAAATGTATACGTCGATGTGCTGGTATTTACGTGTATTGCCGGTACTTTCATAGACCGGAAGTGGTAGATATTGGTGTTAAATCATATATATAGAAAAACATGCCATATACCTAAAGGACTATAGAATTAGACCATCTTTAAGTATTAGGCATGCACATGGCGATTTATGTAAGCATTTTGGAATAGATTCTGATTACCATTAGAAAATATTGACGACTGGACCCAGGCTACTATACATGAGCAGATGACTTAATAACCACTTAATTTTTAACGTTATACATGTAAAGATAGGGCTTAGCCACGGACAGAAACTCTCTATAAATAGGGAGTCCTTGGCCACGGAATAAACGATATAATCATTTTAATGGAATGCATGATATATAGCTTAAAGTATGAGGCCATCCTTAAAATTCTGTTGCTGTACATGGTAGAGTAGGTATGGAGGAATGCTCTCTAGATTTGATTTTTTTACAAGGGACAGCTAGACTATTTGGTTTTCTGGTTGGGGATGGGCTGTTTTCTCCAATAGATGAAACTAAATTTTCTAAGATAAAGTGAAAGCATTTATTTTTGCTAACCATAGAAAGTGTTTTGTTTATAACTGCTATTAGGCCCTATACAAAATTTTCACTTCAGATTCAACAAGCAAAAATATATATCTAATCAACATTCATCAAAGTTTTAATTTGAAAAATCCCATCTAATTACCTTAGAGATATAATTACATACGGGATGCGTAGGTAGCCCTGTTATGATTGTTAATTATCACTTGTGTTAGGGGGGTCCAGGGGCGTACTCCCACGGAAAAATTTTGATAAAACTGGTGCGATCTGGTGCATTCTGAGTGTTCCAAAGTTAGTTATTATCAATCTAAAAATCAACATTTTTTTATAAATACATTCACATTAAAGGAGGATCGGGGGGGGGGGGGGGGGGGGGGGGGGGTAAAGAAAATGCTAAAGCTAAAGAAATGTAAAAAAATTGAGGCTTTACGTTTTTCATACCAGGCGCAAAGATGTATCCTGTAATGTCAATTCAGATCCATGCTAGAGGGTCGGGATTTTTTTTATTAAAACGGTGCAATATCCCAGCTAACAGAAAACGTTATCACAACGTTTTTGTTTGGTTGTATATAGGTTTCGTTACAACGCAACGTTGTGTAAACGTATTCATAACGTTTTCAATACGTTGTGGAAAAGTTGTGTTGGAACCAACCACAGGCAAACGTTGTAGGAACGTTTGATTTCCAACATTACCAAAACATGCATGTATGACATGCTGTCGAACCAAAGCGTTTGGATTCATTGCAACATTTTATAAGTTAAAATTGTTATCTCTTTACGATAGGTCGTCTAACAACGTTTATAAAACGTTTTGTTACAACATTTCTACGTCACTTTATCTACGCAGTTTCGTATTCCGATTAGTGTGGAGTTTTTTGGCAAAATTATGCCATGTTCAATGTAATAATCTTTCTTTAGATTATTGCGCATTTAATGTGTTGTCATTTACAACAAATTTGTTGGAATATCAAAACCATTTATGCGTTACTTTTTATTGCCTAGCTTTTTCTACCTCGTGTTCCCGAGAACAAAGAAATCTCAAGTGCATGCAAGAACAGCCCAAAATAGTTGTTTGTTGAAAGAACTCGCACTGCAAACTCATACAAGACAAGGTATATGCATGCAAGGCGATCTATGTTATCATTTCAAATGTATTTACCTATTAATAATGATGAAATGGTCGGACAGTCGCGGGAATTCGGCTACTGACATGTGTTTTCGTGACCTGTGTTTTCAGTAAAGGAAATGTGCATGGTACACTTAGCTGTAATGCGTAGACAGAATCAAGCTGCAAGGTTCAAAATCATTGCATAACAAAAGTAAGTGAGTAACAATAACTTTTAACAGCTATACTCCCTTCCTAGTTTATCGCGGATCGTAGTTTACCGCGGATTTTACAAATCTCATTATTTCTCCCACATAGCGCCCCCTCGAGATTGTTTACGCTAACTACAGTTGAAGGAAGGCCCCAGCTCGTCAAATCCAGATAAATTTGACAAGATGTCAAGTCAACTGATGAGTAAAATTATTTTCATATATACATTACGAAGTTTACCATTTTCTATTGCTATTCATTACCCCTCCCCTTATAAAAGCCGCTCGGGTATTTTTAAACAAGCGATTCAGTTTGTTTACCTCGCCTGAAGTTGTCGTCTGTATCTGACAGATGTCACGTATACAAAAAGTCACATGTTCTCTTTATAAGGAAAGTTATAAAAATCCTGGTAGAATGGACAGCTGTTTAGCGCCAACTGTCAATTTGTATAGACCAGTTCATTCAAATCAAAATGCACTGGAAAATGGTCGTCAAGAGCCATCATAGGTTGTTTGTCATTTATTTTTGTTAAGGCAGTGGCTAGAGGTACGGATCCGTACCCCTAGCCTCCCAGGCTAGGGATACGGATCCGTACCCCTAGTCTCGGAGGCTAGGGGTACGGACCCGTACCCCTAGTATATTCTACCATGTCAGGCTACAGGTACAGACATATAACCCTGATGAGAAATTCTAAATTATCATGATGATAAGTGTTAGAAAGTACCTTGTTGTTGTGTTATGAAATAGCAATCCAGAATTCGTAATTTGAACAAGTGGTGCGGGATTTATGTTGTGTTGTTGTTATTATTATTATTATTATTATTATTATTATTAAATCAAATTAAACTTGTTATTAATGATTTGTTTTTGCTGTTTTCACTTTCGGTTTGTTCATTAGCGAGGGTGCGAACAACATTCTGGCATGACGCACTACAAAGGCATCTTTAAACTTAAAAGAACAAATTTCAATGATTGGCTAAATATTTTAATGTCCAACCTCACAGACATCAGAAGAACGTTCTTAAATAGCCTAATCCTACAAACAGTATCTAGACCTATTATTATAGATATAATAATAACTATTTGATGTAACCGCCTAATTCTCGCTGCTCATTTATAAAACTCCCAAGAAAATTATGTTCAGCCTCACTTTGTCAAAATGGCTAAAACGCTGAACATAGGGAAACAGTTTGAGGACTTTTCCTCTTTAGAAATTGCCATCCAGCAGTATCAGAAGGAAGAAAATGTACAATTCTTTAGGCGCCAAAAACTTACGTTAAAAGTGATAGAAAATACAATTTTACACACCGCCCATCCGTTCGTCAGTCAGTACAATTTTATTATTTGTTTTCGTGCTTAGAAGTAACATAAGTACCTTAAGGATCTAAAAAATATTAGTTTGTCCATAAATCTAAAGGTCCTAACAAATAAACGTAGCCAGCACACAATGTCGGACAAATATCGTTCCGCTAGTTAAACGCCATTCAAATGGTATTTCACTGGCGGGCCGACCCTTGCCCGCTTTTTTATGTTTAGTTTTGATGTTAGTTTTGATATAATGCGTAAATCAACTATTATATTTTCATTTACACATTTTTGGTGCGCAAAAGAGTCTTCACGATGAGACGGTTCTTTTGAGCACCAAAAACCTACGCTAAACGTGATAGAAAATACAATTTTACACACCATCCGTCCATATGTCCGTTCGTCAGTCCGTACAATTTTATTATTTTTTTTCTTGCTTAGAAGTAACATAAGTTCCTTAATGATCTACAAAATATTAAGTTTATCCATACGTCTAAAGGTCCTAACAAATAAACCAAGCCAGCACACTTACTTAGTTAAGTACAGGTGAGCTTATTTGACACTACTCACTCATCAGCTGCCAACGAGTAGTTAATTGGTTACTTTAATTGAAGATGAGAAGATAATTGCTGGTGAGAAGATAATTGATTTGTTACAGGTGATTAATTTCCTTTACTCATGGTCTGTTAAGGATAAGAAAAAAATATATATAGAATTATGTTCTTTTTTTTTTTAACTTTACCGTTATTTTTTACCCCTTTTGTATAAGCTTATACTTGTTTGAATTATATATGACATATGGGTTCGGTGCACAATTAATCGGTCCCATTCAACTCCATGTAAAAAGGCAGAATTCGAGCATCTACAAATTTTTCCAGGACATTGCTTGGACCTTTTTCTGTCTGTGAGTGGCAAGATCTGTCATTCACCTATCAAAAAAGTGAAAAGACAACCTACCTTGATAATCTCGTTTTCTTAGCATTCTCCGTTCTTTGGGGAACAGTCAAAAAATCCGGGCTGAAATCCGACCCGCGTCAGACGTTACCTGGGGAGTGCGCTGGGGAGTCTGTGACAAAATAGTCCACACAAAGATGCATTTTTCTGCATCAGCCTGACGAATATAGACCAATGTTGAATCACATGTACATTTAAAGTCGAACAAAGCATCCATTTACGCCATAAAGGGCACAGAAACGGCAAGTGCTAAATTTCTAAAGGTACTATTTTCGTGGGCTACCAAACCGGAAGACTGTAATTGTGTACTAACACCTTATGACGTCACAGTAAATAGAGTAGCTTCCCTTTATCGATCAAAGCTGGCGGACAAAACAAATGTAAATCTGCAACACGAGTTTTTGTTTAATTAAGCTATATTAATCATGATAGCTTCTCATCAGGGTTATATGTCTGTAGCTGTAGCCTGACATGGTAGAATATACTAGGAGTACGGATCCGTACCTCTAGCCTCCCAGGCTAGGAGTACGGATCCGTATCCCTAGCCTCCCAGGCTAGGGGTACGGATCCGTACCTCTAGCCACTGCCTTTTGTTAAATGCGCAAAATGCAACCATTGCTCTCACTGGATCCACCTTCATTTAAGTTCAAAAGTGAAAGTCGTAAGGAGAGGCAATGCATTTAGGTGCCCTCCCTGTGTTGAAAATGCACAATACATTTTAATTACTGAAAAAAACGAAATAACAATTTAAATTGATGCTTCAGATAAAACTAAAGTATTGTGAATTGATTGAAACGATAAATACTTATGTGTAAATGTTCCTTAACATTTATTAAGAATTTTAAAGCATTTGGCTTCCATTCCTTTGAACTTTTTTAATTAAAGTGAACTCCGCGATAAACTAGGGTGACCTGATTACGTCATCAAAACAAACATGCCTGCCGAGAAGCGCTCAATCTGGGAATGAACAATTCAACTCACATTTTCTTTTCTGGTAAGATTGTATAGGAATGATTAATCTACCATGTGGAGTAATTAAATAAAAGTTCATTTGCTTTGACCTTACTTAATATCACAACGACTAGTTAGTTCCGCGATAAAACAGGATCCCAGCATATATCTGTTTCAGACACGAACACAATACTCTCCCCCCCCCCACACACACACACACCCAGGTTCCTGTGGCTAATTTTTTTTTATGTGAGTAAAAATGCACAGTTCTATTCACCGTATATAGGGCGGTATTTATGTTTGCGTTTGCGCAAAATTAATTTCCTAAAATCAACACCGAGTGAATATTCTTAATGATTCTTTCCATGAAATTGTCTTTGCATGTAGCTTTGGTAAAAACTTGGGGTAAACTTTGATAGATGAGTCAACACAGAGGTCACTACCTTGGGGTAACTTGTGCGCCTTGCGGTATTTAGTATGACCCGTGTTCACATAAAGCATACACTGATTAATTTACACAGCATATGGTGTTAGTACACAATTACAGTCTTCCGGTTTGGTAGCCCACGAAAATAGTACCTTTAGAAATTTAGCACTTGCCGTTTCTGGGCCCTTTATGGCGTAAATGGGTGCTTTATTCGACTTTAAATGTACATGTGATTCAAGATTGGTCTATATTTGTCAGGCTGATGCAGAAAAATGCATCTTTGTGTGGACTATTTTGTCACAGACTCCCCGGCGCACTCCCCAGGTAACGTCTGACGCGGGTCGGATTTCAGCCCGGATTTTTTGACTGTTCCCCAAAGAACGGAGAATGCTGAGAAAACGAGATTATCAAGGTAGGTTGTCTTTTCACTTTTTTGATAGGTGAATGACAGATCTTGCCACTCACAGACAGAAAAAAGTCCAAGCAATGTCCTGGAAAAATTTGCAGATGCTCGAATTCTGTCTTTTTACATGGAGTTGAATGGGACCGATTGATTGTGCACCGAACCCTATAAGAGAGAAGGTGAAAAAAACGAAAATCTTTATAAAACAGTCATTTTTCAATGAATTCAGATGAAATTTCGCACACAGATCAGGAATCAGAATAGAAATAATTTGAAATTATATTTGGAAGAAATTTAAATTTAAATTTTAAAATTTTATTGAATTTTAGTTTAAATTTCAAATTTTTCTTAAAATCATTTTTAAAGCCTGGTTCTCTCAAGGAAAGACTCAAATTGCATAATATACCAGAAAATGCAATTAAATGGCCATACACAAACAGTTTTGACCAGGATTTGACTAATCAATCCGAGCAGGCTGACCGTGATACTCCGTTTTTGCAGACTGGCTAGCACTGCTGTGCAAGTTGATTTTTGTGATTGTATTCCCTTTTCTACTGAAATGTGCTATGAGTGCTTACTCACTTTAACTGTACCAGTATGGTGACTTAGCATATGGGTATTTATTAAAACACACTTAGGATACTTACACTCATTAGAACCGCCTCATAGAGATGGCATTTAAAGGCATAATGATGAGGATCCGCAGGGACTGGTCAGGACCATTCCCCCAAGCAGGTTCCCTGGCCTCATTGCTTAGACCAATAAAATTCAATTGTATTTGGCTGTTCAACTCACCGGGTCGAGGCTGTACTAATTTGAACCCAAACTTAAACTTTTTCAGCTAAACAAATCAACTGCAGCCCCCCCCCCCCCCCAGCTTCACCCGAGATCAAAGTTTGTTCTTATTTCGACCACGCAAGCAGTGGTATAGTTTGGTACTCATTAGAGTAGCCTCACACTCAAAATTGTTTTTGAAGCTACTCATTAGAACCGCCTCACATAGATAATGATATATCACAGTTATTAAAGCTCATTTAGTTACCTAACCCCCAATGAAGCACTTTCACGCAGATACTCGTATTATGTGCTTAAGCGGGTTGTGATATTTCTCGTTCAACGAGGCCGTTCTAATGAGTAATCTTTACTTACAGTCTTTTCAGAAATTTCAAATTTGGGATATAGTTTCATCAAAAAAAGAGGATGAGCAATTTCCATTATGATATGGGCATTAAATCTAGACCTAGGTCTCAAATCTTTCCCACTCTGGCCATTTTGGTAGCATGTAAATTACGGAATATTTCACATTCAGAACTAGCAGTGTAGATCATGATTAGAATGAAATGATGTGTTTCGTCCAGCATCAGCCACTCATCAGTGAAGCTGCTCTACTTCAGACACAAAGTAAGTGGTATAAATTGCTGTTTTCAGCATGCTTGGGCGCAACGTAGCTTGGTTTTGGGGGCAAATTTGAATGTGATTCAAAACTGTTCGCGATTTTGCTTAAAATCACTTTAAAATTTGATTTTTTAGCTTCAGTTTTTAAATTTTGTAACTAAAGTTTATGTGAGATTATCGTTTAATGACTCTTACAGATGCCCAAACTTTCTTTTTTGCTTTTGGGTTATTGAGATTCATTGAAATAATTGAAACTATGAACTTTTTCATCAGACTAGTTTGAATAATTGAACTTTTGCTTGTGTCAGCTTGTGAGGGGGGTCACATATGAAATCCTGGATTTGTATCGCTTTTTGGTGACTGAGTTAGTCTTTTTGGACGATTATTTGCTTAACTATATGAGTTTGATATGTCACAGAGACAAAATTTAAAAATTCGAAAATTTGCAGATTCTTGAAGGTGTTAGTACACAATTACAGTCTTCCGATTTGGTAGCCCACGAAAATAGTACCTTTAGAAATTTAGCACTTGCCGTTTCTGGGCCCTTTATGGCGTAAATGGGTGCTTTATTCGACTTTAAATGTACATGTGATTCAAGATTGGTCTATATTTGTCAGGCTGATGCAGAAAAATGCATCTTTGTGTGGACTATTTTGTCACAGACTCCCCGGCGCACTCCCCAGGTAACGTCTGACGCGGGTCGGATTTCAGCCCGGATTTTTTGACTGTTCCCCAAAGAACGGAGAATGCTGAGAAAACGAGATTATCAAGGTAGGTTGTCTTTTCACTTTTTTGATAGGTGAATGACAGATCTTGCCACTCACAGACAGAAAAAAGTCCAAGCAATGTCCTGGAAAAATTTGCAGATGCTCGAATTCTGTCTTTTTACATGGAGTTGAATGGGACCGATTGATTGTGCACCGAACCCTATAAGAGAGAAGGTGAAAAAAACGAAAATCTTTATAAAACAGTCATTTTTCAATGAATTCAGATGAAATTTCGCACACAGATCAGGAATCAGAATAGAAATAATTTGAAATTATATTTGGAAGAAATTTAAATTTAAATTTTAAAATTTTATTGAATTTTAGTTTAAATTTCAAATTTTTCTTAAAATCATTTTTAAAGCCTGGTTCTCTCAAGGAAAGACTCAAATTGCATAATATACCAGAAAATGCAATTAAATGGCCATACACAAACAGTTTTGACCAGGATTTGACTAATCAATCCGAGCAGGCTGACCGTGATACTCCGTTTTTGCAGACTGGCTAGCACTGCTGTGCAAGTTGATTTTTGTGATTGTATTCCCTTTTCTACTGAAATGTGCTATGAGTGCTTACTCACTTTAACTGTACCAGTATGGTGACTTAGCATATGGGTATTTATTAAAACACACTTAGGATACTTACACTCATTAGAACCGCCTCATAGAGATGGCATTTAAAGGCATAATGATGAGGATCCGCAGGGACTGGTCAGGACCATTCCCCCAAGCAGGTTCCCTGGCCTCATTGCTTAGACCAATAAAATTCAATCGTATTTGGCTGTTCAACTCACCGGGTCGAGGCTGTACTAATTTGAACCCAAACTTAAACTTTTTCAGCTAAACAAATCAACTGCAGCCCCCCCCCCCCCCCAGCTTCACCCGAGATCAAAGTTTGTTCTTATTTCGACCACGCAAGCAGTGGTATAGTTTGGTACTCATTAGAGTAGCCTCACACTCAAAATTGTTTTTGAAGCTACTCATTAGAACCGCCTCACATAGATAATGATATATCACAGTTATTAAAGCTCATTTAGTTACCTAACCCCCAATGAAGCACTTTCACGCAGATACTCGTATTATGTGCTTAAGCGGGTTGTGATATTTCTCGTTCAACGAGGCCGTTCTAATGAGTAATCTTTACTTACAGTCTTTTCAGAAATTTCAAATTTGGGATATAGTTTCATCAAAAAAAGAGGATGAGCAATTTCCATTATGATATGGGCATTAAATCTAGACCTAGGTCTCAAATCTTTCCCACTCTGGCCATTTTGGTAGCATGTAAATTACGGAATATTTCACATTCAGAACTAGCAGTGTAGATCATGATTAGAATGAAATGATGTGTTTCGGCCAGCATCAGCCACTCATCAGTGAAGCTGCTCTACTTCAGACACAAAGTAAGTGGTATAAATTGCTGTTTTCAGCATGCTTGGGCGCAACGTAGCTTGGTTTTGGGGGCAAATTTGAATGTGATTCAAAACTGTTCGCGATTTTGCTTAAAATCACTTTAAAATTTGATTTTTTAGCTTCAGTTTTTAAATTTTGTAACTAAAGTTTATGTGAGATTATCGTTTAATGACTCTTACAGATGCCCAAACTTTCTTTTTTGCTTTTGGGTTATTGAGATTCATTGAAATAATTGAAACTATGAACTTTTTCATCAGACTAGTTTGAATAATTGAACTTTTGCTTGTGTCAGCTTGTGAGGGGGGTCACATATGAAATCCTGGATTTGTATCGCTTTTTGGTGACTGAGTTAGTCTTTTTGGACGATTATTTGCTTAACTATATGAGTTTGATATGTCACAGAGACAAAATTTAAAAATTCGAAAATTTGCAGATTCTTGAAGGTGTTAGTACACAATTACAGTCTTCCGATTTGGTAGCCCACGAAAATAGTACCTTTAGAAATTTAGCACTTGCCGTTTCTGGGCCCTTTATGGCGTAAATGGGTGCTTTATTCGACTTTAAATGTACATGTGATTCAAGATTGGTCTATATTTGTCAGGCTGATGCAGAAAAATGCATCTTTGTGTGGACTATTTTGTCACAGACTCCCCGGCGCACTCCCCAGGTAACGTCTGACGCGGGTCGGATTTCAGCCCGGATTTTTTGACTGTTCCCCAAAGAACGGAGAATGCTGAGAAAACGAGATTATCAAGGTAGGTTGTCTTTTCACTTTTTTGATAGGTGAATGACAGATCTTGCCACTCACAGACAGAAAAAAGTCCAAGCAATGTCCTGGAAAAATTTGCAGATGCTCGAATTCTGTCTTTTTACATGGAGTTGAATGGGACCGATTGATTGTGCACCGAACCCTATAAGAGAGAAGGTGAAAAAAACGAAAATCTTTATAAAACAGTCATTTTTCAATGAATTCAGATGAAATTTCGCACACAGATCAGGAATCAGAATAGAAATAATTTGAAATTATATTTGGAAGAAATTTAAATTTAAATTTTAAAATTTTATTGAATTTTAGTTTAAATTTCAAATTTTTCTTAAAATCATTTTTAAAGCCTGGTTCTCTCAAGGAAAGACTCAAATTGCATAATATACCAGAAAATGCAATTAAATGGCCATACACAAACAGTTTTGACCAGGATTTGACTAATCAATCCGAGCAGGCTGACCGTGATACTCCGTTTTTGCAGACTGGCTAGCACTGCTGTGCAAGTTGATTTTTGTGATTGTATTCCCTTTTCTACTGAAATGTGCTATGAGTGCTTACTCACTTTAACTGTACCAGTATGGTGACTTAGCATATGGGTATTTATTAAAACACACTTAGGATACTTACACTCATTAGAACCGCCTCATAGAGATGGCATTTAAAGGCATAATGATGAGGATCCGCAGGGACTGGTCAGGACCATTCCCCCAAGCAGGTTCCCTGGCCTCATTGCTTAGACCAATAAAATTCAATTGTATTTGGCTGTTCAACTCACCGGGTCGAGGCTGTACTAATTTGAACACAAACTTAAACTTTTTCAGCTAAACAAATCAACTGCAGCCCCCCCCCCCCAGCTTCACCCGAGATCAAAGTTTGTTCTTATTTCGACCACGCAAGCAGTGGTATAGTTTGGTACTCATTAGAGTAGCCTCACACTCAAAATTGTTTTTGAAGCTACTCATTAGAACCGCCTCACATAGATAATGATATATCACAGTTATTAAAGCTCATTTAGTTACCTAACCCCCAATGAAGCACTTTCACGCAGATACTCGTATTATGTGCTTAAGCGGGTTGTGATATTTCTCGTTCAACGAGGCCGTTCTAATGAGTAATCTTTACTTACAGTCTTTTCAGAAATTTCAAATTTGGGATATAGTTTCATCAAAAAAAGAGGATGAGCAATTTCCATTATGATATGGGCATTAAATCTAGACCTAGGTCTCAAATCTTTCCCACTCTGGCCATTTTGGTAGCATGTAAATTACGGAATATTTCACATTCAGAACTAGCAGTGTAGATCATGATTAGAATGAAATGATGTGTTTCGTCCAGCATCAGCCACTCATCAGTGAAGCTGCTCTACTTCAGACACAAAGTAAGTGGTATAAATTGCTGTTTTCAGCATGCTTGGGCGCAACGTAGCTTGGTTTTGGGGGCAAATTTGAATGTGATTCAAAACTGTTCGCGATTTTGCTTAAAATCACTTTAAAATTTGATTTTTTAGCTTCAGTTTTTAAATTTTGTAACTAAAGTTTATGTGAGATTATCGTTTAATGACTCTTACAGATGCCCAAACTTTCTTTTTTGCTTTTGGGTTATTGAGATTCATTGAAATAATTGAAACTATGAACTTTTTCATCAGACTAGTTTGAATAATTGAACTTTTGCTTGTGTCAGCTTGTGAGGGGGGTCACATATGAAATCCTGGATTTGTATCGCTTTTTGGTGACTGAGTTAGTCTTTTTGGACGATTATTTGCTTAACTATATGAGTTTGATATGTCACAGAGACAAAATTTAAAAATTCGAAAATTTGCAGATTCTTGAAGGTGTTAGTACACAATTACAGTCTTCCGATTTGGTAGCCCACGAAAATAGTACCTTTAGAAATTTAGCACTTGCCGTTTCTGGGCCCTTTATGGCGTAAATGGGTGCTTTATTCGACTTTAAATGTACATGTGATTCAAGATTGGTCTATATTTGTCAGGCTGATGCAGAAAAATGCATCTTTGTGTGGACTATTTTGTCACAGACTCCCCGGCGCACTCCCCAGGTAACGTCTGACGCGGGTCGGATTTCAGCCCGGATTTTTTGACTGTTCCCCAAAGAACGGAGAATGCTGAGAAAACGAGATTATCAAGGTAGGTTGTCTTTTCACTTTTTTGATAGGTGAATGACAGATCTTGCCACTCACAGACAGAAAAAAGTCCAAGCAATGTCCTGGAAAAATTTGCAGATGCTCGAATTCTGTCTTTTTACATGGAGTTGAATGGGACCGATTGATTGTGCACCGAACCCTATAAGAGAGAAGGTGAAAAAAACGAAAATCTTTATAAAACAGTCATTTTTCAATGAATTCAGATGAAATTTCGCACACAGATCAGGAATCAGAATAGAAATAATTTGAAATTATATTTGGAAGAAATTTAAATTTAAATTTTAAAATTTTATTGAATTTTAGTTTAAATTTCAAATTTTTCTTAAAATCATTTTTAAAGCCTGGTTCTCTCAAGGAAAGACTCAAATTGCATAATATACCAGAAAATGCAATTAAATGGCCATACACAAACAGTTTTGACCAGGATTTGACTAATCAATCCGAGCAGGCTGACCGTGATACTCCGTTTTTGCAGACTGGCTAGCACTGCTGTGCAAGTTGATTTTTGTGATTGTATTCCCTTTTCTACTGAAATGTGCTATGAGTGCTTACTCACTTTAACTGTACCAGTATGGTGACTTAGCATATGGGTATTTATTAAAACACACTTAGGATACTTACACTCATTAGAACCGCCTCATAGAGATGGCATTTAAAGGCATAACGATGAGGATCCGCAGGGACTGGTCAGGACCATTCCCCCAAGCAGGTTCCCTGGCCTCATTGCTTAGACCAATAAAATTCAATTGTATTTGGCTGTTCAACTCACCGGGTCGAGGCTGTACTAATTTGAACCCAAACTTAAACTTTTTCAGCTAAACAAATCAACTGCAGCCCCCCCCCCCCCAGCTTCACCCGAGATCAAAGTTTGTTCTTATTTCGACCACGCAAGCAGTGGTATAGTTTGGTACTCATTAGAGTAGCCTCACACTCAAAATTGTTTTTGAAGCTACTCATTAGAACCGCCTCACATAGATAATGATATATCACAGTTATTAAAGCTCATTTAGTTACCTAACCCCCAATGAAGCACTTTCACGCAGATACTCGTATTATGTGCTTAAGCGGGTTGTGATATTTCTCGTTCAACGAGGCCGTTCTAATGAGTAATCTTTACTTACAGTCTTTTCAGAAATTTCAAATTTGGGATATAGTTTCATCCAAAAAAGAGGATGAGCAATTTCCATTATGATATGGGCATTAAATCTAGACCTAGGTCTCAAATCTTTCCCACTCTGGCCATTTTGGTAGCATGTAAATTACGGAATATTTCACATTCAGAACTAGCAGTGTAGATCATGATTAGAATGAAATGATGTGTTTCGTCCAGCATCAGCCACTCATCAGTGAAGCTGCTCTACTTCAGACACAAAGTAAGTGGTATAAATTGCTGTTTTCAGCATGCTTGGGCGCAACGTAGCTTGGTTTTGGGGGCAAATTTGAATGTGATTCAAAACTGTTCGCGATTTTGCTTAAAATCACTTTAAAATTTGATTTTTTAGCTTCAGTTTTTAAATTTTGTAACTAAAGTTTATGTGAGATTATCGTTTAATGACTCTTACAGATGCCCAAACTTTCTTTTTTGCTTTTGGGTTATTGAGATTCATTGAAATAATTGAAACTATGAACTTTTTCATCAGACTAGTTTGAATAATTGAACTTTTGCTTGTGTCAGCTTGTGAGGGGGGTCACATATGAAATCCTGGATTTGTATCGCTTTTTGGTGACTGAGTTAGTCTTTTTGGACGATTATTTGCTTAACTATATGAGTTTGATATGTCACAGAGACAAAATTTAAAAATTCGAAAATTTGCAGATTCTTGAAGGTGTTAGTACACAATTACAGTCTTCCGATTTGGTAGCCCACGAAAATAGTACCTTTAGAAATTTAGCACTTGCCGTTTCTGGGCCCTTTATGGCGTAAATGGGTGCTTTATTCGACTTTAAATGTACATGTGATTCAAGATTGGTCTATATTTGTCAGGCTGATGCAGAAAAATGCATCTTTGTGTGGACTATTTTGTCACAGACTCCCCGGCGCACTCCCCAGGTAACGTCTGACGCGGGTCGGATTTCAGCCCGGATTTTTTGACTGTTCCCCAAAGAACGGAGAATGCTGAGAAAACGAGATTATCAAGGTAGGTTGTCTTTTCACTTTTTTGATAGGTGAATGACAGATCTTGCCACTCACAGACAGAAAAAAAAGTCCAAGCAATGTCCTGGAAAAATTTGCAGATGCTCGAATTCTGTCTTTTTACATGGAGTTGAATGGGACCGATTGATTGTGCACCGAACCCTATAAGAGAGAAGGTGAAAAAAACGAAAATCTTTATAAAACAGTCATTTTTCAATGAATTCAGATGAAATTTCGCACACAGATCAGGAATCAGAATAGAAATAATTTGAAATTATATTTGGAAGAAATTTAAATTTAAATTTTAAAATTTTATTGAATTTTAGTTTAAATTTCAAATTTTTCTTAAAATCATTTTTAAAGCCTGGTTCTCTCAAGGAAAGACTCAAATTGCATAATATACCAGAAAATGCAATTAAATGGCCATACACAAACAGTTTTGACCAGGATTTGACTAATCAATCCGAGCAGGCTGACCGTGATACTCCGTTTTTGCAGACTGGCTAGCACTGCTGTGCAAGTTGATTTTTGTGATTGTATTCCCTTTTCTACTGAAATGTGCTATGAGTGCTTACTCACTTTAACTGTACCAGTATGGTGACTTAGCATATGGGTATTTATTAAAACACACTTAGGATACTTACATTCATTAGAACCGCCTCATAGAGATGGCATTTAAAGGCATAATGATGAGGATCCGCAGGGACTGGTCAGGACCATTCCCCCAAGCAGGTTCCCTGGCCTCATTGCTTAGACCAATAAAATTCAATTGTATTTGGCTGTTCAACTCACCGGGTCGAGGCTGTACTAATTTGAACACAAACTTAAACTTTTTCAGCTAAACAAATCAACTGCAGCCCCCCCCCCCCCCCCCAGCTTCACCCGAGATCAAAGTTTGTTCTTATTTCGACCACGCAAGCAGTGGTATAGTTTGGTACTCATTAGAGTAGCCTCACACTCAAAATTGTTTTTGAAGCTACTCATTAGAACCGCCTCACATAGATAATGATATATCACAGTTATTAAAGCTCATTTAGTTACCTAACCCCCAATGAAGCACTTTCACGCAGATACTCGTATTATGTGCTTAAGCGGGTTGTGATATTTCTCGTTCAACGAGGCCGTTCTAATGAGTAATCTTTACTTACAGTCTTTTCAGAAATTTCAAATTTGGGATATAGTTTCATCAAAAAAAGAGGATGAGCAATTTCCATTATGATATGGGCATTAAATCTAGACCTAGGTCTCAAATCTTTCCCACTCTGGCCATTTTGGTAGCATGTAAATTACGGAATATTTCACATTCAGAACAAGCAGTGTAGATCATGATTAGAATGAAATGATGTGTTTCGTCCAGCATCAGCCACTCATCAGTGAAGCTGCTCTACTTCAGACACAAAGTAAGTGGTATAAATTGCTGTTTTCAGCATGCTTGGGCGCAACGTAGCTTGGTTTTGGGGGCAAATTTGAATGTGATTCAAAACTGTTCGCGATTTTGCTTAAAATCACTTTAAAATTTGATTTTTTAGCTTTAGTTTTTAAATTTTGTAACTAAAGTTTATGTGAGATTATCGTTTAATGACTCTTACAGATGCCCAAACTTTCTTTTTTGCTTTTGGGTTATTGAGATTCATTGAAATAATTGAAACTATGAACTTTTTCATCAGACTAGTTTGAATAATTGAACTTTTGCTTGTGTCAGCTTGTGAGGGGGGTCACATATGAAATCCTGGATTTGTATCGCTTTTTGGTGACTGAGTTAGTCTTTTTGGACGATTATTTGCTTAACTATATGAGTTTGATATGTCACAGAGACAAAATTTAAAAATTCGAAAATTTGCAGATTCTTGAAGGTGTTAGTACACAATTACAGTCTTCCGATTTGGTAGCCCACGAAAATAGTACCTTTAGAAATTTAGCACTTGCCGTTTCTGGGCCCTTTATGGCGTAAATGGGTGCTTTATTCGACTTTAAATGTACATGTGATTCAAGATTGGTCTATATTTGTCAGGCTGATGCAGAAAAATGCATCTTTGTGTGGACTATTTTGTCACAGACTCCCCGGCGCACTCCCCAGGTAACGTCTGACGCGGGTCGGATTTCAGCCCGGATTTTTTGACTGTTCCCCAAAGAACGGAGAATGCTGAGAAAACGAGATTATCAAGGTAGGTTGTCTTTTCACTTTTTTGATAGGTGAATGACAGATCTTGCCACTCACAGACAGAAAAAAGTCCAAGCAATGTCCTGGAAAAATTTGCAGATGCTCGAATTCTGTCTTTTTACATGGAGTTGAATGGGACCGATTGATTGTGCACCGAACCCTATAAGAGAGAAGGTGAAAAAAACGAAAATCTTTATAAAACAGTCATTTTTCAATGAATTCAGATGAAATTTCGCACACAGATCAGGAATCAGAATAGAAATAATTTGAAATTATATTTGGAAGAAATTTAAATTTAAATTTTAAAATTTTATTGAATTTTAGTTTAAATTTCAAATTTTTCTTAAAATCATTTTTAAAGCCTGGTTCTCTCAAGGAAAGACTCAAATTGCATAATATACCAGAAAATGCAATTAAATGGCCATACACAAACAGTTTTGACCAGGATTTGACTAATCAATCCGAGCAGGCTGACCGTGATACTCCGTTTTTGCAGACTGGCTAGCACTGCTGTGCAAGTTGATTTTTGTGATTGTATTCCCTTTTCTACTGAAATGTGCTATGAGTGCTTACTCACTTTAACTGTACCAGTATGGTGACTTAGCATATGGGTATTTATTAAAACACACTTAGGATACTTACATTCATTAGAACCGCCTCATAGAGATGGCATTTAAAGGCATAATGATGAGGATCCGCAGGGACTGGTCAGGACCATTCCCCCAAGCAGGTTCCCTGGCCTCATTGCTTAGACCAATAAAATTCAATTGTATTTGGCTGTTCAACTCACCGGGTCGAGGCTGTACTAATTTGAACACAAACTTAAACTTTTTCAGCTAAACAAATCAACTGCAGCCCCCCCCCCAGCTTCACCCGAGATCAAAGTTTGTTCTTATTTCGACCACGCAAGCAGTGGTATAGTTTGGTACTCATTAGAGTAGCCTCACACTCAAAATTGTTTTTGAAGCTACTCATTAGAACCGCCTCACATAGATAATGATATATCACAGTTATTAAAGCTCATTTAGTTACCTAACCCCCAATGAAGCACTTTCACGCAGATACTCGTATTATGTGCTTAAGCGGGTTGTGATATTTCTCGTTCAACGAGGCCGTTCTAATGAGTAATCTTTACTTACAGTCTTTTCAGAAATTTCAAATTTGGGATATAGTTTCATCAAAAAAAGAGGATGAGCAATTTCCATTATGATATGGGCATTAAATCTAGACCTAGGTCTCAAATCTTTCCCACTCTGGCCATTTTGGTAGCATGTAAATTACGGAATATTTCACATTCAGAACTAGCAGTGTAGATCATGATTAGAATGAAATGATGTGTTTCGTCCAGCATCAGCCACTCATCAGTGAAGCTGCTCTACTTCAGACACAAAGTAAGTGGTATAAATTGCTGTTTTCAGCATGCTTGGGCGCAACGTAGCTTGGTTTTGGGGGCAAATTTGAATGTGATTCAAAACTGTTCGCGATTTTGCTTAAAATCACTTTAAAATTTGATTTTTTAGCTTCAGTTTTTAAATTTTGTAACTAAAGTTTATGTGAGATTATCGTTTAATGACTCTTACAGATGCCCAAACTTTCTTTTTTGCTTTTGGGTTATTGAGATTCATTGAAATAATTGAAACTATGAACTTTTTCATCAGACTAGTTTGAATAATTGAACTTTTGCTTGTGTCAGCTTGTGAGGGGGGTCACATATGAAATCCTGGATTTGTATCGCTTTTTGGTGACTGAGTTAGTCTTTTTGGACGATTATTTGCTTAACTATATGAGTTTGATATGTCACAGAGACAAAATTTAAAAATTCGAAAATTTGCAGATTCTTGAAGGTGTTAGTACACAATTACAGTCTTCCGATTTGGTAGCCCACGAAAATAGTACCTTTAGAAATTTAGCACTTGCCGTTTCTGGGCCCTTTATGGCGTAAATGGGTGCTTTATTCGACTTTAAATGTACATGTGATTCAAGATTGGTCTATATTTGTCAGGCTGATGCAGAAAAATGCATCTTTGTGTGGACTATTTTGTCACAGACTCCCCGGCACACTCCCCAGGTAACGTCTGACGCGGGTCGGATTTCAGCCCGGATTTTTTGACTGTTCCCCAAAGAACGGAGAATGCTGAGAAAACGAGATTATCAAGGTAGGTTGTCTTTTCACTTTTTTGATAGGTGAATGACAGATCTTGCCACTCACAGACAGAAAAAAAAGTCCAAGCAATGTCCTGGAAAAATTTGCAGATGCTCGAATTCTGTCTTTTTACATGGAGTTGAATGGGACCGATTGATTGTGCACCGAACCCTATAAGAGAGAAGGTGAAAAAAACGAAAATCTTTATAAAACAGTCATTTTTCAATGAATTCAGATGAAATTTCGCACACAGATCAGGAATCAGAATAGAAATAATTTGAAATTATATTTGGAAGAAATTTAAATTTAAATTTTAAAATTTTATTGAATTTTAGTTTAAATTTCAAATTTTTCTTAAAATCATTTTTAAAGCCTGGTTCTCTCAAGGAAAGACTCAAATTGCATAATATACCAGAAAATGCAATTAAATGGCCATACACAAACAGTTTTGACCAGGATTTGACTAATCAATCCGAGCAGGCTGACCGTGATACTCCGTTTTTGCAGACTGGCTAGCACTGCTGTGCAAGTTGATTTTTGTGATTGTATTCCCTTTTCTACTGAAATGTGCTATGAGTGCTTACTCACTTTAACTGTACCAGTATGGTGACTTAGCATATGGGTATTTATTAAAACACACTTAGGATACTTACATTCATTAGAACCGCCTCATAGAGATGGCATTTAAAGGCATAATGATGAGGATCCGCAGGGACTGGTCAGGACCATTCCCCCAAGCAGGTTCCCTGGCCTCATTGCTTAGACCAATAAAATTCAATTGTATTTGGCTGTTCAACTCACCGGGTCGAGGCTGTACTAATTTGAACACAAACTTAAACTTTTTCAGCTAAACAAATCAACTGCAGCCCCCCCCCCCCCCCCCCCCCAGCTTCACCCGAGATCAAAGTTTGTTCTTATTTCGACCACGCAAGCAGTGGTATAGTTTGGTACTCATTAGAGTAGCCTCACACTCAAAATTGTTTTTGAAGCTACTCATTAGAACCGCCTCACATAGATAATGATATATCACAGTTATTAAAGCTCATTTAGTTACCTAACCCCCAATGAAGCACTTTCACGCAGATACTCGTATTATGTGCTTAAGCGGGTTGTGATATTTCTCGTTCAACGAGGCCGTTCTAATGAGTAATCTTTACTTACAGTCTTTTCAGAAATTTCAAATTTGGGATATAGTTTCATCAAAAAAAGAGGATGAGCAATTTCCATTATGATATGGGCATTAAATCTAGACCTAGGTCTCAAATCTTTCCCACTCTGGCCATTTTGGTAGCATGTAAATTACGGAATATTTCACATTCAGAACTAGCAGTGTAGATCATGATTAGAATGAAATGATGTGTTTCGTCCAGCATCAGCCACTCATCAGTGAAGCTGCTCTACTTCAGACACAAAGTAAGTGGTATAAATTGCTGTTTTCAGCATGCTTGGGCGCAACGTAGCTTGGTTTTGGGGGCAAATTTGAATGTGATTCAAAACTGTTCGCGATTTTGCTTAAAATCACTTTAAAATTTGATTTTTTAGCTTTAGTTTTTAAATTTTGTAACTAAAGTTTATGTGAGATTATCGTTTAATGACTCTTACAGATGCCCAAACTTTCTTTTTTGCTTTTGGGTTATTGAGATTCATTGAAATAATTGAAACTATGAACTTTTTCATCAGACTAGTTTGAATAATTGAACTTTTGCTTGTGTCAGCTTGTGAGGGGGGTCACATATGAAATCCTGGATTTGTATCGCTTTTTGGTGACTGAGTTAGTCTTTTTGGACGATTATTTGCTTAACTATATGAGTTTGATATGTCACAGAGACAAAATTTAAAAATTCGAAAATTTGCAGATTCTTGAAGGTGTTAGTACACAATTACAGTCTTCCGATTTGGTAGCCCACGAAAATAGTACCTTTAGAAATTTAGCACTTGCCGTTTCTGGGCCCTTTATGGCGTAAATGGGTGCTTTATTCGACTTTAAATGTACATGTGATTCAAGATTGGTCTATATTTGTCAGGCTGATGCAGAAAAATGCATCTTTGTGTGGACTATTTTGTCACAGACTCCCCGGCGCACTCCCCAGGTAACGTCTGACGCGGGTCGGATTTCAGCCCGGATTTTTTGACTGTTCCCCAAAGAACGGAGAATGCTGAGAAAACGAGATTATCAAGGTAGGTTGTCTTTTCACTTTTTTGATAGGTGAATGACAGATCTTGCCACTCACAGACAGAAAAAAGTCCAAGCAATGTCCTGGAAAAATTTGCAGATGCTCGAATTCTGTCTTTTTACATGGAGTTGAATGGGACCGATTGATTGTGCACCGAACCCTATAAGAGAGAAGGTGAAAAAAACGAAAATCTTTATAAAACAGTCATTTTTCAATGAATTCAGATGAAATTTCGCACACAGATCAGGAATCAGAATAGAAATAATTTGAAATTATATTTGGAAGAAATTTAAATTTAAATTTTAAAATTTTATTGAATTTTAGTTTAAATTTCAAATTTTTCTTAAAATCATTTTTAAAGCCTGGTTCTCTCAAGGAAAGACTCAAATTGCATAATATACCAGAAAATGCAATTAAATGGCCATACACAAACAGTTTTGACCAGGATTTGACTAATCAATCCGAGCAGGCTGACCGTGATACTCCGTTTTTGCAGACTGGCTAGCACTGCTGTGCAAGTTGATTTTTGTGATTGTATTCCCTTTTCTACTGAAATGTGCTATGAGTGCTTACTCACTTTAACTGTACCAGTATGGTGACTTAGCATATGGGTATTTATTAAAACACACTTAGGATACTTACATTCATTAGAACCGCCTCATAGAGATGGCATTTAAAGGCATAATGATGAGGATCCGCAGGGACTGGTCAGGACCATTCCCCCAAGCAGGTTCCCTGGCCTCATTGCTTAGACCAATAAAATTCAATTGTATTTGGCTGTTCAACTCACCGGGTCGAGGCTGTACTAATTTGAACACAAACTTAAACTTTTTCAGCTAAACAAATCAACTGCAGCCCCCCCCCCCCCCCCCCAGCTTCACCCGAGATCAAAGTTTGTTCTTATTTCGACCACGCAAGCAGTGGTATAGTTTGGTACTCATTAGAGTAGCCTCACACTCAAAATTGTTTTTGAAGCTACTCATTAGAACCGCCTCACATAGATAATGATATATCACAGTTATTAAAGCTCATTTAGTTACCTAACCCCCAATGAAGCACTTTCACGCAGATACTCGTATTATGTGCTTAAGCGGGTTGTGATATTTCTCGTTCAACGAGGCCGTTCTAATGAGTAATCTTTACTTACAGTCTTTTCAGAAATTTCAAATTTGGGATATAGTTTCATCAAAAAAAGAGGATGAGCAATTTCCATTATGATATGGGCATTAAATCTAGACCTAGGTCTCAAATCTTTCCCACTCTGGCCATTTTGGTAGCATGTAAATTACGGAATATTTCACATTCAGAACTAGCAGTGTAGATCATGATAAGAATGAAATGATGTGTTTCGTCCAGCATCAGCCACTCATCAGTGAAGCTGCTCTACTTCAGACACAAAGTAAGTGGTATAAATTGCTGTTTTCAGCATGCTTGGGCGCAACGTAGCTTGGTTTTGGGGGCAAATTTGAATGTGATTCAAAACTGTTCGCGATTTTGCTTAAAATCACTTTAAAATTTGATTTTTTAGCTTCAGTTTTTAAATTTTGTAACTAAAGTTTATGTGAGATTATCGTTTAATGACTCTTACAGATGCCCAAACTTTCTTTTTTGCTTTTGGGTTATTGAGATTCATTGAAATAATTGAAACTATGAACTTTTTCATCAGACTAGTTTGAATAATTGAACTTTTGCTTGTGTCAGCTTGTGAGGGGGGTCACATATGAAATCCTGGATTTGTATCGCTTTTTGGTGACTGAGTTAGTCTTTTTGGACGATTATTTGCTTAACTATATGAGTTTGATATGTCACAGAGACAAAATTTAAAAATTCGAAAATTTGCAGATTCTTGAAGGTGTTAGTACACAATTACAGTCTTCCGATTTGGTAGCCCACGAAAATAGTACCTTTAGAAATTTAGCACTTGCCGTTTCTGGGCCCTTTATGGCGTAAATGGGTGCTTTATTCGACTTTAAATGTACATGTGATTCAAGATTGGTCTATATTTGTCAGGCTGATGCAGAAAAATGCATCTTTGTGTGGACTATTTTGTCACAGACTCCCCGGCACACTCCCCAGGTAACGTCTGACGCGGGTCGGATTTCAGCCCGGATTTTTTGACTGTTCCCCAAAGAACGGAGAATGCTGAGAAAACGAGATTATCAAGGTAGGTTGTCTTTTCACTTTTTTGATAGGTGAATGACAGATCTTGCCACTCACAGACAGAAAAAAGTCCAAGCAATGTCCTGGAAAAATTTGCAGATGCTCGAATTCTGTCTTTTTACATGGAGTTGAATGGGACCGATTGATTGTGCACCGAACCCTATAAGAGAGAAGGTGAAAAAAACGAAAATCTTTATAAAACAGTCATTTTTCAATGAATTCAGATGAAATTTCGCACACAGATCAGGAATCAGAATAGAAATAATTTGAAATTATATTTGGAAGAAATTTAAATTTAAATTTTAAAATTTTATTGAATTTTAGTTTAAATTTCAAATTTTTCTTAAAATCATTTTTAAAGCCTGGTTCTCTCAAGGAAAGACTCAAATTGCATAATATACCAGAAAATGCAATTAAATGGCCATACACAAACAGTTTTGACCAGGATTTGACTAATCAATCCGAGCAGGCTGACCGTGATACTCCGTTTTTGCAGACTGGCTAGCACTGCTGTGCAAGTTGATTTTTGTGATTGTATTCCCTTTTCTACTGAAATGTGCTATGAGTGCTTACTCACTTTAACTGTACCAGTATGGTGACTTAGCATATGGGTATTTATTAAAACACACTTAGGATACTTACACTCATTAGAACCGCCTCATAGAGATGGCATTTAAAGGCATAATGATGAGGATCCGCAGGGACTGGTCAGGACCATTCCCCCAAGCAGGTTCCCTGGCCTCATTGCTTAGACCAATAAAATTCAATTGTATTTGGCTGTTCAACTCACCGGGTCGAGGCTGTACTAATTTGAACACAAACTTAAACTTTTTCAGCTAAACAAATCAACTGCAGCCCCCCCCCCCCCCCCAGCTTCACCCGAGATCAAAGTTTGTTCTTATTTCGACCACGCAAGCAGTGGTATAGTTTGGTACTCATTAGAGTAGCCTCACACTCAAAATTGTTTTTGAAGCTACTCATTAGAACCGCCTCACATAGATAATGATATATCACAGTTATTAAAGCTCATTTAGTTACCTAACCCCCAATGAAGCACTTTCACGCAGATACTCGTATTATGTGCTTAAGCGGGTTGTGATATTTCTCGTTCAACGAGGCCGTTCTAATGAGTAATCTTTACTTACAGTCTTTTCAGAAATTTCAAATTTGGGATATAGTTTCATCAAAAAAAGAGGATGAGCAATTTCCATTATGATATGGGCATTAAATCTAGACCTAGGTCTCAAATCTTTCCCACTCTGGCCATTTTGGTAGCATGTAAATTACGGAATATTTCACATTCAGAACTAGCAGTGTAGATCATGATTAGAATGAAATGATGTGTTTCGTCCAGCATCAGCCACTCATCAGTGAAGCTGCTCTACTTCAGACACAAAGTAAGTGGTATAAATTGCTGTTTTCAGCATGCTTGGGCGCAACGTAGCTTGGTTTTGGGGGCAAATTTGAATGTGATTCAAAACTGTTCGCGATTTTGCTTAAAATCACTTTAAAATTTGATTTTTTAGCTTCAGTTTTTAAATTTTGTAACTAAAGTTTATGTGAGATTATCGTTTAATGACTCTTACAGATGCCCAAACTTTCTTTTTTGCTTTTGGGTTATTGAGATTCATTGAAATAATTGAAACTATGAACTTTTTCATCAGACTAGTTTGAATAATTGAACTTTTGCTTGTGTCAGCTTGTGAGGGGGGTCACATATGAAATCCTGGATTTGTATCGCTTTTTGGTGACTGAGTTAGTCTTTTTGGACGATTATTTGCTTAACTATATGAGTTTGATATGTCACAGAGACAAAATTTAAAAATTCGAAAATTTGCAGATTCTTGAAGGTGTTAGTACACAATTACAGTCTTCCGATTTGGTAGCCCACGAAAATAGTACCTTTAGAAATTTAGCACTTGCCGTTTCTGGGCCCTTTATGGCGTAAATGGGTGCTTTATTCGACTTTAAATGTACATGTGATTCAAGATTGGTCTATATTTGTCAGGCTGATGCAGAAAAATGCATCTTTGTGTGGACTATTTTGTCACAGACTCCCCGGCGCACTCCCCAGGTAACGTCTGACGCGGGTCGGATTTCAGCCCGGATTTTTTGACTGTTCCCCAAAGAACGGAGAATGCTGAGAAAACGAGATTATCAAGGTAGGTTGTCTTTTCACTTTTTTGATAGGTGAATGACAGATCTTGCCACTCACAGACAGAAAAAAGTCCAAGCAATGTCCTGGAAAAATTTGCAGATGCTCGAATTCTGTCTTTTTACATGGAGTTGAATGGGACCGATTGATTGTGCACCGAACCCTATAAGAGAGAAGGTGAAAAAAACGAAAATCTTTATAAAACAGTCATTTTTCAATGAATTCAGATGAAATTTCGCACACAGATCAGGAATCAGAATAGAAATAATTTGAAATTATATTTGGAAGAAATTTAAATTTAAATTTTAAAATTTTATTGAATTTTAGTTTAAATTTCAAATTTTTCTTAAAATCATTTTTAAAGCCTGGTTCTCTCAAGGAAAGACTCAAATTGCATAATATACCAGAAAATGCAATTAAATGGCCATACACAAACAGTTTTGACCAGGATTTGACTAATCAATCCGAGCAGGCTGACCGTGATACTCCGTTTTTGCAGACTGGCTAGCACTGCTGTGCAAGTTGATTTTTGTGATTGTATTCCCTTTTCTACTGAAATGTGCTATGAGTGCTTACTCACTTTAACTGTACCAGTATGGTGACTTAGCATATGGGTATTTATTAAAACACACTTAGGATACTTACACTCATTAGAACCGCCTCATAGAGATGGCATTTAAAGGCATAATGATGAGGATCCGCAGGGACTGGTCAGGACCATTCCCCCAAGCAGGTTCCCTGGCCTCATTGCTTAGACCAATAAAATTCAATTGTATTTGGCTGTTCAACTCACCGGGTCGAGGCTGTACTAATTTGAACACAAACTTAAACTTTTTCAGCTAAACAAATCAACTGCAGCCCCCCCCCCCCCAGCTTCACCCGAGATCAAAGTTTGTTCTTATTTCGACCACGCAAGCAGTGGTATAGTTTGGTACTCATTAGAGTAGCCTCACACTCAAAATTGTTTTTGAAGCTACTCATTAGAACCGCCTCACATAGATAATGATATATCACAGTTATTAAAGCTCATTTAGTTACCTAACCCCCAATGAAGCACTTTCACGCAGATACTCGTATTATGTGCTTAAGCGGGTTGTGATATTTCTCGTTCAACGAGGCCGTTCTAATGAGTAATCTTTACTTACAGTCTTTTCAGAAATTTCAAATTTGGGATATAGTTTCATCAAAAAAAGAGGATGAGCAATTTCCATTATGATATGGGCATTAAATCTAGACCTAGGTCTCAAATCTTTCCCACTCTGGCCATTTTGGTAGCATGTAAATTACGGAATATTTCACATTCAGAACTAGCAGTGTAGATCATGATTAGAATGAAATGATGTGTTTCGTCCAGCATCAGCCACTCATCAGTGAAGCTGCTCTACTTCAGACACAAAGTAAGTGGTATAAATTGCTGTTTTCAGCATGCTTGGGCGCAACGTAGCTTGGTTTTGGGGGCAAATTTGAATGTGATTCAAAACTGTTCGCGATTTTGCTTAAAATCACTTTAAAATTTGATTTTTTAGCTTCAGTTTTTAAATTTTGTAACTAAAGTTTATGTGAGATTATCGTTTAATGACTCTTACAGATGCCCAAACTTTCTTTTTTGCTTTTGGGTTATTGAGATTCATTGAAATAATTGAAACTATGAACTTTTTCATCAGACTAGTTTGAATAATTGAACTTTTGCTTGTGTCAGCTTGTGAGGGGGGTCACATATGAAATCCTGGATTTGTATCGCTTTTTGGTGACTGAGTTAGTCTTTTTGGACGATTATTTGCTTAACTATATGAGTTTGATATGTCACAGAGACAAAATTTAAAAATTCGAAAATTTGCAGATTCTTGAAGGTGTTAGTACACAATTACAGTCTTCCGATTTGGTAGCCCACGAAAATAGTACCTTTAGAAATTTAGCACTTGCCGTTTCTGGGCCCTTTATGGCGTAAATGGGTGCTTTATTCGACTTTAAATGTACATGTGATTCAAGATTGGTCTATATTTGTCAGGCTGATGCAGAAAAATGCATCTTTGTGTGGACTATTTTGTCACAGACTCCCCGGCGCACTCCCCAGGTAACGTCTGACGCGGGTCGGATTTCAGCCCGGATTTTTTGACTGTTCCCCAAAGAACGGAGAATGCTGAGAAAACGAGATTATCAAGGTAGGTTGTCTTTTCACTTTTTTGATAGGTGAATGACAGATCTTGCCACTCACAGACAGAAAAAAGTCCAAGCAATGTCCTGGAAAAATTTGCAGATGCTCGAATTCTGTCTTTTTACATGGAGTTGAATGGGACCGATTGATTGTGCACCGAACCCTATAAGAGAGAAGGTGAAAAAAACGAAAATCTTTATAAAACAGTCATTTTTCAATGAATTCAGATGAAATTTCGCACACAGATCAGGAATCAGAATAGAAATAATTTGAAATTATATTTGGAAGAAATTTAAATTTAAATTTTAAAATTTTATTGAATTTTAGTTTAAATTTCAAATTTTTCTTAAAATCATTTTTAAAGCCTGGTTCTCTCAAGGAAAGACTCAAATTGCATAATATACCAGAAAATGCAATTAAATGGCCATACACAAACAGTTTTGACCAGGATTTGACTAATCAATCCGAGCAGGCTGACCGTGATACTCCGTTTTTGCAGACTGGCTAGCACTGCTGTGCAAGTTGATTTTTGTGATTGTATTCCCTTTTCTACTGAAATGTGCTATGAGTGCTTACTCACTTTAACTGTACCAGTATGGTGACTTAGCATATGGGTATTTATTAAAACACACTCAGGATACTTACACTCATTAGAACCGCCTCATAGAGATGGCATTTAAAGGCATAATGATGAGGATCCGCAGGGACTGGTCAGGACCATTCCCCCAAGCAGGTTCCCTGGCCTCATTGCTTAGACCAATAAAATTCAATTGTATTTGGCTGTTCAACTCACCGGGTCGAGGCTGTACTAATTTGAACACAAACTTAAACTTTTTCAGCTAAACAAATCAACTGCAGCCCCCCCCCCCCCAGCTTCACCCGAGATCAAAGTTTGTTCTTATTTCGACCACGCAAGCAGTGGTATAGTTTGGTACTCATTAGAGTAGCCTCACACTCAAAATTGTTTTTGAAGCTACTCATTAGAACCGCCTCACATAGATAATGATATATCACAGTTATTAAAGCTCATTTAGTTACCTAACCCCCAATGAAGCACTTTCACGCAGATACTCGTATTATGTGCTTAAGCGGGTTGTGATATTTCTCGTTAAACGAGGCCGTTCTAATGAGTAATCTTTACTTACAGTCTTTTCAGAAATTTCAAATTTGGGATATAGTTTCATCAAAAAAAGAGGATGAGCAATTTCCATTATGATATGGGCATTAAATCTAGACCTAGGTCTCAAATCTTTCCCACTCTGGCCATTTTGGTAGCATGTAAATTACGGAATATTTCACATTCAGAACTAGCAGTGTAGATCATGATTAGAATGAAATGATGTGTTTCGTCCAGCATCAGCCACTCATCAGTGAAGCTGCTCTACTTCAGACACAAAGTAAGTGGTATAAATTGCTGTTTTCAGCATGCTTGGGCGCAACGTAGCTTGGTTTTGGGGGCAAATTTGAATGTGATTCAAAACTGTTCGCGATTTTGCTTAAAATCACTTTAAAATTTGATTTTTTAGCTTCAGTTTTTAAATTTTGTAACTAAAGTTTATGTGAGATTATCGTTTAATGACTCTTACAGATGCCCAAACTTTCTTTTTTGCTTTTGGGTTATTGAGATTCATTGAAATAATTGAAACTATGAACTTTTTCATCAGACTAGTTTGAATAATTGAACTTTTGCTTGTGTCAGCTTGTGAGGGGGGTCACATATGAAATCCTGGATTTGTATCGCTTTTTGGTGACTGAGTTAGTCTTTTTGGACGATTATTTGCTTAACTATATGAGTTTGATATGTCACAGAGACAAAATTTAAAAATTCGAAAATTTGCAGATTCTTGAAGGTGTTAGTACACAATTACAGTCTTCCGATTTGGTAGCCCACGAAAATAGTACCTTTAGAAATTTAGCACTTGCCGTTTCTGGGCCCTTTATGGCGTAAATGGGTGCTTTATTCGACTTTAAATGTACATGTGATTCAAGATTGGTCTATATTTGTCAGGCTGATGCAGAAAAATGCATCTTTGTGTGGACTATTTTGTCACAGACTCCCCGGCGCACTCCCCAGGTAACGTCTGACGCGGGTCGGATTTCAGCCCGGATTTTTTGACTGTTCCCCAAAGAACGGAGAATGCTGAGAAAACGAGATTATCAAGGTAGGTTGTCTTTTCACTTTTTTGATAGGTGAATGACAGATCTTGCCACTCACAGACAGAAAAAAGTCCAAGCAATGTCCTGGAAAAATTTGCAGATGCTCGAATTCTGTCTTTTTACATGGAGTTGAATGGGACCGATTGATTGTGCACCGAACCCTATAAGAGAGAAGGTGAAAAAAACGAAAATCTTTATAAAACAGTCATTTTTCAATGAATTCAGATGAAATTTCGCACACAGATCAGGAATCAGAATAGAAATAATTTGAAATTATATTTGGAAGAAATTTAAATTTAAATTTTAAAATTTTATTGAATTTTAGTTTAAATTTCAAATTTTTCTTAAAATCATTTTTAAAGCCTGGTTCTCTCAAGGAAAGACTCAAATTGCATAATATACCAGAAAATGCAATTAAATGGCCATACACAAACAGTTTTGACCAGGATTTGACTAATCAATCCGAGCAGGCTGACCGTGATACTCCGTTTTTGCAGACTGGCTAGCACTGCTGTGCAAGTTGATTTTTGTGATTGTATTCCCTTTTCTACTGAAATGTGCTATGAGTGCTTACTCACTTTAACTGTACCAGTATGGTGACTTAGCATATGGGTATTTATTAAAACACACTTAGGATACTTACACTCATTAGAACCGCCTCATAGAGATGGCATTTAAAGGCATAATGATGAGGATCCGCAGGGACTGGTCAGGACCATTCCCCCAAGCAGGTTCCCTGGCCTCATTGCTTAGACCAATAAAATTCAATTGTATTTGGCTGTTCAACTCACCGGGTCGAGGCTGTACTAATTTGAACCCAAACTTAAACTTTTTCAGCTAAACAAATCAACTGCAGCCCCCCCCCCCCCCAGCTTCACCCGAGATCAAAGTTTGTTCTTATTTCGACCACGCAAGCAGTGGTATAGTTTGGTACTCATTAGAGTAGCCTCACACTCAAAATTGTTTTTGAAGCTACTCATTAGAACCGCCTCACATAGATAATGATATATCACAGTTATTAAAGCTCATTTAGTTACCTAACCCCCAATGAAGCACTTTCACGCAGATACTCGTATTATGTGCTTAAGCGGGTTGTGATATTTCTCGTTCAACGAGGCCGTTCTAATGAGTAATCTTTACTTACAGTCTTTTCAGAAATTTCAAATTTGGGATATAGTTTCATCAAAAAAAGAGGATGAGCAATTTCCTTTATGATATGGGCATTAAATCTAGACCTAGGTCTCAAATCTTTCCCACTCTGGCCATTTTGGTAGCATGTAAATTACGGAATATTTCACATTCAGAACTAGCAGTGTAGATCATGATTAGAATGAAATGATGTGTTTCGTCCAGCATCAGCCACTCATCAGTGAAGCTGCTCTACTTCAGACACAAAGTAAGTGGTATAAATTGCTGTTTTCAGCATGCTTGGGCGCAACGTAGCTTGGTTTTGGGGGCAAATTTGAATGTGATTCAAAACTGTTCGCGATTTTGCTTAAAATCACTTTAAAATTTGATTTTTTAGCTTCAGTTTTTAAATTTTGTAACTAAAGTTTATGTGAGATTATCGTTTAATGACTCTTACAGATGCCCAAACTTTCTTTTTTGCTTTTGGGTTATTGAGATTCATTGAAATAATTGAAACTATGAACTTTTTCATCAGACTAGTTTGAATAATTGAACTTTTGCTTGTGTCAGCTTGTGAGGGGGGTCACATATGAAATCCTGGATTTGTATCGCTTTTTGGTGACTGAGTTAGTCTTTTTGGACGATTATTTGCTTAACTATATGAGTTTGATATGTCACAGAGACAAAATTTAAAAATTCGAAAATTTGCAGATTCTTGAAGGTGTTAGTACACAATTACAGTCTTCCGATTTGGTAGCCCACGAAAATAGTACCTTTAGAAATTTAGCACTTGCCGTTTCTGGGCCCTTTATGGCGTAAATGGGTGCTTTATTCGACTTTAAATGTACATGTGATTCAAGATTGGTCTATATTTGTCAGGCTGATGCAGAAAAATGCATCTTTGTGTGGACTATTTTGTCACAGACTCCCCGGCGCACTCCCCAGGTAACGTCTGACCCGGGTCGGATTTCAGCCCGGATTTTTTGACTGTTCCCCAAAGAACGGAGAATGCTGAGAAAACGAGATTATCAAGGTAGGTTGTCTTTTCACTTTTTTGATAGGTGAATGACAGATCTTGCCACTCACAGACAGAAAAAAGTCCAAGCAATGTCCTGGAAAAATTTGCAGATGCTCGAATTCTGTCTTTTTACATGGAGTTGAATGGGACCGATTGATTGTGCACCGAACCCTATAAGAGAGAAGGTGAAAAAAACGAAAATCTTTATAAAACAGTCATTTTTCAATGAATTCAGATGAAATTTCGCACACAGATCAGGAATCAGAATAGAAATAATTTGAAATTATATTTGGAAGAAATTTAAATTTAAATTTTAAAATTTTATTGAATTTTAGTTTAAATTTCAAATTTTTCTTAAAATCATTTTTAAAGCCTGGTTCTCTCAAGGAAAGACTCAAATTGCATAATATACCAGAAAATGCAATTAAATGGCCATACACAAACAGTTTTGACCAGGATTTGACTAATCAATCCGAGCAGGCTGACCGTGATACTCCGTTTTTGCAGACTGGCTAGCACTGCTGTGCAAGTTGATTTTTGTGATTGTATTCCCTTTTCTACTGAAATGTGCTATGAGTGCTTACTCACTTTAACTGTACCAGTATGGTGACTTAGCATATGGGTATTTATTAAAACACACTTAGGATACTTACACTCATAAGAACCGCCTCATAGAGATGGCATTTAAAGGCATAATGATGAGGATCCGCAGGGACTGGTCAGGACCATTCCCCCAAGCAGGTTCCCTGGCCTCATTGCTTAGACCAATAAAATTCAATTGTATTTGGCTGTTCAACTCACCGGGTCGAGGCTGTACTAATTTGAACCCAAACTTAAACTTTTTCAGCTAAACAAATCAACTGCAGCCCCCCCCCCCCCCCCCCAGCTTCACCCGAGATCAAAGTTTGTTCTTATTTCGACCACGCAAGCAGTGGTATAGTTTGGTACTCATTAGAGTAGCCTCACACTCAAAATTGTTTTTGAAGCTACTCATTAGAACCGCCTCACATAGATAATGATATATCACAGTTATTAAAGCTCATTTAGTTACCTAACCCCCAATGAAGCACTTTCACGCAGATACTCGTATTATGTGCTTAAGCGGGTTGTGATATTTCTCGTTCAACGAGGCCGTACTAATGAGTAATCTTTACTTACAGTCTTTTCAGAAATTTCAAATTTGGGATATAGTTTCATCAAAAAAAGAGGATGAGCAATTTCCATTATGATATGGGCATTAAATCTAGACCTAGGTCTCAAATCTTTCCCACTCTGGCCATTTTGGTAGCATGTAAATTACGGAATATTTCACATTCAGAACTAGCAGTGTAGATCATGATTAGAATGAAATGATGTGTTTCGTCCAGCATCAGCCACTCATCAGTGAAGCTGCTCTACTTCAGACACAAAGTAAGTGGTATAAATTGCTGTTTTCAGCATGCTTGGGCGCAACGTAGCTTGGTTTTGGGGGCAAATTTGAATGTGATTCAAAACTGTTCGCGATTTTGCTTAAAATCACTTTAAAATTTGATTTTTTAGCTTCAGTTTTTAAATTTTGTAACTAAAGTTTATGTGAGATTATCGTTTAATGACTCTTACAGATGCCCAAACTTTCTTTTTTGCTTTTGGGTTATTGAGATTCATTGAAATAATTGAAACTATGAACTTTTTCATCAGACTAGTTTGAATAATTGAACTTTTGCTTGTGTCAGCTTGTGAGGGGGGTCACATATGAAATCCTGGATTTGTATCGCTTTTTGGTGACTGAGTTAGTCTTTTTGGACGATTATTTGCTTAACTATATGAGTTTGATATGTCACAGAGACAAAATTTAAAAATTCGAAAATTTGCAGATTCTTGAAGGTGTTAGTACACAATTACAGTCTTCCGATTTGGTAGCCCACGAAAATAGTACCTTTAGAAATTTAGCACTTGCCGTTTCTGGGCCCTTTATGGCGTAAATGGGTGCTTTATTCGACTTTAAATGTACATGTGATTCAAGATTGGTCTATATTTGTCAGGCTGATGCAGAAAAATGCATCTTTGTGTGGACTATTTTGTCACAGACTCCCCGGCGCACTCCCCAGGTAACGTCTGACGCGGGTCGGATTTCAGCCCGGATTTTTTGACTGTTCCCCAAAGAACGGAGAATGCTGAGAAAACGAGATTATCAAGGTAGGTTGTCTTTTCACTTTTTTGATAGGTGAATGACAGATCTTGCCACTCACAGACAGAAAAAAGTCCAAGCAATGTCCTGGAAAAATTTGCAGATGCTCGAATTCTGTCTTTTTACATGGAGTTGAATGGGACCGATTGATTGTGCACCGAACCCTATAAGAGAGAAGGTGAAAAAAACGAAAATCTTTATAAAACAGTCATTTTTCAATGAATTCAGATGAAATTTCGCACACAGATCAGGAATCAGAATAGAAATAATTTGAAATTATATTTGGAAGAAATTTAAATTTAAATTTTAAAATTTTATTGAATTTTAGTTTAAATTTCAAATTTTTCTTAAAATCATTTTTAAAGCCTGGTTCTCTCAAGGAAAGACTCAAATTGCATAATATACCAGAAAATGCAATTAAATGGCCATACACAAACAGTTTTGACCAGGATTTGACTAATCAATCCGAGCAGGCTGACCGTGATACTCCGTTTTTGCAGACTGGCTAGCACTGCTGTGCAAGTTGATTTTTGTGATTGTATTCCCTTTTCTACTGAAATGTGCTATGAGTGCTTACTCACTTTAACTGTACCAGTATGGTGACTTAGCATATGGGTATTTATTAAAACACACTTAGGATACTTACACTCATTAGAACCGCCTCATAGAGATGGCATTTAAAGGCATAATGATGAGGATCCGCAGGGACTGGTCAGGACCATTCCCCCAAGCAGGTTCCCTGGCCTCATTGCTTAGACCAATAAAATTCAATTGTATTTGGCTGTTCAACTCACCGGGTCGAGGCTGTACTAATTTGAACACAAACTTAAACTTTTTCAGCTAAACAAATCAACTGCAGCCCCCCCCCCCCAGCTTCACCCGAGATCAAAGTTTGTTCTTATTTCGACCACGCAAGCAGTGGTATAGTTTGGTACTCATTAGAGTAGCCTCACACTCAAAATTGTTTTTGAAGCTACTCATTAGAACCGCCTCACATAGATAATGATATATCACAGTTATTAAAGCTCATTTAGTTACCTAACCCCCAATGAAGCACTTTCACGCAGATACTCGTATTATGTGCTTAAGCGGGTTGTGATATTTCTCGTTCAACGAGGCCGTTCTAATGAGTAATCTTTACTTACAGTCTTTTCAGAAATTTCAAATTTGGGATATAGTTTCATCAAAAAAAGAGGATGAGCAATTTCCATTATGATATGGGCATTAAATCTAGACCTAGGTCTCAAATCTTTCCCACTCTGGCCATTTTGGTAGCATGTAAATTACGGAATATTTCACATTCAGAACTAGCAGTGTAGATCATGATTAGAATGAAATGATGTGTTTCGTCCAGCATCAGCCACTCATCAGTGAAGCTGCTCTACTTCAGACACAAAGTAAGCGGTATAAATTTCTGTTTTCAGCATGCTTGGGCGCAACGTAGCTTGGTTTTGGGGGCAAATTTGAATGTGATTCAAAACTGTTCGCGATTTTGCTTAAAATCACTTTAAAATTTGATTTTTTAGCTTCAGTTTTTAAATTTTGTAACTAAAGTTTATGTGAGATTATCGTTTAATGACTCTTACAGATGCCCAAACTTTCTTTTTTGCTTTTGGGTTATTGAGATTCATTGAAATAATTGAAACTATGAACTTTTTCATCAGACTAGTTTGAATAATTGAACTTTTGCTTGTGTCAGCTTGTGAGGGGGGTCACATATGAAATCCTGGATTTGTATCGCTTTTTGGTGACTGAGTTAGTCTTTTTGGACGATTATTTGCTTAACTATATGAGTTTGATATGTCACAGAGACAAAATTTAAAAATTCGAAAATTTGCAGATTCTTGAAGGTGTTAGTACACAATTACAGTCTTCCGATTTGGTAGCCCACGAAAATAGTACCTTTAGAAATTTAGCACTTGCCGTTTCTGGGCCCTTTATGGCGTAAATGGGTGCTTTATTCGACTTTAAATGTACATGTGATTCAAGATTGGTCTATATTTGTCAGGCTGATGCAGAAAAATGCATCTTTGTGTGGACTATTTTGTCACAGACTCCCCGGCGCACTCCCCAGGTAACGTCTGACGCGGGTCGGATTTCAGCCCGGATTTTTTGACTGTTCCCCAAAGAACGGAGAATGCTGAGAAAACGAGATTATCAAGGTAGGTTGTCTTTTCACTTTTTTGATAGGTGAATGACAGATCTTGCCACTCACAGACAGAAAAAAGTCCAAGCAATGTCCTGGAAAAATTTGCAGATGCTCGAATTCTGTCTTTTTACATGGAGTTGAATGGGACCGATTGATTGTGCACCGAACCCTATAAGAGAGAAGGTGAAAAAAACGAAAATCTTTATAAAACAGTCATTTTTCAATGAATTCAGATGAAATTTCGCACACAGATCAGGAATCAGAATAGAAATAATTTGAAATTATATTTGGAAGAAATTTAAATTTAAATTTTAAAATTTTATTGAATTTTAGTTTAAATTTCAAATTTTTCTTAAAATCATTTTTAAAGCCTGGTTCTCTCAAGGAAAGACTCAAATTGCATAATATACCAGAAAATGCAATTAAATGGCCATACACAAACAGTTTTGACCAGGATTTGACTAATCAATCCGAGCAGGCTGACCGTGATACTCCGTTTTTGCAGACTGGCTAGCACTGCTGTGCAAGTTGATTTTTGTGATTGTATTCCCTTTTCTACTGAAATGTGCTATGAGTGCTTACTCACTTTAACTGTACCAGTATGGTGACTTAGCATATGGGTATTTATTAAAACACACTTAGGATACTTACACTCATTAGAACCGCCTCATAGAGATGGCATTTAAAGGCATAATGATGAGGATCCGCAGGGACTGGTCAGGACCATTCCCCCAAGCAGGTTCCCTGGCCTCATTGCTTAGACCAATAAAATTCAATTGTATTTGGCTGTTCAACTCACCGGGTCGAGGCTGTACTAATTTGAACACAAACTTAAACTTTTTCAGCTAAACAAATCAACTGCAGCCCCCCCCCCCCCAGCTTCACCCGAGATCAAAGTTTGTTCTTATTTCGACCACGCAAGCAGTGGTATAGTTTGGTACTCATTAGAGTAGCCTCACACTCAAAATTGTTTTTGAAGCTACTCATTAGAACCGCCTCACATAGATAATGATATATCACAGTTATTAAAGCTCATTTAGTTACCTAACCCCCAATGAAGCACTTTCACGCAGATACTCGTATTATGTGCTTAAGCGGGTTGTGATATTTCTCGTTCAACGAGGCCGTTCTAATGAGTAATCTTTACTTACAGTCTTTTCAGAAATTTCAAATTTGGGATATAGTTTCATCAAAAAAAGAGGATGAGCAATTTCCATTATGATATGGGCATTAAATCTAGACCTAGGTCTCAAATCTTTCCCACTCTGGCCATTTTGGTAGCATGTAAATTACGGAATATTTCACATTCAGAACTAGCAGTGTAGATCATGATTAGAATGAAATGATGTGTTTCGTCCAGCATCAGCCACTCATCAGTGAAGCTGCTCTACTTCAGACACAAAGTAAGCGGTATAAATTGCTGTTTTCAGCATGCTTGGGCGCAACGTAGCTTGGTTTTGGGGGCAAATTTGAATGTGATTCAAAACTGTTCGCGATTTTGCTTAAAATCACTTTAAAATTTGATTTTTTAGCTTCAGTTTTTAAATTTTGTAACTAAAGTTTATGTGAGATTATCGTTTAATGACTCTTACAGATGCCCAAACTTTCTTTTTTGCTTTTGGGTTATTGAGATTCATTGAAATAATTGAAACTATGAACTTTTTCATCAGACTAGTTTGAATAATTGAACTTTTGCTTGTGTCAGCTTGTGAGGGGGGTCACATATGAAATCCTGGATTTGTATCGCTTTTTGGTGACTGAGTTAGTCTTTTTGGACGATTATTTGCTTAACTATATGAGTTTGATATGTCACAGAGACAAAATTTAAAAATTCGAAAATTTGCAGATTCTTGAAGGTGTTAGTACACAATTACAGTCTTCCGATTTGGTAGCCCACGAAAATAGTACCTTTAGAAATTTAGCACTTGCCGTTTCTGGGCCCTTTATGGCGTAAATGGGTGCTTTATTCGACTTTAAATGTACATGTGATTCAAGATTGGTCTATATTTGTCAGGCTGATGCAGAAAAATGCATCTTTGTGTGGACTATTTTGTCACAGACTCCCCGGCGCACTCCCCAGGTAACGTCTGACGCGGGTCGGATTTCAGCCCGGATTTTTTGACTGTTCCCCAAAGAACGGAGAATGCTGAGAAAACGAGATTATCAAGGTAGGTTGTCTTTTCACTTTTTTGATAGGTGAATGACAGATCTTGCCACTCACAGACAGAAAAAAGTCCAAGCAATGTCCTGGAAAAATTTGCAGATGCTCGAATTCTGTCTTTTTACATGGAGTTGAATGGGACCGATTGATTGTGCACCGAACCCTATAAGAGAGAAGGTGAAAAAAACGAAAATCTTTATAAAACAGTCATTTTTCAATGAATTCAGATGAAATTTCGCACACAGATCAGGAATCAGAATAGAAATAATTTGAAATTATATTTGGAAGAAATTTAAATTTAAATTTTAAAATTTTATTGAATTTTAGTTTAACTTTAAAATTTTTCTTAAAATCATTTTTAAAGCCTGGTTCTCTCAAGGAAAGACTCAAATTGCATAATATACCAGAAAATGCAATTAAATGGCCATACACAAACAGTTTTGACCAGGATTTGACTAATCAATCCGAGCAGGCTGACCGTGATACTCCGTTTTTGCAGACTGGCTAGCACTGCTGTGCAAGTTGATTTTTGTGATTGTATTCCCTTTTCTACTGAAATGTGCTATGAGTGCTTACTCACTTTAACTGTACCAGTATGGTGACTTAGCATATGGGTATTTATTAAAACACACTTAGGATACTTACACTCATTAGAACCGCCTCATAGAGATGGCATTTAAAGGCATAATGATGAGGATCCGCAGGGACTGGTCAGGACCATTCCCCCAAGCAGGTTCCCTGGCCTCATTGCTTAGACCAATAAAATTCAATTGTATTTGGCTGTTCAACTCACCGGGTCGAGGCTGTACTAATTTGAACACAAAGTTAAACTTTTTCAGCTAAACAAATCAACTGCAGCCCCCCCCCCCCCAGCTTCACCCGAGATCAAAGTTTGTTCTTATTTCGACCACGCAAGCAGTGGTATAGTTTGGTACTCATTAGAGTAGCCTCACACTCAAAATTGTTTTTGAAGCTACTCATTAGAACCGCCTCACATAGATAATGATATATCACAGTTATTAAAGCTCATTTAGTTACCTAACCCCCAATGAAGCACTTTCACGCAGATACTCGTATTATGTGCTTAAGCGGGTTGTGATATTTCTCGTTCAACGAGGCCGTTCTAATGAGTAATCTTTACTTACAGTCTTTTCAGAAATTTCAAATTTGGGATATAGTTTCATCAAAAAAAGAGGATGAGCAATTTCCATTATGATATGGGCATTAAATCTAGACCTAGGTCTCAAATCTTTCCCACTCTGGCCATTTTGGTAGCATGTAAATTACGGAATATTTCACATTCAGAACTAGCAGTGTAGATCATGATTAGAATGAAATGATGTGTTTCGTCCAGCATCAGCCACTCATCAGTGAAGCTGCTCTACTTCAGACACAAAGTAAGTGGTATAAATTGCTGTTTTCAGCATGCTTGGGCGCAACGTAGCTTGGTTTTGGGGGCAAATTTGAATGTGATTCAAAACTGTTCGCGATTTTGCTTAAAATCACTTTAAAATTTGATTTTTTAGCTTCAGTTTTTAAATTTTGTAACTAAAGTTTATGTGAGATTATCGTTTAATGACTCTTACAGATGCCCAAACTTTCTTTTTTGCTTTTGGGTTATTGAGATTCATTGAAATAATTGAAACTATGAACTTTTTCATCAGACTAGTTTGAATAATTGAACTTTTGCTTGTGTCAGCTTGTGAGGGGGGTCACATATGAAATCCTGGATTTGTATCGCTTTTTGGTGACTGAGTTAGTCTTTTTGGACGATTATTTGCTTAACTATATGAGTTTGATATGTCACAGAGACAAAATTTAAAAATTCGAAAATTTGCAGATTCTTGAAGGTGTTAGTACACAATTACAGTCTTCCGATTTGGTAGCCCACGAAAATAGTACCTTTAGAAATTTAGCACTTGCCGTTTCTGGGCCCTTTATGGCGTAAATGGGTGCTTTATTCGACTTTAAATGTACATGTGATTCAAGATTGGTCTATATTTGTCAGGCTGATGCAGAAAAATGCATCTTTGTGTGGACTATTTTGTCACAGACTCCCCGGCGCACTCCCCAGGTAACGTCTGACGCGGGTCGGATTTCAGCCCGGATTTTTTGACTGTTCCCCAAAGAACGGAGAATGCTGAGAAAACGAGATTATCAAGGTAGGTTGTCTTTTCACTCTTTTGATAGGTGAATGACAGATCTTGCCACTCACAGACAGAAAAAAGTCCAAGCAATGTCCTGGAAAAATTTGCAGATGCTCGAATTCTGTCTTTTTACATGGAGTTGAATGGGACCGATTGATTGTGCACCGAACCCTATAAGAGAGAAGGTGAAAAAAACGAAAATCTTTATAAAACAGTCATTTTTCAATGAATTCAGATGAAATTTCGCACACAGATCAGGAATCAGAATAGAAATAATTTGAAATTATATTTGGAAGAAATTTAAATTTAAATTTTAAAATTTTATTGAATTTTAGTTTAAATTTCAAATTTTTCTTAAAATCATTTTTAAAGCCTGGTTCTCTCAAGGAAAGACTCAAATTGCATAATATACCAGAAAATGCAATTAAATGGCCATACACAAACAGTTTTGACCAGGATTTGACTAATCAATCCGAGCAGGCTGACCGTGATACTCCGTTTTTGCAGACTGGCTAGCACTGCTGTGCAAGTTGATTTTTGTGATTGTATTCCCTTTTCTACTGAAATGTGCTATGAGTGCTTACTCACTTTAACTGTACCAGTATGGTGACTTAGCATATGGGTATTTATTAAAACACACTTAGGATACTTACACTCATTAGAACCGCCTCATAGAGATGGCATTTAAAGGCATAATGATGAGGATCCGCAGGGACTGGTCAGGACCATTCCCCCAAGCAGGTTCCCTGGCCTCATTGCTTAGACCAATAAAATTCAATTGTATTTGGCTGTTCAACTCACCGGGTCGAGGCTGTACTAATTTGAACACAAACTTAAACTTTTTCAGCTAAACAAATCAACTGCAGCCCCCCCCCCCCCCCCAGCTTCACCCGAGATCAAAGTTTGTTCTTATTTCGACCACGCAAGCAGTGGTATAGTTTGGTACTCATTAGAGTAGCCTCACACTCAAAATTGTTTTTGAAGCTACTCATTAGAACCGCCTCACATAGATAATGATATATCACAGTTATTAAAGCTCATTTAGTTACCTAACCCCCAATGAAGCACTTTCACGCAGATACTCGTATTATGTGCTTAAGCGGGTTGTGATATTTCTCGTTCAACGAGGCCGTTCTAATGAGTAATCTTTACTTACAGTCTTTTCAGAAATTTCAAATTTGGGATATAGTTTCATCAAAAAAAGAGGATGAGCAATTTCCATTATGATATGGGCATTAAATCTAGACCTAGGTCTCAAATCTTTCCCACTCTGGCCATTTTGGTAGCATGTAAATTACGGAATATTTCACATTCAGAACTAGCAGTGTAGATCATGATTAGAATGAAATGATGTGTTTCGTCCAGCATCAGCCACTCATCAGTGAAGCTGCTCTACTTCAGACACAAAGTAAGTGGTATAAATTGCTGTTTTCAGCATGCTTGGGCGCAACGTAGCTTGGTTTTGGGGGCAAATTTGAATGTGATTCAAAACTGTTCGCGATTTTGCTTAAAATCACTTTAAAATTTGATTTTTTAGCTTCAGTTTTTAAATTTTGTAACTAAAGTTTATGTGAGATTATCGTTTAATGACTCTTACAGATGCCCAAACTTTCTTTTTTGCTTTTGGGTTATTGAGATTCATTGAAATAATTGAAACTATGAACTTTTTCATCAGACTAGTTTGAATAATTGAACTTTTGCTTGTGTCAGCTTGTGAGGGGGGTCACATATGAAATCCTGGATTTGTATCGCTTTTTGGTGACTGAGTTAGTCTTTTTGGACGATTATTTGCTTAACTATATGAGTTTGATATGTCACAGAGACAAAATTTAAAAATTCGAAAATTTGCAGATTCTTGAAGGTGTTAGTACACAATTACAGTCTTCCGATTTGGTAGCCCACGAAAATAGTACCTTTAGAAATTTAGCACTTGCCGTTTCTGGGCCCTTTATGGCGTAAATGGGTGCTTTATTCGACTTTAAATGTACATGTGATTCAAGATTGGTCTATATTTGTCAGGCTGATGCAGAAAAATGCATCTTTGTGTGGACTATTTTGTCACAGACTCCCCGGCGCACTCCCCAGGTAACGTCTGACGCGGGTCGGATTTCAGCCCGGATTTTTTGACTGTTCCCCAAAGAACGGAGAATGCTGAGAAAACGAGATTATCAAGGTAGGTTGTCTTTTCACTTTTTTGATAGGTGAATGACAGATCTTGCCACTCACAGACAGAAAAAAGTCCAAGCAATGTCCTGGAAAAATTTGCAGATGCTCGAATTCTGTCTTTTTACATGGAGTTGAATGGGACCGATTGATTGTGCACCGAACCCTATAAGAGAGAAGGTGAAAAAAACGAAAATCTTTATAAAACAGTCATTTTTCAATGAATTCAGATGAAATTTCGCACACAGATCAGGAATCAGAATAGAAATAATTTGAAATTATATTTGGAAGAAATTTAAATTTAAATTTTAAAATTTTATTGAATTTTAGTTTAAATTTCAAATTTTTCTTAAAATCATTTTTAAAGCCTGGTTCTCTCAAGGAAAGACTCAAATTGCATAATATACCAGAAAATGCAATTAAATGGCCATACACAAACAGTTTTGACCAGGATTTGACTAATCAATCCGAGCAGGCTGACCGTGATACTCCGTTTTTGCAGACTGGCTAGCACTGCTGTGCAAGTTGATTTTTGTGATTGTATTCCCTTTTCTACTGAAATGTGCTATGAGTGCTTACTCACTTTAACTGTACCAGTATGGTGACTTAGCATATGGGTATTTATTAAAACACACTTAGGATACTTACACTCATTAGAACCGCCTCATAGAGATGGCATTTAAAGGCATAATGATGAGGATCCGCAGGGACTGGTCAGGACCATTCCCCCAAGCAGGTTCCCTGGCCTCATTGCTTAGACCAATAAAATTCAATTGTATTTGGCTGTTCAACTCACCGGGTCGAGGCTGTACTAATTTGAACACAAACTTAAACTTTTTCAGCTAAACAAATCAACTGCAGCCCCCCCCCCCCCCCCAGCTTCACCCGAGATCAAAGTTTGTTCTTATTTCGACCACGCAAGCAGTGGTATAGTTTGGTACTCATTAGAGTAGCCTCACACTCAAAATTGTTTTTGAAGCTACTCATTAGAACCGCCTCACATAGATAATGATATATCACAGTTATTAAAGCTCATTTAGTTACCTAACCCCCAATGAAGCACTTTCACGCAGATACTCGTATTATGTGCTTAAGCGGGTTGTGATATTTCTCGTTCAACGAGGCCGTTCTAATGAGTAATCTTTACTTACAGTCTTTTCAGAAATTTCAAATTTGGGATATAGTTTCATCAAAAAAAGAGGATGAGCAATTTCCATTATGATATGGGCATTAAATCTAGACCTAGGTCTCAAATCTTTCCCACTCTGGCCATTTTGGTAGCATGTAAATTACGGAATATTTCACATTCAGAACTAGCAGTGTAGATCATGATTAGAATGAAATGATGTGTTTCGTCCAGCATCAGCCACTCATCAGTGAAGCTGCTCTACTTCAGACACAAAGTAAGTGGTATAAATTGCTGTTTTCAGCATGCTTGGGCGCAACGTAGCTTGGTTTTGGGGGCAAATTTGAATGTGATTCAAAACTGTTCGCGATTTTGCTTAAAATCACTTTAAAATTTGATTTTTTAGCTTCAGTTTTTAAATTTTGTAACTAAAGTTTATGTGAGATTATCGTTTAATGGCTCTTACAGATGCCCAAACTTTCTTTTTTGCTTTTGGGTTATTGAGATTCATTGAAATAATTGAAACTATGAACTTTTTCATCAGACTAGTTTGAATAATTGAACTTTTGCTTGTGTCAGCTTGTGAGGGGGGTCACATATGAAATCCTGGATTTGTATCGCTTTTTGGTGACTGAGTTAGTCTTTTTGGACGATTATTTGCTTAACTATATGAGTTTGATATGTCACAGAGACAAAATTTAAAAATTCGAAAATTTGCAGATTCTTGAAGGTGTTAGTACACAATTACAGTCTTCCGATTTGGTAGCCCACGAAAATAGTACCTTTAGAAATTTAGCACTTGCCGTTTCTGGGCCCTTTATGGCGTAAATGGGTGCTTTATTCGACTTTAAATGTACATGTGATTCAAGATTGGTCTATATTTGTCAGGCTGATGCAGAAAAATGCATCTTTGTGTGGACTATTTTGTCACAGACTCCCCGGCGCACTCCCCAGGTAACGTCTGACGCGGGTCGGATTTCAGCCCGGATTTTTTGACTGTTCCCCAAAGAACGGAGAATGCTGAGAAAACGAGATTATCAAGGTAGGTTGTCTTTTCACTTTTTTGATAGGTGAATGACAGATCTTGCCACTCACAGACAGAAAAAAGTCCAAGCAATGTCCTGGAAAAATTTGCAGATGCTCGAATTCTGCCTTTTTACATGGAGTTGAATGGGACCGATTAATTGTGCACCGAACCCATATGCATACAACATGATGTAAACAAAATGTGCCCACATTTACACACTTCTCACAGATTTCAAGGATACAGGAACTTGAGGTAAGTTAACCATAACACAACGATGCAAATCATAAATGACCATCTGAAATTTAATGAATAAAGTGCTGCTACAGTATTGAAATTAAACAAACACCGAAATAGCTGATTCACCCCTCCAGTGTTTCGTCCAACGGGTACTGATGATGATTCTCAACCAAATCATATGCTGTGGGTACTCAATGAGTCGGTTCTTTTTAACACCCATACATATGAGCCGGGACGTGAGATTTCCAACAATGTGGCATTTTGACATGCATAGACTCAGGCGAGCCTGTGCAGCCCCCTTTAAGCTTAGAAACTCCAAATGATGTTCGGTCATAGCTTAACAGTCATAGATTTTTTAAGCGACTAGCAAAGGCTCTATCTTTCTTTCTTTCTTTCTTTCTCTTAATACTGGCACGATCAAATTTTGATCATTACGCCAGGGAGTGCAATTTTGGAATTTTGAAGAAAAAACAAAAACAAAACAAAAAAACAAACAAAAACAAAACAAAAAAACAAAAAAATCTTTCGGCTGTGTTTTTAACTAAATGAGGAGTGCCCTAAACTCCTCAGCAGTCTGGGAATTGACTGCCGAAGGAGAAAGACTATTCCACTGTGGTATAGTCCGGGGGAAAAAAGAGTTCTTCAGGGCATCACTGTATGTCTGGTATCTACAATATTGGGCACTGTGTGATGACCTGGTAGATTTCAAACTGCGAGCAGGGGTCAGGTACTTGTCTTTTTCTATAGACACAGCACCAGAATGTATCTTATGAAAGAGAAGCAGGGAGGACTGATCCCTACGGGCCTCAAGGGATGGCCACTCAAGCTCATCAAGCATCTCGCCGACACTACTTGTGTTACGCCATCTCCTGCAGGTCCAACGGGCTGCTGTCCTCTGAACTTTCTCTACCTGATTAATCTGAAGTTTTGAGTAAGGGCTCCAAATGGGTGCTGCATACTCTAGTTTAGGCCGAACCAAAGTTTTGTATGCAACTTCCTTAGTACTCCGAGGTGCAAAAGCCAAATTCCTGCGAAGGAAACCAAGTGTCTTAGTTGCTTTGGAAGAAATTTCTGGAATGTGTTGACCCCAATCCATGTTATCAGAGATGGTTATGCCAAGGTATTTTGCTGACTGAACGTTTTCCAAAGTTTGGTTGTGAAGGGAGTAATCAAAGAGAATCTGTTTGTGATGCTGATGCCGAGTCACTCTCATAGAGTGACATTTGGCTACATTGAACTTCATTTGCCAATCGGCTTCCCATTGTCCTAAGCTAGTGAGGTCTTCCTGCAGTATAAAACAGTCTTGAATCGAATGAATGTTTCTATACAGGACACAGTCGTCCGCGAACAGGCGAACAGAAGACCTGATGTTATCCGGCAGGTCGTTTATAAAAATAAGGAACAGGATCGGCCCTAAAACTGATCCTTGGGGTACACCGGATAACACTGGGACTGGATCTGAGGCTTGACCATCTAATACTACTTTTTGCGTGCGCCCAGAGAGCCATGAGTTGATCCACTTGTGGGTGGACCCTCTTATCCCATAATAGTCCAATTTGTGTAATAGCCTCCTGTGTGGTACCTTATCAAAGGCCTTTGCGAAATCTGATCAGACTGCTCATATGTGCAGGCTGGTCTGAGACTTTGATGATCGCACATACCACATTGTTGGAAATCTCATGTCGCGGCTCATCTGTTATTAACTTGTGTATGTTTGATTGCGAAAATAACTTGTGTTCCTAATTATAGAAATTCACTTTTCCAAAAAAAGGGCAGTGTTCGATTTTTTAGGATGTTTTCAAAATTATTTTCCGCGATAATTTTAGGTGTTTGTAATTTTAGAGTGTTCCAGATTTTAGAACATTTACCATACTGTGAGTTGCAATCATATATTTAGGGCTAGTTTCAGCTCGCGATATACACTCCCCCTCACAATAGAACTGTAGGGTAAGCAGCCAAAATAAGGGCCATCAGGCAATAGTATCACACACATACTTTTTTAAAAGACTTAGGTGTTATAAACCCATATTAAAAAGCACCATCTATAACTTGCAGCAGACTACAATTTTCAAATTTTGCTGCCTTTTCAAATATATTAAATGAGGCATATTTCATGAGAATGGTCTGTTGGCAGGAGATTCTCATGAAAAATACCTTATTTTCTTTCGAAAATTAGGAAATATGTCGCAAAATTTGTTGTCTGCTGCTGATGTTTGTTTGATTCTTTACATCCCATCAACAATCTTTCAGTTAAGCAGGACAGGTCTTCCTGAGTTGAACCAGTACTAAGCTAGGATAAATTTGTCTTGCTCAAGGATCACAACGCAGTGATGCCGGTGAGGCTCGAACCCCCGGCCCCTCGGTCTGTAGTCAAGCACTCTACCACTGAGCCACTGCGCTCCCTGTCTGCTGCTGCTGCAGTGGTGACTGATTGGTGCTTAAGGTTTAAATGATGCACACCTTTATGGCCTTTAGTTATTTGTTTTGGTTCGTTACGTCTGAGTCAACAGCAACATGTATGGTCATGTCGAGACGGTCAGACTCAATTCATCTTAACCACACCTTTTCCTTGGCAAGCTTGGCCAAGCCGTTACCCAGTAACTGACAACAACCCTTCCTGAATCAGCAGAAGAAAGAGAATGACCATAGAAATCATTTCATGATCAAACTCCACAAAAGTATGGGACCGGGCGGGGATCGAACTCACGTCCCCTGGATCTGCAGTTGTCGTCGCTACCGACTGCGCTCCACAGCCTGGTTTTTAGGCATTTAGTTAACAGTGTGTAGAAAAAGCTATTTTTCTTATTTCTCATCCAAAACATATGTTGTGGGTACTCAAAAGAACCATCTCAATGAGACGGTTCTTTGTCTCAATGAGACGGTTCTTTTGAGCACCCAAAACAGTCATATGGGTAAGAAAGAAAATAATAACAATTTTACATTTAAGTTTTTGTTTATCTAAACCTGTGCTTTATCAAATCCACCATTTGATTATAGTTTAAACATACATAATTTACTATGCTGTGTCCTTGAGCAAGACACTTTATGCTGGTTAAACACAGGAAGACAGAAAATCATCCTGACATGACTGAAAAGTTGTTGAGGGAGGGAGACAGTTAAAACAAACAAACAAAAGATAGTGTCATAATAGTGCCAAATAATTCGGTTTATACATGCACAAAGTCATAATTTAAGATTATGAGGTTGAATGACACAATGATAAAGCACAGGGCTGCATAGCGCAGTCAGTAACCTGTTTGCCTGAAGATAAGTGTCTGGTTGCAGATCCAGGAGTCGCGAGTTCAATCCTGGTCTGGTCCCCAGGGTCTGATCCCATACTTTGGTGGAGACCGATCATTAAATTGATTTCTACAGTCATTCTCCTCCCTTCCACTTATTTAAGAAGGGTTGTTGTCATTTACAAGCGAAAGTATTGGCAGGAAGTACTGGTTAACTGCTTAGTCAAGCTTGCCCAGGAAAAAGTGTGGTTAGGTGAACACGACCATTACCTATTGACTGGAAATTAAAGAATCAACCAAAACCAAAACGATGGGGCCAGATATTCTGATTCTATATGCTAAATAAATAAATAAATATGTTCAGTTTGAATAACAATTACATACGTTACTAGGAAACTTTTGGGGGGGATTTTTGTATAGAACAAATAATACATGCACCATGACTGCCAGTTGTACATAATTGTAATTTTAACTCTTAAAGCACCAAGACCAAATAAGAAATAAGTGTGTTTCGGATAACGGGTTTGAAAATTTTAGGTAGAGTAGGCACATATTATTTTCTTTTAATATTTTTTTCATGACAGAAATGCCTTTCAAAATGCATAAAAATATTTTTTCCAGCATTAAGCTGGGAAGGTTTACAAAGTTTGTTTTGCCCGTGTGTTGATTAAGAACAGTGTTTCTGAGCCTAAAATAATTATCTAACATTTAATTTGCTTCAGGGAAAATTTGTTTGCTGGCCAAAATGAGAGCAAGATGTTACGAAATTCCAGACAAATAGAAGTGGAAACTGCTTTGTGGTGTTTAACCATTCTCATAGGGGTAAGAATCTTTATTGATGTCCCCCAACCAGGAAGGTGGGGGAATATATTGTTTTTGGTGCAGATCCCGTTGGTGTCCGATTTTTCTTTTCCGTGCATTATCTTCTGAACCAGTCAATTGATTTTGACCAAACTTGCAAAGATACATTGTTGTGAGGAGGGGAAGAGTTGATAAAATTTTGTTGACCTTGACCTAATTTTCAAGGTCACAGTGCCACTTTGAAATGTCCAAAATATGGTTTCTGTGAGTTATCTTCTGAACAAGTGCATGGAGTTTGACCAAACTTGCATGGATTCTTTAATTTAATTGTAAATAGTAACAAATCTGCTTACTAAACATTAATTCATATGCTTATTGTGGCATCCACACTATCTACAAACTAGAACTGTTTTGATATTCACTGAAAGTGCATGATATCACGATACAATTTCCTTCGATGCGCCTGTCGTATTGTGGGGTCATTTTACAATACAAATACAATAGGAATACTGCTCTAAGTGTTATTCAATAGACATAAATTTTTAAAGAAATATATATGTTTTCGCATGTAGTTTAAAGTCCCTTAAATTGATTTTTCTGCATTTCATGCTTATTTCTGATAAACAATGTTGATCCAGATCAGCTAGCTCATGGGAATCCAGCTGATCAGAATCTACAAAGTTTTCCACAGTTATAATTGGAATCTTTCTTATCTGGCAAAGAATATAGTATATAAAAACATGCCACTACATGACAAGTGTTAATATGTGAGTATATATTTATTAATTTAATTAATTTTCTTACTGGAGCTCTTAAACATGTTTTATGATAGCAACCTCACCCTTATTTCTGATGTGGATCAAGACACATGGATGTTTGGTTTCCATTTAAGATCCAAATTGTGTCAATGTTTCATCTCCTAGTTCATACAAATCAAGATAAGCTGCTAAAATGTATTGGGTTACATATTTAAGTATTTAATGCTCCTTATTTCATAGATTCTATTTCTAAGATTCTTATGTTGCCTAAAATGTATTGTGATACATATCATGAGACAAATATGGTGATTGATAGTATTGTACCGTTACTGTATTGTTGCAGCTCTAATATTATATGGGTACAATGTATATGTATTTTCAGAAGGATATATGAGAGATCATCTTGTAGCAGATGGAAGACAAATTGAAAACCAGATTGGGGCAACATTAAAGGAAGCTCCTTTTCAGAAAGGCAGTGTCATGCAACCCATTAAGGTAAATTATTTATATGTTTTAAAGTCAAAGGTCAAACATGAATCAAGACTATCTGCTTTTACCAAATAAGAATTTTAATTTGTCTCAACCGAATAAAAGTTGAATTTGTTGTATAAAATTTTATTTTATCATTTTGCAATAACATTTGCAAAGATTTTATGATAAAACAAAATCGGCTGAGTAGACTTTACATTTAAAAATAAGAAACTCACCAACCACTTATCCGCTAGTCATTCTGACATAGTAGGTTTCCAGTCTTTTTCCAGCATTTATTGTTTTATGTAAATTAATGGCAATTCATTTAATGATTATTTGAAGTTAAAAAATGTGCATCCTCAACTTGTATCATAGGTTGATAATTGTCCATATATCTAATAATTACTTCTGATCAGGATCTACATTTTTCCAATTTAATTTTGAAGAATTCTGCTTAATTTATATCTGATGTTGGGTAATCAAATTTTAACGGATACTTATTTAGGACAGCCAAAAAGAATGAGTAGATATTTCATGACCTTGGTCAAATTAGGCTTAAATGAAATATATGTGTGGTTCCTGTTGCCTACCTACCCTAACTTTTTTAACCCTACCCTAAACATTAAAATGGTCTTTGGCGAAAAAATACCTAAAATGGGCACTTTTTCAGATTTTGTCACTATTTTCTTTGTTAAATGTTATAACAAAATTTAATAATTTCCCTACCTAACTACCCTAAATTTTGTTGGTATGCAACATGAACCACACATATATTTCATTTAGGCCGTACCAAGGTCACCAGGGTCATAAAACTTTGAAAACGTTTTGTCTGAACTCTATCTTCTGGGCCAATTGCCAGATTTTAACCAAACTGGCACATCATTGCATGGACTTTGAGAAGTGATTATATTTTTGTCTCAATTTAAACGTCAACAAACATATAACAATGAAAATATCTTGTCTGAAATACTGGCCAGATTTTGACAAAACTGGCACAGAAACATTGAGTGAACCTCCCAACAATATGTTCTATGTATTCTCATCCCTAACTTATCAACGGATCCTCCCCTAGTACATATAAATCAAGATACAAAAGGGAGATAAATCAAAGAAAAGGACTGAACAGTACATACAACTGAATACCAGAGCAAAAGAAAATCAACATTTAGGGTTTTCCATACATATGGAGCTGCCCCACAAGTTTAGATAAACAAAAGTTTTCAGCCATAAATTGTAAATATTTTCTTACCCATCAGTTTTAACATATGTTTTGGGTGCTCAAAAGAAGAGTCTCATTGAGACGGTTCTTTTGAGTACCCACAACATATGTTTTGGTTGAGAAATAAGAAAATTTAATTTTCGTTCCGGACTCTTAACTAAAGTCCTGTGCCCAATGTATATTTTAAGTGGTCACTGGTAGAATTTTTTAATTTTTATGTATTTCTGTCCTTAAAGGTCATTTTAATCCTGATAAACAGTACAGACCCTGATGAACTGCTACATTTCAGGTCTTCACTGTTTGCATTTAGAATACCGATTTAGTGATTTCCTATATACAAAGGTATATGTCTTATCTGATAGACTGAGAAGCTGTGGATCAAACATAGGGACTCATTATTCACTACCCAATGGCAGATTCTACCTTACATGGGTGTATGTATTTTATTTTCAGAAGAGTATTTAAGAAACCATCCAAAAGCAGATGAAAAACTAATCGAAACCCAAATTGCTGCAACATAGAAGCAGGCGCCGTTGCAAAAAGGTGGTGTAGTGCTGAGGAAGGTAAATTATTTGACGTCAAGGCCATATACCAACCTAAATAGCTCAAATTAGAATTCTGATTTATGCTAGTCAGATAGTAAATATGCCAAATAAGTATTCTAGTTTGGCACGACAGATTTTCGATCTGACCAGCCTAAATTTGAATCCAAAATATGGAATATAAGTAAAAAAAAAAGAATTCATCATATCAAATATTAAATTTGACTTTTTCTTTGATTTATTTTTTTTTTAAAAAAAGAGAGAAATGGCAGTGTTTTCAATAACAGCCACCAGTTTTTTTTGCCACACCAGAATTTGGCAAAATCACATCATCTTTCTAGTGGTGCAAAAGACTCAAAACCACTAAAATACATAAATACAGACATAAGGGAGCAAAACATATATGATTATGACTAAAAAAATATATGCCATCATAATGAAAAAAATGGTCAAAGTTAAAAACCCCGCAGGTTTTTTCGAAAACCCCGCGGGGTTTTTTAAACCCCGCGCGGGGTTTTTCCCCCACATTTTCAAATGGGGGAAAAACCCCGCAGGGTTTTTTCAAAAAAATAAATATTAAAATTTGTTCAAGAAACAAGTTTGTTTGATTGTAATAATTGCAGAAAATGATTGATATGGCTTAATTCAAAACTTTGATTTCCCCCGCGGGGTTTTTCTCCCATTTCAGATTGTGGGGGAAAAACCCCGCAGGGTTTTTTGAAAAGTTCAAATTGACTTTTTTGAATTATTATTCATCACAATGCATAATAACAGGTATATCAAAAACTTTCAGCATTATATTGTGCCTCTAGAGGAAAAAGAAAATTCCCCCGCAGGGTTTTCCCCCGCGGGGTTTTTCCCCCACAAAATAAAATGGGAGAAAAACCCTGCGGGGTTTTTTATCCAAATATAATATTTTTAGTTTTTAGCTCAAAGAAGCATTTTACACTCTGTGTTCAAAGTTGTGATAGTTTTATATCAAAACAGAGAGATTTCAATTTCTCCCTTGGTGGGAAATCCTAAAATATACGTTACCAAAATGGCAATGTATCATTGTTAGACTGATGGCTGAGAATGTTTTGCTCCCCGCTAAAGAATTTTGCAGACACATCGTATCTTAAAAGAGCATTTCAAGCTGCATAGAATAAGAGATGTTTGCATGTGTACGATTTGGTGTTTGCCTCTAACAGTCTGTTACATATGTTACCATATAAAATTCAGAAAATGAAAAGTTAAAAGGCTATGCTACAGAAAGAAGGCATTAAACTAACTATTTAAATCACGCATATAGTCTGCCTGCTGGATACCTAAGCTGCAGATAAAAGTTTTAAAGCAAAATTATGGCATCCTAATGTGTTATGTGCGTTACTTACATAAAACTACCCTTTAAAAACGGTAACTGTGACCAATAGCATTTAATTTTACAGCTGATTTGTGAATTTTTAAAATGCTTTTAATCTAGTTGTACTAACACACTTATTTGGCTTATAGAAAAAAAAAACAAAGTGTGTTTATCTATCTTAAATGCATTGCCTTATATAAGCAATTAAACAACACTACCCCAAGTTTTAAGGAGCCCAATTTGGTAGGTATTATTTACGTAAAAATTATATAAAATCTTCCATATTTTGATAGTCTTGCTCATATAATAAAGAATCATAGATTTTGCATGTTAAACAACAAGATAGGAGTACTTGTTACAGGTTGTGTTACAGGTTGTAACTTATGTTACCTAACATAATAAATTAGCAAGGCCATTGACTTGGTGTAAGAGATGATATTTCAAAGAGAAATGAATTTTTTTCGCATGGTTTCTTATAAATCTCTGGGCTTTGGTGCTTTATCTTAGGAAGCAATTCATTGCTCTATTATCAAGACCTTTTTTACAGATGTTATATATAAACTTTTTCAATATTTCCATATATGTATAATACTACGATATAGATAGAGGGGCGTGGAAAATAATAGTTTCTATTTTAACATGACAATTTAGTATTTGTTAAATAGACCCCTTTCCCATTATCGGATTTTACCTGTATCACGTGATATCGGCTGACCAGTACACCAATTGGACTACTTCCGGTATATGAAGCTGTAATAACTTAATACTAATTTTGCATGCGTTTCACTTATATTCATAACGGTTAAAACACCACACAAAAGGAAAATGGCAATAATATGTACCACAATTACATATGATGACAGTAAGAGTTAATTTTATTTCAAATTTATCTCATTTACGCTGAACAAAGCCTTGCAGACTTTTATTCAAGTGGTACGCGTACCGGCATATATTTCCACAATTATTTCCGCTGCTGCTGACGAAGGCCCTGATGAGATGATGTGCTTCCCTGCGGGTCTACACTTTTTATTAACTTTCCCAACAAGAATGTCAAAAATATCAAAGAAATCGATGTGTCTTTATGCGAACTTTTCCGAGAAAGGATGTCTTTATATCGCCATATATGCGAACTTTTCAAAACGGAGAATGAACGGATAGTGTAGACCCTCGGGGAAACACATCTCTCCAAGACCTTCATCAGCAACGGAAATAATAGGAAACTGTCTGCCTGTTTCACAAATGTCTCATGTTAGCCAAAAATCGTCTTAGTAAAAGTAATTATTTGGACATGTTCGCGCTAGAAGCAAATGCGCTGTTCTTACTTTTTAGAATTTTAGAAGTTGCAGCAATAGAGTAAAACATCGACAGCTCGAACCTAGGTACATCGAATCATCCGCATATGTCGAATAGAATATATGAAACATTGTATTGCGAATATTAGGGTATATTTCTTAATATGCAATGTTTCGTGGGTACTCAAAAGAACCGTCTCAACGAAACGCTTGTTTTTTGTGTATTCAAAGTAAGTAATGGTGCAAAGATCAGGAATCGATACAATCAAGTACCACACCTGACCCAGGATACCAATGGGAAAGTGACAAACTCACAGAAGACACCACAAACGAGAGCCAAGAGGTCAGCATATTTTTGCAAGACTCGGACTGAGTGTAAAATGAGAGGAGAATAATAACTTTTTGATTCAATTTTATTTGCAACCACATTCCTTTTAGCTCAAACTACTGTAAGCTCGCTGTGAAATGTCTGAAACCCGCGCGCATTTCGAGTTGAAAAGAGTGAATGATTTAAATGGGTCCCTATTTGTAGATAACCAGTTACGTAAAGGCATGTTTTGAAATGTGGCACCGCATATGCGCGCAAAACTGAATGTCGGGTAACTCGTATATGAACGCCGAATGTTAATAGAAACTTTTAATATGTGTTTCTACAGTATCTGTTTTCATAGCTTCGCGTTGTTAGTCATTTGCTTGTATATTGCTTCGAGTCATTTGGGAACATTTACAGATCTTAATTATTAAGTTACTTGAAGAATTTTCGGGTAGAATTTCTATAGATGTCTAATTTCATCTAAATGTTTCAAATTAACAGCAATATGTATTCATTTTACTATTTTTGGGCCACTGAATGTTCGCACCAAAATTCCAATCCACTGTAGTCTAGCTATTAAGAACTTAAGAACGGAATCGCAACTTTTATAATTCTCGAAAAAAAATTATATTTTCAAATACACTTTATAACACATTATGGGTGTAGATGAAGACTCAGCCTCAAGCCCCGCTAGATAAATTTATTGGGACGTTTTAGAGGCTTTTACATTTATGTGATAAATAGACGTCTAGCTGGGCTTCTTATCAACTTCAAAGAAAGCGACTGGTCACGCGTGCCGAAGTTCTTAAGACACGTGTGCTAGATTTTATTGTTTTCATAGGGCCCTGGGCACTCATTGAAGAACCGGACGCAATTTGGGCCAGCACAAAATAAAATGTATCTTATCACTCAGTGGACAGTGTACATATGTAACCATAAATGACCATCGTGACACGCAGTCTTGCCAGACTCTTTAATTAATAATTGCCGTTTTATTTTATTTCTTTAAATAAAATTCTAACCGATATATAGACGTTCTATAAAGTGAGATCAACAGTCAGAATATATGTTGCTTTATACCGGAAGTAGTCCAATTGCTGGACTGGCCAGCCGATGTCACGTGATATAGGTAAAATCCGATAATGGGAAACTCCTCTATTGGTTAAATGTTTTAAAATATCTTAACTAATCCTTATCCAAGTCGTATACAATATCTATCATTATATCTGCTTGTGTGGCAAAATAATTGCTCGTCTCATCTCATCACAACCAGTAGAGTAATCAGACAGAATTATATCTGTAGTCTAAGTAAGGGCCCTTTGGAATTCTGTAGACATACTTATATTCTATATTAAATATAATGTACACAGTGGTCAAGAATAAATCAAAGGATGAGAAGATCCAATTAAAATCAAGTTTAGCTCATTTATTGCCCATAATTAGACATTTAAAAAACATCAAACAAAACCATCATTGCAGACGACCTTAATAAAATAATAATAATAATAATAATAATAATGATAATAATGATAATAATATTCTTTATTTCCTCCACATGTGAAGAGCATACAAATAAAGCACAATTACAAAAGCAAGATAGAAACATTGAACATATATACATCATATACATTATTGGTTTGGTTTTAATATTTTAAAACCTGTTTGTTTATATATCGATATTCAGATTTGAATCGTTTCATTCAAAAGCAGGTCACCAACATCCTTGCTGTATATGACAATAGACCACGTCAACACTGATGAAGTATTATTGTAATGGCATTCACCTATTTTTTTCTTATTATTAATCTATATAATAAAAATAAACTTGACCAAACAAAGAAATCATGATCACCATGCGTGACATTTGGACTTCGAATCTTGAAAGGTAATTTAATAGCCATTTCTTTTATCGGGACCGACAAATCACTTCGAAAAATTGAATTTTTCGGATAATCGAAATTCGAATAATAGGTAGTTTTATTGCAATAGATAATAGAGAAAAAAGTCAGGACTGTCCGTAGTCTTCGAATAACCCAGTAGTTTCGGATAATCGAAAATTTGGCTGGAAGGTTAAAAAAATAAATGTTCTTTACCACTCCCTACTTGTGAGAAAGTCGACCTTTCAACAAATAAGGTTGAATTCAGCCCAGCATGTTTGGATTAGCATAAAAGAAGAATGGGCAGACACTTTTGTCCCCATTATAGGGCGCCTCTGAGTGGGGTACCCAAAAATAAGCTCTTGTATACACAATTTGTTTAAGTTGTGCACAAATTTGGTTGAGTTCTACCCAGCAATTCAGAAAGAGACTGCAATTTAGCCAGAAAATGCACACTCTCTGAGGCCCATGCAAAGGGGATCCAAAAAGCAAAAAACAGTAATGCTCCTGCTCACCCACTTGTGCAAGTAAGTCACCAAACAAATTCGGTTGGATTCAGTATGACCGTTTGCGCAGTCGGTAACGTGTCTGGCAACAGATGTGAGTCTGAATCCAGGGGTCGCGAGATTGAATCCCAACCCGGTCCCGTACTTTCGTGGAGATTGATCATGAAATAATTTCTACGGTCATTCTCCTCCCTTCCGCTGAATCATTCAAGAAGGGTTGTTGTCAGTTACAAGTGAAAGTATGTGCACGAAGTACTGGTTAACTGATTGTTAAAGCTTGCCCAGGAAAAAGTGTGGTTAGGTGAACTAACTGTCCCGCCATGACCATAGCTGTTGACTTGGGACGTAAAGCAACGAAACAAACAAACCGTTTGCAAGGTGAAAGTATTGCAGGCAAATGGGCAGACCGAAGGACACTTTTGACCTACATCCCACATCATTGGGGTATTGGAATTTTGCTGTTGCATACCAGTTGCATACACCAGTTGCTCAACAAATTTGGTTGGATAATCTGTCCAGTTGTTTAGAAGATAGCATAACAAACAAAAACCTGATATACAGACGAAGGCAATCGCAATATCTCCAACACCTTTTAAAAAGAGAATGGATAAAAAAATCAAATAAAAATAAGCCCCAATGATCAGCCTGATTATCCTGTAAATTCAGTAATTAACCTGCTTACATGTACCACACTAAGTGTTGTACTGCCATAAATGCTGCTGTAAATAATAATGATAATGGTAAAATTGTATAACCATAATGAACACAATTCAGTATTAAGCGTCTTTCATCAGCATTTAAAGAAAGAAACAACTAAAAATGGCTTTGTTTCTGAGAAACTAAATTATATGATGAAAAGTCTCATGCAAGTATAATTTATAAGCATAGAAATATGTTCTATTTAATCACATTGTCTGTTGTAGGATTTATTTTGTGCAGTTTATGCAGCATATATCCAAAATTAACACAGGATTTATCAAATAGTTAGAGCCTTGCAAACCATGAGGTTTATTTGAATCTTTTTCTGGTTTCCTGCAAGATTAAAGAATTTCAGCTTGAGTCATTGAAATGAGAGAACCAGGTTAACACAGTTATATCATATTTCAAGGTCAGACTGAGTTCAGAATATAATGGTCCTATGCAAATCTAGGTTGGGATTATTTGGTATTAAATGGAACCAAATTATTTACTAGCAGTACCAAAAGATTCCATTTAATCCCAAATTATATGGATGTGTTGAATTGATGAAGTCCCAGAAAATCTTAATAATCCCATTTAAAGTACCTACTGGGACTTCCTGGGATTAAATGGAATATTTATCCCAGAAAGTAACATAAAATCCCACTTATATTTTAAGCAGAATTGTCTGAGACTTTCTGGGATTTTCCAGTTCCAGATAGTGACAGAAAATACCAATTGTTCCAACTTTTGGGATTTAATGGAATTCCATTAAATACCATGTAAAGTGAAGTACCACAAAATCCCAGGAAGTTCTATTCAAGCAGAATTGGAACTGGACTGAGACTTTCTAGAACATTCTAGAACATACCAATTATTTGGGATTATAACATTCTTCTCGGCCCTGATCTGGGTCCTTACTGTTTGCAAAGGTTATCAACAGATGACAAAAGTCTTTGTTAACAGAACAGAACATATCTTTATTGACATAAAACTCAGGCCACTCATAGATAGCGTAAAGGCATAAGATACAAAAACAAAGCATATACATGATATACATAAAATACATGAGTACAAAGAGCATGAAAAAGGTGAAAATTAAAATGCGAGCAAAATCAACCCTGAAAGAGCCTTCTATAACTTACAGTAGGCAACATAATCGACTGTTGTTGCTTCATTAAGAAACAAAATAAGGCTTCACATTATTGATTATAGACAATTCGCATGATTTGACATATCATGTAATCTGTCTATAATCAGGTTATTCCCATGAAATATTAAGCCAAAACATAGTAAGAAGTATATTATCGTACTGATTGACTCTTTTAGGGTTAGGCTGCACATGAAAATTTATTCATTATAATTTCTACAAAACTTGATAACTTTACAAGCTTCCTGGTATTTGCTGAAGAAAATAGTTCTTTGAATTTTATAATGTTAGGACTTTTGTAAAAATATGATCTTAAATATTTCTTTCTGTCAGATATAAAGTGATCACAAACAAAAAGATTGTGAAATTCGTCACCGATATCATATTTGCTACATAATATGCATTTTCTGTCTTCTAAAGGTGTGTTTTCCCAGCGACCAGTTTCAACCGGAAGCCGATGATTACTTAACCTAAACTTTAACAATGAAGAACAGTGTTTCCTATTTAATTTGATTAGGTAATTTTCAAAATTTAAATCTTGCTTGAAAAGAGTATAATTCTTTCCTTTAGAGGATGAAGTTACTTTGTTATGCCACTCCTGAACATAAAGGTCTGATAGAGTTTTAGAGATTTGATTTTTGATTGATTTTGGGTTTTCAATGACTTCCTTGTTTAAAAGATCGGGACATCTAACAGATATTAGAATATGTTTAATAAAATGGATCCATTTATGTTGATGGATGCCACCATCATATTCTCCTAGTAGAAGTAAGTATAACCATTTTGATAGTTTTGTTTGTTTACCATTCACAATATTCATCCAAAAGCTAATAATACAGGTTTTTATTCTAATGTCTACTGCCTTGCAACCTAGTTAACAAGGATAGTTAAAATGATATAATTCAAAATAACATAAGTTATCAAGCAGGATACAAAATGACAATCTAGCATAAAGCACATTTCTTTATTCGCTTAATATTTTTGAGTTATGAATTATAACAATAAAATAGAACCAGAAAGATCTTTATCTATAAACTTTTTTGTCGTCTGCTGACTTTTTTTTGTAAAAATTACTTTTTTCAATAAATTCTGTCAGGAACGCACTATTAGAGTGTCAATCCTTTTGGATCAAGATCAGGATCGACATTCTTCTCGTTCCAGATCTGGGTCCTTACTGTTTGCAAAGGTTATCAGCAGATGACAAAAGTCTTTGCTAACAAGGATAGTTAAAGTGATATAAGTTATCAAGCAGGATACAAAATGACAATCTTGCATGAAGCACATTTCTTTATTCGCTTAATATTCGAGTAATGAATTATAACTTAAGTTGTTATGTGAATTGCATGATGTTCACTATTAATGCACTCTATGTCTAAACTTAGTAAACATAATGTGCACTAGGGTGTAAGGTTTTTGTTTTTACACACCTGAAGGTGCCGTCTATGTCTGCTCCCAAAATGATACTCCCACAAAATATACTCCCAAGCAAAAATCCTTTTAAAATGCTAAACTATTCATTTTAAGTACATGTTTGTAGTTTGTATATATATTTTTAGTGAATATTTTGTTCATTTCTCTTCTATCGATTTATTATTTTACCTATCACAATTCTTGCACCTTACAGTGTGGATCCTGATCAGCTGGCCTCTCAGAAGCTAGCTGATCTGGAAATACACTCATAGGAAATAGTCATAATCAGGCAGTATCCTAAATTTCTTCTGTGTTTTTGTCGAATTTTATGTGCATATAATTCGGAGAAAATTAACAAAAATAAAAATTAAAGAAATATGATGACCTGTAAATAATGTAAAATGGCCCATACCATGTTGTAACTGGGTATAACTTGTTTTGAAAACAGTATAGATCTGAATCAGCTGGCCTGAAACCAGCTGATCAGGATACATATTGTTTTCTACTTTGGTTATAAATGCATACTACTAAGTGGAACCCTGCAAGTTGGTTAGATATACACTGCTGAAGTTTCTCTTTGCCTACAATTGTTGTCTGCTGATAACCTTTGCAAACAGTTTTAGAACCAGATCAGCACCGACAAAATGTCAGACCTGATCTGAATCCAAACTGTTTGACTCTCTGATAGTGATAATGAAGGAACTATATAGTAAATTAATTTAGAAAAGACAGCAGATGACAAAATACCTAAATAATTTCCAACAAGCAGAGTAAAATAGAAATGGATGCTTGTCGAGACAAATAGGGTTACTATGTTATAATAAATGCACTTGCATAAATATCAAATTAACCTTTGTCCTGCTGAACCTAGATATATCCCGTTTTTGGAAACAACTGATCATCAAACTTTTGTCATCTGCTGATAACATTCATGAACAGTTTGGAGTCAGATCAGGACCAACAGTATGTTTGGTCCTGATCTGGATCCATACAATTTGACACCTTGATTTTTTTCCTGAAATTTCTTGAAAATATTTATTTTGAAAGGAGTCAGCAAACGACAACAAAATCACTAAGTATGTTGCATGTAAAGATTTATATAAAAATTCAATGCAGTCTGATCAGGGACTATTTTTTTTGTTCTTTGAACAAAATAATTTATTCACTAAAAGGTAATTCCAGAAGACTATCTTAAAGGACCTTAATCATTTCACTCTTTCCTTATTAGCTGCTTCTCATCTGTATCTACACTGTTTGCTAAAGCTGGTATGTGATTGACAGTGTAAAACTGAAATTTCGGTGTTTATTGGGATTAAGACACCAGGTAATAGCCTCACCATGTGGTCAGAAGCCTGCTTTTTGTTGCCAGGGTAACAAAAACACTTCAATTTAGATGAACAAATCCAAATGTTTTGAGGTCTGCTGACCATTAAAACCAAAAAGATCTTTTTTAACTAGTTGAATACTTTTTATGTCTTTTGCAAAAATCCTTTCAGGAACTCAATTAGAATGTCAAACATTTTGGATGCAGACCAGGAATGACTTTCAATTGGTTCTGATCTTGGTCCTAACTGTTTGTAAGGTTATCAGCAGACGACATTGTCTGTCTGATAAAATGTTATACACAGTAACAAGGGTCTTTCTACACATTTCTGTACAGTGACATAGGTCACAGTTCTACAATATAAAATGCAAGTTGTACCTTAAATTCAAATACAATACAATAGAACCAGAAAGATCTTTTTTCTATAAACTTTTTGTCGTCTGCTGACTTTTTTTTAAAATAACTTTTTTCAATAAATTCTTTCAAAAACACACTATTAAAGTGTCAGTCTGTTTGGATCAAGATAAGGTTCAACATTCTTCTCGGCCCTGATCTGGGTCCTTACTGTTTGCAAAGGTTATCAGCAGATGACAAAAGTCTTTGTTAACAGAACAGAACATATTTTATTGTCATAAAACTCAGACCACTCATAGATAGCGTAAATGCATAAGATACAAAAACAAAGCATATACATGATATACATAAAATACATGAGTACAAAGAGCATGAAAAAGGTGAAAGTTAAAATGCAAGCAAAATCAACCCTGAAAGAGCCTTCTATAACTTACAGTAGGCAACATAATCGACTGTTGTTGCTTCATTAGGAAACAAAATAAGGCTTCACATTATTGATTATAGACAATTCGCATGATTTGACATATCATGTGAGTTGTCTATAATCAGGTTATTCCCATGAAATATTAAGCCAAGACATAGTAAGAAGTACATTATCGTACTGATTGACTCTTTTAGGGTAAGGCTGCACATGAACATTTATTCATTATAATTTCTACAAATCTTGATAACTTTACAAGCTTCCTGGTATTTGCTGAAGAAAATAGTTCTTTGAATTTTATAATGTTAGGACTTTTGTAAAAATATGATCTTAAATATTTCTTTCTGTCAGATATAAAGTGATCAACAACAAAAAGATAGTGAAATTCGTCACCGATATCATGTTTGCTACATAATGTGCATTTTCTGTCTTCTAAAGGTGTGTTTTCCCAGCGACCAGTTTCAACCGGAAGCCAATGATTACTTTACCTAAACTTAAACAATGAAGACAGTGTTTCCTATTTAATTTGATTAGGTAATTTTCAAAATTTAAATCTTGCTTGAAAAGAGTATAATTCTTTCCTTTAGAGGATGAAGTTACTTTGTTATGCCACTCCTGAACATAAAGGTCTGATAGAGTTTTAGAGATTTGATTTTTGATTGATTTTTTGTTTTCAATGACTTCCTTGTTTAAAAGATCAGGACGCCCTACAGATATTAGAATATGTTTAATAAAATGGATCCATTTATGTTGATGGATGCCACCATCATATTCTCCTAGTAGAAGAAGGTATAACCATTTTGATAGTTTTGTTTGTTTACCATTCACAATATTCATCCAAAAGCTAATAATATGGGTTTTTATTCTAATGTCTACTGCCTTGCAACCTAGTTAACAAGGATAGTTAAAATGATATAATTCAAAATAACATAAGTTATAAAGCAGGATACAAAATGACAATGAAGCATGAAGCACATTTCTTTATTCGCTTAATATTTTCGAGTTATGAATTATAACAATACAATAGAACCAGAATGATCTTTATCTATAAACTTTTTTGTCGTCTGCTGACTTTTTTTTTTAAATTACTTTTTTCAATAAATTCTTTCAGGAACGCACTATTAGAGTGTCAATCCTTTTGGATCAAGATCAGGATCGACATTCTTCTCGTTCCAGATCTAGGTCCTTACTGTTTGCAAAGGTTATCAGCAGATGACAAAAGTCTTTGCTAACAAGGATAGTTAAAGTGATATAAGTTATCAAGCAGGATACAAAATGACAATCTTGCATGAAGCACATTTCTTTATTCGCTTAATATTCGAGTAATGAATTATAACTTAAGTTGTTATGTAAATTGCATGATGTTCACTATTAATGCACTCTATGTCTAAACTTAGTAAACATAATGTGCACTAGGGTGTAAGGTCTTTGTTTTTACACACCTGAAGGTGCTGTCTATGTCTGCTCCCAAAATGATACTCCCACAATATATACTCCCAAGCAAAAATCCTTTTAAAATGCTAAACTATTCATTTTACATACATGTTTGTAGTTTGTATATATATTTTTAGTGAATATTTTGTTCATTTCTCTTCTATCGATTTATTATTTTACCTATGACAATTCTTGCACCATACAGTGTGGATCCTGATCAGCTGGCCTCTCAGAAGCTAGCTGATCTGGATCTACACTCATAGGAAATAGTCATAATCAGGCAGTATCCTAAATTTCTTCTGTGTTTTTGTCGAATTTTATGTGCATAAAATTCGGAGAAAATTAACAAAAATAAAAATTAAAGAAATATGATGACCTGTAAATAATGTAAAATGGCCCATACCATGCTGTACCTGGGTATAACTTGTTTTGAAAACAGTATAGATCTGAATCAGCTGGCCTGAAACCAGCTGATCAGGATACATATTGTTTTCTACTTTGGTTATAAATGCATACTACTAAGTGGAACCCTGCAAGTTGGTTAGATATACACTGCTGAAGTTTCTCTTTGCCTACAATTGTTGTCTGCTGATAACCTTTGCAAACAGTTTTAGAACCAGATCAGCACCGACAAAATGTCAGACCTGATCTGAATCCAAACTGTTTGACTCTCTGATAGTGATAATGAAGGAACTATATAGTAAATTAATTTAGAAAAGACAGCAGATGACAAAATACCTAAATAATTTCCAACAAGCAGAGTAAAATAGAAATGGATGCTTGTCGAGACAAATAGGGTTACTATGTTATAATAAATGCACTTGCATAAATATCAAATTAACCTTTGTCCTGCTGAACCTAGATATATCCCGTTTTTGGAAACAACTGATCATCAAACTTTTGTCATCTGCTGATAACATTCATGAACAGTTTGGAGTCAGATCAGGACCAACAGTATGTTTGGTCCTGATCTGGATCCATACAATTTGACACCTTGATTTTTTTCCTGAAATTTCTTGAAAATATTTATTTTGAAAGGAGTCAGCAGACGACAACAAAATCACTAAGTATGTTGCATGTAAAGATTTATATAAAAATTCAATGCAGTCTGATCAGGGACTATTTTTTTTTGTTCTTCGAACAAAATAATTTATTCACTAAAAGGTAATTCCAGAAGACTATCTTATTTAACTCTTTCCTTATTAGCTGCTTCTCATCTGTATCTACACTGTTTGCTAAAGCTGGTATGTGATTGACAGTGTAAAACTGAAATTTCGGTGTTTATTGGGATAAGTCACCAGGTAATAGCCTCACCATGTGGTCAGAAGCCTGCTATTTGTTGCCAGGGTAACAAGAACACTTCAATTTAGATGAACAAATCCAGTCATGCCCACATTCATGTTTTGAGGTCGGCTGACCATTAAAACCAAAAAGATCTTTTTTAACTAGTTGAATACTTTTTATGTCTTTTGCAAAAATTCTTTCAGGAACTCAATTAGAATGTCAAACATTTTGGATGCAGACCAGGAATGACTTTCAATTGGTTCTGATCTTGGTCCTAACTGTTTGCAAGGTTATCAGCAGACGACATTGTCTGTCTGATAAAATGTTATACACAGTAACAAGGGTCTTTCTACACATTTCTGTACAGTGACATAGGTCACTGTTCTACAATATAAAATGCAAGTTGTACCTTAAATTCAAATACAATGCAATAGAACCAGAAAGATCTTTTTTCTATAAACTTTTTGTCGTCTGCTGACTTTTTTTTTAAAAATAACTTTTTTCAATAAATTCTTTCAGGAATACACTATTAGAGTGTCAGTCGGTTTGGATCAAGATAAGGATCAACATTCTTCTCGGCCCTGATCTGGGTCCTTACTGTTTGCAGAGGTTATCAGCAGATGACAAAAGTCTTTGTTAACAGAACAGAACATATCTTTATTGACATAAAACTCAGGCCACTCATAGATAGCGTAAGAGCATAAGATACAAAAACAAAGCATAGACATGATATACATAAAATACAGTGTACAAAGAGCATGAAAAAGGTGAAAATTAAAATGCAAGCAAAATCAACCCTGAAAGAGCCTTCTATAACTAACAGCAGGCAACATAATCGACTGTTGTTGCTTCATTAAGAAACAAAATAAGGCTTCACATTATTAATTATAGACAATTCGCATGATATGACATATCATGTGAGTTGTCTATAATCAGGCAATTCCCATGAAATATTAAGCCAAGACATAGTAAGAAGTATATTATCGTAATGATTGACTCTTTTAGGGTTAGGCTGCACATGAAAATTTATTCATTATAATTTCTACAAAACTTGATAACTTTACAAGCTTCCTGGTATTTGCTGAAGAAAATAGTTCTTCGAATTTTATAATGTTAGGACTTTTGTATAAATATAAACTTAAATATTTCTTTCTGTCAGATATAAAGTGATCACAAACAAAAAGATAGTGAAATTCGAACCCGATATCATGTTTGCTACATAATGTGCATTTTCTGTCATCTTAAGGTGTGTTTTCCCAGCGACCAGTTTCAACCGGAAGCCGATGATTACTTAACCTAAACTTTAACAATGAAGATCAGTGTTTCCTATTTAATTTGATTAGGTAATTTTCAAAATTTAAATCTTGCTTGAAAAGAGTATAATTCTTTCCTTTAAAGGATGAAGTTACTTTGTTATGCCACTCCTGAACATAAAGGTCTGATAGAGTTTTAGAGATTTGATTTTTGATTGATTTTGGGTTTTCAATGACTTCCTTGTTTTAAATAGCGGGACGCCCAACAGATAATAGAATATGTTTAATAAAATGGATCCATTTATGTTGATGGATGCCACCGTCATATTCTCCTAGTAGAAGTAAGTATAACCATTTTGATAGTTTTGTTTGTTTATCATTCACAATATTCATCCAAAAGCTAATAATATGGTTTTTTATTCTAATGTCTACTGCCTTGCAACCTAGTTAACAAGGATAGTTAAAATGATGTAATTCAAAATAACATAAGTTATCAAGCAGGATACAAAATGACAATCTAGCATGAAGCACATTTCTTTATTCGCTTAATATTTTCGCGGTATGTATTATAACAATACAATAGTATTAGAAAGATCTTTTTCTTTAAACTTTTTTGTCGTCTGCTGACTTTTTTTTGTAAAAATTACTTTTTTCAATAAATTCTTTCAGGAACGCACTATTAGAGTGTCAATCCTTTTGGATCAAGATCAGGATCGACATTCTTCTCGTTCCAGATCTGGGTCCTTACTGTTTGCAAAGGTTATCAGCAGATGACAAAAGTCTTTGCTAACAAGGATAGTTAAAGTGATATAAGTTATCAAGCAGGATACAAAATGACAATCTTGCATGAAGCACATTTCTTTATTCGCTTAATATTCGAGTAATGAATCATAACTAAAGTTATTATGTGAATTGCATGATGTTCACTATTAATGCACTCTATGTCTAAACTTAGTAAACATAATGTGCACTAGGGTGTAAGGTTTTTGTTTTTACACACCTGAAGGTGCCGTCTATGTCTGCTCCCAAAATGATACTCCCACAATATCTACTTCCAAGCAAAAATCCTTTTAAAATGCTAAACTATTCATTTTAAGTACATGTTTGTAGTTTGTATATATTTTTAGTGAATATTTTGTTCATTTCTCTTCTATCGATTTATTATTTTACCTATGACAATTCTTGTACCTTACAGTGTGGATCCTGATCAGCTGGCCTCTCAGAAGCTAGCTGATCTGGATCTACACTCATAGGGAATAGTCATAATTAGGCAGTATCCAAAATTTCTTCTGATGTGTTTTTGTCGAATTTTATGCCCATAAAATTACAGAAATATGATGACCTGTAAATAATGTAAAATGGCCCATACCATGCTGTACCTGGGTTTAACTTGTTTTGAAAACAGTATAGATCTGAATCAGCTGGCCTGAAACCAGCTGATCAGGATACATATTGTTTTCTACTCTGCTTGTAAATGCATACTGCTAAGTGGAACCCTGCAAGTTGGTTAGATATACACTGCTGAAGTTTCTCTTTGCCTGCAATTGTTGTCTGCTGATAACCTTTGCAAACAGTTTTAGAACCAGATCAGGACCGACAAAATGCCAGACCTGATCTGAATCCAAACTGTTTGACTCTCTGATAGTGATGATGAAGGAACTATATAGTAAATTAATTTGGAAAAGACAGCAGATGACAAAATACCTAAATAATTTCCAACAAACAGAGTAAAATAGAAATGGATGCTTGTCGAGATAAATAGGGTTACAGTATGTTATAATAAATGCACTTGCATAAATATCAAATTAACCTTTGTCCTGCTGAACCTAGATATCCTGTTTTTGGAAACAACTGATCAGCTGATCAGGATCCACAGTTTTGCATTCAGTTTACGGTCTTGCCAAAATTTAGCTATATTTGCTCAGCAGTACAGGGTTAAACAATTTAAATTTGATAGTTTGTGTAGAATTGTTGTTTTTTTTTGTGTGTGTACATATTCTTTATTTTGAGGGCCTCATGGAAGATAAGTTGTACCACTAAATGTTGTCACCCTCTTTAAATAAAGACTTTACTTACTTACTTGCTTACTTACCAATATACTCCTGAAAGACCTATTCCATCATTACAATTGATTTCTCCAATTTTTTTTTTTTATTTGATTTGATTCTTTACGCCCCAGTCAATAATTTTTCAGTTATGGCGGGATGGGTCTACCTGGATTGCACCAGTACTAATGCAAGGATTAAAGTGTCCAAATTAAATGATAGTGCTTCAATCATAACCCTTGATTTAAGTAACTCTAATGACTTTTTCAGGAATACCAGACTGTCAAACCATTTTGGATCCAGATCAGACCCAGCAAAGTCATTTTGATGTTCCTGATCTGGTTACAACCAGTTTACAAACTGTTACTAGCAGATAGAGGGTTAACATGATGACCATTGTCATAATTTTCTCTAATGAATTTTCAGGAATACCATCAGAGTGGCACACAGTTTGGATTCTGATCAGGCCTACCGTTTTGACAGTCTTTATCCAGATCCAAACTGTTTTCAAATTGTCCCTAGCAGGTAAAAAGGTTAATACGATGCATACTGGGGATCGGAGATTGCTGAAACGGGCATGGACATCCGCCCGGTCTTGCAAGTTGCCATAGTAGACATCATGGGAATAGACATTTTGGCACAGTAGACATTTCAGGAACAAACATTTTGGGGGACATAATAGCACTAACCCATTTAATACATACTTCCACAAAGAATGGCTTGTAAATTTTCAATAATTCCTCCCCAGTCACAAATTGAATTTCCAATTGAATGCATCCATCTCCAGTTGGGATTATAATTACACTCAAATATTAAAAGTATGTAATGTTAGGAAACAGTGCAGAACCTGATCAGAGGTCACATTATGTCATATCTGATCTGGTTATGTACTGTTTGCCAATGTCCCATAAAATGATGGATAAACACTTGTCCTGCTGAAACCGGATATGTCATCTTTAGAAAAGAGAGTAAATCCAGAATCAGCAGGCTAAATCTAGTGAACACATCTGTGGACATGAGATCTAGATCTGACTGCTTTCCAGACAGCATAAGATTCCACTGGAAAACAGAAGTGAATGTGCCATATTCATATTTATGCAGCAGAACAAGGGTTAAGGCACTGATCAGCAGAGGACAACAAAAGCTTGTAAAACTATCCGCATGCAAACATTCATGACCTGACCTCATGGTGTGCTGTCAATTGAAAATGCACATGCTAAGTTTAGTGTTCAGAAGGGCCTCTTGTCTTGACACACAAACGACAGACACACCATTCACATCTTGCAGACATATTTGAAGGCAATATTAAATGTATAGCTCAGTTTGAGCACTTAATAGCCAGGTGACTTAATATGTCCAATTCCAAATCCACTATTTGGCCTCCAGATGAAAGTGCTTATAAGAAAATATTTTTCAAATTGTTATTTCAAAACCAAATCCAGGAGTGCAGTGGCTCAGTGGTAGAGTGCTTGACTCGAGACAGATGGCCCCCGAGTTAGAGCATCACCGGCTTCACTGCGTTGTGTCCTTGAGCAGGACACATTAATCCTAGCTTAGTCCTGGTTCAACCCAGGAAGACCCATCCCTTTATAGCTGAAAGATTGTTCATGGGATGTAAAGAATCACATAAAATAAAACAACCAGAACAGATATTCTGGATGTTTAGATAAAAACTCTCATTTGGTGATATAGAGGCTTTTGAAGGGCTATTGAGCGGTTAACCTATACCTGTGTACTATGTGACTAAATTCCCAGTATGGCACCTGTCCTTGATTTGGCTGCAGGCAGTCTCTTATCAGTTAAGTCCATTATAGAAAATTGCTAATACACTTTAGGTATCCAGTTGAATGTGCTTAAAAATCATATCAAAAAACAATTTTCTTGATGCTCAAAAGAGCCGTCTCAATGAGACGGTTCTTTTGAGCACCCAAAACAAATGTTCAAATGATTGAAATATTGCATATGTTCTCACAATTTTGTCAATAAAAGTTCACTTATCTGGACTTATGTTAGACCAACCTCCATGTACATATAAACTCATCTATTTCAATATTTAAAAGTTATACAGCTTAAAATTATGCATTTTATTAAAACAGATGACATTTGATTATTTCTTCAGTCTTTTCTATTTAACCCTTAAAGCACCAATCACGACTGCAGCAGATGACCAATATGGCGACAACTTTCCTAATTTTTGAAAAAAATAAGGTATGATATTTCATGAGAATCGTCTGCCAGCAGACTATTCTCATGAAACGTCGTGCCTTATTTGTTTTTTATTCTTTGAAAAAGCAGCAAAATTTGCAATTGTCGTCTGCTGTATGTGGCACTTTATGAGTTAACTTTTTGCCTATTATTGTTGTCTGCTGATTACCTCTGCAAAATCTAGAGGCGGCCACTGGCCCCCTTTAAGTGGCCCCCTTTTGTATCTAATGGCCCCTTGCTAAAGGTAGAGTTGGCCATCATCAACATCATGCAAATGGGCAAATATTAGACAGTGTTTTTCCATCTGAAATCACATGAAAATGACCACTGAAAATTTAATGGATTTAACACTGAAGTCGGTCCTAATCTGGATCCAAAGTGTTTGATTATGGATGATTTGTTTCTTCAACCAGTCAATAATTTTTCAGTCATGTCGGGATGGGTCTTCTGTGTTGAACCAGTACCAATCAGTCTCAGGTTAAAGTGTCTTGTACCACTCCTGATTTCCTGCTGACATTGAAGCTGCCCATCACTGGCCATCATTCGACAAGCCAATCATTTGTCCAGCAGAACTTGTTCCTTATTTATCACATCCAGAAATCATGGGTTAGGGATTCAATATTGGAATAGAGTCCTAATGGCCAAGAAAGATGTTATATGTTCAACTCTTGCTGAGACCATACTGAGTAGTTAAAATTTGGCTCAGTGAGTAACAAATCTGTACTCTTATCAAACATTAAAATGAAAGAGGTATAATTCCCTTGAATCACATCAGATATTGCTGTAAGTTGGTGACTGTGGTCAATGGACTCCTTAGAACTGGACTTTCTCTGAGACCAAACTATCTTATCTGTGAGATGCTGTTCACCCTGAAAAAATTATTGCACAAACCAATATGACATATTGTTATATAACTGGAGAGAATCCCATCTCCTGATTCGGTGCCATGATTAACCGAAATCAACAGATATCACCGAAATCACCAGAAAATCACCGAAATCACGAGATAAAAGTAAGAAATCACCTTTTTATAGTTTACTTAATGCAAAAATATGATAAGAATTAGTATAATATGCTTATTTCTAGTCTGTTTTTAAAAATATGTTGATAAAAAAAATCACTTTCAAATTGCTATAATGTGTTGCTATATTTTTTATTGAAATATTTATTTGCTGGCACATTAAAATATAAGCCTTTTGTAAACATATCAATTATTCTACTATCATTTATATCATATAAAGGCATAAAATTAACATTAAAATGGATATTTCCTTTTTTTCTGGTGATTTCGGAATACCTTGAATTGGAAATTGAAATGTACATTTTTTTCATATTTTAATTAAAGTAGAAATAAGCTTATTATTCAAGTTGTTATCCAGCTGATCAGGATGCATATTGTTTTCTACTCTGCTTGTTAATGCATACTATTAAGTGGAACCCTGCAAGTTGGTTAGATATACACTGCTGAAGTTACTCTTTGCCTGAAATTGTTGTCTGCTGATAACCTTTGCAAACAGTTTAAGAACCAGATCAGGACTGACAAAATGTCAGACCTGATCTGGGTCCAAACTGTATGACTCTCCGATGGTGATCATGAAGGAACTATATAGTAAATTCATTTAGAAAAGACAGCAGATGACAAAATACCTAAACATTTGCCTGGTCCTGAACTCAGCTGATCAGGATGTATAATGTTTTCTACTCTGCTTGTAAATGCATACAAATAAGTGGTATAATGCCTTCAATGTTGGCTCCCGGTACCGTTAGTTTAACAGGTAACAGGGTCCAGGGCGACAACGGTAAACATTGCACTTACTGTACCCTGCAAGTTGGTTTGATATACACTGCTGAAGTTACTCTTTGCCTGCAATTGTTGTCTGCTGATAACCTTTGCAAACAGTTTTAGAGCCAGATCAGGACCGACAAAATGTCAGACCTGATCTGGGTCCAAACTGTATGACTCTCTGATGGTGATCATTAAGGAACTATATAGTAAATTCATTTAGAAAAGACAGCAGATGACAAAATACCTAAACATTTGCCTGGTCCTGAAGTCAGCTGATCAGGATGTATATTGTTTTCTACTCTGCTTGTAAATGCATACAAATAAGTGGTATAATGCCTTCAATGTTTGCTCCGGTACCGTTAGTTTAACAGATAACAGGGCCCAGGGCGACGGCGGTAAACATTGCGCTTACCGTACCCTGCAAGTTGGTTAGATATACACTGCTAAAGTTACTCTTTGCCTGCAATTGTTGTCTGCTGAGAACCTTTGCAAACAGTTTAAGCCAGATCAGGACCGACAAAATGTCCGACCTGATCTGGATCCAAACTGTTTGACACTCTGATGGTGATCTATATGGTAATCTATATAGTAAATTAATTTAGAAAAGACAGCAGATGACAAAATACCTAAACATTTTCCTGGTCCTGAAGCCAGCTGATCAGGATGTATATTGTTTTCTACTTTGCTTGCAAAGGCATACAAATAAGTGGTACCCTGCAAGTTGGTTAAATAAACACTGCTGAAGTTACTCTGCCTGCAATTGTTGTCTGCTGATAACCTTTGCAAACAGTTTTGGAACCAAATCAGGACCAACAAAATATTGGGCCAGATCTAAATCCAAACTGTTTGACTCTCTGAGAACTATATAGTAAATTAATTTTAAAAAAGACAGCAGATGACAAAAATATCAAAAAATTTCCAGCAAGCAGAGTAAAATAGAAACGGATGCTTGTCAAGATAAATAGGGTTACTATATTATAATAAATGCTTTTGTGTAAATATCAAATTAACCCTTGTCCTGCTGAACCTAGATATATCCTGTTTTTGGAAACACTAACAGTGTGGAAACTGATCAGCTGATCTGGATCCACAGTTTTGCATTCAGTTTACGGTCTTGCCAAAATTTAGCTATATTTGCTCAGCAGTACAGGGTTAAACAATTTAATTTGATAGTTTGTGTAGAATTGTTGTTTTTTTGTTTTTGTTTTTTTTATGTGTGTAAATATTATTTATTTTGAGGGCCTCATGGAAGATTAGTTGTACTACTAAATGTTGTCACCCTCTTTAAATAAAGACTTTACTTACTTACTTATTTACTTACTTACTTACTTACTTACTATCCAATTATGGCATTAAATTAATAATAAAATTGTGATTTCCTATTTTTATCTGGTGATTTCGGTGAATTCACTGTGCACTGAATTTGAAAGTGAAATCATAACATTTTTTTCATTTCTTTTTAAAATCAAAGTAGAAATAAGCTTTTTAGAATAATTCTTATTATATTATGACATTAAACTAACAATAAAATGGTAGTTTTTTCTTATTTTTATCTGATGATTTCTTGGTGATTTCTGCTGATTTCGGTTAATCATCGGACCCTCCTGATTGGCTCAATTTGTCTTCATAAATCTCTGTCTACCTGAAAACCGGTCTAAACTGGCCTACAAGTTAATATTGCATGAAAACCAGCTCAAACTAGTTTCCAGAAGTTAATATTTTGACACTAATATCACCATCTGTAGAGCAAAAAATAGCATGATTAATATAAAACTAACATGTGCTGCATGAAATTGACATGATTTGCTGTTTCACATCCCAGACTTTCATGATCTTTTTGAAAACAGTTTTGTATTATCTTGTTTGTTAATTTATCTTTGTTTTGAAAAAACAAAAAGTATAAAAAAAGTTTTATATTAATTAAATTTTACGTTCCACACTCAGAGAATTAGTATCCTTTTCAACATGCAAAATACTATGTTTAAATATTTTAATAACAGTTGATAAAACTTATGAGAAAGTCCTTAGGCTGAAGGTTGATCATAACTTAAACAACAAAACAAAAAGTAGAAAAGTTTCATTCTTAGTTGAAACGCCATACAACAAAACAGTTATTGACTTCAACTTCGGTAGACATAAGGATTATCTACCCTGTTTCATTCCCTTTAATTTGATATGCAACACAACTAATTCACACCGGGTAGGCGGCAACATCGAACGCTGAACACAATCGAGGAACTGCGATCAATACATGTATGTACAGCCGCTGTTATAAATAAGTCAGTTTATCTGGGTTTTTTTATAATTTATAGCAGTATTTTAATAAAATTGGTTTTGCCTATCTATTCTGAAATGAATCGTGATTTGTTCTATGCAGGTGTTGTTTCTGATAAACAAGTAAAATGAACTTACAGTCGGCCGATCGCAGACAATGGGTTCTTAGCTTTCTTTCATATGAGCTCCGTCACAAGAAAACCTTTTTTTTCGATGTGTCTGGTGATGTCCAAACAGACCTTGGAAGGAGTACAACTACCCTGCCGTATATATTGTAGAACTGACAGGCTCAACGTGTGGCCCGTTAGCTAAGTGGTCAGAGTATTTGCACGGTCTGTGATAGGTCCCGGGTTTGAGTCCCCATCTGGTCATATGCTTTTTCTTCACATGTGTCATCTACACACCCCCCCATGACCCGTCCTGAACTTGAACCCAGGACCCTCTCAGAATGTGGGTGTATGTTTACCACTGAACTGTCGGGCCACACAGTAGGCATGTGACATAGGGTTTGATCCTGAGCCTTCCAGGTCCGATTTGAGTTTATGGATCAATATAAAACAGAAAACATACTTATAAAGCTCGGATATATATATATCGGACAAAAGCAAACATAAAATTGCTCATTGATTGCCAAAAACATTGATTGCTATCGATAACCGATTGCCATTAATGAAGTTTTTGATTGCCTAAGTATCATTACCATCATCCTTTAAAACAGATACTGCGCTTTTCACTTATCAGATAGAAATTATTGAATACACACAGGATATCCACCAATAATTTAATTTTACCCTTCTGTTTCTGAAAAATCGAAATACGACAATGAATGCGAAAAAATATACATATTTTTCAGTTTTAATTTGAAATAAGTAATGATCAGAAATAAAATGTTATTTTTCAGCCAACTCTCACACATTTTTTGGACAAATATAACACCAAGCACATTTCTTTGATCTTACCTAAAACTGATATCATGCTTACTTTTACTGAAACCTGAGCATTCCAATGAAAAAAATTAAATATTAAACTTACCCAAAACGGCGGCTGTAAAATATAAATATTGATCACAGTTCCTCGGTTGTATTCTTGTTGCGCCTACCCAGTGTGTAATTTCAGAAAAGAAAAAAATGATCTTTTGACCACACTCCAGGGGTCAAGGGTGTGTGTTGGCACAAAATATTAGCTAGCATGTTATTGTATGCTTCATTCCCTTAAATTTAATATGCAACATGACTATATTCTGAAAAAAAATTGATTTTATATTTATAAGCCCATGACATAATGTGAGGTGATGCTATATACCAAATATCAAGGCTCTAAGCCTTGTAGTTTCAGACAAGAAGATTTTTTCAAGTTTTCCTTATTAAAGCCTATGTAAAATAGTAAATCATGTGACCACTGAGGCGGGAACATTTTTGGCCCCAGGAGTATAACTTGAACAAAGCTGGTAGAGGTCTACTAGGTTATACTTCATATCAAATATCAAGGCTCTATGATTTGTGGTTTCATACAAGAAGATTTTTTCATGTTTTCCATAAGCCTGTGTAAAACATGTGGCCCCTTGGGACAGGACCATTTTTGGCCCCAGGGTCATAATTTGAACAAACTTGGTGGACCTGGATCATAGTTTGAACAAACTTGGTAGAGGTCCACTAGTCTTGGTGATGCTACATACCAAATATCAAAGCTCTATGCCTTGTGGTTTTAGACAAGAAGATTTTTTTATGTTTTCCCTATATAAGCCTATGTATCACATGTAACCCCAGGGACAGGCCCATTTATGACCCATGGGCATAATGGGCATAATTTGAACAAGCTTGGTAGAGGTCACTTAGATGATGCACATACCAAATATCAAATCTACAGTGATAATTTTTCATGTGCGATTTGCGCGTATAGCGCATATTTTTCCTAAATATCGCATTATTCATTAAGATGTGCGAGAAAAAATCGCACTCATATCCAGAGTTGTTGTAATCCTTCGGTGAGCGTATCCTGCCTAGCGTGTAATATTTACAGTAACACCGCTTCACAAAATCGCTTACGTCACACATTTTGTTGCACATTATTTGGATGGCTCCCAACTCGCGAGAATGTCGTACTTTGACACAGTTACGAAGCAGGTAAGCATCTCAATTTTAACACCGCTTAGCAAAATCGCATACGTCACGCATTTTGTTGCACATTACTTCGATGTCTCCCAGCTCGCGAGATTATTGTATTTAGAACAATTACGAAGCAGGTAAGCATCTCAATTTTTTTCGCATGGTTCCGGTTTGAGTAGTCAGTCAAATAATCGTCTGCAATGCCACCAAAGAAGAAACTTTGTCGATCAAAAGATCAGCGTTCAATTATTGAGGTATTCCGCGGTAGTTCTGATGAATCAGAAAATAGTTCAAATGACCAAACAAAACCAGCCCCCCTGGAAGATACGCCGAAACAACCACCGACCAATAAATTTATTCCTAAATGACTACGAGCAGGTGATTCAAATTTGGAGGCAAAAAAATAGGAGGCTTTATAAAGCAAAGTAAGAATCACTTGCTCGTAGGCAATGTCATCTTAAGGGTCATTCTCACCCTCATGTTTGTGCACATCTAGTCAGAGAAGGCCTTTTCACAACCAGTTGTTTTATTGTGAGAATAGTTAATATATGTTGACGAATAAATTGTGCAAATTCTGAAAAAATCTCATTGTTATCCAAAAAATCCCATTGTTTCAAATCATGTGCACTTGAAAAACTCATTCCTTCAAAATGAAAAATTATCACTGAATCTATATGGCTTGTGGTTTCAGATAAGAACATATTTAAATTTTTCATCTTGAAAATCTATTTTTAGCCTGTGTTGACCAAAATCATTTGAACAATTATCAAAGAGGGCTATATATATAAAGATCATTCCTGCCAAGTTTGGCCAAAATCCAGCTGGTAGTTAAGGAAATGTCCTTTGATGCAAATGTTGACCGCAGACGACGACTGACTTCCAACGATCACAATAGCTCATCAAGTGCTTTGAAGCAGGATTTCTGTGTAGTTTGGTGAAATACCACCAAGTGGTACAGAAGACATTATTTAAAGGAAATTGTTGACGGACGACGGACATCCTATGATCACAATAGCTCACCTTGAGCCTATACAATTGACTAGTAGTACTTAGTACATAACAATTGGTGACTTGCAGTGCTCTGGAAGAATGTGGGTGGGGGATTTGTGTTAAACACATCTGTTTTACTTATTTAGATAATTGTACAGCTACCTAGATTCTGGGTCAGTCTCTCAATGTATTGCAGTAATCTCATCAGCGCAAAAATATTTGCTGTTCATACTAAGGTCAAAATCTTACCTCATTTATAACCATTCAGCATCTTCAGCTGAGGGACCAAACTGCCTGCGGTGTCCCTCTTGTCAGTGAAGTATGTGTTCATCATAGAAGCCTCTACAGCCTCCTGGCTACTGATAGCCATACTTATCCTGCAATTCTGGAATGACTTGGACTGCTGGATGGCAGCTGTTGCATGTTGATGCTCTGAAGAACATTTAAATATAAACAAAGTCCTGCTGAGTCTGGATTTATCCTTTTTTTCAAATACATGTACTGTCAATTAAGATCAGCTGGTGTCTGTGGAGCTATCCGAGCAAAATCCTTACTGTTTTTCAGTCTGAAAATATACAAGGCCCTATATTAGGTCAGGGAAAACAGTGTTCAATCTAAAGCCTTTGACCCCTTGCTGAAAAGCTAGAGTGGGCCATCTATTACATTGTATGTGGATGGGGAAATATTGAGTTATATTATCACGTGAAATCAAATGAATATCACCCAGATTTCCAAGATTGAACAATGGAAAAGTATTATTAGGCCAAATATTCAGCTATGAAAATCTTAAATGGATCAGGGTGATTTCAAAAATAATGCATCCATTTCTATAATCAATGTTTATAGACTATCTAAATCAGATTTATTGTTAAAATTAATTAAGATATGTAATTAATGTTTTTCTTGCATCATGCCAAGTTTCATCGCTTTAGAATGTTCCGTTCAAAAATTACATGGAAAAATGTCATCCAAATTGTCACAAGGGTAACACTTTTTTGCGACATTTTTTCCCTTACCTTCAATTCAACTGTAAATTGTATTAAACACTATTCATGTATAGTCAAATGGTGAATTGCAGTTGAAATATAGCATAAAAGCTGTAGGAAAACAATCTTTTCATCTTTTTTAAACCAGATAAATCGGAAATTTGTAACCTTTTATAAACACACCCTTTCAAATTTTTATCATACAGAATTTCATATGATTGGAGTAAAGTGAATTGCCTCATAAAATATACAAAGTTTTATTCAAAAGGAATGCTGTTTTAATGACTAGCTGTCTTTAAGCTTTCTAAAGGAACCAACTTGCCTATAAAACAACAAGTATGATTTTATGTAGCCAGTACTGAATAAAACCACCCAGATATGTCACAAGTGTAACATTTAAGGTTTCAACCATCAGCATTTCATTTTGTTTTGCATTTCATAGCTTTTTTGCTGTTTTTCTGGTCAAGGGAGCCCCCAAAAACATTATGAGGAATTGTGGTGAAATCCTTAAGCTGCTGACTTTGTGGCATGATTTTAACTGATGTCACAAGTGTAACACATTTTAGGAATATGTGATAAATGCATATACATGGCAAATCTTAAATGAAATATTACTTATTTGGTCTTTTTAATAATTCTTGAATGCAGAAATATAATTTAAACACAACAAAAAGTCAACAACTTCACCAAATGTGTAGTCAATACTAGTTACGGTCCAGCAGGAATGATACTTCCTCAAGCCCATATACTAGTTTCATTATGAAGCTGGCCATCCTTGAGCTATATTCTGGGATAGGAATCATGCTAAATTCAACACTGAAGAAATCAGACAATCTTAAACCAGACTATAACTTGATTTAGACAGGTATACTTTAAAATGTGATTTGTGTCACAAGTGTAACATATATTATGGATTGAACTCATCTCACTTTTTCCTGTGTTTGGTCAAAGGATGATCTATTCAACAATTAATTTGATATATTTTGGTATTTAGGGTAGTTATTCACTCTTTCGATACAAAGAAAACACAAAATGGTGTAAACAAAAAGGATAAAATTATGCACTCACAAGGAGGGAAAGGTATTTTTTCACAATTCAAAAAATATTTACAGGAATTTATTGAAGAAAACCAAAAAAGATGCTAAGTTGTACATACTATAGTAGGTTACATAAAGTATAAGAGATAAGAAAAGACAAAAGGGTCATAATCAGTTCCTTTGTTTGCTTGTCACAAGTGTAACACAAATATTTCTTTCTATTTAAGCCTTAAATTTGTTACAGATTCTTTAGAATTGCAAAAATGGTATCAATCAAATCATTCAATTGATAATTTATCCCACAATGAGTGCTGTCAAATGTTTTCTGATCATTAACATTTTATAACTCCTTACTATGCTTAATAAACAAATCTGAATAGTTCATTTTTTAAAGTCTTGTGCTAAAAAAAGGGAATTGATTTATGTTTTGATACATTTTAATCAATTTCCATGAAGCCAATTCACTTCATCCTATATCTATAAGAGATAAAAAATTCAAAGGAGAAACTCCCTCTTCTGATTTTGTCACAAGTGTAACACATTCCATTACCAACATATGTTATTGTGTTTAATATGTTTTATATCCTATATATTCAAATGAAATTTGTTCTATGTTTTTCATATACCCTACTTGTTATCTAAGAACAATTTTTAACAAAAATCATGCTTATTATTTAAATTAGAAAAACTTTTTCCTCTACACAGTGAAAATCCAGGGGTGTATTTTCACATAAAATTTTATTACAAGTGCAAATTTTGAGCGAAAGATTAAATTTTACTTTGAAAATGTGTATACATAACTACTTCATCAGTTCATGAAAGAATATTTACAATTCTGCATACCTGTGTTGTTTATAATCAAGCTAAGTGTAGCTTATAGAATTGTAAAAAAATAAGGAAAAAAATGATTAAAGTATTAAATTTAAAGCATTGTCCTAAATTTTATTCTTAAACCAGTATTTGTTTCTGAGATTTTGATGTTCCCTGGTTAAGAGGATGTAAAAAAGATAATGATAGAGCAATTTTGAAATTTGACCCCCAATGTCACACTTCGGATGCATTTTTTTTTTTTAAATCACCCATCAGCGGTTTCAATTGGATCAAATATTATATTTTATTCAAATTAATTTGTACATGTATGGTATATACAGCTTGAAACAATAAGATAAGGAAAAAAACACTAGAATTCCGAGAATCGGATGTGTCGCCTGGCCAAACAGAAGTCAATCAAGGCAAATTTGTCAAATTTATATTCCGGGCGAAGGGTTACTTTAGAGAAACTTATAAATGACAAAATATAAATCGTCAAAAACGCAAGAAACGCACTCTCGCGGAAACACTGCTGATATGGGTATAGGGAATAAGCGATTGCCCCTCCTCCCCCCCCTGTAAAAAGTTGGACCCCTCCCAGTGGCGTAGCTTCCTTTTGGCCATGTAGGCCATGTAGGCCGCGGCCTACACTTTTTCAGAAAGTAAAAAAAATATAAACGCCAAAAATGCAATAAAATGGAGGGGGGAGGGGGTAGGGGGTGAGTAAATCAGAAAGATATTCCAAATTATCCTGATATCAGACGTCACCCATTACCCACTGTAGAAGAACGGTTGTTTGCGTTCCAGGACGAGCTGTCACGTGATGTTGCTAGCCTACCCAATAGGAAATGAACCATCGCACGAAGCTTTGCAACCTGTATAATTGCATTTTCACCATAATTGGAGTCCTTTTGACCATGCCACCGATGTCTGCAACATGCCAAAGGTAGCATGAAAAGAATTAAAAACTACTTGCGCTCAACAATGATGTCTGCCAGGCTGTCCTTCGTAGCGATGATCTACAGACACTCGATGTTGACAGGGTGATAAACATGTTTGCGTCAGACAAATTTAATGCAGAAAATTAGTTTTTTTTTCTAAGTTGGCTTGTGATTAATAGTTTTGTTGCTACCTGCATTTAGATATTGAAACTTGATGTCGCTTGTTTTTCAACATACATGTACAGTACATTGTATCTTTTATTTGGGATGATCATTACAATGTCACGTCTTCTTGCTATGTAGGCTCCTATAAGCCTTCTAACCCTTAAAGCACCAGCCAAAAACTGCAAATGAAAGACGCGTCTGCCTAAGTCCTCTGTTGCATATATTTGCTAATATTATTGACTAATGTCAGTATTGAGGCAAACAGTGTAGACCCAGATCTGGATCTCTCACTGTTTGTCGAAGACGCTTGTAAAACAATTCAGCAGATGAGAAAGCGGACTACTTTTGTAGTGATTGGCCATTTAATGGTTAAAAGAGTATGATACCTGTCCCTGACTCCCAGGTCGATGATTTTGTTTTTGCATTTCAGCACCGTAAGTTGATCAAACTTGATAAGCATATTAGGCCATATGGGCGATGATGGTGATAACTACCTGTAATTTCTAACAATCACATGAACGCATTTATAAGTGCGAAATAATCGCAAAATCCATATTTGGACAGTCTAGGACCGAAAATTTTTCTGGGGGAGCATGCCCCCAGACCCCCCTACCATTAGGCCTACACATTCATTGAAGCCAAGCTACGCCCCTGCCTCCCCTTGGAAAAAATGATAGACCCCCTCTGGATCCTTGGAAAATTACAATTTTCTTTAAAATAAACCATTGGACTTCTGTAAAATAAGTTGAGGACTAAACAAGAAATGTCACAAACACGTGACGAATGCCCCCAAAGGAATTGGTCTAGCATAAGACACATTTGAGGAAAGTAAGCTGTAATATAGGAGATATGCTCCAAACAGGAAAAACCTAGAATTGAGGCCAGAAGTCAATGTCAAGGTCAAAGTGACCCAAAATGGTATGCACCACTCTGCCATCCCAAGAGGAATCATCACCCCAAATTTGGGATTCCTACATCAAATAATATAGGCGATATGCACCAGACTCAATGCAGTTTCTAAAAACTAGGTCAGAGGTCAAGTTCAAAGTCACAGTGACCCGATTATGGTACACGGCACTTCGTCATCTCAAGATGCATCCACTTACCAAATTTGAGATTCCTTACCCAAATAATATAAGAGATATGTTCCAGACACGATTATTCTAAAAACTAGGTTAGGTCAAGGTCACAGTGACCCGAAAATGGTAAACAATACTCCGCCATCCCAAGATGCATCCACATCCTAGGATTTAGGCTCCGGCCGCAATAATTCTTAAAACTAGGTCAGAGGTCAAGGTCACAGTGACCCGAAAATGATATGTGACACTCTGTCATCCCAAGATACATTTACACACCAAATCTGGAATTCCTATCTCTAAGAATATAGGAGATATGCACCAGACTCATTGCAGTTTCTAGAAACTAGGTCAGAGGTCAAGTTCAAGGTCACAGTGACCCAATTATGGTACAGGACACTTTGTCATCCCAAGATGCATCCTCACACCAAATTTGAGATTCCTGCCTCAAATAATATGAGATATGCTCCGGACACGATTATTCCAAAAACTAGGTCAGAGGTCAAGATCAAGGTCACAGTGACCCGAAAATGGTACGCGACACTCCACAATCCCAAGATGTATCCACATACCAAATTTAGAATTCCTACCTCAAAGAATGTAGGAGATAGGCTCAGGACATAATAATTCTTAAAACTAGGTCAGAGGTCAAGGTCATAGTGACCTGAAAATGGTATGTGACACTCTGTCATCCTAAGATGCATTTACACACCAAATTTGGAATTCCTATCTAAAAGAATATAGGAGATATGCACCAGACTCAATGCAGTTTCTGAAAAACTAAATCAGAGGTCAAGTTCAAGGTCACAGTGACCCAATTATGGTACGCAACACTTTGTCATCCCAAGATGCATCCACACACCAAATTTGAAATTCCTACCTCAAATAATGTAAGGGATATGCTCCGGACACAATTATTCTAAAAACTAGGTCAGAGGTCAAGGTCACAGTGACCCGAAAATGGTATGCGACACTCCGCCATCCCAAGATGTATCCACATACCAAATTTGGAATCCCTACCTCAAAGAATCTAGGAGATATGGACCGGACACGAAGCGGGACGGACGGACAGACACACGGACGGACTGTGCAATTACTATATGCCTACCAAAGTTCCTTTGGGGGCATAAAAAACCCAAAGAAAAACGTTGTCTAAGATTTTTTATCTTTTTATGACAGATAAACCTGGACGCCCCACCTGACGAAAATTCCTGGATCCCCGCATGTAGGCCTATTGATACAAATCTTGAGATTATGCTCGAATTCCTTATAACAATAGCTGGGAACTTTTCTTGAAACGGATTGCTTTTATGACAGGCTGCATATTGTACCAAAGGCATTGAGTGTTCTACTGTTGTTAAAGCTCCTAAGACATTAGAGATCACATCTAAATGATCGCAAACCGATAGCCGTTCACCCCACCCACATCCAAGTTTTTCAATAATTTGTGAATAATCGGTGAAATTATAATTAAGTTAATCGTGGTGGGACAAAAGACAATGTTTTTCCTTCGAATTAAGCGCAGACTGGTGAAAAAATCAGAGAATTTGAATGAATGCAGCACGTTTTTCATCATTTTCCTGTTACCCGTAATGTTAAAATTCACTGTACAATTCACCTCGGTACATTTGTTTATGTGCCGCTAAGGCTGTGACGTCACGGCGGTCCCGAGAATGCAGCATCATTTCTTCTGGTTGTGAGGTTCTATCGTCTAGTGGTAGGAATCGGCAGTGATTCATTTACAATTTTGGGCTTATGGGTCCCGGGACTCACTGTTTCCAATATCAGTGAGTCCCAACTGCAAACTTGTGAGTCCTAAACACTATTTTTAATGACAAGTCTGCAATACCATTGCATCCCGGGACTCGCTGGGACTCGCTGAAATAAAAACTTATGCGCAAAAGATGCAGGATGCGCAGGTAACAAAATCACTGAATCGGCTGGATTTTTATAATCGATCATTGAAAATAACAAGTGACCAATGATCAATCATTAATCGACTAAAATAAAATACATATTATATATGGTACATATCATGCCAGGTATGTCTAAGATGCCTTACGGGGTCAAGTTGATTGACCAGACATGTTAGGTGTTCAGAGTGTGTACCAAAAAATTAATTTTCTCAACCAAAACATATGTTGTGGGTACTCAAAAGAACCATCTCAATAAGACGGTTCTTTTGAGCACCCAAAACATATGTTCAAACTGATGGTTTTTTGTTTGTTTGTTTGATTTAATTCTTTACGTCCACTCAACAATCTTTCAGTTATGCGGGACGGTTCTTCCTGGGTTTAACCAGTACTAAGCTAGGATAAATGTGTCTTGCTCAAGGACCACAAGGCAGTGACGCCGGTGAGGCTCGAACCCGCTACCCTTCGGTCTCGAGTCAAGCACTCTACCACTGAGCCACTGCGCTCCCCATCAAACTGATGGATTAGTATATATTTACAATTTTACACTCAAAACTTTTGTTTATTTAAACCTATGTACATTATTTGAACCATATGCTGTTCATACCAGAAACTGAAAATGCAGAAAAGGGTCATATTAAATAAATACACCAAGCTAAAAATTGAAGGCCAATGAAGCAGAAGGTCTATACTGAGCAATCGATTATTGAAAAACTACTGATCAATTAATCAGTTCACTGAAAATGACCAATGAGCTCGATAAATCAGCCGACCACTACTATCGACTGTACATATAGTTTGTCTGTACCGGCTTAAAAATTGTTATTTAAAAATGTGACAATGCAAAAGTTTATGTAAGCTGTTATTGTTATTAACAGCCCTTTGACTGTATTGTCTCGCAAGTAGTCAACTCTTTCACTCAACTCAACACAAATTTATTTGCAAATCACAGTTAATCACTGGTTATTTTCTGTCTACAGAGGCAGGGCCAGGGGGTGGGGAACTTGTCAGCTTGTAGGCAAAATGAAAGTAGCTAAAAACTAATTGACAAGGCAAAATCAATTTACCTTTCATCAGCTAGTTGTCAAAGTGAGCACATTCCAGTAATACTTTTCTTGTAAATCTCACTATACCTCTGTAACTAGTAGAAAATAGAATGTCAAAAAGATTTAGTAATCAATCTGCCATCTTAGTTTTTTAACTACCCAATCCGTACTCTATCTTCCTGTACACTCCCCAGGAGTTTGGTGCATTGCTATAGGCGCGACCCCCGTCATGGACCCTTGGATGCATGAAAGACACTGTGTAGTCGGAATTGGTACATTAATTAAGATCTGTGAAATTGGTCTGCTTTAGACCAGGATCTTTCTATAGGATACACACAGGGTTGTAGAAAAGACCCAAATTTCTTGATGCCCAACCCATTCTATGATTCCTAAACAATCAATGAAGACCGTGATCAGATGCTACATTCTGCTGCATCTGATCCTGGTCTGCACTGTCTGTCAATGTACTACATATTAACCAGTTTATAAGATTGCAGTTATGTATGACAGGTACTGCAATGGCCGTTATTAATATTATTGCTTTTATCTGCTGTTAGAACTGTTTCAACCCATAAGACGCATCCTAACATGACTGATAAATGGTTGACTGGGATGTAATGAATCGTGCTAAACAAATAATATCAGTGCTACCTGAACAATATTTTTTGGGCCGTTCGGTGGTGCAAACTTGGTAGTGATCACCGCTGATGCAGTGCATGGCGGACGAGGGGGGGGGGGGGGGGGGTGGCGGACAAGGGTTGGGGGGGGGGAGGGGTCATCGAGAGAATTGTTTTATGGCCTTTAATTACTGTAAAAACTTAAATAATATGAGCTCTAAATGTATAACTGATCTCAATCATTAATAAAACTGATAATCACTCTTTGGTGAAAACCCCGCAGGGTTTTTCTCCCATTTCATTTTGTGGGGGAAAAACCCCGCGGGGGTTTTCCCCCGCGGGTTTTATTTTATTTTGCTTGAAAGGCTTCAAATGATGAGAAAAACTTCAATTCAGCTTCTATATTGTTTTGTAAAGCAATACAATTAAAAACAAACCTTTTTATTTTTTAAAAAAACCCTGCGGGGTTTTTCCCCCACAATCTGAAATGGGAGAAAAACCCCGCGGGGGAAATTAAAGGTTGGAATTAAGCCTTACCAATCATTTTCTGAAATAATTACAATCAAACAAACTTATTTCTTGAACTTATTTTGATATTTATTATTTTGAAAAAACCCTGCGGGGTTTTTCCCCCATTTGAAAATGTGGGAGAAAAACCCCACGCAGGGTTTTAAAAACCCCGCGGGGTTTTAAAAACCCCGCAGGGTTTTTGGAAAACCCCGTGGGGTTTTTGACTTTGACCATTTTTTTCATTATGATGGCATATATTTTTTTAGTCATAATTATATATGTTTTGCTCCCTTATGTCTGTATTTTTGTATTTTAGTGGTTTTGAGTCTTTTGCACCACTAGAAAGATGATGTGATTTTGCCAAATTCTGGTGTGGCAAAAAAAAACTGGTGGCTGTTCAATGAAAAAACATTTACATATTCTCTGTCAGGCATTCTGACCTGGTATGTTTTACCTTTTTTTTTATTGCGCTTCATTTTTTTAAATTAGTAATCAGCTCTTATCACTTTATCCCTCCTTCCTGAGTCAGTGATAATTAAGAGCGTGCCCGGAGCATATATTCAATATTATTTGAAGCAAGAACCCCATTATGGTTTGTAGATACATATCTTTGGGCAGCAAAGTATCGTATATATTGTTTCACAGTCACTGTAATCTTGACATTTGTCTCAGGCTTCTAGAAAAAATATTGCAGGAGCATAGCTTTTATATTATCTAGAAGCAGGATGTCCACTTTGGCATGTGGATACATCTTTTGGGCGGTGGAGTGTTGCGCACTGTTTCCAGGTCACTGTGATACCTTAACCTTGCCACAGTTCTAGAAAAGTGTTCGGTGTGTGAATACATCTGCAGTGTTGCATTCTGCTTCTGGGTTTTGTTGAGTTTGTGGTTTAAAGTCTATATGGTCATTCTCCTTCCACTTATTCAAGAAAGGCTGTTGATAGATAAACAAGCGAAAGTATGTTCACTGAATACTGGTTAACGGCATCAGGCAGCTGTTCTGGATGCAGCGGTGAGACTTTGCCATACACTGTTTCATAAATGACAGTTCTGTCACCCCATGGGTGAAATGACTCCAGAAGTAGCTTTATGTATAGGTGCTGGTATGATTTTTTTATGTATTGGTGTGTTACATGCAAGTTGGTGCTTAGTGCAGTGGCTCAGCAGTTAGAGCCTTAAACTGGGGATCGCAGGGTTGCTAGCAAAGGCCTCACAGCAGACCGAGTCACTGAGTTGTGCCTTGAGCAAAAAAAAACTTTATCTACTGATAAGTACCTGTTAAACACAGAAAGATCTGTCCTGACAAAACCAAAAAAATTGTTGATGTTCCGTAAAGAATCAAAGCAAACTAACCACAAACCAAGCAAACAAAATTGTCATTTAGGTGCTTGCATTGTATGGGTTGAATTCTATGCCCAATCTAAGATGTCTGTGATAATGAGAAACAACAACATGGCAGGGTGGTTTGAGCTTTAAGGTCCCATCAACAGCTTAGGTCATAGTAAAGTCTCAGTCCACAGACTGGGGAAGCTGGGATAGAAGCTGCTACAAACTTTGGAGAATGTGATCATGGGTTAGAATCTCACTGGAGGCCTACTCTATGGAGAACTAAGCTGGGCTTCATGGCTCTGCTCAATGACACAATAGAAATTGATGATCCATCATAATCTTGATTTTTTTTAATTATCCATCAAAATCTTGTTTTTTTTTCAGGCTCAAGTGGAAGAGGCGGAGGCTACAGATGCACACAATGAAGCCACAATACACAGTGACTGAGATGATTATTTTTTTGATGTATTGAAATAAATAGATCTCTGTGTTATGTGTTTTGTTCATTTGTAGGTAGCTGCCATTGCTTATAATTTTGGATGAAGTCTCCATTGGTATTAAAGAGCAACTTTGCCCCCCCCCCCCTCTGAAGCCCATATATGAAATCAAGCAAGTATGATCTTGAAATACCACAGTCACACAACGCAGACCAACCCATGGCAATGTTTGGTCACAAACAGTTTTATTGACAATTGTTTCGGTCATGTCAAGATGTGATACTGTTTCAATTTTAAACATGCAAATTTAAACATGGTAACCTGTGTCGTATATAGCTATTTTTAGTGATTGGTCACGACTGTCACACTCAACAGTTTTATCAAATATTGTTTCAGTTATGTAAAGATGGATGCATACCCGGACACAGTCGATCCTCATGCAGGTTTGTTTGGGAGAGGTGGATTTAAGTTATAAACGATCCTCATGACAAACTTACTTGAAGAGGTGGTACGTACTGTCCCCAGATTTCTTGCTAAAATATTCAGTCTGCATGGTGAACCTTTTTTAGCTTTCATAGATTAGAGAAATGGCTGTTAAGTGTGGCAGAAACGACCCAAGCAGCATTGAGACAACTATGCATCATTCAACACAATTGCAGTTTGGGCATTCCCAATGTAAAATGACCCCAAAAGAAACAATAATGACCAGGACATGCCACATGCAGACCCATCCTTGCCATCATGCAGCTGTACTGTACAGAGTGGTGACTAGTTAGACTACCAGATACATTTCCTTGAGTAAAATGACTCGAGAAGCAGCATTATAGATTCCTGATCCTTGCCTTCCTTACTTTGCTAGTTCAAGCCTCACAACCAGAGGAGTCACTGTCTTGTGTCCTTGAGCAGGACCCATGCTAGCATAACATGACTGAAAAGTTTATGCATGGGACGTGATCAAGCATCAAACAAAATGTGGAAGTTGGAAGAAAATCGATGCATAACTCGGATTTGCTCACTGTAATGAAAGTATAGCATCTGAATCAGAATTGAGATCCTATGTGAATCTGCCTTAAGGGTTAAGAAGGTCACTGAAAGGTTGTAGGAAGGTTGGAGAATGGTTTTAGAAAGGTTGCAGGAAGGTCGCAAAGTGGGTTTTCTGCAACGTTCTTCCAAAACGTTTTGCAAACATTGAGAAAACTTTCCGAAAAAGCTCGCATAAACGTTTTACCGAAACGTTTTCACAACCAAATTAAAACGTTGTCATAACATTTTCACAACGTTTTTTGTAACGTTGTACCAAAACGTTGTCACAACGTTTTCACAACGTTTTTTTGTAACGTTGTACCAAAACGTTTTGCAAACATTGAGAAAACTTTCCAAAAAAGCTCGCCTAAACGTTTTACCAAAACGTTTTCACTACCAAATTAAAACGTTGTCACAACGTTTTCACAACGTTTTTAGTTAGCTGGGATGGCGCATTCTTAGTGTTCCAAAATACGTTAAAATCAACCTAAAATCAACAATTTTCAAGGCTAATTTTGCACAATAGTAAAGATTATTTGCCGTATCAGTCATCAATACCAATCCAGATCAGCATGTTAGCACGAAAGTAAATACATTTAGACATCCAAGGGGGGTCTGGGGGGCTTCCCCCCCCCCCCGCCCCGAGGCTGAAGAAATATTTTGAAAAAATCAAACGAAATAAAGGCTTTTCATTTAAGGTGAGATTTATTTTTTACTATTTTGCTGGGCTCCCTTGATCCCCAAAACTATGAGCTTGCTCCCCAAATCCCTGAAAATAATTACCAGTGCTCCCCAGCTTCCTGAAAATAAATAGCCATTCTCCCCAGATCCCCGAAACCCATAGGGGGCCCAAATATGCAACCAAATATTTATACAACTAACTAACCGATAATACTAAAGCAAACTGACCCTGTATGCGAGTAGGTATACGTTCCTCAACGGACCAATGTTTGAGTGTTGTTAAGCAGCCCGTTTATTCAACAGACCAATCAATGACACAGTCGTATACGTGATATCGAGCAGACTTTTTTTGGCTGCAGTATAGATTTTCAAAGATGGCGGACGTGAGAGACGGCAAATTGTGAGTACACTTTCATTTGCAAAATATGGCCTGTTTGACACGATACACCACGGAAAAGAGCCATGGTCTACACGATATCAAGGCAGATATTTTGAATCTCGCATATCATAATCCAAGACGGTTTCTCTGGGCTTTCAGGACTAGAGGGCGGGTTTCAAGGACTGGGCTTATGGTATATAGTAAAAGAATCGCAATATTTGCTATTAATAAGACAAAATAAAAAGAAAACTGGTCGGGTCTCCACTTCGTTTCACTTTTCTGCAAGTCACTCATTTCTCTCTGTCAAATTCTTGCTTAACAGATCAAACTGCGCAAAGGGAAGAGGAAAATCATAAAATGCAATTTTTTCTTACCGTGTTAGCGTCTATGGCTGGCCGCTGGGTGTAAATAAACATGCCATATTTTGTAATTGAAAGTGTACTCACGATTTGCTGTCTCTCACGTCCGCCATCTTTGAAAATCTAACATGCAGCCAAAAAAAGTCTACACGATATCACGTATACGACTGTGAATGAGCGACGTTACAGTACTACACACTGTGCAGACAAACTTCCACACCGTGGACGTAAACAAATACAGATACATACAGACTCTCATTGGAGTATTGATTTTTTGAGGTTAAAGGTCATGTTTACACTGTACAATGTGAGGTACTGGTTAAGGAGCCAGCTTTCCTCAACGGACCGATGGTTAAGCAGTATCTATGACATGCGCGGAGAACGTCATCATCCAAGATGGCGGCGCCCATGAAATAAGAATTGAGATCAGGAAGACTGAATTAAATTGCAGATTATTTTAGTTTCCATCAATTAAAAATCTTATGAGTTATACCGTTGTATTGTTTGTACTGTGGTGTAATTGGGTGTAGATAGTGCTACCAGTCTTGAAGGCGCATGACAGCTGTACAACTAGGCGCACGACAGCCGTACAACAAGACGAAAATGAACTCTGAAAGACAAAGCACATGATTTAGCTATTGCAGTATATATTCAACTGTACCAGCTTGGTGCCTAGTCTTCAACCGTCACAGACCCTTGTAGGAAAGGTAAAACGTATTTCACTACAAATGGCGCTGCGACAAATCCAGGAAAAAGGTTTCCTGTCAGGATTTGACAGGTGTCACTAGTTTTCGTGACTGGGCCAGATCGACGCAAGGGAATAAAGACCGGAAATTCAACGTATTGAGGAAGTCTACGGGAATTGGTCCGTAATATTCAGGTGTGTTAGCTTCCATTTCATGAAAATATATATTTTGTTTGTAAAATTTTGGAATCCATTGCTAAATTATTGGCAAAAATTGGCCACTTCAAAATTGGCGGGAAAATTTGAAAAAAAGTTCAAACTTATATGAAATTTAGAGCTCTTTTGACTCTTCAAAACTACAGATACTATTATTCCAGCCTATAAAAATAAGAGAGGGAGAAAGGACACATAATATTTATTGCATTTGACTGTTTTTTTGGTTTTCTGCAAACTTTACAATTTGCGAGTTTGAGAACTAGATTTATCTATTTCTGCCTAATATAAAAACAGCAATAACAACAAGAATTAAAGGCTGGCTAAATTTATAATGCAGAATTGGAGTATTAAATTGTCTCCGCATTAAATGCTAACGGATTACATCAAAACGTCCCCTAGTCAAAACGTCCCCGAATCGGTCAAAACGTCCCCAAAAATTGGTCAAAACGTCCCCATGGTAAAAAATGTTGGTCAAAGCGTCACCAAATGATTTTTTATTCTATATTTTATGAAATTTTAGGCATAATCTGGGATGTTTGAATGAAACTGTTTTAGATAAAGTGTTTTTATCCAGATTCCATTCTGTTATTTAAGTAAAAATAGCATTAAGAATGCAGTTTTCCTACAACCCTTCGATCTACACACAGTCCTTCAAATATTACATATACATGTATTCACTAGCTTTTTGGCAATTTGATGGAGTAGTTAATTAATTTTGAGCAAACATATGCATAAAGTTTAAATCTAAATCTAGGTCTACGCAGTATATAAATCTCATCTCCAACAAGCGTAAAATTTGCCTAGGGGAAATGCTTTTGGATAAAAATATCAAAATTGATAAAAGGTGATTTACACTATTAAAACAGGTGTCTAATACATGTAAAATTGAACTGTTTGATTAAGACGTGTGAAAAACCTGCAGCTCAGAAATAATAACAGTGACTCCTCAATTATGAAACTTAATTAAATAACTTCCATACATCGAATCATGAGATGTATGCATTTATCGTATGCAAGAAAACATTATGTATCTGTTGTGTATTGTCTTGTTGTGCATCAGTGTTATATTGTAGTCGTCCGTCCATAAGTCAGATGGGTGGAGGCATGCATTTACTTATCGATGGATAAAAGTCTATATAAACCGTTATTTATTACTTACGTACGTACGGACATATGCGTATGTGTCTTTCTGTTCGTACACACAGATTTTTGGTGTAGTATCTTGCATGATTCTACACAGTGCAGTCACGGACGTATATATTACACTATACGTCCATGGTACAGTATATCAGAATACAATTACCTGGTAAACCATCAATGATATGAATACATTTGTTTGATAAGAAAAAAGGAAAATGTTAAATTAGGTTCTTCTATGTGGGGGCTAAATTTTACAATGTCATGTTCGATAAAGTGTATTTAAATAAATTTAAAGTGGGAATCTCATCCCTTCCTCGAAGATCACCAAGTGACGCGACCTCAGTATGCCTGCGATGATCCATATGTACAAACTATAATGCCGTAGTGAGTCTGCACGCACACTACATAGATACTTACCATCAAAATTTCAAACGGCATTTTCAATGAATCAAGCACCCTAAATTTTATGTGTAGAACAATTTTATTTGTTACTCTTGTCATAAAGTGATTAATAAACGCACCTATCAGGTTGCATGGATGCGCAGTTTGGTCTGGGCCTTCCTACAGTTTTTTCATGATATTTGGATATTACATACTTTGTATTGAGTGAATAACAACAGCGAGAATCAGACTGCATGAAAGCACAGCCTGGTCTGGGCCATTGTTGTTTGCATGCAACTAAGTCAGGTTTTCTCGCAACATGCCCCTCCTGTCATGAGTAAATGTATAAATTGTTATAAATGTGTATCTGATAAAAAAAAAGTGAAATTTTAATACATGATATACTTGTGTTACTTCAACTTATTGTTATGTCAGTTCACGTCGTCCTAGTGATGTTGGGTCTACCGTGACAAAATGCTCTTGCACTTTATTAATTATTAGTCATACGAAACCAAAGTCGGTGTATAGTATTATCTCTTTGCATGCTGGTGTCTTATGCTGATAACATTGCAAGGGACTTACAAATACCCAAATCAGACCTGACATAACGTGGAATTATCTGATCATTATTACGGTATTCCCGAAACAGTCCTTTAAAAACGTCATTTTGAAAAAGAAAAAGACATCAAAACACGCGAAAAACTATTATACACTAACGTTGATCTAAAGCAGCATAAACATAAAATAACCCATCAAAACATCATTTACGGGACCCATATTTCTTCGAAAAATCCCCTTTGAAAAATGGGGACGTTTTATGGGGACGTTTTGACCAATCTTTTATTCGTGTTTTGGGAGGTTTTGACCAATTCGGGGACATTTTGACTAGGCGACGTTTTGACTTGCACCCAATGCTTACCATTTTCTAAAAGCAGGACCTTAATTTCCATTTCCATGATGTCACAGTTCACTCAACTCTTTGTTGATACAGATCCATGGAATTCATCAGGGCACTTCCCTTCCTCTTTTCAACAAACATGGGGAGAAAGCTTTTGACTTGAGTAGAAGGGTTTCAGGTCGTTTCGGCCGTGGGTCGTTTCGGCCGTGGGTCGTTTCGGCCATGAGTCGTTTCGGCCGTGGGTTGCTTCCGCCGGGTCATTTCGGCCTGGGTCGTTTCGGCCTGATTTTAGGGGGGTCGTTTCGGCCTATTTTGGTGGGTCGTTTCGCCCCCCCCCCCCCCCCCCACCCCCTCCCATATTTTACAATATAAATGAGACCGATCATAATCACAGTAGATAATCATGTGACTTGCGGACAGTGCGCTAATCGGATGTTGCAAAGGATTTTGATGGAAAATCAATATATTTTGGCGTGTTGAAGGTGAGTGACCGCTTTTGTTTTGTGTTCTCTGCATACATGCGGTAATGAAATTTCCAAAACAACAAATGTTCATCAAGAACATGCTATGAAAAATGTTTGTACCAAAGTAGAGATGTGAGAAAACTTGTAGATGGTTCATAAAACATCAAATCGTAGCAGGTTATCATCGGCAACTTGGTAAAATAATCCCAGCCTGCATTAAACGTTTGTTGTTTATTTGCATAATAAGGCAAAACCAAAGGGTTATTTTTAGAAATATGTGAAGAAAAATCAATTCCCCTTTATATAAACACAAACTTTTGGGCCAAATTTTCCAAAAAAGGTGTTTTTAACTCCAATACTGTTATGCACCCGTTGCCTCTTGACTGACCGCAATATCGATTCTGTACCCTATCAAGTACTGCTAAAGAAATTTTTGACTGACCGCAATACTGCACCTAATGTGGGACTCGCTGGTCATTTGTGTACCGATTCGTGTACAAAAAACGATGAGAAAGGGTACTTTTTTCAAGCTGGGTGTGCGCATCGCTGTCACCGTTTAGGATAAAAGAGAAAAACGCTATAATTTTAGTAGGAAAAGTTTTTTTTATAAATTTGCTTACATGCTGTGATATTTGGGTTTTATCACAAATCCATCACTATTTTTGATATCACAAAATAGATTTTTCGATATCTTAAGATCGTTTCGGCATTTTAGTTCGTAAGAGTTCTTATCCGCGGGAAAAGCTAATCGCCAAGCTTAAATGGCACACAAATCATGTGAGCCAGCACATGAGATTTATATACTGTTGCAAAGGCTCAGACTGTGCAAATGTGACTCGCCAGCGTACTCGCTGTCCGCATATGTGTCACTCAAATCGCTATTTGCACCAGCACATGGGGTTGTGGTACTTATCATATTGTCGAGTGCCGAAGGCTCAGGCGAGCCTGTTCAAATATGCAGACTCGACAGAGCCTTCACTTCTCGCATAAATGGCACACATATTGCGAGCCAGAGATTTTGGTAACGTTGTAACATTGTTGAGTGACGAAGGCTATAGGGGACCTTGTGCCAAAGTTTTCGATATCATATTTTTATATCACTAAATCGATTTTGATATCACTAAATGCGCTTGATTTTGTACAGTCAAAACTCTTTATAACGGCATTCTTTATAACAGAATATTCACTATCCGACATTAATTTGCAGGGAACGGATCTGTTTCCATTAAAATTCCCTCTTTATAACAGAATATTCACTTAACGACTACGACAGTAAGTTCTGGTATCAGATATACATTTTCTATTGAAAATAAATTCATTATAACAGAATGTTTAACATATGTCAGTCAATTTGGTGATCAGGTCTCGGTCTTTTGCATGAACAGTTATCTGTCACATTTGATAAGAGGGAAGCTTTTTGAACTTTGATGCATTATGAAATTTAACTGATGTAAGCATTTGGAATAAAAGCATTTAAATTCATTTGTATACTATTTTCTTTTACCAAGACTCGGCTTGACTCTGCGCATCAATATTGATATGCTGTTTTTCATGCCGACGAGCATTAGCTTTCCATTGAGAAATGTATTTACATCCAGGGGCAGAGCAGCTAAAACTAGCATGCTCTACAACCAGCCCCTCATTATTGCCATCAACATCATACTCCCATACTCGTTGCCTGAAAGAAAACCACATTGCGTAAACATCTCCAGACTAATGACACTTTTTGTAGCTTGATGGTGTAATTACCATTCTTGTTTGTTTGATTTGATTCTTTACGTCCAATCAACAATATTTCAGTTATAAAGGGACTGGTTTTCCTGGGTTTAGCCAGTACTAAGCTAGGACTAATGTTTTTTCTCAAGGACACCGCGCAGTGACGCCGATGAGGCTCTAGTTTGCGGCCCTCGGTCTTGAGTAAAGCACTCTTCCACGGAGCCACATCGCTCCCAAATTACCATACATTCTCCATAAAATCATAAATCATGGATATTTATAAGAATCTCTCAGATAGTAGGCTTCTACTATTCATCACTAATAAGAAATGCTCAGAGCCTTCTCCTTTGGTACTTGATAACTTTCGACGTTTTTCTTCAAATTCATCGAAATTTTCAGTTATTATTTATAATGCAGTCAGCAAAAGCTTTTTTTATGTAAATCACTCACTAGGCGGTTCCATTGATGTCCGTTTAATGACACAAAATAATTGCAGAGTCCTTCGTATTGGGACATTTCAAGCCCCTTACATGTAAGCTCTGCCCTCAGATGTAGAAGCATAAATCCTATATTATATGGGTCTCGACGCGATAAAACCTGTCTTCGGGGTTTTACGAACAACAAAGGCGCAAACCAGCCTGCGCATATGCGCAGTCTGATCAGCGTCTTTGCTATTCGCTTAATGAAAAGTGTCATATCTAGACTTGCTATAGCGAAATTTCAATTTTCTAGCTGGTCTCTGCAGCTTAGCAGGCTGGTTTGAATATCACTTTGTCGAAACCCCGAAGACAGGTTTTGTTTCGACGCGGCCCAATTGACATTGGAATCCAAAATTTGGTTTGTGGACACACCTTGGGGTAACATGGTGTCGTATATAGTTTCGGGGTCACTGTGACCTTGGTCTCTAGCCACAGTTTTAGGGGAAAAATCATAAAAAGTGGGCTTACCAGCTTTCCTTGCTAGATAAATTTTCATAACAAATCTTGTCCACTATAGACAATAAATGGTCGGGTGCTGAAGATTCAGCCACATAAAAAAGGTAGACCTGTACTCACTGGAAGCATGTGTAAATGGTAAATAAATCAAAGCTCAGAGTTTAGAAGAAACATAAATTATCTCGAGGAGTTCAAAATGGAAGCATCTAGTGTGCAAGAATACATATACAATGAAAGGGATAAACAACCGCCAGCTTTTTTGAAAACGAAACTAATACTTGTTGATTATCAAAATGACGTTTGCATAATCGTTAAACGTGTCGCAAGTAAAATGAATTAGTTACATGCGAACAACAAAGGCGCAGACCGGTCTGCACATCTGCGAAGTCTGATCTTCGCTCTCTGGGAAATTATAATTGAATGCTAGACTTTTCGGTATGTCTATCTGAGCAGTTTGATTCTGACATGGTCGGAAATGGTCGAAGCTCGAGCCCCGAAGACAGATTTCTCGCATGGGGCCTGTCAATCTAAAGCAGGATGTGCGGACCCAGAGGGGGGCAGGTGGTCTGGACCCCCCCCCCCTGAAAAAGCACAAAAAATGTAGGGTTTCTTTACAATACTGGTCTGGATCCCCAGCATCATCAGCCCGCCAGCAAAACGCCATTTCAATGGCGTTTCGCTGTCGGGCGGATGATGGCCCATTTATATTTGGTGACAAAACTTCCTACACTTATAGCTCTGACAAAACTTTCTAGATCCGCGCATGGGGCGTGTTTCCTAATTATTCTCAATCAAAGAAAATGTCGGGCAACAGAGTGTGTTGAATGTGAAATAACACATATGTCAAAGAAACGTACACAATCGTGACTGCCTTAACTCTGAAGATTGCATATGGGACAAAATCAGCTGCTATCGGTTTTAGCTTTCCGATTATCTCCCTTGAATATTGACCACTCCCGCAACTTACCTGTTGAAATCTGTGGCATCAATTACACAGAAAAGTATACAAACCTTTAAATAAATTATTAATAGCTAACTTATTATTTAGTTGCCATTGTTTTATAAGTTATCACAAGAAAGTTTAATATTTTATCTTTACAATGATATAAACAAATATGAAATAACTTAATATTTAGTTTTGTCAAATTGTTCATCTTTTTAACTGGTAAAATCCCATTCATTTCTATGTAAATTGAATGAAAATGCTTAGGGTGAGCATTTTGTGACCCCAAAATAATCATATTCTGATATTTTCTCGATGTTTTATAAGTTATAAATGGCATCTCTATCATCCAACAATATCAACCATATAAGTTTCAAAAAAATAAATTTAATTTTAGTTCTGTCATTTTTAGGTTGAAAATTGAGTTTTAGCGCCTTCTTACCTACGGATAAAAGTCCTAATTGGATTGCGGGTCTATAATGCTCCCGCACTATTCGATATGCTTAGCGAATGTCGAGAAATCTAACATCATTTTAAAAAGAAAGGGAAAGCTTAGCTGATTTAGAGACATGAATATGAAAAAAATCATAATTTTGTTACACGTAAGACATGTAAGAACCACTGACCATGACAAATCGCCGAAATAAAAACCATTTTATTATAAGTTGCTTCAATTTATTTAAATTTTCTTTATTTTAAGGATAACAATTATTATTATTATTATTATTAATAACGCCTATCTATTGCAAAAGAAATTAATTTGAAGACTTCATCTGGCAGAATATTTGTACTTCATTCTCACATCGCATAGGCGGCATTCGAAAACGTTAATACTATCGGCGAACATAGATCAGAATAGTTAGAAACAGAGTTTTCGATTGCTATTTTTCGCCAGACTGGTTACAATGGCAATCGAAAACACTGTTTCTAGCGATTTTTGATCCGCCTTCGTCGATTGTTGAGAGCGTTTTCGATTGTCGCCTGTCCAGTGTGATTCTGGGTGACAAAGGATTTCGAGACGCCCATAACGGGATATGCGATAATCCTATAGGTGTCAGATAATCCCTGGGGCAAAAGGTCTTATCTTGATCGTAATGAAATACTAATTTTACGGTTTTTACTGAATACACGACTCTGTATAAACTGTCTTGTGTTGAAGACTTGCCATGCTACTAAAAAATGCGACATGGTTGTGCATCAGACACCCAGGCTGATCTCAGTCTTCGTGCACTGTACACCTATCTTACTAGTTTGGTCATGCGGCTTCTCGTCAGGGTCTTTACTGTTCAGTATAATAACCTTTTTCAGCCATACAACCAAAAATGTCACTTCATGGGCAGATGCGCAGACTGCGCAAATAGTTTCGTATTGTTTAGGCTTTGCAAGTATTGTAAAAGACATGCATATATTATGCCGAAGAGTCCTAGCAACAGTGTAGATCCAGATACTACAAGACATCTCTCCGGGCCTGTATTGATTGCAATAAGTTTACAATAAATTGTAAACTTTTTGAGAGGCAATTTAAAAGGTCCTGGTGAGATTGAAAATCGCAGGTCTGACCTGAACCAGTGCTGTTTGCGTCCCATATGTTTCGGTAAAATATTCCCGGAATGCACAGCTTTAAACAAATCCCTCCACATCGGCCCGAGAACCAGAACTGACAAAAACATTTTTTCAGCAGCAAACAGCAAAGGGGCTGATCAGACTGCGCAGATAAACTATTATGCACATTTGTTGTTCGCATATGGTTAACTGAAAATTCATGCATAAAGTAGCATCTAGGCAGTGAAGACAAGGAACTGCTATGGGCATGTAATATCTGCATACGGTAAATGTTCTAAAAGTTATTATTTTTTTCCGCTGTTCGTAATTTTAGAAATTACGTTTCAGAAAAAGTGTTAGTGTTCGTAATTTTAGAATGTGGGCTTTATCATGAGCAAAAACGGTATATATGCATGTACAAATGTGGTAGAAACGTGTTGAAAACACGGCGATATGATTCTGCGCTATCTACTCATTTTTCTTTTCAACCGCCGAGTGAGTCAGTAAAATGTCCAGCGCATGCGTAATTGCCAAGTCGAGAGCCAGGCACGTGCATGTTATGTCACTCAATTTTCTTACAAGTCGTAAAAGTCCACTTATTTAACCTCGGACTACCGATAAATCGCTACACTTTCGTTCTTCCTTCAGAAAACCAAAACGTTTTTCGCTTGCTCTTCATCTGCGCAAATGCCGTTTATAATGTAATACAGTCACTCAAGGACATCTCGTCGATCGAAATTTTTTGCAAAGATATACACGAATCCTGAAATACGTAGACGAGCTCTTTGAGTTAAAAAAAAATGACGAAATTCAAGAAGAACACGCATCTCTCTCTCTACTTGTCGATCTATAGAAAGTACGCAAAGTGTCGTACAAAAGCCGATGCGCACGATAAAATGGGTTTCAGTATATCTCAATAAGTGTAGACATAGTCCGGTCCCATGCGCGGATCAAGAGGGGGGACAGGGGGTCCGGACCCCCCCTCCCCCACACCTGAAAAATCACAAAACATAGAATTTCTTAGTAATACTGGACCGGATCCCCTGAAATTCTCAAAAACTACCTAGCCAGCATTCAACGTTGGGTCATCATCAGCACGCCAGCGAAACGCCGATGATGGCCCGCTTTATGTGTTATTTGGATCCTCTCTCCCTTAAAAAGAAGAAGAAAAAACCGTTGTCAGAGTTCGGATCCAGATCAGATTCGAATGGAATTCAGGAAATAATGTTTCGTCAATTAAACATTTGGGCATGCGATAGAAAGCATGCAAAGCGTCAATACTGTCGAATATCCGACTTTGTCATGCAAAAGCCGAGGCGCACGAGAAGTATCTCCAAGTATCATTTTCAGCACCCTACTGATACATGATATTTTTCGAGATTGAAAGAGATTCGTATGCAAGCGCTGGTCTCTCCCCCCCCCCCCCCCCCCCCTCTCTCTCTCTACCATCTGCTTTCAAAGTTTGCAAATAGTTTGGATGCAGAAGATCTCCGACGTCCTGCCAAACCAAATCAAGGGCAAACAGGCATACCAAGAATTAATAATGAAAGCGAACGTCCGACTTTGCGTCCGATGCCTCGAAAGAATATAATTGAGCCGTGACATGAGATTTCCAACATTGTGGTATGTGGGACCATAGTGTTTCCCCCAGCCCCCAAAAAGGGCATGGTAAAGTTTCCAGGAAAAGGGCACTTTAAGCGCGCGAAAACGGGCTAAAAGGGCGCTTTTGGAATGCGCGGCGACAGGCTAAGAGGGCACTTTTCAGTCCAAGTTCTTATTATAATTTGATATTGTCATATATATAAATTTATGTCCCTTAGCATAATGCAGCTGTTATCTGTCCTTTTTAAATGCAAAATATACTATTTATTTAATTATTATTTAGAATTTTCAAACCAGTTTTAGGACACACTCAATATATTATTATTATTTTTTAATTATTAAAATTTATCAGAATCACATTATTTATATGGGAATCATGGTTTTTTTTCAAGTGCCAAGATCACTTCCTTAGTTTTTAACAAGACTGCCTTTCTTTCCAGTACTTGTTTTGACAATCTTACTTGTTCCTGGTTCAGATTCACACTTCATTTTAAATACTTGCTAATTGGGGTATTGTCATCAAAGTGATGTGTCAAAATTGCCTCAGGTAATTAGTCACCATTGTAAAAGGATTAACACTGAGTAAACTATTGTAACAGCAGGTGTCTTCCTTGCTAGTTCAGGCTTCAAACTGAAAAAACTGTAACTTTCTTAGTTTTTGTCAGATTTTCATGATTTTTTTACCAAAATGTAGGGCATTTTATGTAGTTTTAGAAAAGGGGCATTGCGCTGGGAAAAAGGGCATGGCGCTAGAGAAAAGGGGCATGGCACGGCGCCATGCTAAAACTGGCTAGGGGAAACACTAGACCAGCAAAGCCTCAGATCAGCCTGCGCATATGCACAGTCTGCTCAGAGCCTTTGCTAGTCGCTTGAATGTTCTATGAGTGTTAAGCTATTGACTGAACATCGTTTGGAGTTTGTAAGCTTAAAAGGAGGCTACACAGGCTCGTCTGAGTCTACACTCATCAAAATGCATTGTGTCGCGGCTCAATTTATGATACATTGGCTTCGAGCCGCTGCGTACGATACGCTGGGTGCATTCATATCAAAGAAAAGGAAAAATTCAGACAAGTACCACAAATCTAGTTTTTCATGCATGCAGTGCGCCGTTTCATGCTCGAGTTCATTGAATTTGTTTTTTTTTATTTCATGCAAATTCATGAAAAGGAGACACAGCTAGGCAATCATGTTTTGTGTGCTAAGTCCGCTTTCGTACGCCAGGGCCACCGCGTATTACCCCAGTCTTAAAACAACAACAACACGTGGTCTGATAGTCGGCTTCTTTGATCTCAAACATGTCCGTGAACCATTACCCCGTCCCTTTGTCTGCTGCTGATACTATTAGCAGTGCCGGACCCAGGGTGGGACCTAGGAGGCAACCCCCACCCCCCCCCCCCCCCCCCCCCCCCCCCCAAGAGGCTGTGACAAACTAATCTAGCAGACAGTTTGGGCCCAGAACTTGCCCGACAAAATGTTTCATGTTTTGTTCCAGAAACAAAGGTGCTGATAAGACTGCGCGGTTCGCATGTAACAAAGTCGGGGTATACACTTCTACAGACGTGTGGTAAATAAAGCGAATTCCGAGAGACATCATCTATTTTAAATTCACAGCCACGGCATGCACCTTCATTGTGTATGTGGGCAGTTAAGGCGCTGGCGATTTTCCGCGGATGCGCAGGCTCGTCTGAGCCTTCGCTGCTCGCATATGCGATAGGTACCATAATCTTATAAACTGGCTTATTTCATGAAATTAAAATAAAATATTAAATTCATCAAGATGCAGAATCGTGCTACAGTCAATTTATTTCTTGGTACATGTATGTGCGTCTGTGCGTACATTATACCGCACTTGTAGGACCTTCCATGTGCAGTTTCAGGAGGACAAACAGACACGCCGCGATCGGCTCAACAGCTTGTTAAAATGTTCCATTTTTAAAAATTTGATTGATAGGGATAGCCATTATAACATGTACCTAGAAAACCGACGACAAGTATTTTAAAGACAACCTACGTAGATGTCTAGAATTTTTATTTGGCTCGAGTCTTCATCCTGTTTAAACTTTGTTAGTGAGCGAGACCCTGACGAGATTGTGCAAACACACATGCTCTCCTGAGCCTTCGCTGATCACATCTGTCATAAGTTCCAGCAGGGTCTTTACCAGGTCACGCAAGTTGATTTCATGCTCGGGTCCGAGTTGTGTTCAAGAAAAGAGCACACGCATAGACTGATAGAATTGCCCTCCGTGTCGCACGCGGCTTGGACAAATTGCCGAATTGGGAAATCCTTTAAAAGGGAGGGGAGAGTAGGGGTGTCAGTCTCATGCATATTTAAGCCTTAAGTGTACGGTAAAGTACCGTGAATAAAAATGAGATGATGACCACGTGTGAGTTCTTGCAGGCATGTCGGTAAAAATATTAAATATACGGTGGCTGGATGTCTCGGTGAGAAAAAACAAACAAATAAACGACTTGCACGATTTTCTCTGCATTTTGCACGAAACCGAATGACCCCAAAGGCCCTTGTGTTGCAAACGTCCACGGCAATCACTATAGATCAAGTTATTTTATTCTCTCTCGCCTAAGTGATCGTCTCATTTTCCGCAACTCTCTCTCTCTCTTCGGGGCTAGTACTTTAGAAAAGACGAGCACGTGTCACATGTACAGCACACTATTGAGAATTGCTCTGCGTGTGCTAACGTGCATAATTCACGTACAATAAGCCGAATCGCGGCCTGAAGGTCAATGTTTGGTCAGTAATAAATAATGATCTCAGCCATTTGGGTGGATACATATACTCAATAGGGTTAGTCAAAGCAGTTTCGGAATCGTTGCAGGAACTTGTCCGTGCATCAAGTTCGTCATTGCTGGTGACCTTGAATAATGTATAACGTATAACGTCGCGCGCTGGCATGCGAAATAGAACATCACGTGCCAATTACCCATCTAAGTAGAATAGAACCTTCCAAATGTGGCTACCGCTCACGCGCTGTACTGTAGAAGTATACCGAACACAGATGGGACACAAACTGATAAACGGACATCGGTTTTCCGCCGAAAATAACGTGTGTTCGTAATTTTAGAAATTCATTTTTCCGAAAAAGGGCAGTGTTCGATTTTTTAGGATGTTTTAAAAATTATTTTCGGCGATAATTTTAGGTGTTCGTAATTTTAGAGTGTTTGAAATTTTAGAACATTTACCGTAGTCTGACCTGCTCCAAACTCTTCTGGCACACGTTTTACGATGTGGTCATCTTCACGTTGACACAGCGGGATCTCAGCGGGAGTTCGCTCATCTGTGTTTAAAGCTGATAAGGATCTGGCCTAAAGCACTGTTCTCGTGAATTTTGGTGCATTTTTCTGTCTGCATTATATTTCTGTATTATAATCTTTTAAACTTGAAGCGAAGACGCTGATCAGACCTTTTTGTCAAACTCAATGTTCTTTACCTCGGAACAGTGACGTATTCTTAAATAGGTAACTGCTCCGACCCAGTCCGAGTCTTTACAGATGTCAGCTGATTTTATTTTCGAAAAAAAAAATGTACCGTTTGGATCCAGATAAGAACCGAGCATGTACTCGAAGAACTGTCTCAGTGAGACGGTTCTTTTGAGCGCCCAAAGTGAATGTTAAAAAGATGGATAAGAAAATATTCACAATATTATGCTGGATTTCATCCTTATTATCTAGACCCCGGAATAAAGGTATATTGGCTTCGAGTCTATACCTATGATTCTATAGCGATGGGAGCGCAGTGGCTCAGTGGTAGAGTGCTTGACTTGAGACCGAAGGGCCGCGGGTTCGAGCCTTACCGGCGTCACTGCGTTGTGGTCCTTGAGCAAGACACATTTATCCTAGCTTAGTACTGGTTCAACCCAGGAAGACCAGTCCCTATATAACTGAAATATTGTTGATGGGACGTAAAGAATCAAATCAAACAAACAAAATTCTATACCGAGAGAAGACTCTAATCAGGCTTGGCATCAACATTACTGATACGGGTAAACGTGAAAAAATGTTACATAATTTAGGAATACATGTCCATAATTATAATATTCTGTTCCTTCTCTTATCATAGAGATATGCCTTATTGTTTCGTTTTGTTCTGATAAAAAAGAACGTTCATATTAAAGAACGTTCTGCTGCATGATCACTCCAAACGATAATTCTTTAATTATAATTGCCGTCGTTAACACAGGTGTCATTTTTATAATGACCGCCTTTGACGCACTGGGGTAAACAAGTACGCTTCAATTCTTAAATAAAAAATAAGTTTTATGAAAAAAATGACCAGACCAAATAAGCATATTCGGATAAAAAAAGCGGTTCTGCTAAAACCTTTTCCGACTAAAAAGTGGTCTTTGCCAACCGACTGTACCGCCGCCGACGGCCTTTGGAGAAGCTGTGTTATTTCTAAACCACTGCGGATGCACAGGCTGGTCCTTGCGTTTTTGAGAGACAATTCGTGACCAAAAAAGATTGAAATATGGTCCCAAACTCAGCAAAGAAAGCATTTAAAACACACAAAGAGGCGGTCAAGATTCTTTTTTCTCCGGGGAGGTCTCACAAACGCTACCAACGAAAGGGGTCTCTTTGTGCTCTCCCAAGTCTCGATCTTTCGGCATTCGGTGGTCTCATCTGCCGGACCACTTTCAAATACGGGGCAACGACCCTGGTTTGAACAGTAAAAGTCACTCCCTGTACCAGTGTAATAGATCAAAGAACCATACGGTAATTTAAACATGAACTCATCCTGATTAGGCAGTAAAAGTATATAGAGATCTAAATATATTTGTCAAGCAGTTTGGATCCAGACCATGCCGCATGTTTTGTCGGACCTGATCTGGGTCAAAACTGATTGCGTGAATGTTATCAGTAGACGAACTGTTGCGCGTAAGCTAAATGCATCATGTGCAGATAACTAAAATAGTCCTACGATAATTACCCCCCTTGCATACAAGTATTACTGCTACATTGTCAAGCCAGACGTTGGTCCAAACTGTTTCAAAAGGATATCAGCAGATGGCAAAATGTGGCTGGCAGGTAGAAAGTTGAAATGTCTGGTCGCGCGAAGACCTGGCTTGCTACATGCAGATAACAAAGGCGCAAAACAGCCTCCGTAGCCGCGCAGTCTGATCAGCGCCTTTATATAAAGAACTGTACATCTACTTTAAACGAGTAAAATCTCGTTATTCTAGCTGCTCTTTGCAGCAGAACAGACACTTTGTGGGACAATAGCACATTTATTCGTTGAATTCGCTGACCGTTAAAATGCGTCATTCCGCTATTTTTCTCGCAAAATTTGCTAGGCAAACGAATTCGCTAATCAATAGCAACCCTCACACCACCATTCAATAGATCTATAATTCTCTTTAAATATTTGAACTTGCCAATATTGTAAATTTAAGAGCTATAATTCTCTAATCAGTAAAGCCCACTGACGCCTTCATCGATTGGTTACTTGTATATCTATTGCACCATAGATTTCAACACCATGAATATATCCTGTCTCAGTAACCTTAAGAAAATAACCAGTTTTAAAGGAAGCATACAGATACTTAAATCTTTGAAAAAATGGCATTTTGAAACTTCTTCAACATACCAATTCACATGCATGCTTTTAGCAAATTTATAGTCTGTCTTTTATAAAATGAGTATTTTAGGCTAGTAATTTTAAAATTTTGTCAATTATTTGGTGCTTTTCTCTGACCATTTTACCTCATTAAAGACAAATAGGTCATAAATAGTAGAATGGGTACCTTTTTGGCCAATAAAATTGCAAAGTGACCTTGACCTTTGACCTCTATGACCTTGATATCTCCCTTTCACTGACCTTGACCTTGCAGCACCCTGGCTGAAGTAGTTTTATTATCCCGCTAGGCCTTCGGTAAAATGTAAGTAGTCCATATGGTATGCCAGTGAGCATAGTCCCTCTGCATGGAAAAAAGCTTTGCTCTTCCCCACCTCTGACTGTTACATAATATTAGTTTTTTTACATCTAAATTAGCAGAAATTGCTCTATTTTTGTACAAATGAGTTTTTAAGTGATTAGAAGTTGATTTTATGTGTAAAGAAAGGATTCTATGCCCCATAGCTAGGAGCATGTAATTTTTGCCTTGTCAATGGGGGTGGGTGGGTTAACTCCACATTAGACTAATGATGGTAAAGCACATGCATCTTCTTGGTATAGTTTATTTTTAAGTGGTGTTATAAGCTTATATGAAAGAAGTTTGAGGCATTTCTGATATATAATAACAGAGATATAAGAAAATTAATATGTTCACTTTCCCTTTTTCATTATTTTGCTATCCAATGATTTTCTGGTAACATATGTAGGGGGTAGGGCTGTTTAAAGGGTTCCCAAGAATAACTTTAGGGTATATAATGCAAACAAACAATATAAATGTGCTTTAAAATGTTTAATGGTTTGAATTAAATGGTTTTGTTGGTCTTTTATCTAAAATGGGTTATGTCTTTAGGCCACAGACCTGTAAATGTAAAAAGGGCACTGATTGGCTCAAAAGGTGGGTGGAAGCTCAGCACAATATTTTTAAGTTGTAAGGTGTTTCATGATTGGTCAATAATAAAATTAGGAAATATATTGTATTTATTAGAGGGGTATATCTTTTCTGTACTTTTTGAAACAACATCTCATTGCTTTTGTTGATTAAGTTTACTGGTGTGGCTTAGAAAAAAAGACCTTGCATTTTGGTATTTTTTTCAATGAAAATTTCCTCTCATGTAGGGTGCCCACCTTCAGGGGCCAAAAAGTGGTAAAACATGGTGGTCACCATGGTATCTCATATTTGTTTATTGGTTGAACTAGGTCCAATCTGTAATTCTATGGCAGCCTCATTGTGCTTGAAGAGTTGTGAGGACCACAGCTTACTAAAAAGCTATAATGGAGGTCTATGGAAAAACATTTACAGGTCTGGGCCCTGAAAGACAAAGCACATGATTTAGCTATTGCAGTATATATTCAACTGTACCAGCTTGGTGCCTAGTCTTCAACCGCCACATACCCTTGTAGGAAAGGTAAAACGTATTTCACTAGAGTACTCTACATACTTGATCTATATGCAGTTGCAGATATGAATATTCGATAACCAAGAGTTTTCGAACGTCGAAAGTTTCAGATTTTAAAAGGATATCGCTTTATGACAACTAGCTGGTGGGTTTTAGCAGGGTCAACTTTCTCCGTAGAGTCCGCCTACATCATGTGATTCAATTTACGCTCCGCCCTTAACAACAATAAAGTTTGGTTCCCCGCGTGGGTCGGATCTAAAAACCATGCCCAGTCCAGTAGCCCAGGCTTTTTGTCGATCCAAAGAAGTCATTCACGCAATTTAATTACTATTTTGAAAATAAAAAGAACATATACGTAGGCTCCGGCTATTTTGGGGGGTTCAAAATTCTGAATTTCAATATTTTTTAGGTTTTCAGAAAAATGAAAATTGTTTGGGGTATGAAGATTGTGTGGCTTTTTTTTTCTTGGGGGGGGGGGGGGGGGGTCATCACAAAAATGGGCTAGTTTGAGGGTCATTTCTATGCATTTTAGGGTCTTTTTTAAGGTCAAGTTACAGATTTGGTAAATTTTTTGGGGTTGCTAATATTTCAAATATTTTTTTGGGGTGCTTGAAATTCTTGATATTTTTTGGGGGTGAACGGTAGATGCTGGGTCCGAGCCTACGTATGAGGAAAAAATTAGAGTACCCCCCCCCCCCATGGGCCGATGGTGGTCCGATTTTAGATGTTTACTGGGTAAACACCCAAATCACCACCAAACCACTGCAAGCCACCATCAAAACACATTCAAATCCTGACAAACTCAAACACTGCTCATCCCATGCCGAACAGAATATGAGCCAGCACACAATATTTTGATATTGATTGCATATGTATGTGCAAAAGTCATGCTGACGTATCCAGCAGAGATAGCTGTCTAATACTGGGCCTGAGCGTTGATCTACATCCATACTTTGTGTAGGCAAGCATCGAATGCTTTTGCAAGACTGTACGAATGCGCAGGCTAATCTGAGCTATAGCCGCTCACGGTTGCAATAAGAACCGAAATGTAAATGTTCATGAGTGCATGTGCGTGTATGTGTTTGGGGGAGGGGGTGCTTGGCAGCAGAAAGTGCCCCTCCCCCCCGGTCAAACTAATGTTCAACCCAATGACTGTTTTTAAGGAGTTCCTATACCGGGCTGACGAGCTTTTTAGGACTAGGAGTTGTTTAATGCATATCGACCCACAACGTTCGGAAGTTAGCAGTTCAGACGCCTAGATGTTACTATCTTTACTAGCAGTACGTGGCACTTCATTAAAGCTGCAAAAGAAAATGTCATGGTCAATCCTAACAGCCTCTCTAATCGAAAATCTCAATGACAGGCATCCTATAAACATGTTCAAAGGCCGACTGAACCGTTTTTGTCGAGAAGACCCATTTACATGTATCTCAGTCCACATTATCCTGATTGAGATTCAGATAGTTTACTGGTGAACTGCCCTAACTGACAATCACCTCGGGTCGGACCCAGTATTACTTCAACAGGACAGTAGTCCTTCAGACTTGAAGTTTTGGAAATTAGTCCCTAGGCTCTCAAGTTACTATTATTCAATATAGGGTCCGTTGGGCAACGTACTGGTGGTCAGAGAAATCGGAACCCAGAACCAAAATGCATTAGAAGAGGCCATAGTCGCAATTAGATATCGACATAGATATATCAGGTATGTTTTTTCATTTTTTATACCGAAGCCCTGTGCGTGGACAGATGCATTACCGACACTTTAAAAACTAAACAAACGTACATGAACCCCTGGAAATTAAATTTGTATTTTTTACTGCAAAGAAGTACAAATTGTCAATGGAAATAATTGAAATCTCTTTCTTTCTTTTTTATTTCTTCTTTATTATTGTTTGTCATAGAAGAACAATGAAATTGTGTGTCTTAAATGCGCATCACTTTGTGCTGTTTTATTTAAATGCTTAGGTATGAAACGGATCCCAGATTACAATTCAATATAGGCCTAGCTAGTGTCCGTGGATATATTACTAGTATGGGTCAATTAAAGTGCTTAGGATGCATATGATAGGCTAATTATATTTGATATCACACTCGTTGCAAATGTTAATAATTTGATTTCTGTGCAAATTGCACAGGCGACGTTTTTAAATGAACTGTATTAGCCGGCGGCTAAACTGGGTCGGGTTTTATCGACTGGATTTTATACCCAACCATACAAAGTTCCGGGTACCAGACTAAACAACAATGGCGGGAGAGGTCCTCGGTAACATTTTATCATTTATTATCTGATAATTATCAGTGTATTACATAAGTTATGCTTGAATTTTATATCGTAATTTGTTTTTGTAAAGTTTCAAGTAACGAGCTATAGATTGACATATTGGTGTTTTCGTTTATTAAGTCTTATTTAGGAAAATTTACTTATGTACTAATCTGCAGTTGCAGATATGACAAGTTTATATTTTGAAACAAAAACAAGTATAAGCTTTCCCCAACAAACATTTCGATCCCGGCCCTTTCTTTCTCTATATACTGCCCATATCCTCTTTCGAGTATTATCGGCAGGTGTACTTTGTACACTCCGGGTTGCAGGATGAAAGCCTACAAGTAACCATATCTAAATTACAGTAGGGTTCTTTAACCTGCACATGGGATGACTTTCCCTGCACAGGGGACATCCAGTTAAAGTCCGGATCCGAAGGACGATGCCCTTATCTATCTATCTACTACTCTTTATCTACTAATACTGCAGCACCCCCTCGCGTCATCCCTGCAAATGACACTAGAGAAAGCGTGTTCGGACACCGAAATTTTTCTCGCTGCGAGCGGGAATGGAACCCGGGACCTCTAGCACCAGCGGTAAGTGCCTAACCACTGAGCTACCACGCTTTCTAAGCGGCCCGGTGCCATACTTTCATCTTGGACCTAGTATAAACGGGCTGGTCACTAACATACAGGTAAATGTATATTTTTGAAATGCGTTGTTGAGGCTGAGCTTTTAAAACAGAAGTATGTTGAAGATTAAACAATAATATCTCCATTATTTCTACGCATATTCGTGATTTTCTCTTCAAAAAGCAATGGTTCAATATACTGTCTTTAAGACTGTGTTTTTATATTTATTGAAAGTTTATTTGTCTTTATGAACAACAGCAAGAAACCAAGGTACCATGTGAGCTATTTTCAGCACTTTTGGCTGGAAATCGTCAGAAATCGACCTAAAAAGGCGATAAAGTTTCAATTTTATTTACTGTAACTTTTAATATTTCAACATCACATACCGAGAATAACTTCTAATACTCTTGGGTATGTTCAGAATCAATTTTATTGGCTGTATCACTTTGAAATATCGCTAAAATAAAGCCACATTTTTAACTACATAACTTTGTATTTCCCTCAGTGACCAGTCCGTTTATACTGGGTCCAAGCTATCGTGGAGATTGATCATGAACTATTTTCTATGGCCTTTCTCCTCCCTTCTCCTGAGTCAAGAAGGTTTTTTGGCAGCTACAAGCGAAAGTATGTGCCCGAAGTATTGGTTAACCGCTTAGTCCAGCTTGCCCAGCAAAAAGTGTGGTTCGATGAACTGACGGTCCCGACTTGACCATAGCTGTTGCTGGGATGTTGTGAATCAAAAAAGCATAACCCTATCCATCAGATTTTTTTTACTATTGGCAAGGTTTTATTTTAGGTCAGTATGATTTGCCTCCAGCAGAAATGATTACTTTGCTGCTATAATAGAGCCTTTGGGCCACTGTAAAGGCGGTAACTTTAATATTCATATCTGGACGTGGTTCGGCTATTTCATCTGCTCAAGAAGGGAAATCAGGTTCTATTTATATGGTAAAGGGTTGATACGTTGTTTGAGCTGTGCAAACGTGCGTGCATTTCGTGAAAATCGTGTCCGTATATACACTGAACTCGCATTTATTAAGCCTTAAAGTGAATATTACATCACAGTTGAATCCTTTTCTCGTTTGCTGGAATATTTTTGAAGTCTCTTCGACAAACGGTGAAGATCCAGATCAGCAGTCTGATTTGGGTCCAAACTGTTTACCTCTATACTTTACAGGTGTTAAATTTGTATGTCGCAAGATGATACAGTTACTTTCGAATAATATCACGCCTCAGTTTCAGCTTTTACCTATGTCTAAGGTAGATCAGTCATGAGGTGCCGTCTTTACATTGACCCAATAGCCTTATACTACATGTGTGCATTATCTCCTGCTGCAAGTCAGATGGTGTCAATTATATGACATATATTGTCTATCTTTTTCTGAAAAAGGTAATAATTGCCAACTAAAATTCACTAACCTTTACACTAGTTGGCGGCTAATAATTAAAAAAACCCAGACCTTTCTAATTGCAGATTATATTATAATTTGTTTACTAATTGCGTCACAAAAGACACAAAATCGTGTGGTTTGGCTAGTGGGATATGGATCAACATCACACGTCACTGGAGCACTTTTCAAAGTAAGGAAGAAGGCAAAGCTCAGGAATCGATTCAGTCAAGTACCATACCTGACCTACACAGCGAATGGGAAAGTGACAAAAACACAACAAAACGCCACATGAAGGAGAGCCAAGAAAACAGCCCTTTCCCAGCAGGTGACCGTAATACTGCAAGACACAGACAAGACAATATGGCAAAGACAAATTATACAAATAAAAAAACGATCCACGAAAGAAGTACCGCCTTGGAATGGTTAGTAAGAAAATTACTGGAGGGCTTAAACTTGTTTCACAGTACTAACCTACCCTTAATTCTGAACGATCTGTTTTTAATGTAGAAAATGTTATCATCAGTTTATACCCAAATGGTAAGAACATTGTAAGATGTCCCTTACAGACCAGTTTTCCACTGAATACAGAGTGGCATCAAATTGAACCATATTTTAACATTCTCGCCTGAATAACTGGACTAATTTCCAAACAATTTACCATTGCTGCTCCCTATGGCCATAACCTATTTTACTCACATTGCTTCACTAGACAAAATGGCCACCAAATCAGTGCTTAAAATATGCAGGTGAGCATGTCTATCAGGGTTGCCATGAAGACAAATTTGTTTATTTCAGATTTGGCGTATGATTCCTATGATAGAGCTGATAACTTGATGAGAGAATACGAACTGGAATCGGGGGCCATCACACCAGAAAGAAGAGTATAACTGCTATGAACAATGACAAGTAAAATATGGTAATTTAAACAGGGTTTGAGGAGGGCAGTGGCTCAGGTGGAGGGTGTTAGACTTGAGGTCAAAATGTAGTTTGATCGACAATCACCAGAGGCACTTTGTTGTGTCCTGGAGCAAGAGGCATTATCCTCTGCTTAGCACCGGTTGGCCTAAGATAAAACAGGTACTCCTCCTGACCTGACTGAAAAATTGTTACAGACTGGGATGAATAGAATACACAAGCAAGAGTTAACGCAAATGACTGACTGAAATATCATTGGGCTTTATTTTGTTTTTCATGGCAATATAATTTTAATTTGTCAGGGGAAACTGATCTTTTCCATAATTGAGTTGCTTTCTTGTCACTTTCCCGTATGGTGTTCTGGGTCAGGTGTGGTATTTGATTGTATCGATTCCTCATTTTTGCTTCTTAGTCATACTTTTAATGATTAAGGAAAAATGTTAGTTTAATTCGCAGTTACGCTAAACAGATATTGTCCGATTTTATTAACCTGACACAGGTGCATAATTTCACGGTTAGTGCACAAGATAATTTTACCTTCCGTCGACATTCGGTATTTACCGTAAGTTTAACGAGAATTTTGCAAGTAGTAATGCAGATAATGAAACGTTTTGCACTGTACTACTGACTAGTCAAGTGGTTTTGCTACAGAGCTTACAACCAAAAGGTCCTGGGTTCGAGTCCACGTAAATTCTTTTTTTTTTGTATTTTTACCTCTTTATTTGATTCGTTTAACTTCATTATTACATGTATAGATGTACTACGACCTCCGAGTAATGTCTTTTGGATCATTATATTCAAAAGGTTGATGCGTAACGCATACACTGAGCCAGTCTGTCTGGAACATCTACGTGCTTCAAAATAGAATAGTATACGTAATAAAACGCATGAAACCCCTATTACTAGATCCGTATTTTCAATTTTGTAAATATAGTCACGCTTCAAAGTTATTTGTTTATCTATACTTGCATTTAAGGATTGAAATGCAGATTTTTAGCTTGCACTGGATGATGCAAAACATTAGGCTTTTTAATGTCTGTGAAGCCCGAAGGGCTTCTCGGAGACATTAAAACGCTAATGTTTTGCATCATCCAGTGCAAGCTAAAAATCTGAATTTCAATCCTTATATTTACATTTTATATTATTAATCAAACATACTTAATTATCTTCCACCCAAATTCGCTGGTGATCCTTGAAAAATGAGATATTTTAATTGTAACGGAGGTGTTGGAACAGCCAGCGAACGAAAGTCCTGTACATAACGTCGTTGCGATACGTGAATGACGTCACGCAAATGTTGATAAACAAAGAAAGCTATTGGTTGACGTTGACGTTACTCCACCTAGAGGCGCGACCTAGACCACGTGACTGCTCAATGTTTTGCATCGAGAAATGCAAGCAGCTAGGAATTATGGTTTCATCTAAGGTAGCTACATTGAGAATGTAAATATTTGTTATTGTTATTTTTGTAGGACCCTCACCGAGAACGTTTACGGTATGCTCTATATGTGAAGTTGAATCTGTGTGCTTTTGACATATTTTAAAGTAATCGCAGATATTTAAAAAAAACTGTTTTGCCGTAGTGCCAAGACTTGCTGCATACTTTTCTTCAGACGTTTTCCCACTGAACTTAAGTTCAAACAACTTATATAGTGAATACATTTTAACCAAATGTTTTGGCTATAATATGGAACAATATTTTCCAATAATCTCTGAAGAAGTTTCGGACAGACTGGCTCATTTTACGCGTTACGCATCAACCTTTTGAAATAGAATGATCCAAAATATCATTCCTCAGAGGTCGTGGTACATCTATAATAAATGAAATTAAATGAATCGACTAAAGGTTAAAAAAAATACACACACACACATGGACTCGAACTCAAGACCTTTTGGTTGTAAACTCTGTATCATAACCACTTGACCAGCCAGTAGGACGGTACAAAATGTTTCATTATCTGCATAAGTAATTGCAAAATTCCTGTACAACTTACGGTAAATACCGAAAGTCGACGGAAGGTAAAAATATCTTGTGCACTAACCGTGAAATTATGCACCTGTGTCAGGTTAATAAAATCGGACAATACATACACCAATTTACAATGCATAGGGCCGTCTTGTATGATTGATAAGATGCATGTATAAGTTAAGATTTTTTTTCCATTTTGGTGGCCATATTTAGCTATTTCTAATGAGTGAATGAAAATTATATAGAAACTTTCTGCAACATTTTCTTTGTTTGAAGACGTTTAGCTGTGGTCATTTTGCCTTGGATTTTTTACGATTGCTAGGGAATTAATTAGCAACTTCTGTTTGCATAAGTCATGCTTATACATGTATATACAATGCATAAAAAGTTGAACTTTCACTGGTTCTGGCTGTATTTAATGAGTCCAATGCTATTATATCTTAGTTGTTGTGTAGCACTGGTGTTACTGTTGTGATCAATTTCTTCTACCATAGTGTGAACTGTATATCACTTTTTAGCTCACCTGAGCCTCTGGCTCATGGTGAGCTATTGTGACAGTTGGATGTCCGTTGTGCATTGTGTGTCTTCCGTCGTCAACAATTGCTTCAAAGGACATCTCCTCCTAAACTACTGGCTGGATTTTGACCAAACTTGGTAGGATGATCCTTATATGACCCTCTTTTACATTTGTTCAAATGGTTCTGGTCCATTGCATATCTAGGTCACTAAGGCTTAAATAGATTTTCAAGATGAAAACTTAAAAAATCTTCGTCTCTGAAACCACAAAGCCTAGAGCTTTGATATTTGGTATGTAGCATAACCTAGTGGACCTCTACCAAGTTTGTTCAACTGATAGCCCTGGGACCAAAAATGGCCCCGCCCCAGGGGTCATATGCTTTACATTGGCTTATATAGTGAGCAACATGAAAAAATCTTCTTGTCTGAAATCACAAGAGCCTTGCCATTTGGTTGTAGTATCATCTAGTGGACCTCTACCAAGTTTGTTCAAATTATTGCCCTGGGGCCAAGAAAGGCCCCGCCCTGGGGTCACATGTTTTACATAGGCTTATATAGGGAGCAACATGTAAAAAATCTTCTTGCCTGAAACCTAAAGGCCTAGAGCCTTGATATTTGGTATGAAGCATCATCTGGTAGACCTCTACCAAGTTTGTTCAAATTAGACCCCTGGGGCCAAAAATTGCACCGCCCAAGGGATCACATGTTTTACATAGGCTTATATAGGGAGAAACATGAAAACGTCTTCTTGTCTGAAACCATAAGGCCTAGCTAGAGCTTTGATATTTGGTATGTAGCATCACCTTGTGGACCTCTACAAGTTTGCTTAAATTATGCCCATGAGGCTAAAAATGACCCCGCCTTGTGGTCACATGCTTTACAAAGACTTATATAGGGAGAAACATGAAAAAATCTTCTTGTCTGAAACCACATAGCATAGAGCCTTGATATTTGGTATGAAGCATCATATAGTAGACTTCTACCAAGTTTGTTCAAATTATACCCCTGGGGCCAACAATGGCCCTGCCCAGGGTCACATGTTTTTTATACGCTTATATAGGGAGCAACATGAAAAAATCTTGTCTGAAACCACAAGGCCTATAGCCTTGATATTTAGTGTGTAGTATCATCTAGTGGACCTCTACCATGTTTGTTTACATTAGACCCCTGGGGCCAAAAATGGCCACACCCCATGGATCACATGCTTTACATAGGCTTATATAGGGAGACACATGAAAAAATCTTCTTGCCTGAAATCATAAGGCCTAGAGCTTTGGTATTTGGTATGTAGCATGGCCTTGTGGACCTCTACCAAGTTTGTTTAAATTATGCCTGTGGGGCCAAAAATGACCCCGCCTTGCGGGTCACATGCTTTACATAGACTTATATAGGGAGAAACATGAAAAAATCTTCTTGTCTGAAGCCATAAGGCCTAGAGCCTTGATATTTGGTATGTAACATCACTCTGTAGACCTCTACCAAATTTGTTCAAATTATACCACTGGGGCCAAAAATGGCACCGCCCCAAGGGTCACATGCTTGACATAGGCATATATAGGGAGAAACATGAAAAATCTTCTTGTCTGAAACCACAAGGCTTAGAGCCATGATATTTGGTATGAAGCATTATCTAGTGGTCTTCTACCCAGTTTATTCAAATTATACCCCTGGGGCCAAAAATGGCCCCACCCTAGGGGTCTTGTGCTTTACATAGGCTTAAATAGGGAGAAACATGAAACAATCTTCTTGTCTGAAACCATAAGGCCTAGAGCCATGATATTTGGTATGTAGCATCACCTTGTGGATTATGCCCCTGGGTCCAAAAACGGCCCCGCCCCGGGGGTCACATATTTTACATTGGCTTATATAGGGAAAAACATTGAAAAATCTTCTTTGTCTGAAACCATAAGGCTTAGAGCCTTGATACTTGGTCATATTTTAGCATCAACTAGTGGACCTCTACCATGTTTGTTTAAATTATGCCACTGGGGCCAAAATAACCTTGTGCCAGGGTCGCCAGGGACATGGTCAGCTTTCTACAGATACCTATATGTAAGCTTTAAACAAAACTCAGGTGAGCGCTTTAGGGCCTCTTGACCCTCTTGTTCTGTGTTTGTGGAGTGCATTGGCTCAGTTGGTGGTGAGACTGGGATGAAAGGATTGCTAGTTCTAGACTCACTGCCAGGAGAGTCTCTGCACTGTGTCCCTCAGTAAAACACTTTATCCGCTGCTTAGTACTGGTTCAATCAAGGAAGAAGGTAAATCATGCGGACATGACTGAAAAATTGTTGACTGAGACGTCATGCATCAAAACAAACACTACAAAGTATTTAATCTCCAATTATGTCACAATTAAATCTCCAAGAAGCAAGTTGATCAGCTTCTACACTGTTGTGAAGCACATGCCATTTAAAGTTTGTAGGGCAGAATAGACCTAGGCGGCCAAAGAAAATATGGGAGGAATTAGTTAGGAATGACCATGTGAAGTTTTGAATGGATTCAATGGATCCTCAAAATGGCATCTTCGAAGAAGGCAAGTCAAGAAGTCTCAATTAATTTTGGCCTGTCTTAAATGAATATGGTTGATGGTGATCATTACTTTCATTATTTCAGATATTTGGAGTCTAGAGGACCTTCCTCTGATCTGCAATAACTGGTCACAGACACAGACAGGAGTGATTGTGTATTCATTTCACTGAATAATGAAGTTCGGGAATGCAAGTTTGGAACTAAGAGAAAAAGGTTTTTGTCTAAAACTGTATCATAGTTATGTGATCTGATTGTTAAGTATTTTGTAAAATTGCGTATATTGATGGCTAGAGACAAAAGCAATGATTTTCACTTTGTAAGCGAAGCGGCTCTATAAAAAAGCAATGACATAGTTTCATCTCTTACTTGTGAATGTGAAATCAGCTAAGCATATCAACATGAAAAGGACTAAGTGTTTTTGTCAAATTTTTATAAAAGGCGTCCAGCAAAAAAGTGACTTAATCTTTATAAAGTTTGTTTTTATTTTGTTGTCAACAACACAGCACAAACACAAGAGTCATGACATCAAAAAGTACGTGAGTATGATCAGGAAATACCACAATCACACACTGCAGACTTACCCACAGCACCGTGAGGAAGAGCCGCAGAACATTTACAGTAGCAAGACATCCGTAAGACAATTAAAGCAAAGCAACCAGCTCTCTCTTCCTCTTCAAGATGATTGCAAAACTAGAAAAGACACAAAGTAATGCATACCAAAACAAAGACAAACACAGAACCACCACAAACAATGGGAAGTACATTAAACAACAGACAAACAACAACAGAACCACTGCCTTAGAACGGACAGCAGCCTACGTTACCGGGGCTTAAATGCATTTTAATGGTGGCAAATCTTCACCCTAAGTCTGATATCCCCCAAAATAAATTCCGGCTTTCTTTCTCTTTGTATGCTTGACCAGTTGAAAGGCGTGTAAAGTAAGTAAGGGTGCAACAATCAGGAATCATTCAATCAAATACCACACCTGACCCAGGATACCAGTGGGAAAGTGACAAACTCACAGTAAGACACCAGAACGAGAGCCAAGAGGTCAGCCCTTTCCCAGCAGGTGACCACAAGGCACATATAAACAGACACGCACAAAGGCATAGCAACCACAAGACAGAAAAAACATAAAAGATCCACAAAAGAAGTACCACCTTTGAACGGTCAGTAAAATATTTTACTGGAGGGCTTAAACAGGTTTCAGGGCACGCCGACCTCACCCTTAATTCAGATGTGGATCAAGACACATAGATATTTGATTTGTATGAAAGACCCCTAACTTATCAATGCATCATTTCCTAGAACATGTAAATCAAGATATAACAAGGAGATAAAGCAAAGATAAGGACTCAACATTAAATAAAACTGAATACCGGAGCAAAAGAAACCCTGGTGGGCCCGCAAACAGCCAAAGCATCAAAACCCTCACTTTTGTAGTCCCAAAATATGTGAAATAAAAAGGATGCAGGTAGTACAATCAATCAAAGTATGGTACTTTTTATACCAAACATCACTGGACTGATTAACGGAACCTAAACCTTTTATTTCAGGGAATATTGTTATGGAAGATATTTTACTAGTAGATAGGTTTTGCACTTAATTGTGGGTACATCATGAGTTTGTTTATTATGATTCAGATGTCATTTAGGCTTAATAGACAATTAAAACCACATCTAAAACGGTCAGCATTCTAACATATGAATGGTCATTATATGTAACCAAACATAAAATTAAATTGCAGTTTTATTTTTGCTTATAAAGATGCACACCTTGAAAAATTTAGATTCAAAAATGATTATTATCATATAACAAACACAGTTCAGGGCCTCGGTGGTAAGTACTGCCGGGAGATATTACCAGCTTTTTCAAGGTAAAGAATAGTTTGAGTGCTGCATTTTATGCCTTTTAAAATGTGTCTGGACAAAGCTACAATGTAAAAATCAGATTTGTTGGAACATGCTTCGTACAACATGCTTGTCTATGCATTTCACAAAAATGTTTCGGTTTCAACAGGCTCAGCCATAGGCTTAGATACACTTAAAGGGCCCAGGCAACAAATGTTAGCAGCTTTGTTGGTGGAGCTCTTCTCTTATTCTTCTCAGCTTAAACATCTGTTTGTCCTCTTTCATTGTTTTCAGCTTGTCTATCTGTTTGTCCTCTTTTGTGGAACTCTAAGAGTTATTATCACCCAATTTCTTTCAATTTAGGTTTAAATGAAATGTACGAGGCTTGTTCAGAAACTATTGAGACACATGCATTTTAACGTGCAATCTTTGGCTTATGCAGTTGAAATTCGCTCTGAAGTATTATTGTACTCTTGCAAAGTTATTTTGCAATGCAATTTTGGACTAACTGCGTCGACTTACATTCTACTGTTGCCATAGTAACCGCAGGTAGTAATTACCGGAGCACGCCAAAAAACACGTTAATTACTTAGAATACTCAATTTTACAAGCACCACAGCGTATATGATCGAAGTAAATTATTTTTCCAATATTGTTCAACCAAAACTGCCATTCCTTGTGCATCATTTGATAACAGATTTGTAATGTTTACAGATAAATGAATGGTATATTTGACACATACTCAAGGATACTCTTGAATTTCAAATGTCAAAAGTTCAACTTCAGAGGAAAACGTGGAGCACCAAAAACGTAATTACTGAGTGCAACGCCTAAATAAAATTTTGAAATTAAATTAAAACCAAATGTTTAGTTATATTTTATTTGCAGCTGGTAAAAGTGCTCGATTGAAACCCCTAATAACAGACTATTTGGCATTTTCGCTTTTTACTATCAAAAATAAATTGACTTGCCAAAATCAGTGGGTTTCCTCAACGTATTGTTCAGATTTTTCACATATAACAAGTCATGTCGTATATCTCCAAAGTCCATACAGATAATTAGCTGATTCTGCAAATGCAGACATACATATCCATAGCGTATGCACCAAGAATCCATAAATTGTCCATTTATCACTGTAGCGTAATTACCTGAATGATTGTTTTATAGACACTGCACAATGAACGCAAACGTTATATGGCGTGCTCCAATGTGGTGGGGGTATCCGACATCTAAAAGCTATTGCACGATAGCAATTAAAGATAACTGTAAGATAATCCAGCTAACGTCCCCTTGGATGCTGCACTTAATGTATATGTACTTTGTTTTAAATACTGTTCAGTCGTTTAGACAAAATGGTGATTGTCTCAAAAGTTTCTGAACAAGCCTCGTATGTGTGGTTCCTGTTGCCTACCTACCCTAATTTTTTAACCCTACCTTAAACATTAAAATGGTCTTTGGAGAAAAAAATACCTAAAATGGACACTTTTTCAGATTTTGTCACTATTTTCTTTGTTAAATGTTATAACAAAATTTAATAATTTCCCTACCTACCTACCCTAAATTTTGTTTGTACGCAACAGGAACCACACATATATTTCATTTAGGCCTTACGTATATATGGATTGCTTTTATCAAAATTATTGCCCATGTGCAATTTTTTTTTTTGATGAACGATAACCAAGATGGCTGCCATCATGGCCGATGTCTGTTGGTTTCCACTTGTGGACACTCTAATTTGGTCATTGATCAATCATTTTCTTCCAAATTTTATGCATTGATGACATCCATAAACTTCTCACCCCAGTTTGAATATAAATAGGTTTTGTCCAATTGACTTAAACCAAGATGGTCGCCAGTATAGCCACCACCACCCGTTTGCACTATTAGACACTCTTAAGTAATTTGTGTTCCCATTCTTTTTCAAATTTCATATATGTATTAGTTTTATCAATCTATCGCCCAAGTGCAAATATTGGTTTTGTCAGATAAACACTAACGGTTCCCAAATGGCTGTCACCACCTATCTCTTTCCACTTGTGGACATTTTTAACTCAGAATTTTGTCACCCAATGTCTTTCAAATTTCACATAATTACGTAACTACCTTTATCAATGCATTACGCATTTAAATTTTATTTATTCATAAGTTTTATCAATCCCTCAATCAAGTTCGAATGTGTATTTTGTCCGATGACTGCTAATGAAGATGGCTGCCATCTGTCTGTTTCCTTTTGTGGACACTCCAAATCATTTCTTACAAGGTTCCTTTTAAGTTTCATATATGTATTAATTTTGTCAATTATTTGCCCAAAATCAGTAAGATACTTTTCTGATGAATGCTCAAGAAGACAGTCGTGGAAATTGCAGCCCCCTGTCCCCTCACATTTATGGCTACAACAACTAAGTCATTTGTAACCTGATTGCTCTCAAATACTTTTATCAATCTCTTGGACAAGTTCAGATATTGGTTTTGTTTTGTACCCAAAAATACAAAGGTACCTACAGTCAACCCTCTTTATAACGACACTGTTTGTTCCAAGCTATCTTTGACGTTCAAGTGAATTTGCTGTTATAAAGAAATTCTTACCAGTACCAGATTTCCACATCATAATCATTTGGTAAAAGAAAATATTACACTAATTAATTAAAATGTTATTATTCCAAATGCTTACATCAGTTCAATTTCATATTGCATCAAAGTGCATAACGCTTTCCTCTTATCAATTGAGACAGAAACCTGTTCATGCAAAATACCTTGTCCTGATCACAAAATTGTCTGACACATGGTAAAAATTATGTTATAATGAATTTACTTTCAATAGAAATTGCATATCTGTTCCCAGAAGTTACTGTCGGTGTCGTAAAGTGAATATTCTGTTATAAAGAGGGAATTTCAATGGAAACAGATCCATTTCCAGCAAATTTATGTCAGATATTGAATATTCTGTTATAACGAGTGACGTTATAAAGAGTTTTGACTGTATTAAGATGGCCACCAAAATAACCTTCCCCTGTCCTTTCACATTCCTACTTTTAACTAAAGGGCATTATCCGCATGTTGGAGTAGGAGAGGTTCAGTTTTAAAGCAGTATTTATTTTTACAGGTGTTGGAAAGAAGATCAGAGTTTGGACTCAGAATGCCAAAAGAATGGGTTGCAAAGAAAGCATTGCTCTGAAAACAGTATTGGAAGTTCCTGACTACAAAATAGGTACTGGGCAGCCAGGGATATAAGGGTTATTTCCCTTAAAGCAGAAACCTTGTGCACTCTTTAACGTACTTACCAAATTTTGATATGTTTAATGTTTATGGTGTTATATACTAGGAATAAAGTACCGAATATTAACAAAATACTTAAAAGGGTATGACATTTATGGAGTGCACAAAGTTTTCATTATAGCTCACCTGAGTCATAGGCTCAAGGGGAGCTATTGTGATTCTAGGATGTCATCTGTAGTCAGTCAACAACATCCCTTCCTAAATCAGTGATTGAAATGTCTCCAGACTTCACAGGAATGAATTATCCTTGGGTAGTCCTCTTTCAAAGTTGTTTTGAGAATACAAGTAGTCTAAGTAAAAAAAAAATGTGAGTGTGATCAGGAAATACCACAATCACACACTGCAGACCAACCAATGGTACCACAAGGAAGAGCCACAGAACATTTACAGTAACAAAACATCAGAACAACAGGGAGCGCAGTGGCTCAGTGGTAGAGTGCTTGACTCGAGACCGAAAGGCCGCGGGTTCGAGTCTCACCGGCGTCAATGCGTTGTGTCCTTGAGTAAAAACATTAATCCTAGCTTAGTACTGGTTCAGCCCAGGAAGACCCATCCCTTTATAACTGAAAGGTTGATGGGACGTTAAGAATCAAATCAAACAAACAAACGTCAGAACAACAATATATGCTAAGCAACCAGCTATCTCATCCCCATCAAGATGATTGCAAAACTAGAAAGGCCAAAAAGTAAGGCACACCAAAACAAAGACCACACAGAACCCCCACAAACAATGAAAGGTACATAAAACAATAGTTCAACAACAAAAAAATAACCGTGGTGGGCTTAAATGCATTTTACAGGCGCCAAATCTTTGCCCTAGATTCTGTTGTTGTTAAATACAAAATTGTTTTGCTCGCATTGAGGCTTCCTAACTAAAACAGTGCATCACCACAGAGCAACAATCTAATCAAATTAACACACTGTGATGAAACAAAAAAGGGGCTCATGACTCACAGATAGTCGCAGCTAAAGAAAACTCTACTCTGAATTCCTATGCCTACTCGTTGCCATAGACAACTCTACTAGGAAATCAGATGCAAACAAGTTATCTTCGACAATTTTACTATAAATCCTGAGTCCTTAGATAGCTCTTCTCTAAGTTATGATGCCTACAAGTGATCTTGGAAAATTCTACTATGACGTATGATACACACAAGTGACCTAATACAACTCTGCTATGAATAGTGATGCCTACAATTGGTTTTTGATAATTCTACTAACCAAACAAATCTGTGATTTGAAAAGTGATGCCCAAAATTGCTCTTAGACAACTCTACTATGAATAATGTTGCGGCAACAGTAACAGTTGCCTACTAGTGATGTTAGGCAATAGTACTATGAATAATGATGCGAGCATGTATTCTTAGACAGCTCTAAAAGTTTTTGACGCCCACAAGTTGTCCTAAACATCTCTTCTAAAAATTCTGATGCCAATATGTGGCCTTAGATAAATCTACCAGACAACTGATCTTAGACAATTCTACTATGAATCCTGACGCCCACATGTCCTTAGATAACTCTTCTATAAGTAACGATGCCTACAATTCTACTATGAAGTATGATACACACAAGTGACATTAGACAACTCTACTATGAACAATGATGCAAACAACTGATCTACTTTGAATAAAACTGCCCACAAGTGGTCTTAGACAACCCTAATATGAACAGTGATGACAACAAATGATATAAGATAAAGCTACTATGAATAATGATGCATACAAGTGGTTTTACTACTAACAAATATTTTGCTCACAAGTGTTCGTAGACAATTTAAATATGAGTTCTGATGCCCACAAGTGATCGTAGACAATTCTTCTATGTTTTATAATGCCCACAATTGATCTTAAACAACTATCCCAAGAATAGTGATGCCCGCAAGTGGTCTTAGAGAACTGTATTATAAATCATGATGCCTACAAGAAGACAATTCTGCTAAATCAGCTGATGCCCCCAAATGATCTATGACAAAGCAGGGGTGTGGAAATACCATGCCCTACTTGTCCGACATGGGAAATTTCACTGACTTACAAGTGGAATTTTCCAGCCGAGTTGCCAGCAGACAGGTTGAAATCTGGGAATGATTATTTAAAAATACACTGGAACGTCGATATAATGCCCTAGTTTTGTTCCAGGGTGATCAGAAATGGCACAAAAAGCAATCTTTGGCATTTTTTCCGAGATTTAAAACCGGAAGTATCCCATCTATCGGATTTTTATTCACCTGAAATAGGTAAGGACCTCTGACACTTTGATAGGGTATCTGCCTATTTTTCAGATGCTTCCCAAAACTTCCCTATGCATAAGATATGACTGATATCCTTTTGATTAGGACGCTTGATGTATTAGGATCGAATTAAGGTTATAATTAGACAGGTGGACCCCTATGACAAAACAGGAGACGCTACCAAAGGGGGTAGGGGTTGCAAAATTTAACCTCACCAAAACATTTAAAAATCCATATTCTCGTGTACGGGTATTATATCATCAATACTCAATTAAAAATCACAGTGAAAGTATCTTAAAGTCCAAAACCATAAGCATTTTAATGCTTATTTTTGTTGTTGTTTTTTTCTATCTGATTTCTTAAGAAATATTTTGAAGCGCAACTGTAGTTCATATTCAACCTTGATGACAATGTATCTACCTGGTGCAATATTATGCAGCAATGTACTTTAACCATTCATCCATGCGTAAAGTACACCAAGTCAAGAGCCATGTAGTTTGTGTGTATTGGATAGATACAGTTTATGTGCAAAATAATCTACCAAGTGAATTAAGTAAAAGGACAATTTTCATAATCTAAAGAAAAATATGCCAAAAGCGTTGTAATATTTCATGACTAATGGGTTATGAAAATGAAGATTACTTATACTAATTATTTCATTATACTGGAAAAAAACGATATTCAAGAGAGCACACCAAAAATCCAAATACTTATGTTGGGGCTCGCCCAGACGTCACATTTTGGGGTGTGGGGTATCTTCTCCCCCCGAGTTCCAGCTAGCTTTTCACATATATTATGTAAAATATGAGAACACACTTACCTGCAAAAGGAGTAGTTGGAACTCGGGGGGAATGATGTTTTAAAAATATTTTTCTATATCCTATATGTATAATACAAAAAGTGACCATTTTAGCCCCAAAATAAAGCCGTACATATATGGAAATGGGAAATCAAATGCAACATCATAAAATAGAGACCATCAGCGAGCTTATATATGAAGATGGAATCATTTGATTGACTTTAAATTTTATCAAAATTATAGGCAGCGATACACTGTGATTCCCATTACCACCGTCAGAGGTCCTTTTAGCCGTATTTAAACTGTAGCATTATAGAATATGATGAAATAGTTAATTTATAAAAAATAATGTGGATTGCTACGATCATTGGCCTTAATCCAAAGCAAACTAAAAAAACAAAACAAAAAAAAAAAAACATTTGCTCAGAAAAAATTTACTCTCTTGACCAAGGGAGGAAACACAGATAACTGCTCTCTCCGTTGCCATGACGCCAGAGGCTGGGGGGGAAGCTGTGTTTGCAGTCTCACGATAGATAGTTTTGTGATACATCCCAAATCTGATTTGAGCACTAAATACAGAAAACACGGACAGTAAAAATAAAAGAAAAACAAAATTAGATCGAGATTATGATAAAAAAGGAAAACAACTTTTCAGGAGCAATGGCCAAACGATTTCCCATGGCTTAATGCAGACGACAGGGATGCAGTGTTTTGCAAAATCTGCAGAGAATATCCCTCATTAGCTGACACATCGTCCTCACTATTTGCTGGTAAGAAAGTTGATAGGAAAGATACACTTCTTTCCCATCAACTTTCTGCTAAACATAAAGTGTGCACATCAAAGCATGAACTGAAAAGTGTTAAAAAGGTTGGGACCCTTGACAAAGCATTTGCAAAAGTTTAGTTTTCAGAGGTGGAACACTATAAAAACTTTTCAATATTGCCTATGCCGTTGCGAAGCACAATCCCCCATTTACTGACTTTCCTTTCATTTGCCCAATCCAGGAAAAGAATGGGGTCAACTTAGGCATTGCCCTTCGAACTAGAGATGCTTGTGTTGATTTTGTAAAAGCCATATGTATGACGTGGAGACCCACCTGCAATGTGTAAGTTTTTTTTCAGTGATAAGTGACTCCAGCTTTGATTCATCCGTCGTAGACCAAGAGGCCATCTTACTGAGGTATGTGCGTCCAGATACATTTGAGCCCACACAGCTGTGGCAAGTATTGAAAATCTTGAAAATGCAAGAGCAGATGGTGTTGTTGCTGCTATTATAAGCAGTGTGACCAAGTGTGGCATAGATCTTGACAATATGACAGAAAGTAAGCTAAACCGTGTGTGCATTAACTTTGATGGTGCTGCTGTAAACCTAGGAGCTAAAAATTGGGTTGCAAAAAACTTAGTGAGTGTGTTAGTAATAAAGTTCTTGTTATGCACTGTGTTGCACATAAACTGGAGTTGGGTGTTCCTGATGCAGTGAAAGATGTTGGTTTTCTGAACTTTGAAGACACAATCAAGAAAATTTGTAAATTTTATTCTTTTTCACCAAAACGCCACAATGAGCTGCAACATCTTGCATCAGTCTTGAATGAAAACCTGATTATGCACTCAGAAATAAAGACTATTAGATGGGTATCTTCCAAGTCTAGGGCATTGAAAGCTGTGAGTCAAGACCTATAAACTACCTTTACCCATATGGAGCAGATAATTTCAACGTCTAACCGAGCTGATGAGCTTGGACAGGCCAAGGCAATTCTGAATGATCTGAAGCAGGTTAAATTTATCAAATATCTCTACCTCACAATGGACATTCTGTCAGCTATTACAGCAACCTCTACATTGTTCCAGACCAAGGATCTGCTGGTATTTGAAGTAAAGGAGACCATTTACTCACTTTTCACCAAGCTCCATGGTATGACCATAGATCCTGGTGAAAACCTTAACAAGTTCTATAGTTTGTTTGACAATGAGTCACGACTGTTTGATGGCTTCTTGAAACTCCTAGGTAATCTTAATGACTGCTGAAGACAGAGATATTCATAGTCTTCTAGAAAAGATGTGTCAGTACATATTGGACAGGTTTGCTGACTTGGGCAAATCTCCTGTGTCTGATATTAGAGTATTTGATTTCAGACTGAGGTCCCCTACCTTGACTGAACTAAGCACATATGAGAATTCAGAATTCAAGAGCCTGTGCCAATATTACAGTGATGTGCTGACTGAAGATGAGGTCAAATTAGCCCAAGATCAATGGCAGACACTGAAAGTCCAAGTTTCAATGCAAAGAAAATATCACCCTCTAGCTGTTTACAGTTCCATCTTACAGAGACAGGAGTCTTTGATGCATATTAATACGCTCCTAAGCCTCCTGTTTACAGTGTCACCATCAACTGCCTCGTGTGAGAGGGTGTTTTTTAGTCCTCTCTGTGATCCTTGAGATCGAACAGCAACGTGTCTGATTACAGCTGTGTGTATGACTGCAGATTCAGGGGTTGTGAGTTTGATCCCGGGTGGGTCCCATACTTTCTTGGATATTGATCATGAAATGATATCTATGGTCATTATCATACCTTCCCCTGATTCATTCAAGAAGTGTTGTTGTCAGATACAAGTGAAATTACATGCACAAATTACTGGTTAACGACTTGTTCAAGCTTGCAAAGGAAAATGTGTGGTTAGATGAACTGACCTTCCCACATGACCATAAATCTTGACTTGGATGTAACGTAACAAATCAAACAAAGCCATTTAGACTGATAATCAACGAAACTACTATAAATAGCTGTTATGTACATGGACAAATACAGGTTTTAAACATACCATTGTACATGACACAGGCGTTGGATATGTTAATGTATGTGTTTTATATTTACAGACTAGAGGCAGAGAGATAAATAATGAAGCTGAAGAAACCCTGCCATTTACAGTGTCTTTGGACAGTTTAATGGTAATCCATATTTTAAACACATATTCATATATTTTTCATTATAGCCGGAATTCGTACCCAGATACCTTTTGTCAGCAAAAAAGAAATCACAAAGAGCTTCTGTAGAAACATGTGCACTGTTATTTCCTTTACCTTAAGTGTTAAGTATTTGAATTACATTCGTATTTATTGGAGTAAGAAAGAGTGCAAAGCTCAGGAATCAATACAATCAAGCACCACATGGATTAATTTTGGCCAAACTCATCAAGTCTAGATATAGCTTTCAATTTTAAGTGTTTATGCCTTGCAAATGTTGTGTGAGCAGAATAATCGATGTTAAGAAGATATGGCAGCCATTAAAAAGTACAAGCATATGCGAGTCTTTGAGGTGCCACAACCAAATATCAAAAACGTAAATATGAGGGAGCGACATTTGATTTTGTAAACATACAAACAAATAAACTAACATTAAAGCAATACTATAATTATAAAAATACAACTTATTTATGTTCATCATGTACATGATTGTTAAATAATGAATGATTACCCATAAAATACAGATTTATAAACTAAATAGACTAGCCTATGTCAACAATCTTAGTATTTTATATCTATCCGAATTTTCCTCATGTTGCCATGGGTTTGTCTGCAGTTTGTGATTGTGGTAGTTCCTGATTATATTCACTTACTATTTTGGTCCAGTTTAGTATGTTAGTAAGAATAATGTCCACATTCTTATGCAAATGTCACAACGGAAGTTAGTATGATCAGAAAACGAGTGCTATACTGAGGGAAAAAAGTTTAGCAATTATTATAATGGGGTTTCCCATAGGCGATCTTTGAAGCATTAGATCTTGGTAGGTTCGCAAACATGTCAGTTGTTTGAAAATGAACTAATGGCTACCCGCAAGTGGTCAAAAGAATCATAGTGAGGATTTGATCTGCTGAGCATTTTAATTTCAAACGTTATTCAATTGAAAGGGAGGTAATTTGGATAAATACGATTTTCAACTAAAAACTGTACGAAAACGGTGAACATAACATTCAGTTTTAAACCGTTTTTCACTTTCTTGCTTTTGGATCTAAACATTTGACAGAAAAATGAAACTTTTAGTCGAAAACTATTCGCACTATTGCCAGATAAGCTGTTTTGTCAAGGGGTATAAAATCAGACTTCACATTATGTGAAATTTCAACCTATTAATGTCATCGTACTTGTGAACGTTTGTCAACATATATTTTTGACACTATGTAATCGAAAGTCCTATTTCTTCTAAACTGTGAATCCCCAAAGGAGATTAGTAAACTTTTTTCCCTCAGTATACAATCGCATCTTAAGACCAATCATTAATACACACAACATATAGGCATTATGACATCAACAATACAATTAAATCCCCTTTGTTTTGGTGCATTACGTGCCAGTAAAGAAACAATCATTTAACAAACAATATATAAACAAAACATAATCACTGTCTTAGTACTGATTTCAGCTCTTTGTAGCAACTTTGTGCTTAAAATAGTCATACAGACCAATAATTCGACATAGGTGCTGCCGTTTTAAGATCGTGAAATTCGTTAAGCTCACATGGAATCACCCCCACATATACAGACATATTCAGTTTATTGCTCTTCAGTTGTATATGTATTCAATTTTGGATTCTTTCTTTTAGCTGAAGCCTAAAGATGATGAAACTCATAAACAACATATACAGTTAGATGAGGTAATATAATTGTGATTCTAAATTGTGGATGAATTCGAAATTTGTGTAAAAGATAATGTACAAAGCATGCTGAATATAGTGTTGATTTTTTTATATCAAGGTTCTTCAGTTATATTTAAGAAATGAATTCAAATTTTGGTAGGTTCATGGATTATGAATAGGTTCATGAATACTTCGGGTCTCGTGCAAAGTAAGTAAAGCCAGAAAGGGCTTCACGTTAACTTTGCAAGAGACCCGAAGTATTCTTGATTCCATGAACCTTCTAAAAATTGAATTTATTACTTATATTTACATTTTATATTATCAGTCAAGTATTAATTTTCAATTTTCACCTAACTTGGCTGGTTTTCCCGATATTTTGATTTAAATCAGACATAACGTAGGGTTTGGAATAGCCAAAACGCCAAATTTCCACGATTAACGTCATGGCGATACATGTTCAACGTCACGCAAACGTCAGTAAACAAGCAACATTATTGGATGGACTTGACGTTAGCCCGCTCAAATGGCGCGTATGTGGGTGTGGTTTAAATTGATTTGTTCATGAAGGTATGAACGACATCTCAAATGTAAAGGTTCATTTAAAGACTCGCAGTTGAAATGTAAATATTGAGTTCTGAAGAATCAGATTACGACTTTAGCTGATGCTAAGGGACTTGAGAGTTGAAGCAATTCACATTAATTATAGTGAGCAGTCTTTCCTGTTATTTGCCCACCTTTCTTACCTTTAAGATTCTCTCTGTTTCTGAGGAATCGGTGTATCCAGCCTAATAATATGATGAAAGCATAATGTATTTGCCATATAATTGGCTTACAGTTTGGCAGAAATATAATCAGTGGATACCAATTTAATGCATGTATGAACTTCTATGTGAATAAGTGCTTGAACTTAAAATACAAATTTGCATATATGTGAGACAATTAATGAACTTTTATTTCAAAACCTGTTAAGCTTGTGCAACTTGCAATTCACAAAAAAGGATAATTTTTTTATGAGTAAGTCAATAGTCAAAGACGTAAGAGTTGACAGGAAAAAATAATTTCACAGACAGCAAATCAATTTTTGGCATATTGAGGAAGAGGCGCGTGTGTGTGTGTGTGTGTCCCACTAATAGCTAAATTCATATGAAAATGGTTCCACCGTTTAGAGCTTACTACAGACTGGAGGAGCATGGAATCAATCTAAGATTGCATTTTTCAAAGCAAATGTTTTTCTTCCAATACACCATACTGGCTATATGGAAGAGGTACAGAACACAGACGGCCAAAACATATGAAATATGTTTTTTTTTTGTAAAAAAAAACACCACAGAAGGTGTACAGGTGTGAAATACCATGGCACTATGCTCAGTAATTTAAAATGATAAACACCTTTAAAAGTGTTGCTATTTTTATGTATTTTTCTTAAAATACCCAACCACCATGGCAATGTTTGTGTATTAAGGCATATTGCAAAGGACTTCTACTGAAAAATGCACATTTGAAATGTGACATGTCCACATGTTTTCTTCTTTGATCTACTGGTCAGTTAACCTAGCAACACTTGTTTATTCTTGGCAAGCACAAACGAAGCATTTAAACAGTACTCTAATCTGTATTGTAACTATATTGTAACTGACATCTTTTTTACTTGACAGAAAGGGGAGAGTGAATATAATAGTTATGGCTAAACATAAAGATCTTAAGTATGTTTTAGTTTATTCTTTGTTTTATTCTATGTCATATAAATGCATATGTGAATTAAAACAGTGTTTTCAGGGGAAAGCTTTAATCCCAAAACCATCAATTGAATACAGGATGCTTCTACTCAACATATCCATTTATTAATAACTATATATGAACTATAGATGGCTTGAATCTATAAAACTGATCGACAGATAACGCCGACTAAGAACGTAATGAACACATGTTTTGGCAATACTTGAAAGTCCCTAAATGGCCTTGAAAATAAGGCCAGTGTCATACAAATATCACAACAGGTGAATTTACAAACACTCTAGACCTAAATGAGATGGTTCTGATTGAGCTGTCACGCCAGGAGCTACAGAGTTTGTGTTTAAGCTTTTTAAACTTCAACAGATTTTTGGGGAAAACGCAGACCTTATATTTATTTATAGTTTCTTGCTTTTAACTTGTGAAAGGGCTTATACACATTTTTAATATTTTTTCAGGAAACAGTTCAGGAGATGGCACAAATCTGCTTGGTAGAGTACACCAATAAACGATTCTACCTTGGTGTTCTACATGGAGAAGAATTTACCTTTTGCAAAGCCGCAGTTGCCAAAACCAATGGAGATAATATCAAAATCAACATCTCGCAAAATTCATTTTAACTTAATACAAAAGACATCCAAGTAATAGACAAAAAATACATTGTGTTTTGTAATGATGGCAAATTACTTGCAAACAGAATAGTGGACTCATTGTTTGATGAAACGTTTATTAATCGTAGAATAAATGCATATCTCATGAACAAACAATAGCTGCCAAACTATGATAATGTTAATGATATACTGAGTCATTTAAGCATATTCAGTTTTCAACACCCTGCACAATTGCTGTTAAATGTTAAGTAGGAAAATGGCAGCTTTTATTGTCCATATTATTTCATTTATTTGTACGTTCTTATGATATTATCTAATAGTTTCATTTAAAAGCAGAACTATTTTAGTCAAAAGGGTTATATGAACTGATATTGCTTTCTTGACATTTCAGCAATCTGTGTTGGCAACGACGAGAAGCCATAAAATGCGTCATCTCATCTGCACCAGCACATTTTGTAAATGTCTGACCCATCGAAAGTTGTCTTATCTTATCGATACCAGCACTGTTTATGTCCCATTGATAGGACGCCCTACTCAAACGGCATCATTCTAACATTTCAGAACACAGTGTAGGCCCAGACCAGAAGCCACATTGTGTAGGGTCTTCTCTGGGTCAGCACTATGGGAATCACTACTCAAATGTGTAAGATAAACTATCATATGATTTTAAAGATTTTCAGTAAAGCGTGTAAGCCCTGACCAGATGACAAATTATGTGACGTTTCGTATGAGTCAACGATGTTTGTATATGTATATTTGTATACCTATGGGACATTCTGATCAACTAGGTTATACAATTTTTGCCATTATTGATATTTTAGCAAAATGTGTAGACACATTATACGGCATTTCATCTGGGTCAGCACTGTTTGTTTATGACCAATTTACGGGAGAATCTGCTCAAATGAGTTGGATGAACTGCAATTTCTTCTTGAGGCACTGATCAGAGGGCACCTGATTGTGATGTCTCATCTTTGCCAACACATTTTCAGGAAATGTTTGAGTCGGCACAAATCTTCTTGGTGGAATACACCAATAATAGATTATATCTTGGTGTTCTACATGAAGATTTGACATTTTGTAAAACTGCAATAGCCAAAACCATTGGAGACATGATCAAAATGAACCTCTTCCAAAATGCAGTGAAAGTTAACCCAAAAGACATCAAAGTAATAGACAAAAAAACATTGTGTTTTGTAATTTGGCAAATTACTTGCACACAGAATCGTGCACTCATCGTTTGATGAAACGTTTATTAATTGTAGAATAACTGAATATCTTATGAACAAACAATAGCTGCCAAACTATGATGATTTTAATGATATACTGAGTCATTTAAGCATATTCAATTTTCAACACCCTGCAAAATTGCTGTAAAATGTTAAGTAGGAAATTGGCAGCTTTTATTTGTCCATATTATTTCATTTATTTGTACGTTCTTATGATATTTTCAAAAAGTTTCATTTATGAGCAGAACTATTTTAGTCAAAAGGGTTATATGAACTGATATTGCTTTCTTGACATTTCAGCAAACTGTGTTGGCAACGACGAGAAGCCATAAAATGCGTCATCTCATCTGCACCAGCACATTTTGTAAATGTCTGACCCATCGAAAGTTGTCTTATCTTATCGATACCAGCACTGTTTATGTCCCATTTATTGGACGCCCTACTCAAACGGCATCATTCTAACATTTCAGAACACAGTGTAGGCCCAGACCAGACGCCACATGGTGTAGGGTCTCCTCTGGGTCAGCACTTCGGGAAGCGCTGCTCAAATGTGCAAGATAAACTGTCATATGATTAAAGATTTTTCAGGAAAGCGTGTAGGCCCTGACCAGATACCAAATTATTTGACATTTCGTATGAGTCAACGATGTTTGTATATGTATATTTGTATCCCGATGGGACATTCTGATCAACTAGGTTACACAATTTTTTCCATTCTTCATACTTAAGTAAAACGTGTAGACAAATTATACGACATGCCATCTGGGTCATCACTGTTTGTGTATGTCGCATTTACGGGAGTTCTGCTCAAATGTGTAAGATGAACTGTAATTTCTTCTTGAGGCACTGATCAGAGGGCACCTGATTGTGATGTCTTGTCTTTGCCAACATTTTTTTAGGAAATGGTTGAGTCGGCACAAATCTTCTTGGTGGGCAACACCAATAATAGATTCTATCTTGGTGTTCTGCATGAAGAAGAATTGACATTTTGTTGAGCTGCAATAGCCAAAACCATTGGAGATACTATCAAAATGAACCTCTCTTAAAATTCATTTAAAGTTTACACAAAAGACAGCCAAACAATAGACAAAAAATACATTGTGTTATGTAATGATGGTAAATTACTTGAACACAGAATCGTGGACTCATCGTTTGATGAAACGTTTATTAATCGTAGAATAACTGAATATCTTATGAACAAACAATAGCTGCCAAACTATGATGTTGTTAATGATATACTGAGTCATTTAAGCATTTTCAAATTTCAACACCCTGCAAAATTGCTGTAAAATGTTAAGTAGGAAATTAGCAGTTTTTTTTGTCCATATTATTTCATTTATTTGTACATTCCTATGATATTATCCAATAGTTTCATTTAAAAGCAGAACTATTTTAGTCAAATGGGTAATATGAACCGATATTGCTTTCTTGGCATTTCAGCAAACTGTTTTGGCAAAGGCTAGAAGCCACAAAATGCGTAATCTCATCTGCACCCGCACATTTTGTAAATGTCTGAACCATCGAACGTTGTCTTATCTTATTTTTTCAAACACCATTGACCCATAAAATTTGAAAAATGTCAGCATCAACCACCCATAGAAAAATATATCGTTTGCCTTCTTCCCCCCTAGGTATTTTTTTCTGGAATAGCCCTCATAAGAACAGTCTTATTGAGACTCTTTAGGACCAAAAACAAATGTTAAAACTGATGAGTAAGAAAGTATTTACATTTTTACTCTGGAAATTTTGTTAACCTTGAATTAAGGCAAGAAAATATTTGACAGTTTTTAAGTGTAGACCAGATGATAGTTATTAAGAACCTGAATGAGGTATCAACACTCGATTTTAACCATAATGAAGACAATCAGTGTTTTTATTTTGTCAGTATTACATGCACTTCCGGTTTGTTGATTAAATCATTGATGGATACTTCTTAATTCCAATCTTGAGTAGCAAATAGGGTCAAGTCTGACTGGACTAGGGACCAGACTTCATGTTGTATTAAATCTGATTGTACATTTATCATTCACTGTTTGAATCAGAATGATTTGTTATATGTGACCTTATTACACTTATTTTCTTAAGAAATGTCTGATTTACACTTATTTTCTTAAGAAATGTCTGTTATCATCAGACGTTTCTTAAGAAAATAAGTGTTATAAGGTCACACATACCAAAAGCTGATATCTTGAAGTTGGGTTGAAGATGAAGGGCAAAATGTGACATAATTATGTGTATGGAAACAGTTTTGATTTATGACGTATATATAATCAGTATCCTTGTGTATGGCATGTGTAAGTTCCATTCGCTGTTCAATCAAAAAGCGATGAATGAGCAATGTATGTAACAGGTATTGTTTGTTTAGTATATGTGTACTGAAAAGAACCGTCTCAATGAGACGATTGTTTTAAGCACCTAAAACAAATGATAAGAAAAATATTCACAATTTTACTCACAAAAATTTTGTTTTATCTTGACCTCGCTATGAAATATACAGGTAGCATGTTCAATAGTTGTAACAAAATTGCAAAACTTAGCTGACCATGAATTCTACCCTGCCTCAAAATGTTTGATCTTATCCAAAAAAATAAGAGATTGATGGGTTTAGACCCAACTTGCTTAGATATACCTGTGGGTAATTGGTAAGAACTGATTAGATCTAGGTGACGTTGGACCTATTTTCAAGGTCACAAGAGATCATAGAAAGTTGAAAAATTCCTTGATTATATCATAATAATTATCTCCAGAATTGATGGATAGATTTGAAACAAGCTTGCATATAGATATATCAGATTCAGAGGGTGATGGAGAACTTGACCTTAATTTCAATGTCAAATAATTTGGGAAAAAAATCTTATGTCTGATCTGAAGGTGCCAGTTACTATGGTAAAATTATGGTAGCAGTTTTTATCCCCAAGAAAGTCAAAGGCATATTTAGCATTTCACTCAATATCTAGCCCAAAATTGATCTCTGCTTTAGCCACCAACCTTGACTATGTTTAAATAGGCAATTACAATGTATAGTGCAAAGCTATATTGGTGGGGACATATTGCTTTTGGTGCAGATCCTGTTGTTGTCCCCATCCCTGGCCACATGGCTTCTCTTTTGTTTTTCGTTTCTTTCATTGGTATGGTCGGTGTAGTCATAGCCACCAGGCATACAAATTAGCTAAGTAATTTAATATTGAATCATGTAATTAATTTGATCATTTAATAGTTTAATGCTACAGAGAAACTGTATCTGATCCCAGAATTTGCTGTAATTTGATCTTGAACCATCTAAATATACTGATTCTTTTTTTTTTCTCAAGTTGTTTGCTTTTTTGTTGCCATAGCAACCAGATATATGACTTTGCAAATATTTTATTATTGGAACATGCAACACAATAGTATGTCTATTAATTTTCTTATTTCTCAACCAAAACATATGTTGTGGGTACTCAAAAGAACTATCTCAATGAGCAGGGTTTTTTGAGCACCAAAAACAAATGCTTAAACTGATGGACAGAAAATATTAAAACTTTAACACATAAGAATTTTACTTATCTAAAACTGTTACCAGTTTAGATTGATTTCAAATACCACAAAATAGCAAAATTAGTGCTTTTGTCTTCAGTAGGGTGCTATTTGTTGTCATGGCAACTAGACTTTTGATTTGCAAAGCTTTTTTATGTTTGAATCCTGTACTACATGGGATGCACTTTAAGTATGATACTATGGACTAACTGGACCTGTTATCAAAAAAAAATTGCTAAAAATTGACCTCAAAATACACAAAATAGCAAAATTCGGCTTTTTGTTTTTGTTAGTGTGTTATATGTTGCCATGGCAACTAGGCATATGCTTAGAGAAAGCATTTTAAGTTACTTAGAATTGGGTACTACAGGAGATGCACTTTAGTTTTGATACTATAGACTAACTGTACCAGTTAACAAGAAACTGCTAAAATTGATCTCAAAAAACCTAAAAAATAGCTTGTTGTCATTATTAGTATGTTATTTGTTGCCATGGCAACTAAGCATACGATATGACAAAGCTTTCTTTGTTTAAATAATGTACTGCATAGGCATGTGATGCACTTTAAAAATGATGCTATGGACTTATTGAACAAAATAACCAGTTTACAAAAACTACTGAAAATTATATCAAAGCGCTTGAAAATATCAAATAAGGCCTTTTGTCTTTTATAGTGTACTATTTGTTGCCATGGCAACAAGGCATGTGCTTTGCAAAACATTTTATGTTATAATCATGTAAAACAAAAGTTGTTTAACATGCATGATGCTATGAACTTACGCTACCAGTTTACAAAAATTGCCAAAATTGATCTCAAAATACCTAAAATGGCAAAATTATCCTATATGTCTTTGATAGTGTAATATTTATTGCCATGGCAACTAGGTTTTTGATTTTGCAAAGCCTTTTATTTTTGAATCATGTAATAAAAAAGTTGCACTCTCAACATGGCGTTATTAACTTACTTACCAAGTTACAAACATTGCAAGATATTGATCTCAAAAAGCTGAAGTGTATTATTTGTTGCCATGGCAACTATTCATTTGATTTTGCAAAGATTTTTATTTTTGGATCAGGTAATACAAGAGTTGTACTCTAAGTATGATGCTATGAACTGACTGTAACAAATTACAAAAATTGCTAAAAACTGATCTCAAAATAGTCAATTCAGCAATATTTGGCTAAATTTCTGCGATACTGTGTTATTTGTTGCCATGGCAACTATGCATATGATTTTGCAAAGTGTTTCAATTTTTAATCATGCAATACAAGACTTTAACTATAAGTATGATGTTATGAACTAAATGTACCAAATTACAAAAATTGCTAAAAATTGATCTCAAAATGGCTAAAATAGCAAAATTAGGCAAAATGTCTTTGGTAGTGTGTTATTTGTTTCCATGGCAACTAGGCATATGGGAGCGCAGTGGCTCAGTGGTAGAGTGCTTGACTCGAGACCGAAGGGCCGCGGGTTCGAGCCTCACTGGCGTCACTGCGTTGTGGTCCTTGAGCAAGACACATTTATCCTAGCTTAGTACTGGTTCAACCCAGGAAGACCGTCCCGCATAACTGAAAGATTGTTGAGTGGACGTAAAGAATCAAATCAAACAAACAAAAAAGCAACTAGGCATATGATTTTGCAAATATCTTTATTTTTGAATCAGGTAATACAAGAGTTGCACTCTAGGTATGATCTTATGAACTAACTGTAACTTGGTACAAAAATTGCTAAAAATTGATCTTAGAATTGCCAAATTAGCAAAATTTGCCTAAATTTCTGTGAAAGTGTGTTATTTGTTGCCATGGCAACTAGGCATATGATTAAGCAAAGTGGTATAATTTTGAATCATGTTGAACAAGAGTTAAGCTATAAGTATGATGCTATTGCCTAACAGTATCAGTTTACAAAAACTGCTAAAAATTGACTTTAAAATAGCAAAATAGCAAAATTAGGCTATATGTTTTCAATAGCGTATTATCTGTTGCCATGGCAACTAGTCATGTGATTTTGCAAAGATTTTTTTTATTTTTAAAGTGTGAAATCTTATTAATTTCGAGACATCAAAAACAGAATATATAGTTTGAAATATCAGTATTTCTATGGAGTAATTTATTAGATAAATAACTCCCATTAACATCTCAAAATAACCAGAAAAATTGTAATATAAGCCATTTCATATCCCTTGTTTGCCCTTAAATGTTCACAACTTTACCTTTATTGGTTAATTATCAGTCGCCAGGGAACCAGACCCCCAGAACTGTAAAATATTAACTGTGAAGTGGAAGCTATGACATGTGATGCTTGAAGTATGCAGTATGAAATATGTTCTAAAGTATTAGCTGTGAAGTGTGATCTGTAAAGTTCTGTTTTTTGCATTATGTACTGTAAACCGATGTTGTCTTGTATGTTTATTAAGATAGGCTATGTGAACAGTTAAATGCTACTTGTGCAGCGAATTGCGAAGTCACTCCCAGATGTTCAAATACATTTACTGGTTTTGACAAACGTTAAACAAAATAATCAGCTTCTATTGCAAACATTTAACAAAACAGACTAGCAAGGGGCTCAATGAGCCTAAACCTTTAAGCAAATTGTTCAATGTAACACCAACTTTGGGTGACGTCTGATCGGATGTAAACAACTCAGTCATTTGTTTGTTATCAACTACCTGAACGAAATCTATAGACCTGGTGAAGTTGGCACTACTATCAAACTTAATTGTTTACGCAATCTAGCACATAAGTTAAGTATTTCTTATAAAGTTTGACTGAGGTAGAAAGACCTCAGAAACTATTTCTTTCTTCTTCAGCCGATTACATGGTAGCCATCTTTGTAGCTCCAAGTCAATAGAGAAATAGATCTGAACCCTTTCAATTAAACGCATAATATGTTTTTGTTGTTTAATCATCTTTAATCAAATGCTCTCTTTCACCTACTAAAGTTTTGGTGACTTATTTAAGTTTGGGTGCATAAAGACATTTGGGTGTATAATAATTTTTGAGGCCAAACTTCATATTTGGGTACGTCTTGTATGACAGTTAGTGTATCAATCCAAATACTTGTAAAGCTAGATAGATTTTGTTTTAAAGGGAACTTTTACTTAAAAGATAACTTCTATCCTTTAAGACCATTTTCACTCATAAGATCAATCTAATATATGACTGTTCAACTTTTTCTCTATATGTAACACTTATTTTATAGATACATCTAATATATTAATGTATAAGGTTTCGCCTTTGCCTGTATAAGGTTTCACCCTTTCCTGTTTGTTTCTTTGATTTGATTCTTTACTTCCCATCTACAATATTTCAGTTACAAAGGGACGGGTCTTCCTGGGTTGAACCAGTACAAAGCTAGGATTAATGTTCTTGCTTAAGGACACAACACAGTGACACTGGTGAGGCTCGAACCAGCGACCCCTAGGTCTCGTGTCAAGCACTCTACCACTGAGCCACTGCGCTTCCTCACCCTTTCCTGTATAAGGTGTTTCCCTTGCCTGTATAAGGTTTCAGGTATGCTTGAACATACATCTTTTGTAAATTCACCCTTGTGTTTTACCCTTGTGTGCAGGAGCTTGTATGAGTAAGGTTTCACCTTTGCCTGAACAAACATATAGGTGTAACGTCTCACCACTGCATGTATTTGCATAATTTGTTGTTAATTAAGTTGTTACCTCAGTATTTTCTCATGTCACATACAAAATGTCTGACTATGTCTTAGGATATTTATCTATATTTTGAATTGGTGATCTAAATAAATTGAGAACTTTTCATAATCTTTTCATTTCAAGCGCCCTCTTACACTACCATTGCTATCGACCCAGGCGAACCCGCAATCGTAGACCATTGTAACACCGCCTTAAAAATCATGACTTGTATGTTAACCCGGCCAGATGCAGCTTACTTGCGTACAGTTGTCTGAGGTCATTTGTAGGTATCATCTTTCTTAGTAGAATTGTCTAATGCAAATAGCTGTTATAAAAATTGATAGTAGAGAAGTCTGGGCCATTTGTAGGCATCCAAATTCATAGTAAGGCTTACTAATGCCACTTATAGGCATTATAATTCTAAGTAGAATTTTTAATGCAGCTAATTTATATATTAAAGTACATAGAGTTGTCTGAGATCAAAATGTAGGTATCATATTTCATAGTAGAATTTTCTTATGTATAAGTTGTTATAATAATCGATAACGTTGTCTAAAGTCCTTTGTAGACAAACAAGTTCATATTAGAGCTTACAAAAGCCACTTGTAGCCATCCACATTCTTTGTAGATTTGTTGAATGCAGCTAATTTGAATCAATTCCAATCGTAGAGTTGTCTGAGACCACTTTTCGGTATCATATTTATAATAGGTAGAATTGTCTAATGCAAATAACTGTTATTTGAATGGATAGTTGAGTTGTCTTTGTCCATTTGTGGACATCAAAAATCGTACTAGATTTTCCTAATGCCAATAGTTGGCATCAGAATTCTTAGAAGAATTGTTTAATGCAGTTATTTTGCATAATTGTCTATAGTAAAGTTGTCTAAGACCACTTGTAGGTATCATAATTTCTAGTAGTATTGTCTAATGCAAATAGCTGTTTTAAGAATTCATAGTGGAGTTGTCTAAGGCCGTTTGTTGGCATACAAATTAATAGTAGAGCTTACTCATGCTACTTGTTGGCATCAGAATTCTGAGTAGAATTTGTAAAATGCAGCTATTGTGCATCAATTTTCATAGTAGAGTTGTCTAATCCCACTTGTAGGTATCATATTTCTTGGTAGAATTGTCGACTGCAAAAAGCTGCTATAAGAATTGATATTATTGTCGAAGGTGATTTGTAGGTATCCATATTCATAGCAGAGCTCACTAATGCAGCATCAGAATTCTCAGATGAATTGTTTAACGCAACTAGTTTGCATAAATTTCCATAGTACAGTAGTCTAAGACCACTTGTAGTTATCATATTTCTAAGTAGGATTGGCTAATGCAAAAAACTTTTATATGAATGGATAGTCCAGTTTGTAGACATAGAAATTCATAGTAGAGCTAACTAATGCCACTTGTTGGCACCAGAATTCTAACAATAATTGCTTACTGCAGCTGGATTGCATAAATTTTGATAACAGAGCTGTCTCAGACCACTTGTTGGTATATTTCATAGTATAACTGTTTAATGGAAAAAGCTATTATATGAATTGACAGGAAGGTTGTCCACGGCCATTTTTAGACATACAAATTGATAGTAGAGCTTAATAATATCACTTGTAGGCATCTGAATTCTTAATAAAATTGTTTAATGCAGCTATTGTGCATAACTATCTATAGTAGAGTTGTCCAAGACCACATTTTGGTATCATATTTCTTAGAAGTATTGTCTAATGCAAATAACTGTAATATGATGTGATAGTGCATTTGTCTAAGGCCATTTGTAAGACATACAAATTGATAGTAAAGCTTACCTATACCACTTGTAGGCATCAGAATTATTAAAAGCATTGTTTAATGCAGCAATTGTGCATAAATTTCCAATGTAGAGTTGTCGAAGACCACTTGTAGGTATCATATTTCTTAGTAGAACTGATGCAAATAGTTGTTATATGAATTGATAGTGTCGTCTTAGGCCATTTCTAGACATCAAACATCTTAGTGGAGCTTACTAATGTCACTTGTTTGAATCTGATTTCTTAGTTGAATTGCTTAATGCAGCCTTTCGTGCATATATGTCCATAGAGCTGTCTAAGACCATATTTCTTAGTAGAATGGTCTAATGCAAATAGCTGTTATATCAATTGATATTTGAGTTATCTAAGGCCATTTGTAGATATACAAATTAATAGTAGGACTTACTAAAGCCACTTGTTGGCATCAAACTTCTTCGTATAATTGTTTAATGCATCTAGATTGCATAAATTACCATAGTAGAGTTGTCTAAGTAAGAAAGACAGCAAGGACCAGGAATCTATACAATCAAGTACCACACCTGTCCCAGGAAACCTAATGGGAAAGTAACAAAATCACAATAAGCATCACAAACAAGAGCAGATTGGTCAGCCCAAACTAATTTGCAGCTAATTTGCATAAATGTCCATAGTAGAGCTGTCTAAGACGACTTGTGGATATCATATATTATAGTAGAATTGTCTAATGCAAAAAAGACTGTTATAAAATTGATATTTGAGGTGTCTTAGACCAAATGTTTAAATTCAATATCATATTAGAGCTTACTTACATTTTTAGGGTCAGAATTCTTAGAAGAATATTTTAATGCAGCTAGTTTGCGAAAATTGCCATAGTAGAGTTATTTCAGACTACTTGTTCTTATCATACTTCTTAGTAGAATTGTCTAATGCAAATAGCTGTTATAGGAATTGATAATGGGGTTGTCTAAGGCCAATTGTAGATATGCAAATTATAGTAAAGGCATTAGAATTCTAAGTAAAATTGTTTTATGCAGCTGGCTTGCATCAATATCCAAAGAAGAGTTGTCTGAGACCACTTGATGGTATCATATTTCTTAGTAGAAGTGTCTAATGCAAATAGCTGTTATAAGAATTGATAATGGAGTTGTCTAAGACCACTTGTAGACATCCATATTCATAGTAGAGCTTACTAATGCCACTTGTAGGCATCAGGATTCTTAGAAAAATTGTACAATGTATCTAGTATGCATAACTTTCAATAGTATAGTTATCTAAGACCACTTGTAGGTATTGTATTTCTTAGTAGAGTTGTCATATGCAAAAACATGTCATAAGAATTGATAGTAGAGTTGACTAATGCCATTTGTAGACATAAATTAATAGTAGAGCTTACTAATGTCACTTTTAGGCATCAGAATTTTGATAAAAAGTGTTTAATACAGCTAGTTTTCATAAATTTCGATCCAAACTAAGGGCGACGTTGTCGCGCCATGAAACAGGTTTAAGCCCCCTAGTGAAAAAAATTTACTGACAATTCCAAGGCAGTACTTCTTTTGTGGATCATTTGTGTTATTTATGTTTTGTGTTTGTCATGCATTTGCGACTGTCCACTGGTGCCTTGTGGTCGCTTGCTGGGAAAGGTCTGACCTCTTGGCTCTTGTATGTGATTTTTATTGCGATTTTGTTACATTTTACCATTTGGTATCCTGGGTAAGGTGTGGTACTTGATTGTATCGATCCCTGATCCTTGCCCTCTTTCTTACTTTGTCTGAGACCACTTGTAGGTATCAACATTCTAAGTAGAATAATATAATGCAAATAGCTGTTTTTAGAATTAAATGTGGAGGTGTCTAAGGCCATTAATAGACACACACATTAATAATAGAACTTACTAATATCACTTGTAGGCAGCTTTCTTAGTAGAATTGTTTAATGCAGCCTGTTTGCATAAATGTCAATAGTAGAGTTGTCTAAGACCAACAATTGGTATCATATTTCTAAGCAGATTTTTCTAATGCAAATAGCTGTTATAAGAATGATAGTGGAGTTGCTAAAGACCATATGTAGCCATCCATATTCATATTAGAGCTTATGAATGCCTCTTGAAGACATAAGTGTTTAATGCAGCTAGGTTTCTTAAACGCTAAAGTCTTAAACCACTTGGAGGTATCAAATTTCTTAGTAGAATTGTCTAATGCAATTAGCCGTTTTAAGAATTCATAGTGGAATTAACTAAAGCCATTTGTAGACATACTATTTAATAATAGAACTGACTAATGTCACTTGTGGGCATCAGAATTCTTAGTAGAATTGTTAAATGCAGCTCGTTTGAATGAATGTCCATAGTGGAGTTGTCTAGCACCACTTGTTGGTATCATATTTCTTAATAGAATTGTCTAGTGCAAATAACTCTGATATGAATTGATAGTGGAGTTGTCTTAGGCGATATTTAGACATCAAAAATCATATAAGAACTTACTAATGCCACTTGTAGGTATCATACTTTTTAGTAGAATTGAATAATGCAGCTATTTTGCATAAATTTCCATAATGGAGTTGTCTAACACCACTTGATGGTATCATATTTCTTAGTAGAATTGCCTAACGCGAATAACTCATTCATTCTACGTTAAATTGGCCAATTGTGAAATCAGAAAAGTTGAAAATCGAATACTTAAGATTTGATATTTGAACTTTGTATCTGATAGAATAACGTTTTAATATACTGAAACAAACTTCAGTGTACCCAAATAAAGCTTTTTGGAAGAAAAATATTGACGTAAACAGGTGTGCTATTTACACAACGTAAGATACGTTACAATATATATAAGGATAAAATACTCAATGTAGTTAAATATTAGAGAATGCAAACTATGTGTTTTAAATACCCTTAGGAATAATGTATAGCTATATAATAAGTGTTTAACAATAGTGGTCTTCATCATGTAGTAATGCGCAAGAAGATCCAAGGTCAAATTGAAAGAAATTATTTTTTATTAACATTATCTCTATTTTAATCGATAAAAATCAAATATCCCTTTTAACACATGACATTTTCGTATAATTTCTTAGTTGCAATGTTATGTGATTATATCAATTTGGTTTCACACACACTATGTATTCTATATAACCACAATAAGCATTTTGAAAAACAGACTATTTTGTAACGTATCTTATACATATGGAGTCTCATCTGTTTATACAATGTTCATCCAATTTATGACATACCCTGAATCATCCTGTTTGATTAAATTGACTAGTAGTGAGCCTAGTACAATAACTAATGAATAATGTTTATCCTATATATATTAAAATAATAAATTCAAAACCAGCAGAGCACACAATACAGATAGGGTGCATAATTGCAGAGTGAAAGCGATATTTATAGAAAATGATGTAAAATATATGCAGGTATGCTTGTGAATCAGAACAAACACAAACTGATTCATAATCAGTTATTAAACTATCCAAATTCAAACAATTAAACCAGTCATCCCAACTGTCATTCCTGTCTAGTGTCTACAAAGGGAGTGTAACGTATCTTATGCTTTCAGCTCAAATGTCGCTTTGATCATTTCAATATCAGATTTTGAAACCCTAAACTAAGGCTGACGCTTTCCAGTTGCAACATGTTTGACAATGCTACACAGAACTTTACCATGAGTCGCAAATTAACGGCATTTTCTAATCAGACGTTGAGTTACATTTGCAATTACTTTTGAATAGCCTATTTTGCACTCCTTAAAAAGTAACATGAAATACAAAAGATTCATATGAAGAATTTATGTTATTTCCATTTTGCTGACAAGGAAATATTGTGACAAAAGACAACATCACCTTTAAACAGCCATGACATCTTTTGCGTCAGTATTTTCCTAATTTGTGACTTCAGATGACAGGAAACACTGATTTCATAATATACGTTACAAAAACATAAGATACGTTATGCAAAATAATCTGAACTCAAAGAGCCCAGTATACTATTTCTTGAAATAAAATATTCATATGTGCTGTTAAATCAATTTTATAACAAAAAATGACTGATTTATTCTTGCTATCACAAAGTATTTCCTTTTTGTTTTCAATAAGATACGTGATTTTTCATAAGATACGTTATGCTGAAAGGATCTGTTATAGGCAATGTTTTCTGTTTTTAAATTGACCAAAATGTCATTTGTTTGGCTAATTGATTTTTAGCATTTCATATTTCAAAAAGTTTCAAATGCTTCATATTGTACAATATAATATTTTCAACGATATTGTACCTTTGTTTCTCAAAGATCTGTGATTTTGTAAAATTCAAAAGTTCCAAATTGTCCCGCTTCATAACCTTAAGATATGAGTAAAAAATAGTGCCCAGTGCCTCCGCTGACAATATAAATAACATAGCACATGTGCATACAGGGGTACACTTGATTTATCAGCATAGAGATGCAGTCTTCTAATCGAGCGTCACGTATCTTATTTTAACGTATCTTATTCCAATAAAATGTTAAAGTCCATTTTAGCCAGGTTTAACTAGCATTCCATGAATGCTATAATATTTTCCCTTAAGTAAACATTCGGCAGTATTGTGCGGGCAAGGGTTAGGGTAAAGCTTTATAAAAGACTGAAGTGCACTCAAAAAACACTGTAACGTATCTTACCAAATATTTTGGTGCTTTTGTATTCTGGATGAAACATTTGTTTATATTTTAATTAAGATAGATCACAGTGCAGTTTTGTGATTTAAATCTTTTATACTGATATCTTTGCATCTAAAATAATTAGTTGCGTACTAAAAATAAACATAATTTGGAAATGCTATGACCAAGAAAAAGACTGTAACGTATCTTACTTTAAAAATCGGGACAAGTGATTATTATTTTTCATCAAAATTTCTACATCTGAAACAGGTAAAGAGTATCGGCAGTCTATTAAATGGTATCTTAGGTTTACACCAAAAAACTTTTTTGGGATAAAATACATGTAAATGGGCCTATAAAATAACTACTTTTGAAGAACGTAAACCAGGGACACGAGAATTTGGTAGATTTAGAAGCATAGTATATTCAAAAATTATTTTTTTCTATTCAAAATCTAAACTTTTTTATGTAAGAAACCTCAAACAGGTATTAGATGAGCTATACAAAACCCAATGCCTTAACATATCATGCAATAAGAAAATTTTATAAGCGTGGGACAGTGTATTTTCATATTTTGTCCATTTAGTGTAGAATGAATGAACTGATATAAATTGATAGTGGAGTTGTCTAAGGCCCTATTTAGACATCAAAAATCATGAAGGAAACTTACTAATGCCACTTGTAGACATCACACTTCGTAGTAGAATTGCTAAATGCATCTATTTTGCATAAATTTCTATTATGGAGTTGTCTAACACCACTTGTTGGTATCATATTTCTTAGTAGAATTGTCTAATGCAAATAACTCTGATATGAATTGATAGTGGAGTTGTCTAAGGCCCTATTTAGACATCAAAATCACATAAGAACTTACTAATGCCACTTGTAGGCATCACACTTCTTAGTAGAATTGCTAAATGCAGCTGTTTTGTATAAATTGCCATAGTTGAGTTGTCTAACACCACTTGTTGGTATCATATTTCTTAGTAGAATTGTCTAATCAAAATAACTATGATATGAATTTATAGTGGAGTTGTCTAAGGCCCTATTTTTACATCAAAGATCATATAAGAACCTAATAATGTCATTTGTAGGCATCACACTTCTTAGTAGAATTGCTAAATGCAGATATTTTGAATAAATTTCCATAGTGGAGTTGTCTAACATCACTTGCTGGTACCATATTTCTTAGTGGTAGCGTCTTATGTAAATAACCTTGATTTGAATTGATAGTGGAGTAGTCTAAAGTCCTATTTGGACACCAAAAATCATATAAGAACCTGTTAATGCCACTTGTAGGCATCATATTTCTTAGTAGAATTGCTAAAAGCAGCAATTTTGCATAAATTTCCATAGCCGAGTTGTCTAACACCACTTGTTGGTATCATATTTCTTAGTAGAAGTGTATAATGTAAATAAATCTGATCTGAATTGATAGTGAAGTTGTCTAAGGCACTATTTAGACATCAAAAATCATATAAGAACTTACTAATGCCAGTTGTAGGCATCATATTTCTTAGTAGAATTGCTAAAAGCAGCAATTTTGCATAAATTTCCATAGTGGAGTTGTCTAACACAACTTGTTGGTATCATATTTCTTAGTAGAATTTTCTAATGCAAATAACTCTGATATGAATTGATAGTGGAATTACCTAAGGCCGTATTTAGACATCAAATATTATAAAAGAACTTACTAATGCCACTTTTAGGCATCATACTTCTTAGGCGAATTGCTAAATGCAGCTATTTTGCATAAATTTTTATAGTGGAGTTGTCTAACACCACTAGTTGGTATCATATTTCTTAGTAGAATTGTTTAATGAAAATAACTATGATATGATTTGATAGTGGAGTTGTCTAATGCCCTATTAAGACATCAAAAATCATGTAAGAACTTACTAATGCCACATGTAGGCATCAGACTTCTTAGTAGAATTTCTAAATGCAGCTGTTTTGTATAAATTGCCATAGTGGAGTTGTCTATCACCACTTGTTGGTATCATATTCTTAGTAGAATTTTCTTATGAAAATACCTATGATATGAAATGATAGTGGAGTTGTCTAAGGCCCTATTTTGACATCAAAATCATATAAGAACCTCATAATGCCATTTATAGGCATCACACTTCTTAGTAGAATTGCTAAATGCAGCTATTTTGCATAAATTTTCATAATGAAGTTGTCTAACATCACTTGCTGGTGTCATATTTCTTAGTAGTAGTGTCTTATGTATTTAAATCTTATCTGCATTGATAGTGGAGTTGTCTAAGGCCCCTTTTAGACATCAAAAATCATGTAAGAACTTACTTATGCCACTTGAAGGCATCACACTTCTCAGAAGAATTACTAAATGCAGCTATTTTGCATATATTTCCATAGTAGAGTTGTCTTATACCACTTGTTGGTATCATATTTCTTAGTAGAATTGTCTAATGAAAATAACTATGATATGAATTGATAGTGGAGTTGTCTAAGGCACTATTTAGACATCAAAAATCATATAAGAACCAAATAATGTCACTTGTAGGCATCACACTTCTTAGTAAAATTGCTAAATACAGCTATTTTGCATAAATTTTCATAGTTGAGTTGTCTAACACCACTTGTTGGTATCATATTTCTTAGTAGAAGTGTCAATGTAAATAAATCTTATCTGAATTGATAGTGGAGTTGTCTAAGGCCCTATTTAGACATCAAAAATCATATAAGAACTTTCTAATGCCAATTGAAGGCATCACACTTCTTAGTAGAATTGCTAAATGCTGCTTTTATTCATAAATTTCAATAGTGGAGTTGTCTAACACCACTTGTTGGTATCATATTTCTTAGTAGAATTGTAAAATGCAAATCACCTTGATATGTATTGATATTGGAGTTGTCTAAAGCCCTATTTGCACAGCAAAAATCATATAAGAACTTGTTAATGCCACTTGAAGGCATCACACTTCTTAGTAATATTGCTAAATGCAGCTTTTATTCATAAATTTCAATAGTGGAGTTTTATAACACCACTTGTTGGTATCATATTTCTTAGTAGAATTGTCAAATGCAAATAACCTTGATATGAATTGATAGTGGAGTTGTCTAAAGCCCTATTTGGACACCAACAATCATATGAGAACTTGTTAATGCCACTTATAGGCATCACACTTCTTAGTAGAATTGCTAAAAGCAGCTTTTTTGCATAAATTTCCATAGTGGAGATGTCTCACACCACTTGTTGGTATCATATTTCTTAGTAGAAGTGTTTAATGTAAATAAATTTGATCTGAATTGATAGTGAAGTGGTCTAAGGCACTATTTAGACATCAAAAATCATAAAAGAAACTTACTAATGCAACTTGTAGGCATCACACTTCTTAGTAGAACTGCTAAATGAAGCTCATTTGCATAACATCCCATAGTTGAGATGTCTAACACTACTCTTTTTCTATTACAAATAACTCTGATATGAATTGATGGTGGAGTTGCCTTAGGCCCTATTTAGACATCAAATATCATAAAGGAACTTACTAATGCCACTTGTAGGCATCATACTTCTTAATAGAATTGCTAAATGCATTTATTTTGCCTAAAGTTTTATAGTGGAGTTGTTTAACACCACTTGTTGGTATCATATTTCTTAGTAGAATTGTCTAATGAAAATAATTATGATATGAATTGATAGTGGAGTTGTCTAATGCCCTATTTAGACATCGAAAATCATGTAAGAACTTTCTAATGCCACATGTAGGCATCGCACTTCTTAGTAGAATTGCTAAATGCAGCTGTTTTGTATGAATTTCCATAGTGGAGTTGTCTAACACCATTTGTTGGTATCATATTTATTAGTAGAATTGTCTAATGAAAATCATATAAGAACCTAATAATGTCATTTGTTGGCATCACACTTCTTAGTAGAATTGGTAAATGCAGCTATTTTGCATAAATTTCCATAGTGGAGTTGTCTAACAACACCTGTTGGTATCATATTTCTTAGTAGAATTCTCTAATGAAAATAACTATGATATGAATTGATAGTGGAGTTGGCTAATGCCTTATTTAGACATCAAAAATCATGTAAGAACTTACTAATGCCACATGTAGGCATCACACTTCTTAGTAGAATTGCTAAATGCAGCTGTTTTGTATAAATTTCCATAGTGGAGTTGTTTAACACCACTTTTTGGTATCATATTTCTTAGTAGAATTGTCTAATGTAATAACTATGATCTGAATTGATAGTGGAGTTGTTTAATACACTATTTAGACATAAAAAATCATATATGAACTTACTAATGCCACTTATAGGCATCAGACTTCTGAGTAGAATTGCTTAATGCAGCTGTTTTGTATAAATTTCTATAGTGGAGTTGTCTAACACCACTTGTTGGTATCATATTTCTTAGTAGAATTGTCTAATGAAAATAACAATGATATGAATTGATAGTGGAGTTGTCTAAGGCACTATTTAGACATCAAAAAATCATATAAGAACTTACTAATGCCACGTGTGGGCATCACACTTCTTAGTAGAATTGCTAAATGCAGCTATTTTGCTTAACTTTTAATAGTAGAGTTGTCTAACACCACTTGATGGTATCATATTTCTTAGTAGAATTGTCTAATGAAAATAACTATGATATAAATTGATAGTGGAGTTGTCTAATGTCCTGTTTAGACATCAAAAATCAAATAAGAACTTTCTAATGCCACTTGTAGGCAACATACTTCATAGTAGAATTGCTACATGCAGCTATTTTGTATAAATTTCCATAGGCGAGTTGTCTAACACCACTTGTTGGTATCATATTTCTTAGTAGATTTTTCTAATGTAATAAACCCTGATATGAATTGATAGTAGAGTTGTCTATGGCTCTATTTGGACATCAAAAAATCATATAAGACCTTAATAATGCCACTTGTAGGCATCATATTTCTTAGAAGAATTGCTAAATTTAGCTATTTTGCACAAATTTCCATATTGGAGTTGTCTAACACCACTTGTTAGTATCATATTACTTAGTAGAAGTGCCTAATGTAAATAAATCTGATCTGAATTGATAGTGAAGTTGTCTAAGGCACTATTTAGACATCAAAAATCATATAAGAACTTACTCATGCCACTTGAAGGCATTACGATTCTCAGTAGAATTGCTAAATGCAGCTATTTTGCATAAACTTCCATAGTTGAGATGTCTAACACCACTTTTTGGTATCATATTTCTTAGTAGAACTGTCTAATGCAAATAACCTTGATATGAATTGATAGTGCAGTTGTCTAAAGCCTTATTTGGACACCAAAAATCATATAAGAACTTGTTATTTCCACTTGTAGGCATAATACTTCTTAGTAGAATTGCTAAATGCAGCTATTTTGCATAAATGTTTATAGTGGAGTTGTCTAACACCACTTGTTGGTATCATATTTCTTAGTAGAATTGTTTAATGAAAATAACTATGATATGAATTGATAGTGGAGTTGTCTAATGCCCTATTTAGACATCAAAAATCATGTAAGAACTTACTTATGCCACATGTAGGCATCAGACTTCTTAGTAGAATTGCTAAATGCAGCTGTTTTGTATAAATTGCCATATTGGAGTTGTCTAACACCACTTTATGGTATCATATTTCTTAGTGAATTGTCTAATCAAAATAACTATGATATGAATTAATAGTGGAGTTGTCTAAGGCCCTATTTTGACATCAAAATCATATAAGAACCTAATAATGTCATTTGTAGGCATCATACTTCTTAGTAGAATTGCTAAATGCAGCTATTTTGAATAAATTTCCATAGTGGAGTTGTCTAACATCACTTGCTGGTACCATATTTCTTAGTAGTAGTGTCTTATGTAAATAACCTTGATTTGAATTGATAGTGGAGTTATCTAAAGCCCTATTTGGACGCCAAAAAATCATATAAGAACTTGTTAATGCCACTTGTAGGCATCATATTTCTAAGTAGAATTGCTAAATTTCAAGAGCGGAGTTGCCTAACACCACTTGTTGGTATCATATTTCTCAGTAGAATCTTCTAATGCAATAAACCCTGATATGAATTGATTGAAGAGTTGTCTATGGCTCTATTTGGACATCAAAAAATCATATAAGACCTAAATAATGCCACTTGTAGGCATCACATTTCTTAGAAAAATTGCTAAATTTTCTTACTTTGCATAAATTTCCATAAAGGAGTTTTCTAACACTACTTTTTTGTATCATACTTCTTAATAGAAATTACTAATGCAAATAACCCTGATATAAATTGATAGTGGAGTTTTCTAAGTCCCTATTTAAACATCAAAAATCATATAAGAACTAAATAATGCCACTTGTAGGCATCATACTTTTAGTAGAATTGGTAAATGCAGCTATTTTGCATAAATTTCCATAGTGGAGTTGTCTAACACCACTTGTTGGTAACATATTTCTGAGTAGAATTGTCTAATTCAAATAACTCTGATATGAATTGATAGTGGAGTTAACTAAGGCCCTATTTAAACATCAAATATCATATGAGAAATAACTAATGCCTCTTGTAGGCAGCATACTTCTTAGTAGAATTGCTAAATAGTGCTATTTTGCATAAATTTTTTATAGTGGAGTTGTCTAACACCACTTGTTGGTATCATATTTCTTAGTAGAATTTTCTAATGCAAAGACCTCTGATATGGATTAATAGTGGAGTTGTCTAAGGCCCTTTTTGGACATCAAAAATCATATAAGAACTTACTAATGCCACTTGTAGGCATCACACCTCTTAGTAGAATTGCTAAATGCAGCTATTTTGCTTAACTTTTAATAGTAGAGTTGTCTAACACCACTTGTTGGTATCATATTTCTTAGTAGAATTGTCTAATGAAAATAACTATTATATAAATTGATGGTGGAGTTGTCTAATGCCCTATTTAGACATCAAAAGTCAAATAAGAACTTTCTAATGCCACTTGTAGGCATCATACTTCTTATTTGAATTGCTAAATGCAGCTATTTTGTATAAATTTCCATAGTGGAGTTGTCTAGCACCACTTGTTGGTATCATATTTTTTAGTAGAATCTTCTAATGCAAATAACCCTGATATGAATTGATAGTAGAGTTGTCTATGGCCCTATTTGAACATCAAAAAATCATATGGGAACTTACTAATGCCACTTGTAGGCATCACACTTCTTAGAAAAATTGCTACATGTAGCTATTTTGCATAAATTCACATAAAGGAGTTGTCAAACACCACTTTTTTGCATCAAACTACTTAATAGAAATTTCTAATGCAAATAACCCTGTTATGAATTGATAGTGGAGTTTTCTAAGGCCCTATTTAGACATCAAAAATCATATGAGAACTAAATAATACCACTTGTAGGCATCATACTTCTTAGTAGAATTGCTAAATGCAGCTATTTAGCATAAATTTCCATAATGGAGTTGTCTAGCACCACTTGTTGGTATCATATTTCTTAGTAGAATTGTCAAATGCAAACAGCTCTGATATGAATTGATAGTGAAGTTGACTAAGGTCCTATTTGGACATCAAAATCATATAAGAACTTACTAATACACATTTTAGGCGTCACACTTCTTAGTAGAATTGCTTAATGCAGCTCTTTTGCATAAATTTCCATAGCGTAGTTGTCTAACACCACTTGTTGGTATCATATTTCTTAGTAGAATTTTCTAATGCAAAGACCTCTGATATGGATTAATAGTGGAGTTGTCTAAGGCCCTTTTTGGACATCAAAAATCATATAAGAACTTACTAATGCCATTTGTAGGCATCATACTTCTTAGTAGAATTGATCAATGCAGCTTTTTTGCAAGAATTTCCATAGTGGAGTTGTCTAACACCACTTGTTGGTATCATATTTCTTAGTAGAATTGTCTAATGAAATTACTATGATATAAATTGATGGTGGAGTTGTCTAATGCCCTATTTAGACAACAAAAATCAAATAAGAACTTTCTAATGCCACTTGTAGGCACCATACTTCTTATTTGAATTGCTAAATGCAGCTATTTTGTATAAATTACCATAGTGGAGTTGTCTAGCACCACTTGTTGGTATCATATTTCTTAGTAGAATCTTCTAATGCAAATAACCCTGATATGAATTGATAGTAGAGTTGTCTATGGCCCTATTTGGACATCAAAAAATCATATGGGAACTTACTAATGCCACTTGTAGGCATCATACTTCTTAGAAAAATTGCTACATGTAGCTATTTTGCATAAATTTCCATAAAGGAGTTGTCAAAAACCACTTTTTTGCATAAAACTACTTAATAGAAATTTCTAATGCAAATAACCCTGATATGAATTGATAGTGGAGTTTTCTAAGGCCCTATTTAGACATCAAAAATCATATAAGAACTAAATAATACCACTTGTAGGCATCATACTTCTTAGTAGAATTGCTAAATGCAGCTATTTTGCATAAATTTCCATAATGGAGTTGTCTAGCACCACTTGTTGGTATCATATTTCTTAGTAGAATTGTCAAATGCAAACAGCTCTGATATGAATTGATAGTGAAGTTGACTAAGGCCCTATTTGGACATCAAAAATCATATAAGAACTTACTAATACACATTGTAGGCGTCACACTTCTTAGTAAAATTGCTTAATGCAGCTATTTTGCATAAATTTCCATAGCGGAGTTGTCTAACACCACTTGTTGGTATCATATTTCCAAGTAGAATTGTCTAATGCAAGTAACTTTGATATGAATTGATAGTGGAGTTGTCTAAGGCCCTATTTAGACATCAAATATCATATAGGAACTTACTAATGCCACTTGTAGGCATCATACTTCTTAGAAGAATTGCTAAATGCAGCTATTTTGCATATTTTTTTTATAGTGGAGTTGTCTAACACCACTTGTTGGTATCATATTTCTTAGTAGAATTGTCTAATGAAAATAACTATGATATGAATTGATAGTTGGGTTGTCTAATGCCCTATTTAGACATCAAAAATCATGTAAGAACTTACTAATGCCACCTGAAGGCATCACGCTTCTTAGTAGAATCGCTAAATGCAGTTGTTTTGTATAAATTTCCATAGAGGAGTTGTCTAGCACCACTTGTTGGTATCATATTTCTTAGTAGAATTTTCTAATGCAAAGAGCTCTGATATGAATTGATAGTGCAGTTGTCTGAGGCCCTTTTTGGACATTAAAAATCATATAAACACTTACTTATGCCACTCGTAGGCTTTACACACACTTCTTAGTAGAATTGATTAATGCAGCTATTTGGCATGAATTTCCATAGTGGAGTTGTCTAACACCACTTTTTGGTAACATATTTCTTAGTAGAATTTTCTAGTGCAAATAACTCTGATATGAATTGATAGTGGAGTTTTCTAAGGCCCTATTTAGACATCAACAATCATATAAGAACTTACTAATGCCACTTGTAGGCATCATACTTCTTAGTAGAATTGCTAAATGCAGGTATTTTGCATATTTTTTTATAGTTGAGTTGTCTAACACCACTTGTTGGTATCATATTTCTTAGTAGAATTGTCTAATGAAAATAACTATGATATGAATTGATAGTGGAGTTGTCTAATGCCCTATTTAAACACCAAAAATCATATAAGAACTTACTAATGCCACTTGTAGGCATCATACTTCTTAGTAGAATTTCTAAATGCAGCTATTTCTTATAAATTTTCATAGTGGAATTGTCTAACACCACTTGTTGGTATCATATTTCTTAGTAGAATTTTCTAATGCAAATAACCCTGATATGAATTGATAGTAGAGTTGTCTAAGGCCCTATTTTGACATCAAAAATCATATAAGATCTTACTAATGCCACTTGTAGGCATCACACTTCTTAGGAGAATTGCTAAATGCAGCTATTTTGCATAAATTTTAATAGTGGAGTTGTCTAGCACCACTTGTTTGCATCATATTTCTTAGTAGAATTTACAAATGCAAATAACTCTGATATGAATTGATAGTGGAGTTGCCTAAGGCCCTATTTAGACATCAAATATCATATAGGAACTTACTAATGCCACTTGTCGGCATCACAATTCTTAGTAGAATTGCTAAAAGCAGCTATTTTGCATAAATTTTTATAGTGGAGTTGATTAACACCACTTGTTGGTATCATATTTCTTAGTGGAATTGTCTAATGAAAATAACTATGATATAAATTGATAGTGGAGTTGTCTAATGCCCTATTTAGACATCAAAAATCAAATAAGAACTTTCTATGCCACTTCTAGGCATCATACATCTTATTTGAATTGCTTAATGCAGCTATTTTAGTGTTGTTGTCTATCACCACTTGTTGGTATCATATTTCTTAGTAGAATCTTCTAATGCAAATAACCCTGATATGAATTGATAGTAGAGTTGTCTATGGCCCTATTTGGACATCAAATATCATATAAGACCTTAATAATGCCACTTGTAGGCATCACACTTCTTAGAAGAATTGCTACATGTAGCTATTTTGCATAAATTTCTATAAAGGAGTTGTCAAACACCACTTTTTTGCATCAAACTACTTAATAGAAATTTCTAATGCAAATAACCCTGATATGAATTGATAGTGGAGTTTTCTAAGGCCCTATTTAGACATCAAAAATCAAAAAAGAACTAAATAATACCACTTGTAGGCATCATACTTCTTAGTAGAATTGCTAAATGCAGCTATTTTTCATAAAAGTCCATAATGGAGTTGTCTAGCACCACTTGTTGGTATCATATTTCTCAGTAGAATTGTCAAATGCAAACAGTTCTGATATGAATTGATAGTGAAGCTGACTAAGGCCCTATTTGGACATCAAAAATCATATAAGAACTTACTAATACAACTTGTAGGCGTCACACTTCTTAGTAGAATTGCTTAATGCAGCTCTTTTGCATAAATTTCCATTGTGGAGTTGTCTAACACCACTTGTTTGTATCATTTTTCTAAGTAGAATTGTCTAATGCAAATAACTCTGATATGAATTGATAGTGGACTTGTCTAAGGCCCTATTTAGACATCAAATATCATATAGGAACTTACTAATGCCACTTGTAGGCATCATACCTATTAGTAGAATTGCTAAATGCAGCTATTTTGCATATTTTTTTTATAGTGGAGTTGTCTAACACCACTTGTTGGTATCATATTTCTTAGTAGAATTGTTTAATGAAAATAACTATGATATGAATTGATAATTTGGTTGTCTAATGCCCTATTTAGACATCAAAAATCATGTAAGAACTTATTAATGTCACCTGTAGATATCACACTTCTTAGTAGAATTGCTAAATGCAGCAGTTTTGTATAAATTTCCATAGTGGAGTTGTCTAGCACCACTTGTTGGTATCATATTTCTTAGTAGAATTTTCTAATGCAAAGAGCTCTGATATGAATTGATAGTGGAGTTGTCTGAGGCCATTTTTGGACATTAAAAATGATATAAGAACTTACTTATGCCACTTGTAGGCTTCACACTTCTTAGTAGAATTGAATAATGCAGCTATTTGGCATGAATTCCCATAGTGGAGATGTCTAACACCACTTGTTGGTATCATATTTCTTAGCAAAATTGTCTAATGCAAATAACACTGATATGAATTGATAGTGGAATTTTTTAAAGCCCTATTTAGACATCAAAAATCATATAAGAACTAACTAATGCCTCTTGTAGGCATCATACTTCTTAGTAGAGTTGCTAAATGCAGCTATTTTGCATATTTTTTATAGTTGAGTTGTCTAACACCACTTGTTGCTATCATATTTCTTAGTAGAATTGTTTAATGAAAATAACTATGATATGAATTGATAATTTGGTTGTCTAATGCCCTATTTAGACATCAAAAATCATGTAAGAACTTACTAATGCCACCTGTAGGTATCACACTTCTTAGTAGAATTGCTAAATGCAGCTGTTTTGTATAAATTTCCATAGTGGAGTTGTCTAGCACCACTTGTTGGTATCATATTTCTTAGTAGAATTTTCTAATGCAAAGAGCTCTGATATGAATTGATAGTGGAGTTGTCTGAGGCCATTTTTGGACATTAAAAATCATATAAGAACTTACTTATGCCACTTGTAGGCTTCACACTTCTTAGTAGAATTGATTAATGCAGCTATTTGGCATGAATTTCCATAGTGGAGATGTCTAACACCACTTGTTGGTATCATATTTCTTAGCAGAATTGTCTAATGCAAATAACTCTGATATGAATTGATAGTGGAGTTTTTAAGGCCCTATTTAGACATCAAAAATCATATAAGAACTAACTAATGCCTCTTGTAGGCATCATACTTCTTAGTAGAGTTGCTAAATGCAGCTATTTTGCATATTTTTTATAGTTGAGTTGTCTAACACCACTTGTTGCTATCATATTTCTTAGTAGAATTGTCTAATGAATATAACTATGATATAAATTGATAGTGGAGTTGTCTAATGCCCTATTTAGAAATCAAAAATCATATAAGAACTTACTAATGCCACTTGTAGGCATCATACTACTTAGTAGAATTGCTAAATGTAGCTATTTCTTATAAATTTTCATAGTGGAGTTGTCTAGCACCACTTGTTGGTATCATATTTCTTAGTATAATTTTCTAATGCAAATTACCCTGATATGAATTGATAGTAGAGTTGTCTAAGGCCCTATTTTGACATCAAATATCATATAAGACCTTAATAATTCAACTTGTAGGCATCATACTTCTTAGTAGAATTGCTAAATGCAGCTATTTTGCATAAATTTCCAAAATGGAGTTGTCTAGCACCACTTGATGGTATCATATTTCTTAGTAGAATTATCTAATGCAAAAAACTCTGATTTGAATTGATAGTGGAGTTTTCTAAGGCCCTATTTAGGCATCAAAAATCATATAAGAACTTACTAAAACTAATTGAAGGCATCACACCTCTAAGTAAAATTGCTGAATGCAGCTATTTTTGCATAAATATTTATAGTGGAGTTGTCTAATAGCACTTGTTGGTATCATATGTCTTAGTAGAATTTTCAAATGCAAATAACTCTGATATGAATTGATAGTCTAGTTGCCTAAGGCCCTATTTAGACATCAAATATCATATGGGAACTTACTAATGCCACTTGTAGGCATCATACTTCTTAGTAGATTTGCTAATGCAGCTATTTTGCATAATTTTTTATAGTGGAGTTATCAAACACCACTTGTTAGTATCATATTTATTAGTAGAATTGTCTAATGCAAATAACTCTGATATGAATTGATAGTGGAGTTGTCTAATGCCCTATTTAGACATCAAAAATCATATAGGAACTTACTAATGCCAATTGTAGGCATCATACTTCTTAGTAGAATTGCTAAAAGCAGCTATTTTGTATAAATTTCCATAGTGGGGTTGGCAAACACTACTTGTTGGTATCAAACTTTGTAGTAGAATTTTTAAATGCAAATAACCCGGATATGAATTGATAGTGGAGTTGTCTAAGGCCCTATTTGGACATCAGAAATCATATAAGAACTTATTAATGCCACTGGCAGGCATCACACTTTTTAGTAGAATTGCTAAATGCAGTTATTTTAAATAAATTTCCATTGTGGAGTTGTCTAACACCACTTATTGGTATCATATTTCTTAGTAGAAATGTCTAATGCAAATAACTCTGATATGAATTGATAGTGGAGTTGTCTAATGTCCTATTTAGACATCAAAAATCATATAAGAACTTACTAATGCCACTTGTAGGCATCACAATTCTTAGAAGAATTGCTCAATGCAGCTATTGTGCTTAAATTTCCAAAGTGGAGTTGTCTAACACCACTTGTTGGTATCATATTTCTTAGTAGAATTGTCTAATGAAAATAACTATGATATGAATTGATAGTTGGGTTGTCTAATGCCCTATTTAGACATCTAAAATCATGTAAGAACTTACTAATGCCACCTGAAGGCATCACACTTCTTAGTAGAATCGCTAAATGCAGTTGTTTTGTATAAATTTCCATAGTGGAGTTGTCTAGCACCACTTGTTGGTATCATATTTCTTAGTAGAATTTTCTAATGCAAAGAGCTCTGATATGAATTGATAGTGCAGTTGTCTGAGGCCCTTTTTGGACATTTAAAATCATATAAACACTTACTTATGCCACTCGTAGGCTTTACACACACTTCTTAGTAGAATTGATTAATGCAGCTATTTGGCATGAATTTCCATAGTGGAGTTGTCTAACACCACTTTTTGGTAACATATTTCTTAGTAGAATTTTCTAATGCAAATAACTCTGATATGAATTGATAGTGGAGTTTTCTAAGGCCCTATTTAGACATCAACAATCATATAAGAACTTACTAATGCCACTTGTAGGCATCATACTTCTTAGTAGAATTGCTAAATGCAGGTATTTTGCATATTTTTTTATAGTTGAGTTGTCTAACACCACTTGTTGGTATCATATTTCTTAGTAGAATTGTCTAATGAAAATAACTATGATATGAATTGATAGTGGAGTTGTCTAATGCCCTATTTAGACACCAAAAATCATATAAGAACTTACTAATGCCACTTGTAGGCATCATACTTCTTAGTAGAATTTCTAAATGCAGCTATTTCTTTTAAATTTTCATAGTGGAGTTGTCTAACACCACTTGTTGGTATCATATTTCTTAGTAGAATTTTCTAATGCAAATAACCCTGATATGAATTGATAGTAGAGTTGTCTAAGGCCCTATTTTGACATCAAAAATCATATAAGATCTTACTAATGCCACTTGTAGGCATCACACTTCTAAGTAGAATTGCTAAATGCAGCTATTTTGCATAAATTTTTATAGTGGAGTTGTCTAGCACCACTTGTTGGCATCATATTTCTTAGTAGAATTTACAAATGCAAATAAGTCTGATATGAATTGATAGTGGAGTTGCCTAAGGCCCTATTTAGACATCAAATATCATGTAAGAACTTACTAATGCCACTTGTCGGCATCACAATTCTTAGTAGAATTGCTAAAAGCAGCTATTTTGCATAAATTTTTATAGTGGAGTTGATTAACACCACTTGTTGGTATCATATTTCTTAGTGGAATTGTCTAATGAAAATAACTATGATATAAATTGATAGTGGAGTTGTCTAATGCCCTATTTAGACATCAAAAATCAAATAAGAACTTTCTATGCCACTTCTAGGCATCATACTTCTTATTTGAATTGCTTAATGCAGATATTTTGTATAAATTTCCATAGTGTTGTTGTCTATCACCACTTGTTGGTATCATATTTCTTAGTAGAATCTTCTAATGCAAATAACCCTGATATGAATTGATAGTAGAGTTGTCTATGGCCCTATTTGGACATAAAAAATCATATAAGACCTTAATAATGCCACTTGTAGGCATCACACTTCTTAGAAGAATTGCTACATGTAGCTATTTTTCATAAATTTCTATAAAGGAGTTGTCAAACACCACTTTTTTGCATCAAACTACTTAATAGAAATTTCTAATGCAAATAACCCTGATATGAATTGATAGTGGAGTTTTCTAAGGCCCTATTTAGACATCAAAAATAAAAAAAGAACTAAATAATACCACTTGTAGGCATCATACTTCTTAGTAGAATTGCTAAATGCAGCTATTTTTCATAAAAGTCCATAATGGAGTTGTCTAGCACCACTTGTTGGTATCATATTTCTCAGTAGAATTGTCAAATGCAAACAGTTCTGATATGAATTGATAGTGAAGCTGACTAAGGCCCTATTTGGACATCAAAAATCATATAAGAACCTACTAATACAACTTGTAGGCGTCACACTTATTAGTAGAATTGCTTAATGCAGCTCTTTTGCATAAATTTCCATAGTGGAGTTGTCTAACACCACTTGTTTGTATCATTTTTCTAAGTAGAATTATCTAATGCAAATAACTCTGATATGAATTGATAGTGAACTTGTCTAAGGCCCTATTTAGACATCAAATATCATATAGGAACTTACTAATGCCACTTGTAGGCATCATACCTATTAGTAGAATTGCTAAATGCAGCTATTTTGCATATTTTTTTATAGTGGAGTTGTCTAACACCACTTGTTGGTATCATATTTCTTAGTAGAATTGTTTAATGAAAATAACTATGATATGAATTGATAATTTGGTTGTCTAATGCCCTATTTAGACATCAAAAATCATGTAAGAACTTATTAATGCCACCTGTAGATATCACACTTCTTAGTAGAATTGCTACATGCAGCTGTTTTGTATAAATTTCCATAGTGGAGTTGTCTAGCACCACTTGTTGGTATCATATTTCTTAGTAGAATTTTCTAATGCAAAGAGCTCTGATATGAATTGATAGTGGAGTTGTCTGAGGCCATTTTTGGACATTAAAAATCATATAAGAACTTACTTATGCCACTTGTAGGCTTCACACTTCTTAGTAGAATTGATTAATGCAGCTATTTGGCATGAATTCCCATAGTGGAGATGTCTAACACCACTTGTTGGTATCATATTTCTTAGCAGAATTGTCTAATGCAAATAACTCTGATATGAATTGATAGTGGAGTTTTTTAAAGCCCTATTTAGACATCAAAAATCATATAAGAACTAACTAATGCCTCTTGTAGGCATCATGCTTCTTAGTAGAGTTGCTAAATGCAGCTATTTTGCATATTTTTTATAGTTGAGTTGTCTAACACCACTTGTTGCTATCATATTTCTTAGTAGAATTGTTTAATGAAAATAACTATGATATGAATTGATAGTTTGGTTGTCTAATGCCCTATTTAGACATCAAAAATCATGTAAGAACTTATTAATGCCACCTGTAGGTATCACACTTCTTAGTAGAATTGCTAAATGCAGCTGTTTTGTATAAATTTCCATAGTGGAGTTGTCTAGCACCACTTGTTGGTATATTATTTCTTAGTAGAATTTTCTAATGCAAAGAGCTCTGATTGAATTGATAGTGGAGTTGTCTGAGGCCATTTTTGGACATTAAAAATCATATAAGAACTTACTTATGCCACTTGTAGGCTTCACACTTCTTAGTAGAATTGATTAATGCAGCTATTTGGCATGAATTTCCATAGTGGAGATGTCTAACACCACTTGTTGGTATCATATTTCTTAACAGAATTGTCTAATGCAAATAACTCTGATATGAATTGATAGTGGAGTTTTTTAAGGCCCTATTTAGACATCAAAAATCATATAAGAACTAACTAATGCCTCTTGTAGGCATCATACTTCTTAGTAGAGTTGCTAAATGCAGCTATTTTGCATATTTTTTATAGTTGAGTTGTCTAACACCACTTGTTGCTATCATATTTCTTAGTAGAATTGTCTAATGAATATAACTATGATATGAATTGATAGTGGAGTTGTCTAATGCCATATTTAGAAATCAAAAATCATATAAGAACTTACTAATGCCACTTGTAGGCTTCATACTACTTAGTAGAATTGCTAAATGCAGCTATTTCTTATAAAATTCCATAGTGGAGTTGTCTAACACCACTTGTTGGTATCATATTTCTTAGTATAATTTTCTAATGCAAATTACCCTGATATGAATTGATAGTAGAGTTGTCTAAGGCCCTATTTTGACATCAAATATCATATAAGACCTTAATAATTCAACTTGTAGGCATCATACTTCTTAGTAGAATTGCTAAATGCAGCTATTTTGCATAAATTTCCAAAATGGAGTTGTCTAGCACCACTTGATGGTATCATATTTCTTAGTAGAATCATCTAATGCAAAAAACTCTGATTTGAAATGATAGTGGAGTTTTCTAAGGCCCTATTTAGGCATCAAAAATCATATAAGAACTTACTAAAACTAATTGAAGGCATCACACCTCTAAGTAGAATTGCTAAATGCAGCTATTTTTGCATAAATATTTATAGTGGAGTTGTCTAATAGCACTTGTTGGTATCATATGTCTTAGTAGAATTTTCAAATGCAAATAACTCTGATATGAATTGATAGTGGAGTTGCCTAAGGCCCTATTTAGACATCAAATATCATATGGGAACTTACTAATGCCACTTGTAGGCATCATACTTCTTAGTAGATTTGCAAAATGCAGCTATTTTGCATAATTTTTTATAGTGGAGTTATCAAACACCACTTGTTAGTATCATATTTCTTAGTAGAATTGTCTAATGCAAATAACTCTGATATGAATTGATAGTGGAGTTGTCTAATGCCCTATTTAGACATCAAAAATCATATAGGAACTTACTAATGCCAATTGTAGGCATCATACTACTTAGTAGAATTGCTAAAAGCAGCTATTTTGTATAAATTTCCATAGTGGAGTTGGCAAACACTACTTGTTGGTATCAAACTTTGTAGTAGAATTTTTAAATGCAAATAACCCGGATATGAATTGATAGTGGAGTTGTCTAAGGCCCTATTTGGACATCAGAAATCATATAAGAACTTATTAATGCCACTGGCAGGCATCACACTTTTTAGTAGAATTGCTAAATGCAGTTATTTTAAATAAATTTCCATAATGGAGTTGTCTAACACCACTTATTGGTATCATATTTCTTAATAGAAATGTCTAATGCAAATAACTCTAATATGAATTGATAGTGGAGTTGTCTAATGTCCTATTTAGACATCAAAAATCATATAAGAACTTACTAATGCCACATGTAGGCATCACAATTCTTAGAAGAATTGCTTAATGCAGATATTGTGCTTAAATTTCCAAAGTGGAGTTGTCTAACACCACTTGTTGGTATCATATTTCTTAGTAGAATTTTCAAATGCAAATAACTCTGATAAGAATTGATGTTGAGTTGCCTAAGGCCCTATTTAGACATCAAATATCATATAAGAACTTACTAATGCCACTTGTAGGCATCATACTTCTTAGTAGAATTGCTTAATGCAGCTATTTTGTATAAATTTCTATAGTGGAGTTGTCTAACACCACTTGTTGGTATCATATTTCTTAGTAGAATTTTCTAATGCATATAACCCTGATATGAATTGATAGTAGGGTTGTCTAAGGCCCTATTTGGACATCAAAAATCATATAGGAACTTAATACTGCCACTTGTAGGCATCACACTTATTAGAAGAATTGCTAAATGCAGCTATTTTGCATAAATTTCCTTAATGGGGTTGTCTAACACCACCTGTTGGTATCATCTTTCTTAGTAGAATTGTCTAATGCAAAGAGCTCTGATATGAATTGATAGTGGAGTTGTCTAAGGCCCTTGGACATCAAAACTCATATAAGTACTTACTAAAGCCACTTGTCGGCATCACAATTCTTAGAAGAATTGCTTAATACAGCTGTTTTGCATAAATTTGCATAGTGGAGTTGTCTAACACCACTTGTTGGTATCATATTTCTTAGTTGAAATGTCTAATGGAAAGAGCTCTGATATGAATTGAAAGTAGATGTCTAAGACCCTATTTTGACATCAAAAATCATATAAGAACTTACTAATGCCACTTATAGGCATCACACTTCTTAGTATAATTGCTTAATGCAGCTATTGTGCTTAAATTTTCATAGTGGAGTTGTCTAACACCACTTGATGGTATCATATTTCTTTGTTGAAATGTCTAATGGAAATAACTATGATATCAATTGATAGTGGAGTTGTCTAAGGCCCGATTTAGACTTCAAAAATCATATAAGAATTTACTATGGCACTTGAAGGCATCACACTTCTTAGTAGATTTTCTAAATGCAGCTATTTTGCATAAATTTCCATAGTGGGGATGTCTAAGACCACTTTTTGGTATCATATTTCTTAGTAGAATTGTCTAATGCAAAAACTCGGATATGAATTGATAGTGGGGTTGTTTAAGGCTCTATTTAGACGTCAAAAATCATACAAGAACTCACTAATGCCACTTGTAGGCATCATAATTCTTAGTAGAATTGCTAAATGTAGCTATTTTGTATTAATGTCCATAGTGGAGTTGTCTAACACCACCTGTAGGTGTCATATTTCTTAGCAGAATTGTATAATACAAATAGCTATTATGGGAATCAATAGTAGAGTGGTCTAAGGCTTTTAGTAGACATCAAAATTCATAAGGCCATTTGTAGACATATAAATTCACAATAGAGCTAACTAATGCCAATTGTTGGCATCATAGTTCTTATTGTAATTACTAAATGCAGCTAGTATGCATAAATTTCCAATGTAGAATTGTCTAAGATCACTTATAGGTATCATATATCTTAGTAGAAATGTCTACATCAAATAGCTGTCATTCCATAAAATAAACATAAATGCCGTTCATCCTCTTTTTCAGGAAAACGTCACCTTTTTTGGCACAACTCTGTCGCTGTATCGACTATCATTCAACTCACATAAGTAGGCCAATTGTTAAGCAGATACACCGCTGGATATATATAAGAGACAATAATTAGAGAAGACTATTTTCATAAGCAAAATATTGATCAAAATATTAACCTGCGTAACAGCTGGGTACACTATTATGTGCCCTCGTCGACTGCAACCAACCCGCGATGCTTGCGCCGTTCCAGTACAGTGGTATTCTAGCGCCGTATAGGTAGAATCGTTTAACCCATTTAAGCCGAATGAAATTTACCATTACTATCAATTGGACCAGTCCATTACTGCTTGAAGGGTTGTTAGGTTGTATTTTTCATTTTTATTTAAATTTTAATCGAACTTTCTGTAAGCAAAGAGTGGAGACCTTGATCGGACGCCGCGTTCTGTGGCATCTGTTCTGGGTCTGCACAGTTTGTCTTTGTCCTACAAAACAGACGCTAGGCTTAAATGGGTTAATGCAACTAGTTAACATAAGGGGTTTTTTTATAATAGAATTGTCTTAGACTTCCTCTATGTATCACGCAGTCTGATCACATGGGGCTTATTAGATATTATTATATCTAGACTTGCTACGAGCGACATTTCTATTTTCTATCTCGTCTCTGTAGCTGAGCAGCCCGCTGAGCAGGCTGGTTTGAATCTCACGCTATCAAATGACAGGTTTCTCATGTCGAGTGCCATTTTATATGCCTAGCGTAGACCAAGCTTCTTTTTTAAAAGCTTATACTTGTATTTACCCTTAGTATGTTTGATTATTTTAACGGATTGATTTAATAATATCTATTATTTATAATAATGATTATAGATCTAATATAATGTTATTATTTTTTACGTTTAACGCATTATACCTTGGTTTAATATGCGTTGACATGGAAAGGCGGGGCTAAACGCCAGTGGGCGGAAACACATAAGAAGGTTGATACGCTTTACTACGGAGAAGGTTGACATAAAGATTTATCGGATTTTAAAACGCGTAAACAAACGGCTTTGGCGAGTTTAAAAATCAAAGCACTGAGAGTACTGATGGGGACGGCTGCATTAAAGCGTTCAAATAGGGAGGTTGTTAGTTAGATACTTTATCTATAACCAGCAAATGGAAACTGGAAGTCTCTGATGTAGGGTCAAACATATTGCCACAAAGTGAAATGGTAAAGCAATCTTTCTGACCAGATTGTCATTTGTTCATTGGACAAAACCAGCCTTTAATAAATGTAATCAATATATGAACAGTGCAAGAAATCAGTTGATTAATAACTAACTTAAGAAGTGAATAATCAAACTTTATCTTCAAATGCTTTTATTATAGAGCTTACAGTGTTAAAAATAATCCCTCAATAAATGTTTGTGAAGCTCTTCAGGCAGGTAAGCGGTAACAATTTTCTCTTAACTTTCTTTGGCACAACCCCAACTAAACATGTGTAATCTGATCCCAAATACCGTGGCATGTTTTTTTTTCCTTCAGATTTTCTTTTGGTTTCTGTTGGTTAAAGATCTTATGAGGATTAGGGAAAGTGTCTTAACTTAAACAAAATCAACCCACATATTCAAAGAAATTAATGATGATCAAGAACTGATTTGATAAAGTTCTGTCCACTTTTGTATATGTTTTTCCTACTTTTACTTAATCGCCACCAGAGACATTATGTGCAAGCTTGAATAAAGTCTCTTAATGGCAGAGCCAAACCAATTGTATAATTTTGGTAGAGTGCATCGTTAGGGACAATTCTGTGAAATTATTGTAAATTTTGGACCATTGGTTCCGGAGGAGAAGTTTTTGAAAGACATTTCTTATCTGGAGCTTTGGCAGATCCATTGTTCAGTGGAGTGGAACCTTTTGTGCAAAATTGGTAGAAGACACCATTGGGTACAAATCTGTGACATTAACTTGCTTTTGGGTCAGTGGTTCAGGAGGAAATTCTGTTAAAAGAAGTTTCTTAGCTAGAGCTCTGGCAGTCTTTTGCTCAAAGGTCCTGAACCGAAGACCTGAAGTCACAGAAAGTCAGAAAATGAAATAGTATATGTTCTTCAAATACAAATGGTTCTTTAAAAGAAGATAAAGATGTCCTAGATTTTTACCTCTAGCCCCACCCTGAGGTATGGACGCAAGGCTCTGAAGCTGATGACTGGGAGCCTTCCTTGAATATGATACCAAATGTCTAAATATTGATGTTTTCTTAAAAATGTTTGGAAAGATATCTGCATAGGTTGGAAAAACAGAATAGCTCTTTTGAAAAGTTTCTATATCATGACCTCTAGCACCACCGTGGGGGAATGAACCCTCAGGTTAAAAGTGACAGAGACATGGCGAGTTCAACAATGCGAGCACTCTCGTTGTACTTGATGCCAGACTTTACACATTACTAATAAAGATCATGAAAGTGTGCCCGCAAACGCTCACATTGTTGAACTTGCCACTGTTGTTCAAATACCATGATTCTAAAAAAGAAAACAAGATGTCCTAGATTTTGACCTCTAGCCCAAGAAACATGAATATTTTTGGGGATATGATGCATTTTAGGGTCTTTTCTTTAGGTCAAGGATATTTTTGGGGGTTGCTAAAAGGGGTACGTGCATTAATGGGCTATTTTGGTCCCTCTATAGCCAAAAAATGAAAGTTGCTTTTCACCAATTTCATCTTATTGATTTGTTAGAAGAATAGCCCAAGTGTAAAATTCTGGCATTTATTTTTCTTTTACCGGTTGCTATGGTAACCAAAATGGCTGACAAAATAGGCCTAAAATAGAGAAATTGCCATTTTAGGCCAAATTTGAGGCTTTTGGAGACAGATTTTTTAAGAATTAGATATCAGCACAAGCAAACACCAAAAAAACCTTTTAGTATATTGTGTGCCATGATAATTCTCATCATATGTTAAAATTTCTTTTTTGGTATTTGCTTGTGCTCTATATTAATTTCTCTGTTACATGTCTCAAATTTGCTCCAAAACGGTCATTTTCCTATTTTCAGCCTATTTTGGCGGCCTTTTTTGTTACCATAGCAACTGTAAAAGTCGAATCAATACCAGACCTTTACACTTTGGCTATTGTTCTAATGAACTAATAAGAAAAAACTTGTGAAGAGCAACTTTTATTTTTTGACCTCATAGGGGGGGGGGGGGGGGGGGGGAAATAGCCTCTTAATGCACCTACCCCTTTCAAATATTTTTGGGGTCCTTGAATTTCGGGATATGTTTTGGGGGTGAACGGTAGATGCTGGGCCAGACCCTACGTATGAAGAAAAAATAGGATATGCAAATATTTTTATGTAACAAGAATACACTTTTACAAAGAGGCTCTGTCTATACTAAGAAATCGAAGCAGTTGGTCGGGCTGGCTGGCTGACTGGTTGATTGACTGAGAAGCAAGCAGACAGACAGCTATATTTTGCTGCATACTGCTCTGAAACACTGGCCAGCTTTCTGAGGCGAGGGTTGGGTTGGTACTTTGATATTATCATATATAAGTAGGTTCAGTCCATTTTTGAAGGTTCAAAATTTTGAATTGCATTTTTTGGAGGGGGGGGGGGGTCGAGATGGTCAGATAAATAAATGTGTTTGGGAGTATGATGAAAATTATGATTTTTTTACGTTTTGTGAGTCATTTCTATCAATTTGGCGCTTTTTTATGGTTAAGGTACAGATTTGGAGAATATTTTTGGGGTTGCTAAATTTCAAATATTTTTCGCGGATGTGCCTGATATTCCTGATATTTTTGGGGATAAAGAGTAGATGCTGGGTCCAAGCCTACGTATTTGAAAAAATAAAACTAACCCCAATGGGGTCAGGCACCTTTAACACCTGAACTACTAGATAATCTAGCAAAACATACCTACAAAAAATCAAAAGAGCAAAGAACCGACACAGGGAGACAGACAGCCAGTGGCAAGTGGACAGACAAGTATGCAGGCACGCAGAAGGCTAGATTATGCTGCTTACAGCCTTCAGAACATTGGACAGGCGCTCCAACCACCTGAGCTACTAGACACATGTAAGCTGGTTTAACGAGCATATAAGTAAAAGAACGAAGAACCAATGCAGACAGACAGACGGACGGACAGATTAACGGGCAGACAGACAAACAGCTAGATTTTGCTGCTCACAACCTTGGCACTTTGGTCAGGCGATCTTACTACCGTAGAACTACATAATTTGGCTAAATCAGCATACAGAGAAATAAAAAGAGCGAAAACCCAATGGCTACATTCTGATCTAAACGTATTTGACCCAGTGGTTTCAGCATACCGCCTACCTATCTTTTGTCATAGATGATTCTGATGTTTTGAGTATTAGGATTTCCATGGACAGGAAAGCATATTGCAGAACCCCGCGGCCATGAACAACGACGACAATGGTCACATTAGCGGTAAGATTAGGAGCATGCTCTCACCCTGTGGTACAGATTCGCGTCAAACTCGCAATAGAACCAGTATCGGCTGTCCCTGCTGGTAGAAACTAACAGGCTATCAAAATGTTAGTGCCTTTGAGCCCATAGTTAGTTCCTGCCGCTTTAACTAATATGTGAAAAAAACGGTTCTAAAAAGCCCTACCCCGCGGCCAGATAACAAAACCCCGCGGATGCTATAGTATTTTGTCACACACCTCCGCGGTTAAGACTTGCAACCGTTGAAGGGGTAGGGGCAGAAATCCCTTTCTCATAAACAATCGACGCTTATTTAATCCAAATCATTAACATACAGGTAAAACAAGTAAATGTTTCACCAAAAACGAAAAAAATATATAGAAACCATTTCTGTAAAAATGTGTAATTGTCAATCAATCCCAAAGTATCCGGATTTCAAGTACTCGTTCATTTTTCTCGCATATTATAAGTACTGTAATGCCTTAGACATGATATGGTGTTAGAGTGACTATTCAAGAATATACATATATGCCTTTAATCGACCCTGACAAGTGTTCATAAACAAGTTTTTATTATTTCAAATGAGAGCCCTCAGCGAAAAGACTAGTCGAAGAATACATGTATCTGCGGCCAGGAATTCGGTATGATACCTGTGGTGTAGCCTGCAAAATAATAATTGGACCCAGATCATACTAAACAAAACGTCGAGCCTGATCTGGATTCCAAATGTTTGACACTGTAACGATAGAACTTCAGGGGTGGACCAGGATTCCATGTTGGGGGCGCAATATTTAAAACATAAAGTGTTTTCATTCGAGCGCAGAAGGCGCGAAACCATGCTAAGGGATGGGGGGGGGGGGGGTCCGGGGGCATGCTCCCCCGAATATGTTTTGGAAAAAAAGGTACAATTTGGTGCATTCTAGGGCCCATTTTAGCCTTTAAAATATTGCTGTTTTTGCTGTTTTTGTGTTTTTTTATTTGTTTTTTTAATGTTGCCTTTGTAGACAAGTCTGAAAACAAGGAAAAGGAAGAACCTTAAATGTGATTTAATGGTTTTAAAAGCGGCACTGACTTCAGATGGGATAGTCCTTATACCGTTCTGGCTCTAGAGAAAAAAAAGTTTCAGCTTGACTTGAATTTCGGGCCTCGAAGAAGTAGACCTGGCGTGCTACCGGCACATGTCTACTGCAATGTACGGTAAATGTTCTAAAATTTAGAACACTCTAAAATTACGAACACCTAAAATTATCGCCGAAAATAATTGTCAAAACATTGTAAAAAATCGAACACTGACCTTTTTGGAAAAGTGAATTTCTAAAATTACGAACACGAGTTATTTTCGGCGGAAAATCGACTCCGTTTATGCTCGGTTGACTCATACCGTACAGCGCGTGAGCGGTAGCAACATTTGGAAGGTTCCTTTCTACTTAAATGGGTAATCTGGCACGTGACGTTCTTTTCCGCATGCCAAGCGCAAGACTATACCTTTGTCTGCTAATTATGCGATACATGCTTTCAGATAAGATCAAAGGCAAGAGCGCATTACAAGCACGGACTTTTCTACACGAACGTGACAAAGTTCATGTATGTTATTGGTAGGCCGTCTATGCATCTATCGACGGAAAACAGTGCAGGCTACCAATTCGAATTCAATTTTAATTGGGGACCCGTTTACGTAACGACATCGTTTCTAATGTTCACCATGAAGGACTTAGGTCATACGCTGCCTGGTCGTCAAAATTGAACATTTGCATGTAACAGTAGATATTATTACTTTAAAAATAGCCATGCAAACCACAGCGTTAAACAACTGAGTAAATTTTGTTAAGTTTGTTTGCTTATACAAACTTATATACAAAAAGGCCCTTTTCCAAGTTGTGGTTTGAGTCGTGTGACACAAAATTAATCCATTTGCATGCTTGACATACCGTAGCCATCAATGCTGAATTGAGAATGCACCAGTGCGCAGGCTAGTCTGAGTCTTTGTCGCACGTTGTAAGTACCAAAATATCATGAAATTATGTCCGTCGACAGTTTAATTTCAATCGAGCCGGTTCACACGCACTGTATGCATGCGCGGATCCAGAACATTTTGTCAGAGAGGACCGAAATGCCACTTAAAATTGACCACCATCGGCCCATCAGTGAAACGCCTTTGAAATGGCGTTTTGCTGGCGTGTCAATGGCCCACCATTGAATGCTGGCTTGGTAGCTTTGTGATTTTTAGGGGATCCAGATCAATATTGCTAGGAAACCCTATATTTTGTGATTTTTCAGGGGGTCCGGACCCCCTGTCCCCCTCTGGATTCGCCCATGGCATGCATCTGAAAGAAGGTACTTGTCTGAAATGTTCCGTGATCATCGGACGCAAAGTCGGACTAGATTATAACTCTTGGTATGCTTGTTTGTCCCTGATCAGGCACATCGGACGATCTTCTGGATCCAAACTATTTGCAAACTTTAATAGCAGGTCGTAAAAGGAGAGAGAGAGAGAGAGAGAGAGAGAGAGAGAGAGAGAGAGGAGACTGCACGGTGTTTGCACACGAATCTTTTATTTTGGCTTGTTTTCTTAGAATGTTTGGGTCAGTCAATCAGCTTCCGATGAGGACCCAAAATCCAAATCGGCTTTTGTACGGCAAAGTCGGACATTCCACAGTATAAACGCTTTGCGTGCTTTCTATCGCATGCACACATTTTTAAATTGACGAAACATTCTATCCTTGATACCATACGGGTCTGATCTGGATCCAAACCGTGTTTGCAAATGTAAGGAGAGAGAGAGAGAGACTGGTGCAGGCACGTCAAAGTAAACATTGCATCGGCGGATCGACAAGTAGAGAGAGGTGTGTTTGTGTGTGTGTGTGACACTAAATGTGTGTGTGTGTGTGTGCGTGTGCGTGTGCGTGTGTGTGTGTGTGCGTTCTTTTCGATTTTCGTCATTTTTTTTTTTTACTCTGGGAACTCGTCTACGTATTTCAAAGTTTGTGTAGATCTTTGCAAAAAATCTGATCATACGAAATGTCTAGCGGTTTCAATTCTTGAGTACAATATAAACCGGCAGAGCGAACGAAAGCGTTTTGGTTTTCTGAAGGAAGAACAAAATGGTGTATTGATTCATCGGTAGTCCGAGATGAGTGAACATAGGAGACCCGGCTTATCGAATAGTTTAAATCAGTGGGCTTTTCTGACTTGTAAGTAAATTGAGTGACATAATATACGAATGTGGCTCAAGACAGGCCCGGTAGCAAATGCCCTTTTATTTAATACCGCGGATGGACTCAAATTTCCAATACTGCGCCAGAGTGTATGCTATAAATAGACGCAATACTATTAAAGGGAGACCAGTCTAACAGATAGCGTCCTTTCGCAAATGTATATATCACGTGATCGTTTTGGCGGGATAGGCATAAAGTAAAACTTCAAATGAACTCATGCCAGTAAGATTATTAATCCCCAATATCCAGGCGTCCTTCTGGGGTCAACTGAGATATTCTTGATTCATATGAATGTTATATTATTTACATACATAGCCGCGTAAAAAAAACACGCCGACTTGTTTGTTTGTTGTCAATGAAAGCAGACTACAATGGTAAGTCTACTATGTCTTTTACGATATGCCTATCATTATTATATTACTGCGCAAGGTATTATTTTTCAAATATATTTGTATTTGAATTAGCAATTGGCAATAAATCATTGCTTGATACCCAAACTGAAGTTTCTAAACTGCAAAGCATAACAAACAATAAAAGAACAACAAAAAAAAAGAACTACTTTTTACGCGTAATATTTTCCAGAAAGTTGTTCGGTTTGTATTAAGCCTTTATCCTGCGGAATCCAGATATACCCCGTTCTGGAAAACATTGTAGATCCGGATCAGTTGGCTTCTCAGGAACAAACTAATCAGGATCTATACGACTGTTTATCATGCATCTAATTAAATTGTTAATATTGAAACCATGCAACTTATATGTCTGAAAATTTGCAAGGAGTATAGCATACATTTAATGTATGGCCTGGCAAGGGTGAAAAATTGACGTGACTGAAAAACTGTAAGTGTTAAAATTGAGTCCGGATGCAAGCATCCGTCCCCAACAAGGACAATCGACAAAGGTAAGGTTGAGGTAAGTTTTTAGCAGTAGACTACAAGGCCGCCTGCACACTTTTGTAAGAGTTAAATGCCTAAGGAGTTCAGGGGTCTTTAAAATCTAAGTAGGTCACCCCCACCCAACCCAAATCTGTTGGCCAGAATTGTCTATATATATATATATATATATATATATATATATATATATATATATATATATATATATATATATATATATATATATATATATATATATATATATATATATATATATATATATATATTTTTTTTTTTTTTTTTTTTTTTTTTTTTTTTTTCTTTAGATATTACTTCCGGTGACCCTTAGTATGTCATTGAAACACTTTTGTTTTCCAATACAAGACCATTGAGGCCATTGATTGACATCACTGTCTTGTGTTATCTTTTCGACTTTTTCGGTTTCAAGGGCTACAATCTGGGTATTGCAGATGTAAATATGTGTACATAAAGTCAAATAGTGACACATATTGTATTTTTTAAATACAGATGCTAGATTTCTAATATACTTTTTTTTATCATCATCCTTTTTTTTCTTTCTTTTTTTTTTCATTTTTCTTACACATGTGAATAGTTTAAATGAAATGCTTGTGATATAATTAACTGTGACCTTATTTTACAGCTGTTTTACATTTGTTATTTTTATACTCTTGTTTGTCGGAAAATAGCTCTTGTAGCTAATGTTATTTGTTTATGGAAACCAACGTTAAATAAAGTTTCTTGTATCTTGTATCTTGTCATTCTGTCTGCATGGTTCATAAACTGGTGTATAGTTAGGTAACTGCTTGAGCTACCTGTCAATATTGATGGTGTTCCTTAAATGAATTAATTAATTCGCATGTTACTCACATATCCCCTTTCTCAGAATTGATCGGCTGTTCTCCACAATTGATCGGCTGTTCCCCACGATTGAAACTGTACCTCAAACTGTCTTACAAATGGTGCAAATTTGATTATACACACCAACCGTCTGCTGCTATACCGGGGCTGCTATACAGCTCCAGGTTAAGACATAAGACGTATGTTTCATTGAATGTCATGTCACAATTATTTGCAAATATTTACAAGCCATTAGCTATGAATGCGTATTTAAAAATAGTTTTTCTCTAACTTGTCAACCAAGGCATATGTTGTGGGTTCTAAAAATAACCATCTCAATGAGACGGTTCTTTTGAGCACCCAAAACAGCTGAAATACCCCATCTCATTGAGCTTGTCGAGACTGTTCTTTTGAGCACCCAAAACAAACATTATATATATGAAAAGTAAGAAAATGAAAGTAATGCCATTTCGACTCCTATTCATGTAAATACACATTAAATGACTGTTAAAACATAAAGTTTGGGTCCTGATCAGGACCAACATTTTTTACCGCCGCCTGATCTGTGTCATTTCTGGTTGCACAGCAACTCAGCAGACAAAACTAGTAGGTAAAGAGGTAACCAATATAGATGTAGTTAATGTTTATAAAAAGTGTATGGCTTACAGTATAATGTATGTGCTTTCATTTCTTTTTTTTTCTCTACAATTTTTAGATATGGTGGATTGACTTGGATCATATATGTTTGTTTTATTATAGAGGCAGGACACGGATACTGTTGAATACAATTTTTTTTTCTGGGAAAGCAAAAATGGATACTGTAAATGAATGGTTTTGTAGAGACAGGATCTCGGGACAGGATATGGATACAGAGGAATACGATATTTTCTGAAAAAGCAAGAGTGGACCATGTACATTTCCCAGGGACGGTACATGTATGGTCTTATAGAGACAGGATATGGATACAAAGGGATGAGAAAGTTCAGGATTAATCAGGATTTCCTGATTTAGCACCTGCATATGATTCATATAATGTCAATTGTTTTTGCGGAAATTTATGTTGAATGAATTTAAAACTCAATTTTAGATATAAAATGAGCATAACTTGACTGGTTTCTATTGATATTTTGTTATTTTAAGCCTTTAATAAGTGATTTAAAATAGCCTTTTCTCCATTTGGGAGTCAACGAACATATTTTTCTGATTGAGAATGGCTGACTGTTCTCATCCCTGGATACAGTGGGATATGTTTTTTCTGGAAAACTAAAGTTGGATGATTTTATAGGGACAAGAAATGGATGCAAAGGAATAGGATTTTTTCTGGAAAACCAAAATTGGATGGTTTTATAGGGACAGGATATGTTTACAATGACTTAGGATTTTTTTGTGTAACTATTTCCAATGAAGATTGTGATTACCTCTACTTCTCTAGACAGGCAGTCAGGTCGCTTTATTGTTGTCGTGGCTGGTCTAGCATTTAGTCTGATCAGCTTTGATGAACATATAATGTATTTGACAGAATGCTACAATAAACTATGGAAACCTATAGGAACAAAGGCAGTGAGCACACTTCAAAATGTACTATGACCAGGCTGGATTGGATATAATGATCACAGGTAAAAAATACATGTATGGAAAAGGGATCCTTCAAAAATAGAGAGAACCTACAAATTGTGAAAACAGCATAACTGGTTTCATTTAGCATGTTCATGAGAATTAGTGCAACAACTCTCATGTCCCTTAGCATAGACAAGTGGCATTTTGCTTGCTTCCAGAAACCAATAAATTGTAATAATTTTCTTAGCCATCAAATTAAACATATGTTTTGGGTTCTCAAAGAACCATCTCATTGAGACGGTTCTTTTGAGTACCCACAACATATGTTTTGGTTGTGAAATAAACAAATTATTTTTTAATTATGCATGCTTATATGGAGGCCTGGTCCCTGTCTTGTTTTTTTTTAACTCTTTTCTTGCTAACGGTGACTTTTATCATCTGCTGATAACAGTTTAAACCCAGATCAGGACCAACAGAATGTTGGTGTCGGTCTTGATCTAGGTCCAAACTGTTTGTTGAGATTATCAGTGGGCTGGCATAATACTGCTACTACTACTTCTACTACTACTACTACTACTACTTCTACTACTACTGCTACAACAACAACAACAACAGCAACAACTACTACTGTTACTACTACTGCTGCTGCTGCTACTTCTACTACTACTACTACAAAAACAACAACAATAAACTCTCTTGCAGTTACTATTAAACACTTCTACTACCACTACTACAGCATCAGCAACTACAACTATCACTACTACTACTACTACTACTACTACTACTTCTACTATAAGAACAACAACATCATCAACAACAACAACATGACAACACTTCTACTGCCACTACTGCAACAACAACAACTACCACTGCTGCTTCTACTACTTACAACTACTATTATAACACTTCTACTACCACTACTACAAAACAAAAACAATAACTACCAATGCAACTTCTATTACAACTACTGTTACAATACTTCTACTACAACTACTAAAAACAACAACTACTGTTGCAACACTTCTACTACTACCACAACTACTACTACTTCTACTACTACTGCTACTACTACTACTACTTTTTCTTCTACTACTACGTCTACTACTACTACTACTACTACTACTTTTTCTACTACTACAATAACAACATCAATACAACTACTACTGCTGCTAATACTATTATAACACTACTAATAGCACTACTACAACAAACACAACAACTACTACTTCCATTACTACTGCTATTAATACTTCTGCTACAAAGACAACAACATCATCAACAACAACAATTATCATAACAGCACTTCTACTGCCACTACTACAACAACAGCAACTACAACTCCTACTGCTACTACTGATACATCTCTTCTACTACTACTAGAACAACTACAACTTCTACTGCTACGACTACTACAAACAACAGCTTCCTCTACTACTGCTGCCACTACTACAAAAACAACAACAATAACTACTATTACAACTATTAATCCTATTACATCACTTCCTACTACTAGTCTACTACAACAACAACTGTTACACCACTTCTACTGCTAAAAGAACAACAGCAACAACTACTGCTACTACAAACAACAACAACTTCTACTTCTGCTGCCTAAACTACAAAAACAACAACAACATTTAATACTATTACAGCTACTATTTCTATTACATCACTTCTACTACAGTACTACTACAACAACAATTGTTACACCACTTCTTCTTCTACTACTAGACGAACTACAACACTGCCACTGCTGCTACTACTACTACTACAAACAACAACAACAACTTCTACTACTGCTATCACAACTACAAAAACAACAACAACTAGTATTACAACTACTAATCCTATAACAACACTTCTACTAATACTACAACAACAGCATGTACATGCAATGTCAATATTTTACTGGCTATAATAATGACACTTGTGTATTTTTTTTCTTTGTCTAACCATGTTGATTGTAACATCAATGAATGTAGATAAACTTCTAAACAGAAATTGTGTTGTGTATTTGCTCTTTTTTATGCCCCCAAAAGTAGTGAGTATGATCAGAAAATAACACAATCACAAAGTGCAGACAAACCCATGGCACCGCGAGGAAGAGCCACATAATCATGAGACACTAGGAAGACAAACTAAGAAAAGTCACTGTCACCTTGAGCTTGACCTCTGAACTAGTTTTTAGAAAAAAAATGTGTCTAATGCTATACCCATTCCTTTGGGAGCATCCGTCACGTTTCTGTGACATGTCTTGTCCTCTTCAGTGTGCTGCTGCTACTACAACAAAATAATGACAACAGGAGCAACATTAAAATTGCTACCAAAATCAATAAACTACTGCTTCTGAAGCTGTTGCTGCTACTACTACTACTTCTCCTGCAAAGAACGTTTGTTATATATTTTTGTAACTGCATTTTCTCCTAATTGATTGGAGGCAGAGACTTGAAACTTTGTAGGTGCAGAGGTCACATTATGCAGAGGAAAACGTGTAAGACTTTTCTGACCTTGGCCAAAAGGTCAAGGTCAAATATCAGATTATGTATTTTCATGTAAATGCATATCCTCTAAAAGGATTGAACGTAGCAACTCCATACTTTGCAGTTGTTAACATGTCACATTTTGTATAGCATACTGTTCAATGTTTCAAGTGACCTTGACCTCCACGTCTGGGAAAAAAGGTCAAATAATGTATTTTCTCGCACAAGCACCACTTTGTTAATATCGGGTAGATACAAGTAAAACGTCACTGTGGGCCATCAAACAGAAACCTTTGAAGATTAAATGTCAGATCAGTTGTCCGGAGAATAGTAAGCATCTTCTGCATTACAAGTAATAAGCCGTGTTGCTATGGTTAAATGTTTCCTGCTTGATAAGGGAAAACAAATATTATTTGTTTGTTTGGTGGTTTAACGTCCAAGGAACAGCTATGGTCATGTCGAGACGGTCAGTTAATATGAAAAAAAAATCATCTAAAAGAGACCAGGCCCGTTAGTGCAGTCAATAACGCATCTGATTGCAGATTCAGGCGGTCGCAAGTTCGATCACGGCCCGGTCCCATACTTTCGTGAAGATTATTCATGAGCTTATTTCTACGGTCTTTCTCCTCCTTTCGCTGAATTAAGAATTAACATTCTGCTCGTTTCATCGAATAGAGCAGAATATTTGTCTAGTCGGTACTAGCATTAACAAAGGTTGTGCAGTATATTATTACTCAGTCGTCATGCACGGACTGAGAATAATCAGGTATTTGTGAACGAAGTGTCGTGAAAAATCAGTTCTAAGGCGGCTTCACAGACGTGAGCAACACACAAAAAAGCGAAGGACGTTGGTCTATATTTCTGGAGTAAGAAGATAACATGGCACCGACCTAGGGTATTAACAGCAGACAGAACGAGATGAACAAGTTGGTTTCTACAGAATTAAAAAGATAAGTGAAATTCAAAAACTTATTTTGTGAATTTTAGGTAGCAAAAGTGCGTCTGTCGCATATGCAGATTATAACGCAAAAGGTAAATGCGTTCAATGTGTAGGAGATGGCATGTTAAAAAAAATAGATGATTGTGACAGAAATCTAAACTATTATTAAACGGTATATGAAGATGAAGAATTTAGCGAAAGGTACATTTTTATCTGAAACGCCTTTAAGCGGAGAATGTTTTATACTATAGAGCAAAAAAAATAACGCAACACACTACATATATATTATGAAAGAATATACCAGGGATAACCCGATCATATTTTCAAACACGTTCATGTATAAAGATGTCAAGAGCAGGCTATAAAAGTTTATCTGAAACGCTCAAAAGCGGAGTATGGTGTATAATATAGAGCAAATAAAAAATAACGCAACACACTTTATACGCATTATGAAAGAATATACCAAGGATATCACGGTCATAGTTTCAAACATGTTCACGTATATAGACGTCAAGAGTAGGCTATACACGTTTATCTGAAACGCTCAAATGCGGAGAATGTTGTAAAAATATAGAGCAAATAAAAAATAACGCAACACACTACATACACACTATGAAAGAATATACCAGGGATATCACGATCATAGTTTCAAACAAAGTCACTAATTTAGGCGTCCAGAGTAGGCTATATATCCTCATGAATTGGGGGGGGGGGCATTTCCTGGTTTTGCAAAGAAGATACATTAATAATAATAATAATAGTTATAATAATAATAAAATAAAATTGTTAAGTGAACGATGGAATCAATCACAGTTTTACATATAACGTTCTTACATTTCAGTTTCCAATATTTGGAACAACGACAGGTTATTAGAATCCACATTGGCTAGAAAGTAGTTGACGATTATTTACATCTGGAGGTCGCCAGTGATGAGGAGGATCAGAAACACATTTGAAGAGCTCAATCCAAGTTGGCATTGGAAATTTGAAAGTCCATATTTAAAGCACATTGTAAAGATAAGTTAGACAGCAGTTTTTCTTGTTTTCATCAGACAGACATTTCAGATATAAAGATTTTTTTAAGATGCGAATCTTGGCGCTATACATAGGTTGGTAGTACAGATCAGTTAGATCATGAGAGACGATAACAAAGGTGGGTGGATTTGCAGAGAGTAAGTACAGATGAATCCCCATGTAATAGGCTAAATATTAATATAAATAGATGCATGGTCATATTAGTACTTTACGTTGGTTATAGAAGAGGATTACACTTTATCTATCTATTTGCTGTACTGATCGCGACAAATACTGTTTTTGTTTTTTTTGCCAGAGAGTGTTTATCTTAAAAAAGATGGAAATTTCTGGCATGTAAAGAGGTCTTACAGTAATAAGACAACCAAGAGATCCACTCATTACTATCTTAGAAATGTATTCTCAAAATTGAAACGTAGCCTCGTGCTATTAATACTCTACTGTAAAAATAACACGACACAAAGCATATATTAGTACTGGATTGTAATAGCATAAGCAATAATTTGCATAAATCTAAGTTTAAAATACAAAAAAGTTGCAAGATAACATGACAACAACTTCAAAACGATATTTCATGAGCTAATTTGAAAATGGTGAGGCTTATATTAATTACATGGATAAAGCTCAGTCAAATGGAACGGTTTGAGCTTTCTCATGGTCAGACGCAGGTAAGAAAGCATTTTACATACAGAATTCTTTACTGGAATTGGCGAGCATTGGTCAAATATTGTGGAAAGTTTTAACAGTGATGTTATTATGGTGGTAAACGGTCAAAGAATAACTGCATTTGTAAATGACTGTTTGTGTGGAATCAAAGCTATATCGCAGTATGTATTTAAATTTTGCTCATAGGCAGCCCTTATTCCTGATATTGATTTTTTTTCTTTATTTAATGAAATTTGGATTTCTTCTGTTTGAAGAAAATTATCAATTGAACCGTTTATGCATGTTAAATGATTCATACATTTCTTCTGTTGGAAAAATGGGTAGGTTTATGTATGCTGGAAGATGGAGAAAATGTAAAAGATAATCAAAGAAAGGAGATTTCAATTAGAAACATAAAGTTATCAGAGTGTACGAGCAGAAATCGCTGCATCCACAGTAGAATATATGTTAGAGACATGTCAGTTAAAGGTACGCTTGTTAGAATAAGAATGAGTCATTCACCTTTGAAAAGGGGTCAGTTGTTTTAAAGGCGTAGTCGTTAAAAGCTAACGTCAGAGTATTGAAAGAGAATACTGCATTCGATTCTGAATTATTTGCAAACGAAAAACGGTGATATATGTTGGCTATGCAGATATGGACAATGTTATAAATAGTGTGACATAATCAAAGAATCCAAATACACTTGCAGTGTAATTGATTTTCCCAGAAGTGGAATTTCAAAGGTTATTTCCCAAGGTAAGAATATATATCATAGGAGCAGTAGATTTATGTGAGAAGAGCAAACTTTCCTCATAAGAGAGCTCTAAAAATCGGTTGGTGACTAGGTCACATGTCATTTCCCAGAAGAGGAAACAAGAAGTTCCCCAGAAGTGGAAAAAGGTATTTATCTGGTATAAGGTAATTTTGAGATTGCCCAGAAGGTGGAAACGATTTTCCCAGAAGTGGGAAAAGTATTTACCTGGTAGAAGGTTATTTTCAAAGGTAAGAATATATATCATAGGAGCTGTAGATTTATGTTGGAAGAGCAAACTTTCCTCATAAGAGAGCTAAAAAATCGGTTGGTGACTAGGTCACATGTCCGTTCCCCAGAAGTGGAAATATGAAGTTCCCCAGAAGTGGAAAAAGGTATTTATCTGGTATATGGTACTAATTGAGATTTCCCAGGAAGGGGAAGCGAGTTCCCCAGAAATGGGAAAAGTGTATTTATCTGGTAAAAGGTAACAATTTGAGATTTCCCAGGAAGTGGAAACGAGTTCCCGGGAAGTGGAAATGGTATTTAACTGGTAGAAGGTTATTTTCAAAGGTAAGAATATATATCATAGGAGCTGTAGATTTATGTTGGAAGAGCAAACTTTCCTCATAAGAGAGCTCAAAATTCGATTGGTGACTAAGTCACATGTCATTTCCCAAGAAGGGGAAACATGAAATTCCCTTGAAGTGGAAAAAGGTATTCATCTGGTATCAGGTTATAATTGAGATTGCCCAGGAAGTAGAACTGAGTTCTCCCAGAAGTGGGAAAAAGGTATTTACCTGGTAGAAGGTTAATTCCAAAGGTAAGAAAACATAACATAGGAGCAGTAGATTTATGTGGGAAAAGCAAACTATCCTCATAAGAGAGCTTTAAAATCGGTTGGTGACTAGGTCACATGTCCATTCCCCAGAAGTGGAAATATAAAGTTCCCCAGAAGTGGAAAAAGGTATTTATCAGGTATATGGTACTAATTGAGATTTCCCAGGAAGGGGAAGCGAGTTCCCCAGAAATGGAAAAGTGTATTTATCTGGTAAAAGGTAACAATTTGAGATTTCCCAGGAAGTGGAAATGAGTTCCCGAGAAGTGGAAATGGTATTTAACTGGTAGAAGGTAACAATTGAGATTTCCCAGGAAGTGGAAACGAGTTCCCCGGAAGTGGAACGTGGTATTTACCTGGTAGAAGGTAATATTTGAAATTTCCCAGGAAGTGGAAACGAGTTCCCCGGAAGTGGAAAATGGTATTTACCTGGTAACAATTGAGATTTCCCAGGAGCGGAAACGAGTTCCCCGGAAGTGGAACGTGGTTTACCTGGTAGAAGGTAATAATTGAGATTTCCCAGGAAGTGGAAACGAGTTCCCCAGAAGTGGAAAAAGTTATTTACCTGTTAACAGATAATAACTGAGATTTCCCCGGAAGCGGAAGTCAGGTTGAAAATGCAGACTGAAGGTCTTGATTTTCTAAAGATGCAAAAGTCCCTTAGAGCAAAATCAATGAACAAATAAAAAAAAAATGAAATAAAATAAAAATCTCAGATGAAAATAAGGGTAGACTTTCAAACAACGAAGTATTTGGGTTTAGTATGGTTTGGGGAGAGAAAATGTCCTCCATAAGAACAAAGATGGAGGAGTAAATATGGTTGTATAGAGCAGTATTTAGAAGATAAAAAATGAGGTCAATGTTTATTACAATAAAAAAAAAAAAATGTATTCACTCATAAAAAATCAGGAGTAGAAAAGGTGATTTTCAAAATATTGCCATGATGGTAAGTTACGTGAAATATCAAAATTAAAATGTCAGTAAAATGGATATGGTATATTTCTAATGAGCAATGCGTTTATTTATGTCAGAGAAAGAAGAAAATTAAATTGACTGATATATGGGATCACAAACAAATGACAAGTTCAGTGTTTATTATAACGTAGATACAAATAAGTTAATTCCAGATGAGTTCCCAGTATAGAAGTTGCCCGATTATTAGCTCAGTATCAGAGTTAGCAGAGGGGAACTGTTGAGTATAATAGATATGGCAGTTTGTTGTACTTAAAGAGTTTCAGACCAGCCGTTTGCACCTGATTATCTAATTTTAATAGGCGATACATTTAGCAAAACAAAAGTAAATAAATAAGTAACTAAAATGAGTACCAGATACAGCCATTTTAATCAGACAAAGTATTATATGCAAATGGGCATGAAAACAATGATATTTTTGGAAAATAAATTTTAGATTCCAGCATGATTGCAATGAAAATAAGAATAATATGTTTTGACAATAAGGCTATTTGTATATGGCTATTTGTTTTCATTTGTTGCAGGTATTGGCTCAATCAGAAACATACAACATCATCTGTTTTGACAAAGGGATTTAGAAGGGACTTTCTGAGCAAATCTCAACACATTGTGTCCTGAAGCAAGCGGAAGTACAGATAAGTACACGTACACCACGTGTTTAAGCACTGTCCGCTGGAAGTCACCTGACAGTAAAATAAGTACGTTAAAGATTTTGGAGACAAACTGTTAAAAATGACAGAGGTGATGTCTATGTGAGGCATTGTGATGGGACTTATTAGAATCTATACAAAATTTTGTCGCTCTCTTTCTAACATTTGTATTTTCTAAGCGCGCCAACATGCAAACTGTGTTTGTTTTCTTTGTTAGAGTAAAGAATGGACTTAACATTCTGCTCGTTTCATCGAATAGAGCAGAATATTTGTCTAGTCGGTACTAGCATTAACAAAGGTTGTGCAGTATATTATTACTCAGTCGTCATGCACGGACTGAGAATAATCAGGTATTTGTGAACGAAGTGTCGTGAAAAATCAGTTCTAAGGCGGCTTCACAGACGTGAGCAACACACAAAATTTTGTATAGATTCGAGCAAGAGATCTTGCCGTGTTGATTTGCACGTCGTCATTGCTATGTGGTATACTGCACTGTTAAAATCACAGCAAGTTTTCGCCAAACAAAAAATAGAAAGTTTGGTGTCATGTGGGCTGGACGGCAGGTACTTCGGCAATGAGAAGATCTAAGGGTTAAGTAAGCTGTGTTACTGGCAGGGCTTTTACAAGCACTTCTTAAATAGATCTCATCAAGGTCTACAACGTCCTTCCATGTCACGCTGCTCATTTGCTCACATTAAAGCGCGCCAACATGCAAACTGTGTTTGTTTTCTTTGTTAGAGTAAAGAATGGACGGAGTGTTGTCAGTTACAAGCGAACGTATGTGCCTGAAGTACTGGTTATACCGTTTAGTCAAGCTTGCCAAGAAAAAGGTGTGGTTAGGTGACCTGACCGTCTTGACATGATCATAGCTGTTGATTGAGAGGTAAAGAATGAAATCTAACAGTTAATCTAACTACACTTTCCCTGGACAAGCTTAGCAGTACTTCCGCTTGAAACTGATAACAGCCCTTCTTGAGGTGAATGGCCTTAAATATTTCATGATCAATCTCCGGCAAAGTATGGGACTCAAGTCCTGGGGGCTAAAGTATTCTTGTTACCAGATTTTTATGTAAGCATTCGGCGTGCAGGCCAAACAGCTTTATACAGAGCATACTCGATCAATAGTGCAAGTAACCGGACACAATATAGAAGAATCTTAATTACACGAAGTCTAAGGGAATGACTTAATATTCGAGTTGTCGAGACTTTGAATGATCATAACGTATAGGCGATATTCCATAATGAACACTTCTAATCAAGCCATTAGTCAAATATACTTCTCCCGCATAGCTAGATCAAAATGTAATTTACCCTGAAGCTCCACCGATTTGCTTTTCGATACACGTTTGCCACGATCAGGGATAGATGTATTGACATATCTTCAAAAGCACCATTTCGAATGTCAAAATAGGATTTTGAATGTCAAAATACGATATTCAGTCTCAGTTCAAATGTCATAATAGGATTTTGATTGTCACAATACGATATTCGTCCCTACCAGTTCGAATGTCAAAATAGGATTTTGGATGTCAAAATGCAATATTTGGCCCCATTTTGAATGTCAAAAAAGGATTTTGAATGTCAAAACACGATATTTGGCCACAGTTCGAATGTCAAAATAGGATTTTGAATGTCAAAATACAATATTCGGCCCCATTTCGAATGTCAAAATAGGATTTTGAATGTCAAAATACGATATTCGGCCCGATAATGAACGTCAAAATGGAAAACGAAAAACGAAAAACATAAAACGATAAGTGAAAACCGAAAAGCGAAAAACAAAAAACGAGTAACGAAAAGCGAAAAACAAACCAACTTCACCTTGCTTGAAAAAATATGGATTTACCTGGGATTATTAAATATACATTGATACATGCTAAAAGATTATTTTGGTATACATTGCTGCTGGTTTCTGGACAAGGGGGTAAACCATTTTTTTTCAACCAAAACGTATGCTGAATCAAATGCATTGGTGAATATAGACTGACTGATGAAAAAATACTGTATTTTTTTAAATCCTTTGTTTGCTTATATGCTTCTATTCTGGGTAGTGTAAGAATCTACATGTATCAAAACTTTCATTGACATTTACAATCAATAGAGATCCAAATGATCTGTTCAGGATCTTCACTGTTTGCATTTGCTGTCACTGAGTCTCGCAAATATAACGTTTTGAAGTTGATGAAAATTCAGTCCAAAAGTCAGCCCTCTAGGCCCACTAGATAGCTGCACATGTGTGTTTGAAGCATGAGTTTGCGATAAGTACCAAGATCCCCTGTCAGTGAGTTGGTCCATATTACTGAGAAATTAGGATATTTTCGCGAGGGTTTGTTTTCGCGAAACTTCAGAAGTTTCACGAAAATACAACCCTCGTAAAATACGAGGGTCATCCAATAAATAGTTGGAATTTCCTTATAATGTAAGCGTTCCTATCATTTAAACATCACAAATGTAACCATTAGGTGGCCTATCGTGTTGGGCATGCAACAGCATATCCAAATATTTTATGGAAAGCGAGGTTGCATGTTGCTTAGCAACAAAAACCGATATTAAAGCCAACCTGCCCAGAATTACAAAAACCGCATGCTATGAAATATAGTATGGAGTTTAGTTATTATTATGTATCTGTACATAGTTTGTCATTAACTTTGTTCTAGTTTAATTGTTCTCACTGTTAAATATAAAATATGGTCATTAACATTTACAAGTTAGTCATGGTTTCTTAGCAACCAGGCAATTGTGGGAAATGGACTTTTTGTATATTCTATATTCTTCTGTTGCTAGGCAACAAGGAGTACATTTGATATGGGCTTTTTTAAAGATATCGTTTTAAAATATTGAATGTAATTAAGAATGTAAGGGTGATTCTAAACTTTTATACTAACCAACGATAATTTAAGGGCCAATTTATGGCTCCTACCCCCATTTGTGATGGCATAATTTTGCATTTTTGTAGGTTTTCACGCTAAAAACACCTGTCGATTTGACATTTTTCAAAAGAAGTAAATGAGTTTTAGAGAATGGTTACTTAATGTTGTAGTTTATAAAACAGATTATTTTTGGAACTAACCTGCTCATGCCAGTAACCATGGCAGCCATTTTAAGACATCCGGCCAGGTTAGCTTTAATATACCATGTTTTCGCTGCTAAGCAACTAGCGACATCAGTTTCTATCATTTTTTTTATAATATCATGCGCAACAAGTTTAGGCACCTAATGGCTGCATTTGTGATGTTTAAATGTCACAAACTCTTACATTATAAGGAAATTCTCGCCATTTATTGGATGACCCTCATAGGAAAAATGATCACTCAGTGGTTTACTGATGTAGGTAAATCATCACATATTCACTATTTTTAACTTTTAACAAGTATTCGCGAAAAGAAAATTCTCGCGAGAATTTCTGAATTTTTACAGTTTTTTTCTTCTCTATTTTTTTTCAGTACGTTAACAATGGAAGCAGAGGACGTAGGAAAAGAGTTCTCTCCCATTCACGAGAAAGTACACATAACTGGAAATGTTTACGCCGATGGGAAGATTATGGTCCTTGACCTTAATGGACAAGGTTTCTTCTAAGTCTTCTAAATCCCGAAAGCAGCATTGAGCTCAAATCTCTCAACACCCTACTTCTGGGAGAAAACAAACTGACAGAGGTTCCAAGCGAGCTGATGGGTTTAGAGAATTTTGGTTCTATCCAACAACAAACTGACCCATTTGAACACTAGCCTGTTTACTCTGTCTAAACTACAAATGTTCGATATTTCAAAAAATGAAATTGAAGCGCTTCCTATTGACATAACTGGACTTCCTGTGCTAAAGCAGCTGGTGGTCAATGGAAACCGTCTGTCAGAGATACCTCCACAGATCGGGCATCTATTGGAATTACGTGGTCTGTACCTCAATGAGAATTAAATCAATTCCAGATGAAATTTCGAATCTACAGAACCTTGAAAGTAGAAAGGAACAACCTTGACTTCCTCAATCCAGAAGGGTGTAGAATAGAAGAACTGAAACGTTTAGGTCTCTCTGGAAATCATATACTATTGCCATAAAGTTAAGCATATTTTTATACAATCCCGATTTTCAAAGTAATGGAAACTAATTTGAAATTTGGGTTTTATTCGACATGTACACTTTGTGTTTTGGCTACCAAATTTGGATAAGTTTGATTAGTTTCATTCACTACTGTCCATGAACGGGAAGCTTACGACACAGTCCTGTCCAGGAGTTGATATGCAAGAATGAATTTCTTTTGCGGTTGAGTCATGAAATAGCCTTAAAATGCATATGTTTGATAAATTTAAAAAGAAGAAAGAGGACAGAATGTGTAGAATGGCCATTTGGAACGCTGGTATGAAACAAGATGACATTGCAAGGATATTAAACGTGTCTCAAAGTGTTGTAAGCAGACCTTTGAAAGAACATAGAGAGAGAGTGACAGTATTAAAAAAAGGGAAACAGTCTACATTGATTCTTGAATGCAAGTAATTGCTACTAAAGCATTATGGTACGTGGTGCATTATATGACGACCACCTGAAACAGATAAAGGTGGTATCTGGGACTTTGAACGCTCAAAAGTACCAGGACGAAATCCTGGAATCTGGTGTTAGGTCACCCTTGGACTCGCTAGATGGCCAGAATATGGTGCTCCGAAATGACATTGCAAGATTTCACTGTACTCGCATCATCGAGGAATACAAAATCAACAGAACATCGCTAGTCTTCCACGGGCGAGCCTGTTGCCGGACTTGAACCCTATCGAACACGTGTGGGACAAGCTCGGCTGACATGTTTGAAACCAGAAACCAGCCGTATCAAAACCATTGTGAATTTTGCTAGACTCTACTGCATGAGTGGGGCAGGATTTCATGTCTTGAACGCATGTACCCAATGAATTTATTGATGAAATTTGCCAAGTTTTTATTGGATAGTGTGAAGGCTATACACAACATAAACCGGAAGTAGCGGATTATTATGAGCCATTTCGTGACTTTTTGCACCAGATCCTTAAAGTGTATGCTCCAAAGAGTAAGTTTTGAAGAAATTACAATTATCGTGGCCTTATTGTAAAAGTTTTGCTGACTCTTGGCCTCCATGCTGTTTTCATTGAATTTTGTAAAATTCATGGGTAATTTTTGGAAGGTGTTTGCAGCCTATAAACAAGTCAGATATTCCACGGCTTTTCTTTATCAAATCGCTGGTATTTTTTGCTTTTGTTGTCAACCACAATAAATTTTTGGTATCTTTCAAAAGTTTCCGTTCTTACTGTTTCTAAAACCTAAGTGGTTTATCAAATGGAATATGCTTAACTTTATGGCAATAGTATATAACAAATCTACCCAGATAAATTGAAAATTTACTTAATCTGGAACAACTGCTACTTGACGACTACGATTTTGAATTCATCCCAGTTCAAGTGTTCTGGTTGGACTCTCTGCAAGAGGTAGCTCTCTCTAGCAGCCAGATTAAATCCATTCAACCAGAAGTACGAAACTTGGTGAACTTGACAGTGTTAGGACTAAATGGGAACCAAATAGAGTATCTACCAAAGGAGTTTTGCAACCTTACATCACTAGAAGTGATCGGACTGGAGAGTAATCAGCTAAAAGAGATTCCTCAAAACACTTCTAACCTTAGTGAACTCAGACTCTATGATGGTTCTGACTTAAAGACTTATCTATTGATGAGATGGTAGGGGCCTGATGCTTTGGCTGTTTGTCGGGCCCTCCGGGGTTTACCTGTTGGATTTCTTTTTGCTCCGGTATTCAGTTTTATTTACTGTTGAGTCCTTATCTTTGCTTTATCTCCTTGTTATATCTTGATTTATATGTTTTAGGAGATGATGCATTGATAAGTTAGGGGTCTTTCATGCAAACCATATATCTATGTGTCTTGATCCACATCTGAATTAAGGGTGAGGTTGGCGCGCCGTTAAACCGGTTTAAGCCCTCCAGTAAAATATTTTACTGATCGTTCCAAGGCGGTACTTCTTTAGTGGATCTTTTATGTTTATGTTCTGTCTTATGTTTGCTATGTCTTTGTGCGTGTCTGTGTATATGCGCTTTGTGGTCACCTGCTGGGAAAGGGCTGACCTCTTGGCTCTCGTTTGTGGTGTCTACTGTGAGTTTGTCACTTTCCCATTGGTATTCTGGGTCAGGTGTGGTACTTGATTGTATCGATTCCTGATCTTTGCACCCTTACTTACATTGGACATGATGTGATATCGACCTGAGAATACCATTATTGACCTCGGCTACGCCTTGGTCAATATTGGTACTCTCAGGTCGATATCACACCATGTCCAATGCCTCAATAGTCAATAATGGTATAATAATAACTTCTCAACAACAAGAGGGCCCTAGGGCCCTGGGTCTCTCACCTGAGAATGACTGTTTATAAAGATATAGGAAAGCATCTAGGGCCCTGGGACGCTCACCTGAGAATGACTGTTTATAAAGATATAGGAAAGCATAGCTCCACTCAAAGTCCAGCTATAAATTTTGATAGATCATCAGTTTCATAAAGACTTTACATGGGTCATGTTGATAAAACTAACATGATGTAGAACCTCAATAAGTAATACATGGGACATCCACTGCGGGGCCATTTTTGGCCCATAGAGTTATAATTTGAACAAATTTGGAAAAAGTTCACTAGATGATGCTGCAAAGATAATATCAAGGCTCTATTCAGACAGAAATATGTTTTATGTTTTCCCTTTATAATCCTTATCATTTGACCCATTGGACTGGCCGCTTTTGGCCCCAGGGGCATAACTTGATTGAACTCGTCTGGTAATGGTGAATAAACCCTTTGCATACTGGAAACTCCTGAAAGGGTGGTTTGGTAATCTGCATTTCGTCAGGGTCAGCACTGTTTGCTATGATAAATACAATTTTCAGAGTTTGGAGTACATATTTATATGGAAAGGAGTTCCCAGAATCAAGCGAAAAAACCCTACAAACTAGACAGCCATATTTGCAAGAGGCTTTTCTCCCTTACAAAGAAATGATATGTTCTACACAGTCTACATCCGATATTGATAATTCGATAGCAAAACGGCTGGATACGGGAAAAACAGTTGTTTACTGTCACACGCGACATTTGGCGGGTAAGTTCTTTCTGTAATTTTATCATTGAATGTCTTGAATTTGAATGCTAGCTTTAAATACTGGTTCATTTTAGGAAACGGGATACTTAGTACCTGTACATTCCAGGAAAAAGGCTGCTTAGTACTGGTTTATTTTAGAAAACATGATACTTAGTACCAGTTCATTCCAGGAAACAGACGGGTTCAACCCAAGAAGCAGGCTAAGATTCGAGAAAGGTGCCATTTTTGGAAACGATGTTTTCTCAAAACATCTGTTTCCAATGGTATCATATACACAAAATACACACAAAATCCCCATACCATCGAACCCCCGTTCAACATTGCTAACATTGAAAACTTGATTATTGAAAGCTTACATATGATTGAAACAGAATTATAAGTTTATTTGTACATCAAACGGAGAGGGTCTCAACGGGGTACCTTAAAAATCAGTGTTTCGTTTGTTAAAATTACGCTTTAATCAGTTTAAATTAAGAGAAATAAGTGATAAAAAAATATTTTGTAATGCTGAATGTGCTTACTGGTAAAAATGAGTTTTATGAAGACGCTAATTGGTAAACATTTGGGACAAATTCGCAAATCAGTAAACCCCATTGGATGCCTCAAACGAGCGTCAGAAAAACAATGCCTTAGCATGAGAAAACCTGCTCTTGTACGACGAAGAACCGTTTGCAATATCTATGATGCAGCCAGATATTGCAGTTAAAAGCACAATATCTTGCAATCGTTTTTTATCATTATACTTTTCTTTGCTTTTAATCATTACGAGACGGACAATAAACGCAGCCCTGTCCTTTTGTCATAAACGTGAAGAAGACACGTTTTCTTGTGGATTGCTAATGTTTTCCCGCCCTTTATGAACCTGACCGCCACTAAAATAGTTCTAAAAATATAGTGCGCTAGGTATAAGTTTTTATGGACAGAATGATAGCAGTGGCGTTTGAAATTAAGTCAATTGCATGAAAAGACACTGTCGATAGACAGAAACGAATAATAATAATAAAATAAATACACCTTAACTTTCGTTCGTTTCGCGCAACAATATCATCATCGAGTAGATTTACACAAGTATTAGCTTTTCAAAAAAGCTGGCGGTTGTTTAGCCATATTATTGTATGTGTTCTTGCACACTGCATGCTTCCATTTTGAGCTTCTCGAGCATATCCATGTAGATTTGTTCTAAGATCTGATTATTAACGTTTTAACTGTAATTTTTTTACCATTAAACATATTCTTCCAGTGAGTATGTTGCTTGATCTTAAGCACCTAGCTTATGCATGGTATGTTATGGTAATGTATCTAGCATGAACGTTATTTGACAACATTGGACAGCCCGTTTTTCTAAAACTGATGCCAGAAATCAAGGCCTAGTCTGATATACATAATGAAAGACTGAAACCATCAATAGTTGATTAAAAGTCGCGATAATCACTGTGTCTCAACTCGGACCAGGGTCCCAGGTCTTAACATTTGTTTTCCACTAACATATTGCAGAATCATATACCTCATCATGTTTTGAGGTGTCACTAGATGTTCCCGGAATGGAAAATGAACAATTGCATGAAAAAAACCTGTCCTTCGGGATTGACTTTACTGTTGACATGAAAATTTGGATATCGCAAGTGGATCTATCATACGCATGCGCGGATCCAGAGGGGTATGGTGGGCCCGGACTACCTGGAAAATCACAAAATCTATAGGTTTCAATTGAAATTAGCATTTGGACCCCACACCCCCTGGAAAAATTTGGACCCCCCCTCCCCTGAAAAATGATAGACCCCCTCTGGAACCTTACAAAATAATAGTTTTCCTTAAAATAAATTATTGGACCCCTCTGTAAAATTGTAAAAGGCTGATGCCTAAGAAAACGTTATCAGAGTGTTTTTTCTCTGTCAGTTGAGCCTGGAGCCCACTACCCCCCCCCCCCCCTGACAAAAATTCCTGGATCGGCGCATGATACTACCGTAAAGTCAACATTGTTGGATGCACAGGCTCATCTTTGCCTACTAGCGTCTAATGCTCTTCACGTCGTTAAGAAAAAAAGTGAATTTCCGGTGCGATTTTTCGGTTTTGTGACGGTGTATGAGGCCTTTTATGCACCCACTGGAAATTTAAAAAAGGAGTTCTGGCTGTCGCCCGCCATTTGATAAAATTGTGGGGCATTGATAGTTTGAATTTGTAAAGTAAATTTCCGAGATCCAAAACAATTTATTTTACATGTTTGCGAACGTGTACGCGATCGCAATGAGCGAAAGTGATGAGTTTACAGAAATTGTCTTTTCATGCCAGATAGCTCATGGGCGGATCCAGAGGGGGACAGACCCAACCCCTGAAAAATAGGGTTTCTTAGCATACTGGTCCGGTTCCCTTTAAAATCACAAAGCTACCAAGCCAGCATTCGATGTTGGGCCATCAGCGGCGCGCCAGCGAAACGCCATTTAAATGATGTTTCACTGGCGGGCCAATGATGACCCGCATATAGTGGTGTTTGGATCCTCTCTCCCATCATCAATTAAAAAAAGTTGTCAAAGTTGGACCCCTTTCTGGATCCGCGCATGCAGCTGAGCAATTATGTTTTATGTGCGAAGTCCGCTTTTATGCGCCAATGCACCACATGCTACCCAACTCTTAAAACAGCACGTGGCATGAAAGCGGCGGATTTGATCTTCATGTCTGCGGCTGATATTATTAGCAGACAGGTTTGACCCAGACCAGGCCCGACAAAATGTTTAATGTTTGTATTCATAACAAAGGCGCTGATAAGAATGTGCGGTACCCAGGCTGATCTGCGACTTTGTTGGTCTCATACAACAAAGTCGGGGTAAAACATCTACAGACGTGTGGTAAGGATGTTTGGAAATTCTGATATATATGTCACCGCGGATGATCTCAAGGTCTTTTGCTGTTTTCATTCAGATGGATGTTATAAAGACCTTCCAATTTTCTGTAAAAAAACTAAATGGAGGGAAAATCCATCCATATTGGAAGACCTTTCCCTCCAAAAAAGACACACGGTCTGACTGTTCATGAAAACTAATATATTGAAAGTCGGGATACATACATCAATAGATGTGTGGTGGTTAAAATAAAGCGAATTCTTCCTGTTTTCAAATTCACAGCCACCTAGTGGGGCTATTATCCTAAATTAATGAACGTTCCTTCATCTACATTCCTTCTATGCTCGCAGTTAAGCCTGAAGGCGCTGACGATTTCCGCAGATGCACAGGCTTGTCTGAGCCTTCGCTGCTCGCATATGCGATAGGTACCATAATCTCATGAACTGGCTTATTTCATGGAAATGCCATTCATCAAGACCTAGAATCATGATACAATCAAATTATACTCGGTTTGTGCGTCTGTGCGTACACTATCTCGGTAATCATGAACTCTCAGGACCTTCCGTATGTAGTTTCATGAGGACAGCAAGACACGCCACGATCGGCTAAACAATTTGTTTAAATGTTCCATTTGTTTGAACCTAGGAAACATTTATTGAGTTATTTACGCTCAGAAAACCGAAATTGATATTCAACTATATAAAACAAAACGTACGTAGATATCTAGAATTTGATTTGGTCTGAGCATGCTGAGTCTTCATCCACTTCAAACTTTATGTTAGTGAGCAGCGGGACCCTGATGAGATTGCGCAAACGCACATGCTCTCCTGGGCCTTGTCATAAGTACCAGCAGGCTATTTACGAAATATTCTGGTACCAGTTTATATGAGGCACCGCGCAAGTTGATTTCGTGTCACAAGTATAAAAATGCTTTCCGGATCGCACGCGGCTTGGGTGTCCGATTATAAAAGATATATGACACAGAAGTAAAATGTAACTATCCATTATTCTAAGGACACTTTTTGTAATGACCGTACAGAATATATCTCCGACGCATCGGCGACATAGGGCGTGTAAATTAGCATTCGCTCGATTTTCAGAAAACAAATTTTAATGTTATTAACATGCGACGTCAATGCTGGATTTACGTTAGCGACCAAAGTCGTTAGATTGACAGACGAAAAGGTCTGTTTGGTGTAAGCACGCAAAAGTTAACAGGAACATATCGTAAAAAGACACGCTGATTAAAAACAAGCACCAATGAAGAAAAAAAAAACGTTGTGTACGGACTAATAGAATTGCATATAAAAATGACTAGTGTACGAACTAATACATGACATTTAATGAACTATTCGAGTGTACGAACTAATACAAGATTTACCGTATTATAAAATCCAACTTACTAGGATTCCTTGGGATAATAAATTAAGATAGATTCCCAGCAAGGATGAAATAGAAAATGACTTGGTGACTAGCCTTGACAGGGACTCTTATGTTTGTTCTTTGATGTGCTGATGGTACTTTAACAAGCAGAAATAGGGTCTCTTATTCCATTCGTTCTGATTTGTTCTATGTATTTTATAGAGGGTCTTACACAAGTTATCATTTCATAACAAGGTGGTAGAGTGGGGCATTTTATTTTCTGCTGAAGGTTTCTGAGAGATGTTTCCTTTATTGTTGGCAGGATTAAATTTACTTGTCAAACTTTGTTGAGGGATGGGGGCCAGGAAGTATAATCTTTTCTTTGCGTTCCTCTGTGGGAGGAGTCTGACTAGACTGAATAATGTTGACCAAATACTTAAAGCTTAAGTCAATCAGTTTAGACAGCCTTAGGTTAGTTTAAAACAATGATTTGAAATGGGCACAAATGGAAGATTCTCTCATCATATGAACTATTGCGAAATTAACACCTCCAAAGCTGGTTTATTCAAAAAAAAAAATACTTTGTTATTAACATAACTTCTTTGTATCAAAATTATGCAACCTGTGGCCATAACATTATTTTTTCATCTGATATTACTGTTATTCAGTGGAATATATCATGTCAAAAAGGGAGCGCAGAGGCTCAGTGGTAGAGTGCTTGACTCGAGACTGAGGGTTCAAGATTCACCGGCGTCACTGCGTCGTGGTCCTTGAGCAAGATGCATTTATCCTAGCTTAGTGCTGGTTCAACCAAGGAAGACCCGTCCCTGTTTAACTGAAATATTGTTGATGGGACGTAAAGAATCAAATCAAACAAACAAATCATGTCAAAAAATAATGTCATAGCCAGAAGTTAAATAACTCTTTGGTGACAAGAAACACAATTGGAATAAAAGTTAGTAAGGGTGCAAAGATCAGGAATCAATACAATCAAGTACCACACCTGACACAGGATACCAATGGGAGAGTGACAAACTCACAGTAAGACACCACAAACAAGAGCCAAGAGGTCAGTCCTTTCCCAGAAGGTGACCGCAAAGCACATATAAACAGATGCGCACAAAGACATAGCAAACACAAGACAGAACAAAAAACAAAAGATCCACAAAAGAAGTACCGCCTTGGAACGGTCAGTAAAATATTTTACTGGAGGGCTTAAACCGGTTTAACGGCGCCAACCTCACCCTTAATTCAGATGTGGATCAAGACACATAGATATTTGGTTTGCATGAAAGACCCCTAATTTATCAATGCATCATCTCCTAAAACATATAAATCAAGATATAACAAGGAGATAAAGCAAAGATACGGACTCAACAGTAAATAAAACTGAATACTGGAGCAAAAGAAATCCAACAGGTAAACCCCAGTGGGCCGGACAAACAGCCAAAGTATCAGGCCCCTATCATCTCATCAATAGATAAGTCTTTAAGTCGGAACCATCATAGAGTCTCTTTGACTCTAAACACTCTTTGAAGTAAAGCAATAACTTTTTTTAAAATTTCTCATGAAATGATCACTTCTGTAAGAGCCACTATGTATGACATGATGTTATCTACTGAATAACAGTAATGTCATATGATAGTTAAATTTATGTATAGATTGTATGAATGTTTCTTGTCATTTCATATAGGTCTGAAATAATGTATAGTCAATGTGTCTTTGCATATAGTTCTGAAGTAGATAATTGCACCCATCAAGCGTCACATCAATGTGTCCTAAGATAACCATTGGTAGCACATGGATTAGAATTTTTCTCAGCAAAGTGTATGTTCATTATAGATAATTATATTTTGCTTATGCCAAGTAAAGGAAATGTGTGAAAATGCTTTATTCACATTTGCACAAACTTGATATTAAACTCTATGCAATAATCTTTTGTGCAAGATCTACTTTGTATAACATGATGTTATCTACTGAATAACAGTACTGCCATACGATAGTTGAGTTTATGTATAGATTGTATACATGTTTCTAGTCATTGTATGTAGGTCTGAGGTAAAGCATGTATTGTCATTAGGTCATTGCATATAGTTTTGAAGTCCAGAATAATTTCACCCACCGAGAGTCACAGCCTTGTGTCCTAAAATAAACATTGGTAGCACAATGAGTTATTTTTTTTACAAACAAAGTGCATGTTTGTTAAAGATATGTATATGCAGTGGCTCAGTGGTAGAGTGCTTGACTTGAGATGAAAGGGCCCAGACTCGAGCCTCAACAGCGTCACTGCACTGTGTCCTTGCGCAAGACACATTTATCCTAGCTTAGTACTGGTTTCAACCCAGGAAGACCTGTCCCTTTATAACTGAAAGATTGTTGGTGGGACGTAAAGAATCAAATCAAACAAAAAACCAAACAGTATATTTTGCAGAAGCATGTGAAAATGCTTTATTTGCTTTTTGACAAACTCCATATTACGTTTGATCTGTAAGAAGTCTAAATAGTCGCTGAAACCAGATATTATATTGTTTAAAAATTTTGTCAACAAATTGCTTGCAAATTTACAATTTGCTGTTGCTTGTACCATTGCTATTAGAGCATACTCTGTGCCATTATGAACAAAACTCAACCTGGTGGTTGTAAGAATATTACAAATGCTGATTTGGGTATAATTCAAGGAATTAGGTGACATGAGATTTCCTGTGACCGGCAAAGGTTTGGGTCAAGTCTGATCAGAGCCTTTGTGCTAGTAGCCAATACCACAACTGGTCCTGACCGTAAACTCCATTTAACTCTCCATTTAACTGCTATTCCTTGTAGCAAAGTTGCATATTTAGAATAGGAGCTTAAAATTGGATCAAGTGTGATGTTTTTCAATTATCTTCGATTATTACCAAAAAAAAACAATCAAACGAAGTTTTTGATTGATCATCGATTATAATTGGTGATTATAATTGATCATCGATGCAACGCTTAAGTTTAAACTTGTCGAAATGCCACATGTTTGGAAATCACATGTCATGGCTCTTTTGCTGCTCTTTTTTATTTTTAAGTGCTTTTTTTTTACAGTTATTGTCAATGTTCTTAATGAAACCTAAGTTACCATCTATAAATCTTCATTTTATATCTATACTATATGCCAGATATACACAGTTAATAGTGCCAAAGAGCTACATGCATCAGGGGGGTGCTATTTTGGCCCACATATGGGCTAAAAAATGCTTTTCACCATTTTGTTCTTATTGGTTTATTAGAACAATATACCAAGTTTAAAAGTAAAACTTTTAAATTGACGTTTATCTTTGCTATGGTTACCAAAAACGGACATCAAAATGGGCTAAAAAATGGAAAAGCGAACATTTTGGAACAAATTTGAGACATTTGACAGAGAACTTAACGTAAACTCAAACAAGATATTTTACCAGGTGATAAAAATTATCAGAACACATAACATATTAAAAGCTTTTTAGGTATGTAGCTATGCTGATATCTAATAATCCCTGACAAAGTTGGAGGGATATAGTTTTGGCGTCGTCCGTCCGTCGCATTTTTGTCCATTCACATCTCAGAACTACTGGTCAGATTTGATACATATTTGGTACACAATAAGTATCAAGTACTCTAATATCCTATAAGTTTCGTCAATATCGACCCTTAAAACTTAAGTTATTGCCCTTGTTGGAATTTTTAGGCAATTATAATGCAAGTCTATGTTAGCAAAATGTTAACGGGTTGCTCCACTGAACAAAATGTTATCAAGCGCTAGGCAAAAGAAAATGGCTATCAACCACCTTTCCGTAACCATTGATTCCTGTTTGCAATAATTCATCGCATTACCCCAAAATAGGGCAACAATGAACCGAATGGAAAATCTAAAAAGAAATCTTAACTTCTTAACCAGTAATCCAAACTCTTAAAATAATTTTAGTGATGTATTCGGCATAATGCCCTCTGCTAAATATGGGCAAAAGGTTTGGTACCAGTAAAATGCATTTAAGCCCCCCGGTGGCTTAGGCTGCTGTCCATTCTAAGGCGGTGGTTCTGTTGTTGGTGACTTTTTGTTTATTGTTACTCCCATTGTGGGAGTCTGTAATTGTTCTATGTTTTGTTGTACGTTACTTTATGTCCATTCTAGTATTATAATCATCTTGATGGGGAAGAGAGAGAGAGCTGGTTGCTTTGCTTAATTTGTCTTCCTGGTGTCTTGTGATTGTTGAGCAGCTCTTCCTCCCGGTACCACGGGGTTGTCTGCGGTTTGTGATTGTGGTATTTCCTGATCATACTCACTTACTATTTTTGATCCCACATAACAAAATGGCCACCAGAGCTTAAAAGTGAAATAGGGTTTAAAGACATACCAGCCCATGTTTGAAATGATAAGATTGATATTTTGTCGCATGCCCCTTTACAATTCTGTTATGCTAAAACTAAAAACTAAAAATAGAAATCATATCAACCTTTTCCTTCATCATTGGTCAGAAAAATATACAATATACAAATTCAAATGTTCCTAAAATATCATCTACAAAAATGCACTCTGCTTAGCCTACAAGAACTAAAATCACAAGACATCGTTTCCATCAGTACTCTCAGTGCTTTGATTTAATTGAGCCAGTACATTCCAGGAAACAGGCGGGTTCAACCCAAGAAGCAGGCTAAGGTTCGAGAAAGGTGCCATTTTTTAATTGAGCCAATACTTTCAAGGAAATAGGCTGCTTAGTACTGGTTCATTTTAGGAAACAGGATACTTAGTACCAGTACATTCCAGGAAACGGGCGTTACTTAGCTCTGGTTCAACCCAGATAGCAGGCTATGGTTCGAGATTGTTGTTTGGACGTAGAGAATCAAATCTAACCATAACAAATTACAAAATTCTATTTCTTCCTCCACTGCAATGGACATCTCCCAACAACTATGTTCTTGATACCACCAGAACATGACTGCAACACGATGCACCTATATTCCTCACTTTAGATTTGTAGGTGGCTTACTATGGGCAATATCAGTTTTATGCATGTGGCGTAGGTATTTGACTGCAACTAAAATTGATACATTTTACGCTTGAATAGAATGACAGTTGCAGTCACAGATGCAAACAAATTAGTACAGGTGCATACACAGGGCAAAAAGACATCTATAAGCAATATAAAGCATGCGTAAATATACCGTAATAGTGCCTTATGTGTACAATTAAGCAGCGGAACATATGTAAGGCACCTTTAAGGCACCACTTAAAAACTTTATGGCATCCCTTTTTGGTATCCATTAAGCAGACGCTTAAAATTGCTGATAAAGCGCGTTTACGCTAATAAGCAATATGCTTATCATTTGCTTTCTGGCACTCAACTTTAAGCATATTTATCAGTTTTAAGCATCTGATAAAGCACTAATACGCTAATAAGCAAATAAACGTATTAGTCGCGTTTTACTAATATGTTTTAAGCATTTTGATCAGCTTTAAGCATCGAAATAAAAGCATAAATACGCTTATAAAAAGAATGCGTTTCGTTACATTAAATCATTTTATAACGGGGGCAAAATGGACCAATAAGCTGATAAGCATGGCGCTAATTATTTGCTTTTCGCTTTGAGCATTTGTATCATCTGTGCATGTTTGCATGCCTCTGCCTTTTCTTTTGTTTACTTCGTCGTCATGTGGATTAATCTCCTCCAGAAACGTTTTGGATCTAGAGATGGTCAAAAACGCTTTTATCTGTGCTCGGTCTGGATCTTGGCCCCAGGGGTGGTGGCGGTACTCTCATTTTTTCTCCATGCGTAAGCTTGGACCCAGCATCTACCATTCAACCCCCCAAAATATCAAGGATATCAAAAAGAATATTTTAAATTTTAGCTTCCCCAAAAAATACCAACCATTCTGTACCTTGACATTAAAATGCATAAAAATGACCTCTAAATCTAGTCCAATTTTGTAATTACCCCAAAAAGATAACCACAAAATGTTCATAACCCCAAAAATATTCATTTTTCTAAAAAACTCCTAAATATTGAAATTCAAAATTTTGAACCTAAAAAAATGGTCAGAGCCTACGTATGTATGAAAATATCAGAACACCCCCCTATTTACAACCAGACTAATATCCATGCTCAGAGTAATCCATGTTAGTGTCTGAGGATCTTGCTGGAGAGTAGTCTAGAGATGATCTGCGCGCCACCACATCCCGTTTGCAAGTGATAGCAGCTTTTCCTTCCCGCCTCTTCGACACGTGTAATTATTAATTACCCATGTTGCGAGAGACGACCAGTATTGTTTCCAATTACATGGTTATATAATTTCTCTGACCCAAGCAAACTCACACAGGTTACATAGACGCATATCGCAATAAGAAACAGTATGTGTTTTAGATACATGCATTATGTTTTAGTTTCCTAAAACGAATCCTGCATGATTTCCCAATTTAATATATTATAGAAATACTCAATGAAATTGATCAGCTTCAGGTAGATGAAAGTTTTCATAAAAACACAAAACAAACAATTAAGCTCCTGTCACACGGGTACGTGCGATCACAGAATCATGGGTTTTGAGAAAGATATTCGGGAAGGTTGCTGAGCAGCAGTCTTTTGGGTTTCACGCAACCCTGTAGTATGTGCGTGTAAGTGGTTTCACCAGAGCCTTTGCTCTTCGCATCACAAATAATGAAAATGTCGAAAGAAACGATTTGCTGCATACAGATGATATGAGCAGGTGCAGTTTACTATTTTCTGGAAATAAATAGAATGCCTGCAAAATGAAACATTGAAGTATTTATCTATTTGTATCGTCGCAACAGTTTAGACCCAGATCAGGCCCAGCAAACTTTGGACCTGAACTGTGAACTGGAGCCAAACTGTTTGACACTCTGATGGTACTCTGATATGATGCTTTACAAAAAGAAATATTGTTTCCCTTGCATGCATTGATTATTTTTTCTTAAGGTGGCACAGGGTAACGTGTCATGGTATAGTACTTGGATTTCGTAATATGGCCTCCAGTGACATTTTGCAAGTACATTTTGAAAATACACTCCCTTTGAAAGGCATTTAGTCTGTTTTCTCTCAGGCATATATGTATATGCCACCATTTATATCCTTATGGAAACGCAGTGGCTCAGTTGATAGAGTGTTAGACTTGGATTTAAGGTCAACAGTTCGAGACTCACCGTGTATGTAACAGGCTAATGTCCTGAGTATACTTTACATTATATCTCTACCATGTGGTCAGGCTTGACGCATATGATGCATCTACATGTATGCTCTTTCACTTTGATTTATGCTGGCCCTCGTTGGTGGGGACTTGACACAAGCAAACAGTTTGGACCCAGGTCACACACGAGAGACATTCGACCGATCTGGACCCAAATCATTTGACAGCGGACAAAACTGGACCGACCCAGCGTGGGATCATTCTATATTGTTGTTCACGAGGTTTGTTTGGTGACCATGCAGTGTCTGGTTGGAGTCTATACTGTTCACAGATGCCCCTAAACAAATGAAATCATTTCAAGAATGTCGACATACACAGAGAGCCGGCGGGACCGGGAGTTCACATCTTTTCAATGTGCGTTCAAAAAGACATTTTTGGCAAGATGCGAAAGGTGCAGAACCTGGTCCGATGTCGGTTTAAGGCCTGATTTTGTGCTCTTATGTGACATACGGAAAATATGCAGATGGCGATGTTGCGATTGAACTGTATACATTAACCCTCTAGGATGTACTGCCATGGGTCTACAGCAGAATATGGATGAATTAGCCTAAAATAGTTTCATTCTCGAACTACACATGTGTAATTAATACGTGCGTCCAAGCACGCTTATACACTGAGCTTAGGATCCAAAAACTTTGTGACAGCTTTTATCCTGCTTTCGAGACGCTGTCCATAAGGCTATCATTGAAAAGCGGGAACCAGTCCGATTTCCCCATGAGCAGTGATTAAATAGGCGCTTGTTTACAGTCCGTATTTTAACGCTTCAGTTTCTGGCGAACGCCTAAGCACTCGAGAGAAGGTCTTTTTGGAATGGCTCGGCGTTTTTCGACCTATTTTTGTACCCGGGCGCACAGGCTGTATGTGCTAAAAGCAGGGTACCATACAACCAAAATGCGAGTTGCACGCACCGTGCACGTGAAGTTGCTCGATATTTAGCCAATGGCGGCCATATAACGCTTATCGCCAATGCACGCTCCGTTTGACATTAACCGTAACGGTTAATCCCAAAATTACCATCATTTGCGGTTTCAGCTGTCCTCTGACTATTCAATTGCTGTTACAAATATTGCCTCAAGTTGCTAGATTTATCCTCCTTGATCCGAATTTGATGCTTTCAGTTGAACGAAACGTGGATCACAGACTGACTCAGTGCCGTCAAAGGTATCGTACATACACGGATACATATGTAAGTATTGGTTAATGAACAATATTTGTTACGATCCGCCAAAGTTTGTGAATGCTGAAATTGGCCCATTATTGGGTTTAGTGGCACTGATAATGAAACCGGAATTGTTGTAACTAGAATTCGTGGTAGGGAAAGTGACCGGAGCAGCTTTAGATTTGTAACGTTTGACCTCAAAGTGGGCTATCGGTCACAGTATGGTCGATATTTTAAGGTCAAACCCAACCCTTCTGTGGAACTCGGTGGTTCAGTTGATGGAGTGTTAGACTGGGGATCAAAGGGTTGCTAATTGCTAGTTCGAGACTCACTGCCTGGAGAGTCACTGTGTTGTGTCCTTTCAAAAGCAAGACATTTTATCAGCTGCTGCCTAAGTACTAGTTTAACCTATGAAGACAGGAAATCATCCCAACATGACTGAAAAATTGTTGATTGCGACTTAATTAAAGCATCTAAATAAACAAACCAAAACCTCTCAATCCATTGTCTGTGCAGGTGCGATACTCAAAAGGATTGACTCTGCCTCGAGGTTATAAAACATGAGTTCATTCTCAGACTCAAAATAAAGCATAATGATTGGCTGCTTGCGGACACGTGTCCGCAATCAGCCAATCATTGCGCTTTATTTTGAGTCTGAGAATGTACTCAAGCTTTATAACCTTGAGGCCTGTCTTCTATGGCACATCACCGCTGAAAAATGGATTTTGTGTTAATACGCGGTATGCATTACTCAAAACACTTCATAACAAAAGTAGCAAGCAGTTTGCACTGAATAGCAATAAATAATCTGTGGAGACGTCAAGTATCTTTTGATTTGTATTAGTTTACAAATGTTCAGTGTGTAATATTTTTCTACGCAAAAACGGGAGCGCAGTGGCTCAGAGGTAGAGTGCTTGACTCGAAACCGAAGGGCCGCGGGTTTGAGCCGCACCAATGTCACTGCGTTGTGGTCCTTGAGCAAGACACATTAATCCTAGCTTAGTACTGGTTCAACCCAGGAAGAACTGTCCCTGTTTAACTGAAAGATTGTTGATGGGTTGTAAAGAATCAAATCAAACAAACAAAACATTTTTGAAAACACTTCGCACATGGCAAGGTCAAAAAGCGGTTTCAGTGACACATGATGACTCAGTTTTTGGTTTAGGCCCTTGCATGCAGTGACCACATGACAGATGTCAGAAGTGCATGAGGTTCAGGTTTGACTCCATCAGCTACCGAATTGTGTGATGTTAAAAATTGACAATTAAGATATACACAGACAACACAAGTCAATGACTTTCTCGAGGTGACTTTCCAACGCCAGATAAAAATTTTCACCAGCGATTTTTTTATCTGCCAATAGTTGTCGCCAAATTAATATTTTTTGCGCCAAATTTATTATTTCTTTGCATTTTGCGACCATGGTGACCGTTAGCACCAACCCTGGCAGATTGATAACAAGTTTGAATCCACCAATCGGGCCAATCACATGATTTGGTGACACATTTGGTAAACAATTATGTCGCATGTACCCACAATGCACAAATCAAATAGGTCAGTTTGCGATAGTCATACCATCTATTGTAAGATATTGCTTCTCTATCTTTTGGTTTAGGCCAAAACTAACTTGGCCAGTGATCACTGGTCACAGTACACTGAAAATTGGTTCAATAATGCGATAACTTTACGAAAATGTTCATTTTCCATCTACATTTGTATAACGTCCATCAATTTATAGAGACTTAACTATATTCATGTGTATAATGGCAACGACTAGAAACGGACCAATCAGAAATTCCGAATGCTGAACAAATATTGTCTTCCCTTCAAAAAAAAGGCTCAATCAGTTTAGTTGTTTAACCAGTGGTGTATCCAGATGGGGTTAACTTGAACCCTCTTTTGAGCCCAAATTATTTTATTTTCATTGGGATATTTAAGAAAAATAGGGCCATCCTTTAAAAATGTTTGTGGTCACCCTACTAATGATTTTCCAGGTAGGTAGGTATTTAATTTATTTTTCACTGATTTATTTAAAAGGCATTCAAAATTTAAAAAGAATGTATAAAATTATAATAAAAATATTTCTCCGAAATGTGACAGCAAACAAATTTTGTTTTAAGGAGGACCCGAGTTAAAATCATCAAATTGATTCCCCCATATACATCTGAATCCCTTTCCAGAGGAAACTCTTTGTTTGCCTACTGGGTAAGATTGTCAGCAGACAACATTGAATCAAATCAAACAAAAAACAAAACATTGATATGCAAAAAAGGTTACGGTAAATCTTGTATTAGTTCGTACAGTAAAAAATAATTATTTTTCGCTGTGTACGAACTAATAAAAATTATTTTTCTGAGAAACGGGACTGTACGAACTAATAAAATGAAATTCTGAAGATCGAAAAACGGGACCAAAAACATGCGAAAATTGCCAAAGAGGGAGGAATTTCTGTTTATTCTTTTAGCCTAATTACAGGCTGAATGTCTGATCAGTATTTTCAATTAAACTAACATTCGTAATAGCATGGTGAAAGATTGAAAATAAACAACCAAACATAAAAGTCCGGATTGCCGTTTCAACCGACTCACATGCAATGTGCGATATACCCGGCGATATCACCCAGTTACAGGCCAACTTTACATAGGCCTGCTTTACGGAAGAGATGTCACGTCGGACTTGTTCTATGACGATTGTCTTGATTGGAATCATACTCCACTGGGTCCGAGGAATCATAATAACATACAACTTCTGTTCACTACCGACGGCTAGATGTATATCGCAGCTTTCGTTTTTGGTCATGATGTAGATTCTTATTTTCTTAGAATCCTCGAAAATGCAACATAGAAGTAGACAAGACAATACATGTACGCACATTCAGTCCTACAGGTTAGACGTACGCGTACACTCATTGATTTGGAATGAAAACTGAAAATGAAAATGGCGACTTCTAAATATGAAATATGAACAACTGGAACGCAACCTTTAAAGTGCCAATCACAACAAAATATGTTCTGTCATCTGCTGAGTGCTGAAATGTTCACTAGCTTTTGGACAAACAGCATGGACCCAGATCAGGCTGCTCTGTAGTCTGATATAGATCTGACCTGGGTCATGATAATGATGCTCCACACTGTTTGCCCCCCCAATACTTTCATAGTAAATAATGTTTGCAAAATTTGCAGCGGATGACTTAAGCAGGCAGCATTTTAATTTTTAGCTCATCTGAGCTAAAGGCTAAAAGTTAGCTATTGTAATCAGTCTTCCTCCGTCGTCCATCAGTAAACTTTTCCTTTAAACTACATCTCCTCCTGAACTACTGGTCCAAATATAAAATAATTTCACTGAATTGTCTCTCACCATTCTGTACCAAATTTAAGGCATTTGGAGACCCATTTTTTTAAAATTAGATATCAGCACAGCTAAATACCAAAATATCCTTTTTATAATGTTGTGTGCCGTAATACTTCTCATCAGCTGTTAAGATATCTTTTGGCATTTGCTTGTGCTTTATTCTATGTTAATTGATCTGTAAAACATCTAAAATGGCCAATTTCCTGTTTCCAGCCTATTTTGGTGGCCATTTTTGTTACCATAGCAACGGTTTAAGTCGAATTAATTCCAAGACTTTTACACTTTGATTATTTACTAATAAACCTATAAGAACAAATTAGTTAAAAACATTTTTATGTTTTAGCCTCATAGAGGGGCCAAAAAAGCCCGTTATTAAATGCATGTGGCTCTTTGAACATTCACAATGTGTACAGTAAATTTTCTAAAATTTAGAACATTTCTCTTTTTGTTCTCAGATTACATGTGGGTTATCAAGGCTAAAATTCATCAAGTGCTTGTCAGAATTGCAAACAGGGAAGACCCTGATCAGACTGCTACAACAGAAGCAGTCTGATCTGGGTCTGCACTGTATGTCTACTGTCTAGTAAGTAAGGCCTTTTTACGCACAACTAGTGTTCAGAATTTAGAACATCTATTATATACATATAGGCTAAAATTAGAGCCATATACATGTTTGTTTCAGGTGACTCTAGCTAAGAAGTCTGACTCAGGACAGAACATCTGTGAGGTGATCAAGGAAGAAGGAATATACATCGCAAGTTCAAATGTCCTTGTTAAAGGTAATTACATTGACTTACTAAATTTTGCAGTCAGTGTTGTCATTTGTTCAGGGAACTATATAGGTAGCTCAATTCCTGATGATACCCTCTACCAGAATTGCACAAATAGCTCCGCCCGATGAACTCTAGAGCTCCAGATAAGAAATATCTTTAAACGATGTCTCTTTCTGATCCACTGGTCCAAATTCGAAATAATTTCACAGAATTGTTCCTCGTGATGCCTTCTACAAAAGTTGCACAAAGGTTCTGCTTCTCTGAACGAAGGGGCCATCAGAGGCCTAGATAAGAATTGTCTTTAAATGACATCTCTGAACCACTCGTCCAAATTGAAAATAATATCACAGAATTGTTCCTGGTGATGACCTCTACCAAAATTGCATAAATGGTTCTGCTCTGCCAAACAAAAAAGGCGGCTATAGCTCTAGATTAGAAATGTTTTTAAATGACATCTCCTACAGGCTCCTGAACCACATATCTAAATTCAAAATAGTTTCACAGATCTGTTACTCATAATGCCATCTACCCAAATTACACAAATGGTTCCACTCCATCACACAAAAGGCCACCAGAGTTTCTTTAAATGACATCTCCTTAACCAATGATTCAAATTCAAAATAAATTCACAGAAATGTTCCTCATAATGCCCTCTACCAAAATTGATGACAACATGGCCACCAGAGCTAAAAATAAAAAAAAATCGTTGAATGATATCTCTATAGCCACTGGCCTATACATTATCTCCTCATGTATAAGGATTCAGAGGAGCGATCCAGGGCCCTAGAGCCCTCAGGTTTTTTATTGTGATCAATTTTCGTCTGGCATGTGTCTTCGGTCCATTGTTCTCTCAATAAACTTTTTCTTTAAATAACATCTTCTCCTTAACCACTTCTCCAGATTTGAAATAATTTCACAGGAATGCTCCCCATTATGCTAAAATTGTATGAATTGCTCTAGATTTGAAATCTTTTAAACGATATCTCCTGAACCACTGGTCCAAACTTAAATAATTTCACAGAATTGTTCCTCGTGATTCCATCTACAAAAATTGACCAAATTGTTCCGCTGAAATGGACAAAAGGATTGCCAGAGCTCTAGATAAGAAATATATTTAACTATATCTCCTCCTGAACCACTGTTCCAAGTTCAAAATTATTTCACAGAATTGATCCTCATGATGCCTTCTACCAAATTGCACAAATGGTTTCACTCTGCTGAACAAAAGGACATACAGAGCTGTAGATAAGAAATATCTTTAAGCAGCATCTTCTGAACAATTGGTTTAAATTCGAAATAATTTCATAGAATTGTTCCTCATGATGCCTTCTACTTGGATTGCACAAATGGTTACACGCTGATTCTCAGAAATCTAGTTCAAGCATTAAGAGAGTGAATATTTGAAAACAATTCTTAGCCATCAGTTTAAACATAAATTTCATTTGGGTACTCGGTACTCAAAAGGACTGTTTGATGAGAGGGTTCTTTTGAGTACCCACAAGATAAATAAGGGAAGGAATTTTTAATTATGTACTCTTATCTAGAGGCGTGTAGGGGAGTATATACTGTTTTATACTGAGAACCCTTAGATTTATGTTATGTATCAATGTTGCCTGGCATTTACAAGTTATAACTCGGGTTAATAATGTAGATAAATGTTCATTCATACTGGAGAGAACTATTATACAAATGTTTATTCATACTAGAGAGAACCCTTACACGAATGTTTCTAAACCATGAGCTGGTGAGAACTCTATAAATATACTGAGGAAAAAAAGTTTAGCAATATACTTTGGGGGTTAATGGGATTTTTAATTTCATAATATCAAAATTATGTGTTGACAAACGTTTACAAGTACGATGAAATTAACCGGTTGGCATTTCACATAATGTAAAGTCTGATTTTAAGTCCCTTGCTGAAGCAGCTTATCTGGCAATTACACAAATACTTTTCTGCTAAAAGTTTTATTTTCCATCAAATGTTTAGATCTAAAAGCCAAAAAGTGAAAACCAGTATTAAACTGAAAGTTTTGGTTACCATTTTCAGGCCTCCATATAAGAGTGGGTATTGGAAAATTATTTTCTTTATTTTGCATGCAAAATATATGTTGTGGGTACTCAAAAGAACCGTCTCAATGAGACGGTTCTTTTGAGCACCCAAAACAGATGTTTAAATTATTGGTTAAGAAAATAATCAAACCTAAACGCAAACAATGTTCCTTATCTGGACCTATGTATTTTCGTACATTTTTTAGGTAAAATCGTATTTTTAGCTCACCTGAGCTGAAGGCTCATGGGTGAGCTAATAGTATACCAGTCACTCCGGCGTCCGGCGTCCGTCCGGCGTCCGTCAACATTTTCAAACATCATCTCCTCTGAAACCACTGGGCCAATTAAACTCAAATTTCATATGGAGACTCCTTAGGATGGGGGAACCAAAGTTTGTTCAAATGGTCCTGGTCACATGACCAAGATGGCCGCCATGCCCATATATGGTAAAAACTCTTTAAAAATCTTCTTCTCCAGAACCAGAAGGCCAATGACCTCGGGACTTGGTATGTAGCATTAGGGATGTGGGGCCTACCAAGTTTGTTTAAATGATGATCCTAGGTTGACCTTGACCCACTTAACGTCAAGGTCAAATATGCTTTCTAATGCATTTAAATGAGATTTTTTTTGAAAAGTTGATTTTTTTGAAAACTGTTGAAGCCTTACTCATTATTCTCACTTGATATGTTTAACCTAATGAGACAATGGCTATAAATAAGTTCCAAAGTTCAAGGTTGACCTTTGACCTTTCAGCTAAGTTGCTCATATTGGAGTCCCATCAATATATTAAAACATAGTTTTCTCACAAACCATTAGCCCAAGTGAACTCAAATTTCATGTGAAGACTCCTTATGCTAAGTTAGCCAAAATTTATACAAAATATTTTGATCACATGACCAAGATGTCTGCCACGCCCATATGTGGTAAAAACACTTTAAAAATCTTCTTCTCCAGAACCAGAAGGCTGATGACCTTGGGACTTGGTATGTAGCATTGGGGATGTGGGGCCTACCAAGTTTGTCCAAATGATGATCCTAAGTTGACCTTGACCTACTTAACATCAAGGTCAAATTTTCTTCCTAATGCATTTAAATGGGAAAAAGTTTTGAAAAGTTGATTTTTTGAATACTGTTGAAGCCAAAGTCAGTATTCTCACTTGATATGTTGAAACTAATGAGACAATGGCTATAAATAAGTTTCAAAGGTCAAGGTTGACCTTTAACTTTTCAACCAAGGTCACTCATATTGGAGTCCCATCAAAACATTAAAACATAGTTTCCTCAGAAACCACTAGGCCAATTTAACAAAAATTTTATATAAAGACTCCTTATGATAGTTTAGCCAAAATTTGTATCAATTGTACTGGTCACATGACCAAGATGGCCACCACCACCACGCCCAAATATGGTAAAAACCCTTTAAATATCCTCTTCTCTGGAACCAAAAGGCCAATGGCCTTGGGACTTGGTATGTAGCATTGGGGATGTGGGCCCTATCAGATTTGCACAAATGATGAATCTAGGTAGACCTTGACCTACTTTATGGCAAGGTCAAACTTGATTCCTAATGCATTTATATGGGAATAATCTTAAAATGTTTTTAATTCTATAACTGTTTAGGCCGAAATCATGATACTTGCAAGAAATGTTAAACCTAATGAGACCACAGTTTTATATAAGTACCAAATATCAAGCTGACCTGTGAACTTTTAGCCAAGGCCACTCATTTGGATTGCCACATACCTATCTAAACATCTTTACTCAGAAATCACTGGGCTGTTAGACAGAGTATTCATTAGCTTGTTTAAGGTCACTTGACCAAAATGGCTGCAACCCTCATAAAACAAAATATGTTTCATTATAAGCCGTAGTTGATCTTGACCTATTTTAACATTATTAAGGAGATCAGGTGAGCGCTTCAGGGCCGTCAGGTCCTCTAGTTTCAAATTACCTCCCTTTCAATTGGATAGAGTTTGAAATTAGAATGCCCAGCAGATCAAATCCTCGCTATGAAATCGTAATTGGTTTCTTTTGACCTATTGAGGGTAGCCACTAGCTCATTTTCAAACAATTGACATGTTTGTGCACTTGCTAATAAATTAGATCTAATGCTACAAAGATAGCCTATGGGAAAACCCACAATTTATAACTAATTGCTTAACTTTTTTTCCCTCAGTATAGTTATTAATACTGGAAATAACCTTACATGTATATCACAGGGGTGTGGAAACGGTAAAATTTCCTACTTGTCCAGGGACAAGTAAAAAGCCAAAATGTACTTGTCTATAGAAAATTTTACTTGTCCGAAAGAAAAATAAAATAGCTTATAACTTTCAGTGCTTAAACAATTTTTTCAAAAACAGTATGAAACCAGATATATATCAACTCTTGTAAACAGTATGGATCCTGATCACCTGGCTTCTCTTGAAACCAGTGTAGATCCAGATCAGCCAGCTGATCAGGATCCACACTGTTTTCAAAGCAAGATGTGAGCTCGTAATAATTAATCAAAATGAAATACAGAATTGCATTAATTTTATACATTGTACTTGTCCAAGGACAAGTAAATAGAAATTTTCGACTTGTTCTGAATTAAATGGGACCAGGTCGGACAAGTCGAGCATGGTATTTCCACAGCCCTGTATATCATATGGTAGATAAACTATATGTTCAACAACTGTTCTTTAATGATTTTTTGAATCCTATCATTGATGGGAGGGGACAAAATGAATAGTTATCAAAACATAGGCATGTATCTATATCATACTTGTTGCCATAGCACCAGAATATTTTTTGGCAGGGTATATAATTGTATTGATCATGCATTCCGTACATAAAGTTACATAATTTCTATATTTAATAAATTTAAGCTGAATAGATTTTCCAATTCTAATCATTTGGATGTGTCTGTCTTAAAATTTAGGGGTTGCTTGAGGATATTTATCATTCATTTGGATTCAAAGCGAAGTAGAACATTATTTAAGATAGGAGTGAAGACCCTGATCAGAGGTTGCACAACATCTGATCTGGGTCTGCATTTTTGTCTACTCTATGTCCCTTATAAAAAAGATAGGCTTAAGGCTTAAATGAGTTCATAATCTTGTGTAATATTACTTTTTATGTAAACACTATTTTTTTTATTATAATCTTAGTCTGTCAAATATTACTTTCAGATATTTTTCAGAGATGTTCACTATACAGAGATAGAAAGGATGGAGCTACTACAACTGCAGTCCCCAGAGGCCCAAGATGCAAAATAACACTTTATTATCACATGATGAACTCTAAAAGTTGAAGGTTACACTTCATAAAATGGTGACTTTTTGAATTTTCCCCAAAAGTCATATTCTTTCATGATGTTATCATTGTGTGTGGGGGGAATTTGTGTAGCAGTTGAAGAAGTCACCATTAAATGAAGTGTTGCATTCAAACAAGCCACCGTTAGATACAGTGTACTGTGTAGCATGGGTTGTATTAGACAAAGCTCAATAAATAGCTGGAACTAATTAATAACTTCGTGTTTTTTAATGTTTAAACATGATCAATACAGTGTTCTCTCCCTAACTCGAATCCTTAAAACTCAAACTACCCTCTTAAGTCAAAGTAAATTGCAGGATGAATTCATATTTAACAGACTTTGTTCACAATTATTTTCTATCCCAAACTATGCTGACTTGGATGTACTTAGAAGAACTGTCTCAATGAGACTGTTCTTGTTTGTGCGTGCATGTACATGTACTTCATACAACACATAATTGTATATTCAAACAGCTTGTCTCCATAAGACAGTTCTTGGATGTACAGCTATACTTGGATATGTAATAGCGAAAAAAATCTTGATTAGCTTATACACTGATATATCCTTTTACAGATCCACTGTTTTAATCCAAGCTTCAAATAAAGCATTGTGAAAAGTTTGGTCCTAGGGACTTTGAGTTAATTAGAGGTTACTGTATACTAACTTGCTAAGTACCACAAACAGTCGAGACTGTACGGTCGACCATTGGTTAGAAATCAGAGGATGTTGGTAAACAACCCTAACTGGGCTTCTAAACACTGTTGCCATGGTAAATCCTTTCATTTGTCAAAGGCTGTAGTTTTTAGCTGTCCTGTTTACAGTATGCTCAATGTGAGCTTTTAAGAAATGATGTCCCTCTGCACAAAACGTAATCATAAAAGGTTCTGATTTGCAATGGCAACAAAAAAGATGTACTCAAATATCTTCCTATGAAAACCAACAACTACTGGCTGTATTTGAGAATAATTCAGTTCTTATTGTGTCTCTAAGTCTAACAATTTAGATTGCAAACTTGACCAGATTGTGGGAGTGAGGTTAGACACTGAAAAACTATTTAAGCGTCTCTGTGGGTCAACTATCTCATTTAGTGTGAATTGATTCATAGGCAAGCATATAGTATACCAATGATTCTGTCATCCGTCTTTCAACATTTTCAAACACTGGGCGAACTCTACTCAGATTTCACATTGAGATCCATAGGATAGAGCGAATAAAGCCGGTTTAATGGTACTGATTACACATTCGAGATTGCTGCAGGGCTAAAATATGGCAAAACCTTTCAAGAATAGTTTTCTCTGGAACCAAAAGCCTATGACTTTTCTCTTTTCAAGATTTTATATTGGTGGCCCCTTTGCTGTCAAACTTGTAGTTTTGTATATATACCTTGCCTGACTATGCTCTTGTTGTCCTTTGCAATTTCCATACATGTCCCTGCACTCCATTCCAACATAGTTCCAATAGAGTACCACAAGGAGCTATAATTTTAATCCCATGAACAATGCCAAGTAATTGGTAGTCCAATAGCAGTAAATGGTAGTCTTTAATAATCAAAACTGCAATCCATTACACCTTAGCCATAGGCTCAATATGAACTTTTGTGACATTTTTCATGTCCGTCATCTGTCAGTCAACAATTTGCTTTAAATAACATCCCCTAAATTACGAAGCGTCACAGGAATGTTCATTGGATAGTTTTTAGATCCTATTGTGATCACTGGATGTCGGTCGTCCAACATGCATCGTCAACAATTGCTTCAAAGGGCATCTCCTAAACTGCTGATTGGATATTGACCAAAAAGTAAATGAGTATGGTCAGGAAATACCACAATCACACACACTGCAGACCAACCCACAGCACTGTTGCAGGAATGATCCTTTTATGGCCCTCTTCAATAATTATTCACAATGGTTCCTGTCCGTTGTATATCTAGATCAGATGGGCTAAGAATATATTTGCGAGATGAAAACTAAAAATCTTCTTGTCTGAAACCACAATACCTAGAGCCTGATATTTGGTATGTAGCATCACCCAAATTTGTTCAAATTATAAGTCCCCTATTCGTTTGCTCGTTGTCGTCCGTCTGTCCGTCTGTCACGCTTTCGTGTCTGAGCAGTATCTCCAATATAATTTGAGATAGGCATCTCGGATTTGGTGTGTGGATGCATCTTGGAATAACTGAGTTTCTCGTACCATTTTGGGATCACTGTGACCTTGACTGTTGACCTAATTTCTAGAATAATCGTGTCCGGAGCATATCGTCTATATTATTTGGGGTAGGAATCTAAAATTTGGTGTATGGGTGCATCTTGGGATGGCAATGTGTCACACACCATATTTGGGTCACTGTGACCTTGACCTGTGACCATATATCTAGAATAATCGTGTCCGTAGCATATCTCCTACATTATTTGAGGTAGGAATACAAAATTTGATTTGGGGATGCATCTTGGGATGACAGAGTGTCGAGTGCCATTTTGGGGTCACTGTTGACCTTGACCTCTGACCTCATTTCTAGAATAATTGTGTCTGTAGCATATCTCTTACACTTTTTGAGTTTGGAATCCCAAATTCGGTGTGTGTTTGCATCTTGGGTTGTTCTTCATAATGCCCTTTACCAAAATTGTACCAATTGTTCTGTTCGGCTGAACAAAAGGACCTCCAGAGCTCTAGATAAGGATTATCTTTAAAACGACATCTCCTGAATCACTGATTCAAATTCAAAATAATTTCACAGAATTGTTCCTCATGATGGCTTCTACCAAAATTGCACAAATGGTTCCGCTTTGCCAAATAAAGGGGTCGCCAGAGCTCTAGATAAATGGCTTTAAACGACATCTGAACCACTGGTTCAAATACAGAATAGCTTCACAGAACTGTTCCTGATAATGCCCTCTAACAAAAATTGCACAAATGGTTCTCTCAGCTGAACAAAAGGGCTTCTAGAGCTCTAGATATGAAATGGCTTTAAATAACATCTCCTCCTGAACCGCTGGTCCAAATTGAAAATGTTTTCACAGAATTTTCCCTAAAATGTCCTCTAACATAATTGCATAAATGGTTCTGCTCCACTGAACGAAGGGGTCACCAGAGCTCCCAATGAGAAATGACAATAACCAACATTTTCTCCTGAACCACTGGTCCAAATTCAAAATTATATCACAGAAATATTCCTCATGATGCCCTTTACCAAAATTGTTCAGAACGTTAAGCTTGACTGAACAACATGGCTATAAGAGCTAAAATCTTTAAATCATAGACCAATACATTATGTGCAAGGACTCAGGTGAGCGATCCAGGGCCCTAGGGCTCTCTTGTATATGTGAGGATTATAATGCAAATTTAAAGCTTTATTGGCTTTTTGAGTATGGAACTTCACGTTTCCCCAACATTATTATACTTAACAACTTATATGTAAGTACCAAATGTAAAGTTGACCTTTCAACCAAGGCAGCTCACTTTGGACTGTCACATACACTGAAACGAAGTTCTAAGTGGCCACTTTTTAATTTCATTTTTTCTAACTTAGCGCTAATGTTATTGAAATGAATTTTGCCTGAATATATGCATTTCAATGGGCTAAAGTTAAGTGGTGCTTTGAAAGAGTTTTCTATCCTTTCACAATTTTTGGGTTCAAAAATCAAACTTTTGAAGAAAATAACGGTCTTGAGTGCATTTTTTCGAATTGAAGAATGGGTGATTTCAAACCCATCTAGCCGACTTGTAAAAACACCTAACCTCTGATTTTTTGCTCATGAACGATTTTTTTTATGATTTTTTTTTAAAAAAGCTAATTTTCCGATATTTTCGAAAATAATTGATTGCACATACAAATATCATTGTATGCGTTTTATTTTATGTAAACATGTTAGACCAAATACAATACAGCTTGATCAGCCCATTTTTTACTGTTATTCTTGTAAGACTGGTGTCCACTTCCGGTTTTATCAAGAAATTTTAAAGGTCATTTAAATGGCATATGCCAAAGATGATTTTGATTTTCTAAATAAAAGAGTGAAGCCTATTCATAATAAATAATTGATGAAAATTTCAATGCAGTGCCACAGAAAATAAAGTGTACAGAGCAGTGTAAAGTTGATATGCAAAATGTTTAAAGCTAAAACTCTTTGATTAAGCAGCTGGTCTTATATCACAGCTCTTATTAACAGCTTCAAATTAATTAAAATATAAATCGATAAGATATCTGAGGAATATTTTATATCACAGTAAAAAGTGTGACTTTTTGAAATGAAAGTACCTTTACTCTGACTTCGTCTGTGCAAGATCTACAAGTCATTTTGAAATGGCATAATTTTCAGTCTCGAAAAAGCCTTGAACAGGCGCAAAAAATGTATAGGCCGCCACTTATTACTTCCGTTCAGTGTACATATCTAAACATCTTTTTCTCAGAAACTACTCAGCTGATTGAACTCAAATTTTATATGGAGTATGCGTTAGATTAAGCATTTTGTTTCAGGTAACTTGACCAAAATGGGCACCGTGCCTATATATTGTAAAAACCTTTTGAATGTTGTTCTCTTGAACCAAAAGGCAAATTATGCTTGGTCTGTAGCATAAGGTCGTTTTGGTATGTAGCATTGGGGATGTGAGGCTTGTGAGCCATACAAAATATTTTTAAATAATAAGCCTAGGTTGACCCAGACGTAGTTAAACATTATTTAGAAGATCTGGTGACTCAATATCAGGTGAGCACTTCAAGTCCTCTAGTTATGAAACTAATAGGCCTTTGATGCAATGAGAAGAAACAAATAATAAGATATATACTCCAATTATGATCAACATTTGTAAAAATAGCAAATATCTATGCTTTACTTATGGGCATGTCATTAAAGTAAAAAAAAAAAAAAATCATGTTTGTTACCAAAAAGTCATTTTTCTTTCCAAATACAAATCTGGATAGTTTAACTTGGACGCACGGAAATAGGTAGTGCCTATTTAATTCATATTAAAATTAAATGCATGCGTAAATATATGTTTGTATATTATATATTGTGACGATGAGCTAGTAATGCTTAAGTCGAAATAAAATTTATGTTCTGTTCCATGTTGTTTTTGGTCAAGGCATTAATTGTAACTGCTTAGTCCTCGTTCAACCCAGCCAAGCAACAGCACAAAAAAGCAAAATCCAAATCATTTTTAAAGACAATGCATGAATTATATCCACATGAAGTTTCATCAAACCAAGAATACTAAGTATTAACACTCTTTCGCTGCAAAAGTAGACGAGATAGTTGCCTGCGCGCGTGAGTGCGTGTGCTGAATATGGTACAAATATGAACCATACCACGAAAGCCGACATGTTCGAGGTGCGCAACTAGTAATAGCGGGGCTGCAGATGCTGTTTTGATCCGATCATACAGGTATTTTCTGAAAGATCTGGAGAGACTGGGCATATGTGCGGCTCGTCAGAGTCTTTGATGTTCATCTATGTGGTACGAACAAAAATATAATAATTTTGTCTTCTTGAGATTCTTCACAAAATGTCAAACAACTTTGATGTAAATCAGAACCTGACGTTGTTTTTTTGTCGCGAAAAAGCAGGCTCACCTGAGCCCTCTGCGAAATACCGAAAGCGCATGCGTTTTCCAAAATAAACAAAGCCATGTAATTCATAGAATATTTCTAATACTGCAGGACCGAAGCATACATGTATGTGCCACGCCACGGAACAATACTAGACACATCAAGATTCGTCCTTGACAATCATAATTATATGTGGCCATTGATTTGTTTTTTCAACCTGTTTATAACTCTCAGCATCGTATATTTTCATACTTATTGCTCTATGTTTTAGATGCAATTTTTATAGAGCCGTGAATCAGAAATGCAAACCCTTATAAAGCCATGTAATCTAAAAGCAGCCCAAGTGCGGATACAGAGGGGGGGACAGGGGGTCCGGACCCCCCCCCCCTGGAAAATCACAAGTTATATGGGTTTCTATAGGATATAAGCAATTGGACCCCCCCCTGGAAAAAGTAGGACCCCCCCCCCCCCCCCCCCCCCGGAAAATGTTGAACCCCTCTGGAACCTTGAAAAATGATAGATTTCTTTGAAATTGACCATTTGACTTCTGTTAAATAAGCTGAGGACAAAGAAGAAAAAAAACGTTGTCAGAGCTTTTTTATCAGCCTGTACTGGACCCCCCCCCCCTGACGAAAATTCCTGGATCCTTGCATGCAGCCCGAGGGTAAAATTATATTGACCCCTGTACATGATAGCCTAATGTTTTGCTATAAAAAGTGGAGGTTGTAACTTTATGGATTAAAATGACTCGAATTAAATATTGTTAAATATGTATCCTGGACGGCATAATAAGCGTACAGCGAATGCTCTCTTCAGTCTAAGTTGAAGCACATGCTGATCTGATTCTTCGCTTGGCACACTCTAACAAGTGCCCAAAGTTTATAGTTTAGGACAGAAACAAAACATAAAATGTATACCCTGTTTACTTCATATATTTATAATTGCGTGTATAATTAATGTAATGCTTAATTCCCCCATGGCGTTCCAAGATTTGGATCACCAGAACACCTTTTTAGCACCGACGCGTTTTATTTATACCTTTCAATGATGCTGTCAAAAGATCCACAAGTTACACAGAGCTGTGTTGCTACTAGCAAGCGTTTGCATATGGAGTTTTATGCTTTAGTATCCAGGAATTGCAATAGAAACGTTGCTGGAAATAGTTATGCTTTGATATTTAAAGTACCAGTCATCAATTATGGTCGTGTAACCGGAACACAATCGCTGGAAGTGTAATTATGCCAGTGACTGACAGCTGCCTAGACTAGGGCAAGTCTCATACAAGTCTACACTTTTATTGTACTTTTCACCCGTATTCTGCATGAGCCAGACTCAGACTTCGATTCATGATCTTTGCACCCTTACTTACTTTTATGATATTCGGTCTCAAACGACTCGAACCTAACCACCCAATCGGTCCCAGAGTAGCGAATATAAAATGGTTTAAATCTTTCCTGCCTTCTTGCTATTCATTTTTGGTGGTCTATATGGCAAACAATATGACCACATGTTTAGCTGCTTGGGGATAGGCTGATCAGGGTTCATAACTGCTTGCTGTCATGATAATAATCAGCAGGTGTATTAAGCAGATGACTGAATGTGTAAACAAATTTTAGCAGGATAAGGGTAAAAAAGCTGATAGTTAGAAAACCAATCAAATGCAAATTGCTTGTGCCCAGCAAGAAGTCCACCATCATGAACAACAAAAATGTCTCATCAAAGTGTTGGCTGTCTGTGATTATGTAACATGGGTTCTGAATTCTAGCAGAAAGCGAAATCCGATCTGACTGGGCAGAATGAGACCGATCTGATTGGGCATCAACAGACGACTCTGTGTATTTAGTAAATGTTACCTGTGCTACCTTAATTTGATCGACTGCTTGTTTTTTTTTAATTCATTTTTATTTTGTCACATCGACCTTTCTTATTTCAATGATATGCCGTAAATCGTTTTTAAAAAGTATTCTTGCCTTAGAACTCATTTGGTTAAAAAAAAACAGTTTAGAAACAAAATCCTGCGTGTTCATGTGTCTATACACATGTAATTATAATGTTTTTGATATATATGAATAAAGCTACAAATAAAACAATCTACCGAACTCGTAATGCAAGCGCTACATAGCATTAAATACTGTACATGTACATTGCCAACGTGACTAAACACCAAAATAGATTGAGACGCCCATAGTCTGCTCTGCGTCATCTGCTGTTAGCTGCACACAGTTGATCAGCAAACTGTGCATGAAAGTGAGGACTATATGCCTGCTCGAGTCTGTCTGTCATACTGTATTTTCAGCGACAGATACAATGTTCAAGTTGTTATTCGCCTCTCACTTGAAAATGATTGCATTCTTTAATTCACCAGCGCGTCGGCGCTGGTGATATAAGTTAGTAAACTTCTATTGGGCGCTAAACTGGTGCCCTGTTATCGTCTCAATTCGACAACATGTATCCCCTATTCTATCATTGGCTGTGATTAGTTTATTGATTGACCAATGAGGTGGTCTGTTACGTTTCAAGTTTAGCGTGGGTTGCAAAATATTTGATTGTTACGATTTTGTTAAATTTAATCACAAAAGTAACGCGAGGTTTGCGAAAATACAAATACACATTAAGATACTTCATTCCTGTCTCAAATTTGGTTGATTTTATTGTATCTGAAACTCTCATGAATCACATGCTCGATCATCCGGGCCATTTTTTCACTGTTTCAGAGCTACTTCCCCTAGATCACACCTATCCTATGATTCTAGTTGACGGTCATGATTCTGACCGTCTGGATTAGCCTATACCTGACCCTTGATAGGTAGATCTAGGGGAGGGAACCAGACTAATTGGGCGCGTGTTCGATTCGGGCCTGTTCCATTAGCAAGTTGCGGAAATGGATCAGGTGTAAACTCCCCAACAGCAGTGTCTTTCTGTTACAGTTCTTTCTCAGACTCCCCGTCGACCAAGTTACTTCCAAAATTCCATCATTGCGTGAGCGATTTTGATATACTTGGATACTGGATTGCTTCTAAAAGCGAAAAGGCCTACAGGTATTAGAGACCTTACCACTGAGCGAGAATCCCGATCAAACATGGGCCCTTGGGATATTCTAGACTAAATGTGACGAAATACCTACATGTAGATGGGTCAGTTTCAATATGCCCCCTAGGCATTAAGTGCATTGACTTCGATTGAGGAATACGGTTGAATGACCTAATACATACTGCTGGGGAGGGGGTTAACTCTACAATTATTCAGTGTGTTCATGAGCAGAATCGTACTGGAATATGCATATTTCCTGTCTTTTATTTGCTTCAAATGGATCACCTATGTACAAATCGTTAACTAAACAAAAAAAAATACTCAGAGCTTGAAGCCCATGAAACACTGAAAAGAGTGGAATCAGCAAATGCAACAATAAAACCCTATAAAAGTTCTTCTTTAATAACTGTAAAACGCCATGCGATGGTTCTAAGCTTTTTTAAAAGCTAACCTTGTGTTAAAATTATGGCAATGCATTTACAAAACATCATGAGACGTGACAAGCTTTTGGGCATATGCGATCAATGAACACCCACATCAGCCTATGTATCCATCCACGCCTGTCGTCGCGAAGAAATAGTTAAGGGTATGATAAAGAGTGCTTGGTGCAAAAACGTTGATAATATCTATATATTATGCTGTAAAAAATTTATTATATATAATTTATATTATTTTTTGTATCTAAATTTGGGAACGATAATATCACAAAAACATGCGCTGCTTTCGTGACTCCGTTATTGGATGGCAGACGATTCATATAAGAACTTGATAGTCTTAATTATTGTGAAAATACAGTTAAGAAGTCGAAATAGTGAAGCAGCAAATTAAAATGACGATTACACGAGTTGATCCAAACTAAGAGTTCTAACGTATACCGATTAACTGCAATATTGTTAGCCCACAATGTGGGAGATTTTCGTACGCGCAAACATAAATAACTCACATGTGCTGGCTCATTAGGCTCTAGAACCCGGTCCATTCTCGGTTGTTTGAGGCATGCGCGGATCCAGAGGGCTGGGCGGGGGGGGGGGGGGGGGGCAAGGTGGCGTTTGCCAAACATACATATATTTCAAACAAGCCATTTTTTGAATATGTTCAAATAGAACTATGGCCCGACTTAACAGGTAGGTTGTGGTTCTTGATCACCTAGATAATCGATAAGTCAACTGTCCCCCTTACACCGCGGCGACGAAATCGATTGTATCCATGGTATTTGTCTGGCATTGATAATATTGCTGTATAGTATTGGTGCTGACGAAAGAGGTCTAAGCATGGACGTATATTCAATATTCGTCCCTGGTCTAAGAGGGTACCCAATTATACCATCTCAATATGTTACCTGAATTGTTGGATAGATTTTTCATTTATGTTACATAACTAGTTCAAATTGGAGTATGCATCAAGAAAAAGGTTTTTCATCTCCAAATGTAAAACATGTTTGTCCACTATTCTTGTGTTCTGAATTGAGTCTTAAAACAGCACATGTGCACTTGAGTACTGAATTTCTTAATATAGTTCAGAAAACATAATATGGGCCACGACGTGCGAGGTTTTGCGAACAACAAAGGCGCAGACCAGCCTGCGCATCCGCAGTGATTTAGAAATAACACAGCTTCACCAAACAAGGCCGCCAGAGGCGGTATGGTCGGTCCGGACATGGCCACTTTTAAGGCCAAAAAAGGTTTTAACAGGACCACTTTGTTTGGCCAAATGTGCTTATTTGGTCTGGTCATTTTTTTTTCAGTTTCCTATAGACTTTTTAATGCGATGTTTTTTCATGGTTACCCGTATCAGTATTGTACATGCGCAGCTTGATTTGGGTCTTCTCTCGGTATGGGTCTAGATAAGAAATAATATTGTGAATATTTTCTTATCCATCATTTTAGCATTTGCTCTGGGCGCTCAAAAGAACCGTCTCGTTGAGACCATTCTTTGAGTACATGTGCCCACAGCATTTGCATGTTTAGGTTGAAAAACTGCGAGTGGGTAAGCGGATAATTACTCTAGCTTGATTTTTCAAAAATACTCAGATAACGAATTTTCAGGAATGTGGACCCGATATGGTGTGGGCTCGGTCCTTATCTGGATCCACCCTGTACATTTTTTTTCCAAAATAAAATCAGCTGACATCTGTAAAATCCGAGGTAAAAAACATTGAGTTTTGACTAAAAGGTCTGAACAGCGTCTTCGCTTCACGTTAAAAAACATAATACAGGATTATATAACGAAGACAGAAAAAAGCACAAAAATTCATGAGAGCAATCGCTTTAGGCCAAATCCTTATCAGCTATTTTCACACTTTTAACACAGATGAGCGAACTCCCACTGAGTTCCCGCTGTGTCAATAAGACGACCACATCATAAAACGACTGCATGATTTCATGTAACCATACGCGAACAGCGAACATTAATAGAGCGGGTCAGTCTGTGCATATATTACATGCTCATCGCAGTTTTTTGTCTTCACTGCCCAGATGCTACTGTTAAGCATGACTTTTCAGAACAACATATGCGCATAGTAAATTATCTGCGCAGTCTGATCAGTCCCATTGCTGTTTGCTGTTGAAATAGCTTTACCTTTAGTCAGTTCTGGTTCTTACTGGTCCCGATCAGCTCGGTGTGAAGAGATTTGTTTAAATCTGTGTATTCTGGGAATTTTTAACTGAGAGGTATGGAATGCAACTGTTACTAACAGCAATGGTTCAGGCCTGACCGCGCTGTGCCATCTCACCCGAACCTTTGCTGTTCGTTCAAGTTGAACCTTCGCCCGAAGAATTAAATGACCTCACTTAAAAGTCAATTATTGGTTTACAATTTATTCAAATGTTCAAGTATTACAAACAATACAGGCCCGGAGAGACGTCTTGTTATGAAGTATCTGGATCTACACTGTTGCATTTGCTTCATTTTTAGTATTATGATCTGAATGAAATTGTACTTTAGTGGGACAAAGGGACGGGAGGCTAAATACATGTACTAAGTCCCCTCGCTTTATTCATAAAGGCATGAGACAATAAGTGGATAAATGGAAGGAAGGATTGAAATAATTTTCTAGGGTCTCAACAGGGATTTCATAGTTACCAAGGGAAATGAGCTATCGGTGTTCAATCAATTAAGTTTTACTGTTGTTTTCGTTTTTGTTACCATGAAGGTCTGGTACTAAATAACGATAAAATGATGTTTAAAACAAATCTACTATTTGCTTAAGCAGCGACATTCAGGCAAAAAAGTTCGAAACTTTTCAAATTATTTTTCAGTACTTTATAGAAGATTCCTTATTGAAACTAACTTTCACTCCTTTTTTTACAAACTTACTTGTTATTCTAAGTGAAGCGTTGCATCCACATTGTATAATTTAACCCCTTTATGCTCTTTTTAGACTCTTCCTTACGGTTTGATTAATAGCTTAAGGATAGTCCATTGTTTATATCGAGGAGTCACATATTATAATTTTCAAATAAAATTGTATTTCTTTTTCTGAAGGTCTTGTTTGCCTCAGCATACATTGTAGACCCTGATGAAATGCAGCAAATGCTGCATTTTAACTGGGTCTTTACTCTTTGCCAAAGTACGCATTTAGGAGTCAGTAGTAGATAAAGGGTTAAGACTTACCTGCTAATCAACCAAATTCTGCTTTCATCAATTTAATTCTGCCTTTTGTCAAGGTAAGAGCTTCTGAATAGTCCAGCCTGGTTATTGTTGTTTTAAATTTGAAATGAAGATGCGTCTAGAAATTGATACATATGGCAGACAGGTATTGGGGAGACTGAGGTGTTTGATTACCATTTTCGGAATTTCTAAAGCTCGGATTGTCACGTTTTCGTATCATATTTTGTGTGAATGTTTTAAGTGTAATTCTATACCCCTCAAAGATTGAAATGATGAGGTTGCGGGTTCGAGCCTAACTGGCGTCACTGCATTGTGTGCTTGAGCAAGACACAGTGATCCTTGCTTATTACTGGTTTAATACAGGAAGACCCGTCCCGACATTTTTGAAAAATTGCTGACTGGGACGTAAAGAATAGAATCAAACAAAATCAGTGGGATTATCTAAATTGCGATGTGTTTTATATATCTAGATCTATCTGAAAAATTGTTGACTGGGACCTAAAGGAAAACATCAAGTAAAAAACAGGTCGGATTATCTTAATTGCGATGTATTTTTTATCTAGAGATTGTTAATGGTATAGCAAAAAACTGGCAAAAAGTCGCTTATTTAAGGCGGAACCCCTCCCCATCTGTAAAATGGAAAACGATTGTATGAATGATATGGCAAGATGTTGAAGTTTCTTGGATCGCCGGAATTACTTTTTCAAAGAGGAGCAATAGTGTTAAAATTTGGCAAAAACTTCATTTTTAGAAGTGAAATTGCGAATTTCTGAAATCCATTTGCAGCAACAGATACACGACACCGGCTAAGAAAGACTGAAAAATGATCATTGAGATTTATATAATCCTGACCTGACTTTATTATGAAGTCAAAGTCAGAAATGAAATTACTTTATTTTTGGGTGAAAATCAGTGTTTTTATGAAAAATTATCCAATTTTTTGTAATCGGACAGGTACAGTTTTTAAAATTTATAGTTTTTATTTATCTGGTTTTAAATTTGATGCTGTATTATTTAACTAACATATCTCCTGTGGTGTTTACGTATAAAACCTGCGAAAATATTTTCTTTTTTTGCCTCGAAAACTGACATTTTTATACTAAGGTATGTTTTGGGAAATGCATGTTTTACTATTTCATAGATATCAGGGCAATGTCATATTATTAAAATGACGTACATATAGTAAACATATCAAATGGAAATAGCATTTATCATGTTCTGTGATATCATATCAGGTGTTGACACACACTAAAAGAGGGTCAAATGACCCTGGATCGCTCACCTGAGTTAATGTTTAAAACCACTAATCTATATGTATCTGTTTAAAACAGACATGCTCTGGTGAACCCTTGGTGGGGCCATTTTTGTACCCAGAGCTCTATTTGGAGCAAATTTAAATATGGTCAATCCACTGGTAGATATTAGGGATCTAGACCTAGTGGTTTCAAACCAGGAGACCTTGTTTGTTTCAATTTATAAGTCAAAGTAAACTCTGTGTCATCCTGGATGAGGCCATTTTGACCACATAACCACAATTTGAGCAAGCTTGGTTGAGTACCACTAGGTGATGTTACATACCAAATATAAAAAAAATTGGGGTATTTTGTTTTCTGTAATTTTTTCTCTAAATAACCCATTGATCGAGGAAAAAGCTAAAAATTATAACCCACTCAGTTGAAGTGGAACCTCTCACTACTTGTAAAAATAAGATTGTGATATATCAATGGAAAGTTTTATAACTGTACATTATGAAACTACTGGTATTACTTTACAAAACAGGGGCAGTGACTCTTTATTAGGCTTCGAAGAAGGGCACCCTCATTCAAAGAATCATATATAGCACCCAATATGAGCAAAAATTGGCTGAGTAAATAGGAAATGCAAATAATTTCAAAATTTTAAAGCATTAGGGGTGTATATTTTACTAAATAATCTATGCATCAAAACAAGAACGCGGATCTGACAAAAGGGACCTTAAGGAATCCAAGTAATTATTACGTAAGAGACATTTGAAAATACTTAAAATAACATAAATTTACTTTCCTTTATATTTCCATGCAAATGTGTTTTTTAAATTTGATACCATCGAAATAACAAAAGTTTCTGATTACACTTTCTTTAAGTTTTCTATAAGGTTGTTGCCATGTGAACACTCAGATCACAATGCCTACAAGTGGATACTTTTGAATGACTATAATACGATCTAGAAGATATAAATTCATATAACTTCATCTGCATTTTCATTATCACATTATAAGACATGGGAAAACTTTACATTGGCTAGATTCTTATGCTGAACATGCAATACTAAACGAACGAATATAGACCAACACTCTGACGTCATCATAAGGTTAATGCCATTATTGACATCACATTCCAAACCTGAATACATATGTTATTTCTAACATCCGCATTATCATCAGTTTCGAAGATTATCACTTCAAATTTTCAGGAAATGCTCTAACCATGTAATACTGTGCAGATGTAACATTAGCCTTATTTTTATTATCGCGACCATAGGGTACCTTTCATCATATCCTGGCCCATATATGTGTAGAATGGAAGTACCTGATTTATCATTTTGACATCATTATTTAGTACCATGATTACATTTTTTAAATCTATTGTCTTCATCTTATACATATTGTCAGTGCATACGATTTGAACGCATTCCAAAATCAAGTATGGTCTTTTTTCCATCAGCTTATTAAAAATATAGGTTTTGCCTTTGGGTATTAGTAGCAGCATGGAGTCTGTGCATCACCAATTGTCCTCCTAAATCTGTTTTAAAGAGTAACTATGTTACTGCTATAACAAGAACTTGCCATTTAACTTTATGCCCCGATGTTCGTATTTGCCTATGTGTGTATATCAAATTATCAATATAATCTTGGAGTTAAAGGTCAAGGTCAAATTAAGACAAAATCTGAGATACGACTAATAACATGAATTCCTCTTTCATATCTACGACCGTCTTATCACCGCTTTGCAATTTGGTGTCAAAAGACAAGATCAAATATACTAACAATCAGTTTATGGCCTGTTACGCGAACTCCTCTATCATTTTGACCAATGGTGTTCAAACTTAGCACAATTATTGCTTATGGTAAGTAAATTACAAAGTACATTACATATCACCGCTATGGTCCTGGAGTCAAAGGTTAACAGAATACGTCCTACAGTGGCATGTTTTTGATAGAGGTGATTCATATTTTGTAGAATAATTGCCAATATGACATTTGAGTCTTAATTTTCAAAATAATTTGAAGCCAGTTGTATGGATTTTAAAGCAATGTATCTAACATGTTTTGTTGTAGATGGTTCATATTTTGCACACTGATTGTTCAAGGTGTTCTTTTGTCAATAATAGCTTCTGACTGCTGATATGACCTTTTTATCAAAGTTCAATGTCAAACTGCTTAAAAACCTATATTTTAAACCCTCAAAGAGGTACTAATCAAAAAATGTGTTTATGACTCTCCTAGGTTGTATGCAAGACAGACCAAATAGTGGATTATGAATTCCCTGCATGGGGTATTAAAGAGGTCTTTAAAGCTATTTTCTGATAAAATATTTATATTAATCTTAGTGAACCTACATAGGCGGTAAGTCCCCTCTTGGAGCCCCCTTAGTCCGTTGAGATATTGAAATACACTTAGACATGAAATAATCATTCACTTAGCAGTTAATCTGCTGATGACCACTCATGAACCAAAATATAGACCTTTAAACTCTGCATATACGGCATGTAATGCATTCTGTTTTGGAAGAGATGTATAAATGATCATATTTGGGACACTGGCTGTCTATGGTTTTATGATGGCACAATCTCCTCCTAAATTACTGGCCAACTTAACCAAACTTTGCAGGAATGATTCTTATATAACCCTCTTAAATAATTGTTCAAATAGTTTAGTCCATTGCATATCTAAGTCACATGGGCTAAATTATATTTTCAAAATGAAAATCTTCTTGTTTGAAACCACAATTCCTAGAGTCTTAATATTTGGCGTGTAGCATAACCTAGTAGACCTCTGCCAAGTTTGTTCAAATTATAGTCCTTCGGTTTAAATGGCACATTCCTGGAGGTGGCATATTTTACATAGGCATGTGATAACCTGCTGGGAAAGGACTGATCTCATGGCTCTCTTGTGTGTGTTTTTTTTTGTATTTTGTCACTTTCCCATATGGTGTCTCGGGTCAGTTGTGGTACTTGATTGTATCGATTTCTGGGTTTTGCCCTCTGCTTTACTTTTATATTGGGGAAATAAAACAAACCTTCTTGTCTAAAACGACAATGCCTAGTACCTTGATATTTGATATGCAACATTACCTAGTACGCCTCTACCAGGGGCTCAGGGACTATTAAGTGGACCGGCCTGCGAGCTCACACGTTCACTATAGGAATCTATTGGGAAAATCTTCTTGTCTGACACCACAAGGCATAGAACATTGATATTTGCTATGTAGCATCACCTAGTATACATCTACTAAGTTTGTTCACATAATGGCCCTTGTGCCCAAACTGGCCCCACCCTGAGGTCACATGTTTTACATAGGCTTACATAATTATGGAACACTTAAAATAGTCTAGCCTGAAACCACAGAAGCTAGAGTCTATATTTGACATGTAGCATCATCTAGCAGACTTACTAAGTTTGTTGAAAATTATGGCCCTGTGGCCGAAATTGAGACCACCTCGGGGATCAAGGTTATATATAACTTATATAGAGAACATTTTAAAACACATTCTTGTCAGATACTAAAAGGCTTGATATTTGATAGCATCACCAAGTCGTACTCTACCAAGTTTGTTCAAATTATGGCTCTGTGGTCTGTGGCCTGTGGCATCGTCCTGGAGGTCACAGAGTTTATGAGGCTGTTATTGTTCTTTGACTCTTCCTCTCCGTGCCGTGGGTTGTATGCAGTTTGTGAGTGTGGCTTTTCCTGGTCATACATTCTTTTTTACTTTGACTTACATATAGTGAAAACATAAAAAATCTTCTTGTCTGAAACCACCAGGCCTAGAGCCCTGATAGTTGGTATGTAGCATCAGCTGGTAGATAACATTTAAAGAAGTTCCAATTATGACTCTGAGACCGAACATGGGCCACAAAGCAGGCCACCAGGAGCGTTGCCAGTTTCCAATAGATACCTATAGATAAGACGTTTAAAACAAAACTCAGGTGAGCAATCCAGGGTCACTTTGTCCTCTTTTTATTATGTCATTACTTGATATGATATCATTATACATGATGAATGCTGTTTCCATTTGAAATGTTCGCTATATAAACGTCATTTTCTTAACATGACAATGTCCAGATATACAAGTAATAGCAATACATGCATTTCACAAAATATACCTGAATATCAAAATGCCGGATTTTGAGGTAAAAACGAAAATACTTTGGTGTTTTTTAAGTATACACGACAGAGATATGTGTAAGTTGAATAATTCAGCATCAAATTTGAAGCAAATTAAATAATAACTCTAAATTTTAAAACTTTATCAGCCAGATCCCAAAAATTTGTGTTTAAATATATAAAAAACACAGATTTTCACCCAAAAGTCAAGACATTAAAATTTTGGTTTTGACACCATAATAAAAACAGAGTGTACTTATATAAGACTCAATATTCATTTTTCAATCATTCTTTGCTGGTGTCTTGTATCTGCTGCTGCAAATGGATTTCAGAAATTCGCAATTTCACTTCTAATAACGAAGTTTTTGCCAAATTTTAACACCACTGCCCCTCTTTGCGAAAGTAATTCCGGTGATCCAAGAAACTTCAACATCTTGTCACATCATTCATACGATCATTTTCCATTTTACTGATGGGGAGGGGTTATCGGTCAATTTTCGCTAGTTTTTGCTCTACCATAACCTATATTACATATAATAGGTCTACGACGGCACAGGCCCCGGTGAAATGCCGCGTATTGTAACACTTCACCTGAATCTTCACTGTTTTTAGGAGTCTTCAGTAAACGAAGAGTTAATGCTAGAATGCACCAACCAATGAACAATGCTTCACCAGAGCTTATGCTCACAACGGGTACATTTAGGTGGCAATCGAAAACGTTAATACTATCGATGAAGGTAGATCAAAAATAGTTAGAAACAAGTTTTCGATTGCCATTTGTCGCCAACCAGGCGACAAATGGCAAATCAAAAATACTGTTTCTAGTGTTTTAGTCCGCAATCATCGATTGTTGAAAGCGTTTTCGATTGCCCCTACCCAGTGTGATGCTGTTCGTGGACCCCTGTGACCAAGGAGTGGGATCGAGGCTGGGAGGGCGCTTTGTACAATCAGGATGGAGTCATACTTTTATCGAATGTCAGTAGAGCATATACTAGGACCCCTGTCCGGCCAGAGACTTTTGTAGCAACGATTCTCTTGCAGCGGTCAATGTGACAAGTTTTAAGTAGTTTTCAGTCTATACAGTATAACCTGTATTAAGAGGCCACTTAAAATGGACTAAACAAAGATCTGAATGACAAATGGTAGTTTAATGAAGGTCGAAAGCATAGCAGGATACTCCTCTAAAAGCAATCTGCAATACTTTTGACATGCATTCAGCGATAATCGGTATTGAAAACCAATTTTGGGTGTGAGTTTTGAGTGGCCACTTAAGACAGGTTTCACTGATAGTATGGTCAGCACAAAGTGACAATCAGAACAATCGTGCATTCTAAATCTTGCACAGAGTGGAATTTCTGACTTTGTCCCCAGATTCCCATGTTGTATAGACAACTTAAGAACCGCTCAAGGGATGTTGTCGGTTTCTACCGCCTTTATCCCATGCAACTCCTACTACGCACAAGGGATAGCGCAGTGACTCAGTGGTAGAGTGCTTGACTCGAGACAGAGGGGCTGCGGGTTCAAGCCTCACTGGCGTCAATGCGTTGTGTCCTTGAGCAAGAAAAATAATCCTTGCTTAGTACTGGTTCAAACCTAGGAAGACCTTTCCCCTATGCACAAGGCCATCAGCTTCTAAAGCGACGATCTCATCGGGATATACATGTGCAGATACGAAATGTTGTGAATCACAACCTTATGTAGAACAAGATGAAGGCTGTATGACTAATCGACTTTCATCCGGTAAGAACTGACGACTCATTTCAAATTTGGTAGTTATTGAAGTTTGAAACCGAAATGAAGAAGGTTCTGAACTTGAAACTGTAACTTTACGCTGACAGGAAACGCCACACCAACAATGTCAACTAGTTTAGCTGGTGTCGACCAAAAGAGAGAGGTTGTAATGTGCGGCCATCGAAGACTCAGATCAGCCTGCACATCCGCGCAGTCTGATAGGAGTTTTCAATGGGCGCTTTGTGGAAAACCAAGCGCTAGGGACCAATGTTTCTTCATGCGGAACACTAAGACTATGATCAGAAGGGACTATACTACTGCTTTCGCTTTACTTGAAGCTGGAACGTGTTACATGTATAAAGTAACGCTGAAAGCAAATCCGATACCAACATATCGTATTTAACCCTTCTTGTGTTCTTCAAGTGCTTATCCCTTTATCATGGGTCAGCCAGCACATGAGGTTCTACTATTTTATATCGTTTTGTCGAGCAGTGAAGGCTCAGGCGAGTGTGCGCATGCGCAGACTCGCTGAGCCTTCGCTGATATCATAAAGTAGGTATGGCTGTAGATATAGTATCAAACAAAGATGTAGACCCTTGACTACGTCAGCATAAACATCATCAACAACATCACACTTATCAGAGCATTCGCTGCTCCCATATAGTAAGTATTGATGTAATGGAAGCCTTAAACAAATCTTTAGACCCTTGGCTACGTCAGCATGAGTGCACACTTGCAGAGCATTCGCTGCTCCCATACAGTAAGTGTTGATATAGATGAAGTCTGAAACAAATATTTCGACCCTTGGCTACGTCAACATTGGTGCACATGTACTTGCTAGAGCCTACAGTAAGACGGCTGTAAAAATAGTATCCAATAAAGATTTTGACCCTTGGCTACGTCAACATTGGTGCACATGTACTTGCTAGAGACTACAGTAAGATGGTTGTAGATATAGTATCAAACAAAGATTTAGACCCTTGGCTACGTCAACATTGGTTCACATGCACTTGCTAGAGACTACAGTAAGATGGTTGTAGATATAGTATCAAACAAAGATTAAGACCCTTGGCTACGTCAACATTGGTTCACATGCACTTGCTAGAGACTACAGTAAGATGGTTGTAGATATAGTATCAAACAAAAATTTAGACACTTGGCTACGTCAGCATTGGTGCACATGCACTTGCTAGAGACTACAGTAAGATGGTTGTAGATATAGTATCAAACAAAAATTTAGACCCTTGGCTACGTCAGCATTGGTGCACATGCACTTGCTAGAGACTACAGTAAGATGGTTGTAGATATAGTATCAAACAAAGATTTAGACCCTTGGCTACGTCAACATTGGTTCACATGCACTTGCTAGAGACTACAGTAAGATGGTTGTAGATATAGTATCAAACAAAGATTAAGACCCTTGGCTACGTCAACATTGGTTCACATGCACTTGCTAGAGACTACAGTAAGATGGTTGTAGATATAGTATCAAACAAAAATTTAGACACCTGGCTACGTCAGCATTGGTGCACATGCACTTGCTAGAGACTACAGTAAGATGGTTGTAGATATAGTATCAAACAAAAATTTAGACCCTTGGCTACGTCAGCATTGGTGCACATGCACTTGCTAGAGACTACAGTAAGTTGGTTGTAGATATAGTATCAAACAGAAATTTAGACCCTTGGCTACGTCAGCATTGGTGCACATGCACTTGCTAGAGGCTACAGTAAGATGGTTGTAGATATAGTATTAACATAAATATTTAGACCCTTGGCTACGTCAACATTGGTGCACATGCACTTGCTAGAGGCTACAGTAAGATGGTTGTAGATATAGTATTAACCAAATATTTAGACCCTTGGCTACGTCAACATTGGTGCACATGCACTTGCTAGAGGCTGCAGTAAGATGGTTGTAGATATAGAATCAAACAAAAATTTAGACCCTTGGGTACGTCAACATTGGTTTACATGCACTTGCTAGAGCCTACAGTAAGACGGCTGTAAAAATAGTATCCAATAAAGATTTTGACCCTTGGCTACGTCAACATTGGTGCACATGTACTTGCTAGAGACTACAGTAAGATGGTTGTAGATATAGTATCAAACAAAGATTTAGACCCTTGGCTACGTCAACATTGGTTCACATGCACTTGCTAGAGACTACAGTAAGATGGTTGTAGATATAGTATCAAACAAAGATTAAGATCCTTGGCTACGTCAACATTGGTTCACATGCACTTGCTAGAGACTACAGTAAGATGGTTGTAGATATAGTATCAAACAGAAATTTAGACCCTTGGCTACGTCAGCATTGGTGCACATGCACTTGCTAGAGGCTACAGTAAGATGGTTGTAGATATAGTATTAACATAAATATTTAGACCCTTGGCTACGTCAACATTGGTGCACATGCACTTGCTAGAGGCTACAGTAAGATGGTTGTAGATATAGTATTAACCAAATATTTAGACCCTTGGCTACGTCAACATTGGTGCACATGCACTTGCTAGAGGCTGCAGTAAGATGGTTGTAGATATAGAATCAAACAAAAATTTAGGCCCTTGGGTACGTCAACATTGGTTTACATGCACTTGCTAGAGCCTACAGTAAGACGGCTGTAAAAATAGTATCCAATAAAGATTTTGACCCTTGGCTACGTCAACATTGGTGCACATGTACTTGCTAGAGACTACAGTAAGATGGTTGTAGATATAGTATCAAACAAAGATTTAGACCCTTGGCTACGTCAACATTGGTTCACATGCACTTGCTAGAGACTACAGTAAGATGGTTGTAGATATAGTATCAAACAAAGATTAAGATCCTTGGCTACGTCAACATTGGTTCACATGCACTTGCTAGAGACTACAGTAAGATGGTTGTAGATATAGTATCAAACAAAAATTTAGACACTTGGCTACGTCAGCATTGGTGCACATGCACTTGCTAGAGACTACAGTAAGATGGTTGTAGATATAGTATCAAACAAAAATTTAGACCCTTGGCTACGTCAGCATTGGTGCACATGCACTTGCTAGAGACTACAGTAAGTTGGTTGTAGATATAGTATCAAACAAAGATTTAGACCCTTGGCTACGTCAACATTGGTTCACATGCACTTGCTAGAGACTACAGTAAGATGGTTGTAGATATAGTATCAAACAAAGATTAAGACCCTTGGCTACGTCAACATTGGTTCACATGCACTTGCTAGAGACTACAGTAAGATGGTTGTAGATATAGTATTAAACAAAAATTTAGACACCTGGCTACGTCAGCATTGGTGCACATGCACTTGCTAGAGACTACAGTAAGATGGTTGTAGATATAGTATCAAACAAAAATTTAGACCCTTGGCTACGTCAGCATTGGTGCACATGCACTTGCTAGAGACTACAGTAAGATGGTTGTAGATATAGTATCAAACAGAAATTTAGACCCTTGGCTACGTCAGCATTGGTGCACATGCACTTGCTAGAGGCTACAGTAAGATGGTTGTAGATATAGTATTAACATAAATATTTAGACCCTTGGCTACGTCAACATTGGTGCACATGCACTTGCTAGAGGCTACAGTAAGATGGTTGTAGATATAGTATTAACCAAATATTTAGACCCTTGGCTACGTCAACATTGGTGCACATGCACTTGCTAGAGGCTGCAGTAAGATGGTTGTTGATATAGAATCAAACAAAAATTTAGACCCTTGGGTACGTCAACATTGGTTTACATGCACTTGCTAGAGACTACAGTAAGATGGTTGAAGATATAGTATCAAACAAAGATTTAGACCCTTGGCTACGTCAGCATTGGTGCACATGCTCATGCTAGAGGCTACAGTAAGATGGTTTTAGATATAGTATCAAACAAAATTTAGACCCTTGGCTACGTCAGCATTGGTGCACATGTACTTGCTAGAGGCTACAGTAAGATGGTTGAAGATATAGTATCAAACAAAGATTTAGACCCTTGGCTACGTCAACATTGGTGCACATGCTCTTGCTAGAGGCTACAGTAAGATGGTTGTAGATATAGTATCAAACAAAAATTAACACCCTTGGCTACGTCAACATTGGTGCACATGTACTTGCTAGAGGCTACAGTAAGATGGTTGAAGATATAGTATCAAACAAAAATTTAGACTTTTGGCTACGTCAGCATGGCTGCACACTTTCCAGAGCATTCAGTGTCCCTATATGATAAGATTGGATGTAGATCAAGTCTTATAACCAAACATTATAAGGCTTACCTACGTCAATGAGACTTTTTCGAAAAAGTTTTTCAGGAATACCAATCAGAGTGTCAAATAGTTTGGGTCCAGTTTCTGCATGCTATGTAGATCCTGACGTGACGGCTCATACAAGTATCATAAGATTTTCACCGTGTGCATGTCATTGACATGGTCCAGGCGTTTTTGCATACTGGATATTTTGCATGCTTTTTGTTGTCCGCTGATTTCTTTCAAAATCTACTTTTTCGCAATATAATTCAGGAGTTCCATCAGAGTATCAAACAATTTGAATCCAGATCAGGGTACAAACTGTTTGCAAAGGTTATCCGCGTACAAAGTGTTAAGCTAATGCACATGTAGATCTTTGAATTGCCACGCTGTCAGTGGGGTGGGGGGTGTCCATGACCAACGCAAAGGTTATCCGCTGACAAAAAATAATGCGCATGCGGATCAGAAAGTTTCGCCAGTGAGGGTGGGGTCCATGCCTAATGCAAAAATTATCTGTGGACAGAGAGTTAATGCACATGCGGATCCAGGGATTTTCGACAGTGGGGTGGGGTACATGCCCAACGCAAAAATTATCCACGTACAAAAGCTTCATGCACATGAGGATCCAGATACTTAGGTCAGTGGGGGTGGGGTCCATGTCCAATGTTAAAATTATCCTCGTACGAAGAGTTACATGTTTAATGCACATGAGGATCCAGATACTTTCGTCAGTGGGGGTGGGGTCCATGTCCAATGTTAAAATTATCCTCGTACATAGAGTTAATGCACATGAGGATCCAGATACTTTCGTCAGTGGGGGTGGGGTCCATGTCCAATGTTAAATTTTACTCGTACAAAAAGTTAATGCACATGCGGATCAAGAAATTTTCATCAGAGTGGGATCCATGCAGAGCGGAAAAATTATCTGCGGACAAAGAGTTAATGCACATGTGTGTCCAGGAATTTTCGCCAGTCAGTGGGGGTTGGGTCCATGCCAAATTTAAAGGTTATCCGCGGACAAAGAGTTCTGAATCTAGGAATTGTCTTCAGGTGTGGAGAGGAGGCATGTATAAACGCAAAGGTAATACGCGGACAAAGAGTTAATGCACACGCAGATTCAAGAATTTTCGTCAGTGGGGGGTCCATCCTCGACGAAAATTTTATCAGCGGACAAATAGTTAATGCACATGCGGATTCAAGAATTTTCACTAGTAAGTAGGGTTGGGGTGCGGTTGGGGGTTATGAGCGTGCCCAACAAAAAGTGTTCTGGGTTTTTATAGTCATTTGCAACTTATTTTACAGAAGGGGTCCACAATTGTTTATTTCAAGGAAATCTTTAATGTTCCAACGTTCCTGTGGGGGAGGAGGGGGGTCCAATATTTACCGTCCATATGCAAGCTATAGAACTTGCGATTTTCAAGGGGGTCCAGACCCCCCCCCCCGACACGCGCACGTTGCATATGCCTTACATGTACAGTGTCTACGTCTGAGTATCTGGTTTTGGTAGTATGACTGAAAAAGGTTATTTTACTGAACAGTAAAGACTCTGACGAGAAGCCACATGACAAAACTAGTAAGATAGGTGTACAGTGCGCGAAGACTGAGATCAGCCCGAGTGTCTGATGCACTGCCATGTCGCATTTATTTATGCATAAGTTTTTAGAAGAAGGGCAAAGTAAGTAAGTGTGCAAAGATCAGGAATCGATACAATCAAGTACCACACCTGACCCAGGATACCAATGGGAAAGTGACACACTCACAGTAGACACCACAAACGAGAGCCAAGAGGTCAGCCCTTTCCCAGCAGGTGACCACAAAGCACATATAAACAGACGCGCACAAAACATAGCAAACACAAGACAGAACAAAAACATAAAAGATCCACAAAAGAAGTACCGCCTTGGAACGGTCAGTAAAATATTTTACTGGAGGGCTTAAACCGGTTTAACGGCGCCAACCTCACCTTAAGTCTTTAAGTCGGAACCATCATAGAGTCTGAAAGCCGACCCACCGGCGTGCAATTAAAGAGGAAAGCAAAGTTGCCAACCGTGATTGGGTTGACTACCAAGAATGGAAGGAGATTGTACACACAATCCTGAGGATTGGAAAAATAAGAGCATTAAATGAAAGTGCGGGGAGACTTTTTAGGGCCGCCACGCAGCACAGACAAGTCTTCAACACAAGACAGTTACTGTTTATACAAAGTCGTGTATTCAGTTAAAACCGTAAAATTAGTATTTCATTACGATCAAGATAAGACCCTTAGCCCCCGGGAGTATCTGACACCTAGGATTATCGCATATCCCGTTATCCTTTGTCACCAGAATCACACTGGATAGGTGACAATCGAAAACGTCCTTAACAATCGACGAACGCGGATCAAAAATCACTAGAAACAGTGTTTTCGATTGTCATTTGTAACCAGTTTGGCGACAAATAGCAATCGAAAACTCTGTTTCTAACTATTCTGATCTATGTTCGCCGATAGTATTAACGTATGCCGCCGGTAGTATTAACGTTTTCAAACGCCGCCTATCCGGTGTGAGAATGAAGTACGAGTATTCTGCCAGATGAAGTCTTCATATTTATTTCTTTTGCAAACGATAGGTGTTTATAATAATAATAATAATAATAATAATAATAATAATAATAATAATAATAATGATAATAATTGTTATATTTAAAATAAAAAATAAAATAAATTGAAGCGACTTATAATAATTTTTTTTTTTTATTTCGGCGATTTGGCATGGTCAGTGGTATTTTACTTCTAACGTATTACAAAAATTATGATTTTTTTCATAATCATGTCTCCCAAGCAGCTGTCCTTTCCCTTCATTTAAAAATGATGTTAGATTTCTCGACATTCTCTAAGCATATCGAAAAGTGCGGGAGCATTATAGACTCGCAATCCAACTGATCCAATTAGGATTTAGGCATTTTCTCCGCCCTTTTAAACGCTTAGGCAAGAAGGCGCTAAAACTCCATTTTCAACATAAAAATGACAGAACTAAAATTTATTTTATTTTTATGAAACTTATATGGTTGAAATTGCTGGATGATTGAGATACCATTTATAACTTATAAAACATCGAGAAATGTCAGAATATGATTATTTTGGGTCATAAAATGCTCACCCTAAGCATTTTCATTTAATTTACATAGAAATGAATGGGGGTTTACCAGATAAAAAGATGAACAATTTGACAAAACTAAATATTAAGTTATTTCATATTTGTTTATATCATTGTAAAGATAGAACATTAAATTTTCTTGAGATAACTTATAAAACAATGGCAACTTAATAATGAGTTAGTTATTAGTAATTTATTTAAAGGTTTGCATACTTTTCTGTGTAATTGATGCCACAGATTTCAACAGGTAAGTTGCAGGAGTGGTCAATATTCAAGGGAGTTAATCGGGCAGCTAAAACCGATAACAGCTGATATTGTCCCATATGGTAGGTACCTCCTCGCATCCAGAAAGGGGGTGGTCAGAGGGGGTCCAACTCTGGCAATTTTTTAGTTGCCGAGGGAAGAGAGAACGCAAATACCACTTAAAGTGGGCCATCATCGGCCCGTCAGTGAAACGCCATTTAAATGGCGTTATGCTGGCGGGCCGATGATGGTCTAGAATTGAATGCTTTGTGATTTTTCAGGGGTTTCAGACCAGAATTGGTAATGAATCCTATAGCCAGGAGGCGGGATCCGGACCCCTGTCCCTGTCTGTTGATTCGCACATGTCATCAATGTGAACTATAACCATAAAATGTGTTTCAAGGGAGAAATAAACACTGTTCTTTAGAATACGTTTGGCGGACTTTTCGTTTGCTCGACACGCTTCCGTGTCTAGGCCATATCTCTTACAAGGGTAGACGGAATACATTATAATTTTACGTGATTATAACGTGTGTGGCCATCAACTCCTTAGGTCAAGGTCACAACAAACTCTTATCCTGGGTTTCGTGGTAGGCCAAATTCATTATATTTTCAAATGACCATTACTGAAGGTGAGTCGCGACCAAACACCAAACGCCAGAAAAAAATCCCATCTTCGGTTTTTGCAAACAACAAAAGCGCGGACCAGCCTGCGCAGTCGCCCATTCTGATCCACGCCTTTGTTATTCGCTTATTAGAAAGCTTGTCATAACCGAAATATGAATTTTCTAGCTATCCCATATAGCTGAGCAGGCTAGTTGGTCATTAATTTGAGTCTAACTCTGAGCATAGGTTTACTTATAAATGGACCAGAACACGATACCTTCGCGGTATGCGAGAAAGTCATGCTCAGCTACAGAGACTAAGTACATGTACAAGATTGTAATTTTGTTTACAGTGGATCAGATATTTGCTTATTAGGAGACCGCAGATAACTCACATACGAGGGTTGTCCCAGAAAGTCGTAGACTTTTCAAATAGCAAGAAAAGTTGACGCGTGAGCATGTTTATATTTTGTAGAACTATTGAACTATCTATTTTTAACATTTTGAGTGTAATAATGACAACCAAAATCAAAAGGAATCATTTTTATGGTCATTCTTTCTCGGTAAGGTACGCATCACCGGCGCACGCCAAAAGTGAAAGAAATAAAATAGTATATTTCATTTTTGATAAGTGGTTGTATTGAAACTAGTAATGATACCCGTTAATCATTCATATTGGAGGAAACGTTATTAAATCGCGCGTATTGTCCGAAGTTTCAAAGCGATTGCATAATTTACGAACTGACGGCATACGATCAAATCAAGTAGGGGTGAGCTTGAGCTTTGAGAGAATGGCGACGTCTTATGTAAGGACGGAGCAGCGGACATTAATACAAGTTTGTTTTGACTCCAGAATGACATCATTCGATACTTTAAACTAGGCAAAACAAGACGAATGCCACCTGAATGTATCACAGGCTTTAGTATACAAATTATTTTCGAGATTCGGCGAGGGGAAACCTGCAGACGAGCCTATGGGAAGACCGCCACTTAGAAATACTGGCGAAGGTACGGAAGTCGAATCAGTCGTCAGCAGAGACAGAAGACAAAAGGTTTGCTACCTAGCTGAAAGGTCAGGTTGAGGGAACCAAACGGTGCATATGATATTAAAATCAGACTTGAAAATGGCACAGACATCTACAAGATGCATTCCACATTTATTATTGGAAGACGATTGCGCACACAACCATGCTAATTATAATTGTAAACTTTCCGACGTCCATAGTAATTCAAATGGCATGCGCCGGTGGGCCAGACCTATAGCTGGTAAAATGATTGCACGAACTTCATCATCAGATATTTTTCCTTCAAATTTTGCATGCTAATGCAGAAATAATTGAAGAGTTCACAAGTAAAATTCGATTGTAATACACTGTATAGTTTTCTTGTAACATAAAAAGTCTACGACTTTCTGGGACAACATTCGTGGGTCTAGTATCTTTTTCTGGGACAAATGATAGCAGTGTAGACCCAGATCAGACTATGCAACATGCGGGGTCTGATCAGGGTTTGTACCTTTACAGTGTTAAACAGTTCTGACCCAGATCAGGCCCAACATTAAGTTGGTCCTGATGTTTGAAAGATTATCAGCAGACGACACTACTTGATATCGATTAGCGTTCCAATGGAGTGGTCATGGAGCACTTATGTAATTGTGAATGGCGTTCCAACGAAGCCATCCATATCCTACCAAATAGACGTGTTAGTATGCTGCTAGACAACTGCGCATAATGACTAAGCATATGCGATAAATGTGGAAATAGTATTAAACAGAAACCCAAGTAAACATATACCTCCATTCATACTTGGACCCAATACATTCACAGTAGTACTCACTAAAATGGGCCTAAGCGAGAGAAAGCCTGACTCATATGCATGGGAACAACAAAAGTGCAGGCCTGTCTTCGCAGTCTGACCAGCGCCTTTACTGTTTGTTTTCTGTAAGGTATAAAATCTAAACTTGCTTCATGCAAAATTTCATTTTTTAATAGTCTTGGAAGCTTAACGTCTTAGTCAATCAGGTACCCACAGGACAAATTTTCTTAATGCCTCTCCAATAGTCCATTTTCTATAGAGAATATTGGAAATAAATACTTATCTATTATATTTATAAATTATTTTTACCATGTTTACTTTAAGCCTAATTTTTATTTTAAAATGTATTTTTCATTTCATCTTTTTTTCCATATTCAATAGTTTAATGGGTAGCACAACATATCGCCCCCTTAGTCATTCCCCCATTTTGTGTGCCCTCTAATCGTTTCGCCACTATTCTCTACCCTAGTCGTTTTGCCCCAAATACCATTTCCTCCCCTATAGTCGTTTCGCCCCAAAACATTTTTAATCATTTAGGTCAATAAACATTGCAGAACCATACCAGGTGTTGCGTTATGCAGCGTCCGGTTGGACTCTAAACTGTTCAGAGATGTCCCTGTTTTGTAAAAATGATAAAATAATGTTTAGAGACAGTGAGAACCAAGGTGGGCCGCCCGACGTGTAGTGTCGGGCCTTTAAGCCTAAATGTTTCACTACTCAATAAGAGTACTAACCCCGATTCAACCTATTTTGTATTTGAACTAGATTGATAAATGTAAGAAATCCAGTATCATGATTTTAGATTTTAAATTTGCATCAGTGAGCAGCGGAGGCTAGGAAGTGCCAGTGCATCAGGGCCTTCGCTCTTCGTATACACAAAATCAATGTATGGTAGCAGATAAAGGATCATAATGACTGAGACCAAATATAATTGAGCCAATATCTTCATACTTACAACCAAAGGCTTAAACTAGCAACGTCATGAGAAAAGCTATTTGCTATTTCTAGACAGCTAACAACAAAGTTAGGCACTGACCACACTGCACTAATATGCGCCCTTGTTTTTGGCAAACGATCAATACGGACAGCTGTTTTTTGTGTTTGATTTGATTCTTTACGTTCCATCAACAATCTTTCAGTTAAACAGGAACGGGTCTTCCTGGGTTGAACCAGTACTAAGCTAGGATAAATGTGTCTTGCTCAAGGACAACATCGCAGTGACCCCCTTACCGATGGTATGAGAATTATACAACATACAAATAAAACATACATAAAACAACTGATGAACAACTAAGTAGTACATACATATGATTGAGCGAAATAATTCGGACATGATTTTCAACAAATTGTATATTCATTTGATTTCCAGGCTTTTAATAATACAGTTTGGCTTAAAAACATAGAAGCTGGCAAGACAAATAATGCTGACCTCAATAAATCTGCTTAAAAGCAACTTTATCCAGGTCAGGGCTGTATTTCTATATACTGATGTCCGAAAGAAAAGAACTAAAAGTTACAACTACTAATTAATTGGTGTAAGATAGGGGAGGTACAAAGAGTACAGTATTACTCAAAAAATGCTAGAATGATTTCACAAAATTTTGCAATGCAAAGGATAGCATTATATTCTGATACTTTAAAAAGATCATGGTATTTTTGAGTGTTGTGTTTTTTATAGTATTCCTGAGGAATGATTTTTTTCCTCTCTGTTTTCAAGTAGTCACATTCAAAAATATAATAGTACTACTTACCTAATTTTTCACTATTACAAAGATTCCAAATTCTATCATCGCTTGCAATACCTAAATATCTGCCTTTTTCAATAGGCAACTTGTGATTTGTACACCTAAACTTACTTAAAGAAATTCTTAAATCTGTAGGTAATAAAGTTAGATATTTTTCAAAACCATGGTTATGCTTAAAAATTCTAAAATTAAGACACTTAGAAAGTTCAGATATAGAATGGTACCAGGTCTGTTCATACTGATCAATAAGGCGGTTTTTATCATTTTCTTTAAACCACAGTTATCAGAACATTTTGGTGAATCCAATATTCAGAATATCCTCAATTATTTGATGTGTTTTGAACACAGTCTAACCATTTGGAAAAGTAGAAATTTCGTGTATGCGTTTTGTACATAAGATTATACAGAATACATGAAATTTTGTCTCTCTTACCACAAACTTATCTTTTCCACAAAACGATCATGCCGGATTTGATCACAATATCTGCATGGTAACGACCCAATTCACCATATAATATAGCTTTAGGTGTGCTCTTTTTAAAGCTCATCATAATCTTATAGAATTGTAAAAAATAAAAGCTCAATAATGTCAGATTTCTCATAACCATAAATTTCCGAACCATACAGTAAAATCAGAACAACCATACAATCAAACATCTGCAACTGCGTATCAATTGATAAATTAAGTATTTTAGTTTTCCTTAAAACACTAAACTTAGCTTTTCGACCCTGTTCTAAAAGGCGATTTTTGTGCTAAGTAAAAGAAACATTGTGAGTAAATGTAACACCTAAATACAGAAAATCATCAACAACAACAATTTGTTCCCCATTATATGTAAAAGCAGGTTTTTCTTTAACTTTTTCTTTTTGCAAATATAACTACTTTTGTTTTTGCAGGATTAACCTCTTATTTCCATGTCTGGCAATATATAAACAATGAATTTAAGGCAGCTTGTAATTGTTCCTGAGATTCCACCAATATAATTGTATCATCGGTGTATAATAAAATATATGGCTTAAAGTGAACTTCTACATCATCATTGTCACAGAGTAAATGAATAGCTTCAGTTATATCAGGTAAGCCATCAAAACTATGAGACACAAACTCTATTTAGTCATTCAGAAATAGCGAAAAAAGAATAGGTGATAAATTCTCCCCCTGCCTGACCCCAATATAGACGATAGGCTGATAAAAAAATTTGATGACGAGAACAAGCGTCTGACGAGCTTAAAACCCATGTCACAAGGCTGGAGCAGGATATTGATGACACGGAGCAATACAGCAGAAGAAACAATCTACGTATATCAAAGTTTCCAGAGTCCCCTAAAGAGGATACTGACGCCATAGTTTTAAAGATAGCTGAGACATTGAATGCCCCGCTGGCCTCAGGTGATATAGATGTAGGAAGGTCTGGTTCCAAGCCACAAAGAGACATAATTCTTAAGTTCGCCACATACAGGGCGCGCGAAAAGCTGTTTATTAACAGGAAGAATCTTAAAGATTCAGAACTATGAGGTATTTACCTAAATTAGGACCTGATGAGTAAGCGCAGTAAATTAATGTTAGAAGCTAGAAAACAAGTGAAAGCTGTAAGCGGAAAAATGCTGGGGGCATGGTCGTCTGATGGAAAAAAATCCTTGTTAAGGACGTTCGAGAAAAAGTTCACAGAGTCACATCTGAAAGTGATCTTGACGCGGTAATGTATACTTAAGGAATAAAAATACGAAACAGACGAAAATATATTATTTGCATAGTTATATGATTTTTGATTAAATTTCTTTTAGAATTTGCTTACTGTTTATTAATGGCATGTGATGTGATGAAATGCGAAAACGTCACTTTAACGATAAATTTAGCGCCACAAGATCATCACTATCTACATCATTATTGAGTCCCAGGATGCAATAGTATTGCAGAGTTGTCATTAAAAATAGTGTTCATGACACGTAAGTTTGCAGTTGGGACTCATTGATATGGGAAACAGCGAGTACCAGGACCCATAAGCCCAAGATTGTAAATGAATCAATGAAAACGTGACGTGGGTGTCAAAACGAATATTATGAAACAATCTTCTTCATGTGTTGTTACATGGCGTCGACTCCACAATGTGCAGACAAAGAAAGCATCGTATCATGCTGAAATGTCAGTCACATATTGCTTCATAACCAGCTACTGGAATGCAAGGATACACAATGGCAAAACTAGAGGACCTGGAAGTCCTGAAGTGCTCACCTGAACTTAATAATGTTAAAATAGGACAAGTCAACTTAGGCTTACTATTTAAACATTTTTGTTTTACCATATATGGGCATGGTAGCCATTTTGGTCAAGTGACCTAAAACAAAATTAATATAATATTTATATTGTTTTAACTACCGAATACTCCATATGAAATTCGAGTTCAAACAGCCCAATCATTCCTGAGAAAAAGATGCTTAGATATGTATGTGGCAGTTCAAAATGAGTGGCCTTGGATGAAAGGGCAAAGCTAAGCTTGACCTTTGGTGCTTATATAAAACCAGTGTTTCATTAGGTTTAGCATTTCGCGCAAGCATTATATCTTTCACTTATAGTTATAGTTTTCAAGATTTTCCCAGTATAATTGCATTAGGAATTAAAGAATTTCTAGCGATAAGGCGTGCAATCTCCCTAAACGAGACGTTCGTTTTATTTTGTTGAAATAACGACTGGAGAAACTAGGCACATGCAACAAATATATATAGACGAGCCGTCGATGCACCATTGCACCCAATTTGTATATTTGAAATGGATTTTTCTTCATGCATGTAATATCTCACTTCTTATTGAATGAAAATTTATTTCGGTCATCAATATACAATTGATGCATTCTTTTGAGGTTGACATCAGGATTTGTCAACCCGAGAACAGTGATGTTCACCGAGGCAAAGCCGAGGTGAACATCACTTTCGAGGGTTGACTAATCCTGATGTTAACCGAAAAAGAATGCACCAAATGTTTTGTTATATGAAACTGTCTCTCTTTTCCTAGTTTTATTTAAAGTATTTTCATATTTATTAATTTACTTCAGTCAGATGTTCCTAGTGCACTTTCACTAGGAAGATTATTTCAACAATATATTTTTCAAATTTCTGCAACTCTTATGAGATAAGCAAAATAATTGCATTTTTAACCCCTATATGCATAGCGTCCTTTTTCTGGGACATAGGCAAATAGTGCAGACCCAATTCAGACGCTGCAGTCTAACACAGTGTCTGATCAGGGTCATCACTGTTTGCTTGCATAATTTTCTATTAAAATTTGAATAAAAATGAAAAATACCACCTAACTCCCTTGAAACAGAAATGGACTGTTTCAATTGATAACGGTTGGAAATTCCTTTAGGCATAAATGGGTTAAATGCTGTTCTCATACAATGAACAAATTCTGAATTCAACCCATTTTACCTGTGAAATATACATAAAAACAAGTCAGTGTTTCAATGTCTATTTTTAGCTCTCTGTCGGCACTGACAAAAGCCATGTCACCTGGGCTAGATTTAGTTCAATCTATTCTTAGCTCTCTGTCAAGACTGACAACACTAATGTTAACCTGTCTTTAGCTCATCACTGTTTGACATCATGATCTGTCACAACCAGTGCGAACTAGTTTCAGCCAATCAGAAGAGGTCTTTTATAGGAGTCATATAACAACTGTGCTTGTTATTCAGTAACATATATGGGAACTAGACCGTTAAACAGGGAACCACACTATGTACAGTAAAACTATTTATACAGTTGATGTACAATAAAAACGACAATCTTGCAAAGTGGTCTATTTTTTGTCAGATATTTAATGTCTTCTTTCGCTTATACAGCCCCTCTCCCCCCCTGAACCCAAGACGCCATTTACATAATGTTATATATTTGTATAACGACCTTTAATTGTCCAAATGGCATCTTGGGTCTAGGGGGGGGGAAGCATCTAAACAAACTGAAAGACGCCAGTTTCATCTTTTCAATGACAAACGTCACAATTTTAAGTATATTTCGTACGCATGCACAGAAGGGATACCGCAAAGTTTTGGAAATGAAGGGCACTTATATCCTTAATATTTTAGCACTTTTACTTTTTGAAAACCTGCAAAGGATTTACTAAAACTATCGTCTAAACGGCACCCAGTCTAAAGACGTAAAATGAGGGGTGGGAGTAGAAGGCGCAAGTTTTCACGGCTTTGTAAATGATGGATCGCTTTGAAACCTATTTTGATGCTTTCTATGCATATTTTACTACCGAAACAGTCCAATTTTAAAAATATTAGGGCAGTTTGAAAATTTAGGTTTTGTAATCATGTCAACTAGGGAAAATATACGCCTTATCGCTAGAGCTCCTTTGGCCTTGGCGTAAAAAAGGTCAACCCAGATTCATCATTTGTGCAACTCTGGTAGGGCTCACATCTCCAATGCTACGTACCAAGTCCCAAGGTCATTGGACTTTTGGTTCAAGAGTAGAAGGTATTTAGAGAGTTTTTACCTTATATGGCAATTAGTCGCCATCTTGGTCATGTGACCATTAACTTTCGTTACCAATTTACTCCTCTCAACTCTAAGAAGTCTCCATATGAAATCTGAGTTCAATTGGTTTAGAGGTTTCTTAGAAAACTATGTTTTGATATATTGATGGGACTCCAACAACCTTGACCTTTGGAACTTATTTATAGCCATCGTCTAATAAGGTTAAACATATCAAGTGAGAATAATGACTCTGGCTTCACCAGTATTCCACAAATCAACTTTTCAAAAAAAATCCAATTCAAATGCATTAGGAAACAAGTTTGACCCTGCTGTAAAGTAGGTCAAGGTCAACCTAGGATCATTACTCAAACAAACTTGGTAGGCCCTACATCCCAAATGTTATATACCAAGTACCAAGGTCATCACCCTTCTGGTTCTGGAGAAGAAGATTTTTAAAGGGTTCTTATGATATATGCGGATGTCGGCCATCTTGGCCGTGTGACCAGAACAATTGGTATCAATTTTGGCTAACTGATCACAAGTAGTCTTCTTATGAAATTTGAGTTCAATTGGCCTAATGGTTTCTGAGAAAAACTATGTTGCAATACATTGTTGGGACTCCAATATGAGCGACCTTGGCTGAAAGGTCAAAGGTCAACCTTGACCTTTGGAACTTATTTATAGTCATTATTTCATCAGCTTGAACATATCTAGTGATTATAATGACTTTGGCTTCAACAGTTTTCAAAAATCATCTTTTCAAAAAAAATCCCATTTTAATGCACTAGGAAGCAAATTTGACCTTGACGTTAAGTAGGTCAAGGTCAACCTAGGACAATTATTTGAACAAACTTGGTAGGCCCTACACCCCTAATGTTACATACCAAATCCCAAATCATCGGCCTTCTGGTTCTGGAGAAGAAGATTTTTAAAGGGGTTTCACCGTATTTTGGCGTGGCGGCCACGTTGGTCATGTGACCCAATCCTAAGGAGTTTCCATATGAAATTTGAGTTAATTTGGCCCAGTGGTGTCAGAGGAGAAGATGTTTGAAAATGTTGATGGACGGACGACGGACGGGCAACGGACGACGAAGTGACTGGTAAACCAATAGATCACCTCGGAGCCTTCAGCTCAGGTGAGCTAAAAATAAGCATTTAACGTCACTGAAAGCCGTCAAGTTAAGGTCGTTGGTGTCATTACGGGATTTATCGAACCAAAAGACAACAGGACTTGCTTTGCCCACTAAAGCTACCTTACTGAACCCAAAGAATTGTGTTAGTGGGACGTTTAAAAATGACGTTAATCAAACTGACCAATGCAAGTGAAAACAATCTGTTATATGCTGAAAGTCGGTATTAAACATTCTAACTACAGCCGAAAAATTGCCACTTGGCCATTCTCACACCAGAAAAAATGCGTTAACATTATGGTGCCTTTAAAGTGCAGAATAATGCATTTTGACGTCGTAATACACATTTTATTGACGTCTAACTTTCTTAAGTCATAATTCTTGTAGTAAATGTGTTTTATAGAATAAACCCAAGAGGAATATAATTTTACCGCATTTAACGTAATATTTTTTCTTGACGTTAAGCGTTTAAAATCATAACGTAAGGTTGCAAGCTGATCATTTCTGGCTGGGTCCACAAATTTATTCCAAAGGCTTTGTAAACGCCAAACTGTTTTTTGTAGAAAATTGACTTTTATTGACCATGTTTCAAAGTTTTCATCTGGGGGTCAGGGCTAGGCGGCATACGTAATCGACGTAGTGGCTTAACCTAAAGATACACCAAAAGCTTTGACGCTTGGCTCAATTTACAATATTTGATATGTTGTTCTAGAAAAAAGGGGTTTCAGGAGTGTATTTACTATAAAAGCTTTGACATAAACATGTTAAGAATTTGTCCCATCAAATCTTTACCTCATATTGTTTTAGTATGACATTATTTATAAGTGTAAGTTTAGAAATGCAGACAACATTTTAAGAGATAACGTTTTTGCTTATATTCGTAAAAATCCTCCTCACAATGCAGGATACTGATTGTTATATAAATAACGGAGAGCCTTGCCATCAAATTGATGTTGATAGATATCAACCACTAAAACAAACACTGATTTTGAAGCTCCTCCCCATATTTTAAACTCTGGACGTTTGTCTCCTATAGGGTAGAGCTTGATTATTTAGATCTGTTACTGATCCTAAGAGTCCGTGCTCGATACGAGTAGAGTTACGCAGTTGGTCGCGTCACCCGATTGGACAAATATAGGATTCTAAGTCATACTTCTGACTGTGAATCTGTTTCGTCACTCTACTCTTATCGAGCACGGACTATACCAGGTCAAACAATCAAGACTGTGATGAGATAAAGCACTTTGTGCAGTCTCATCTAGGTCCGGCTGACTGACACTGTCCAGCAATAATTGCTAATTCTTTTCGTCTGCTGACAACTTTTGCAAACAGTTCGTACCCCGATCAGGACTGGCAGAACGTCGGTCCTGATATGGATCCAAACCGTTTGACACAATGATAGTGTTCTTGAAGGGGTTAAATTTGAACATACAGCAGACGACAAATAAAACATGAAATATTTTACCACGCATAATGAATCAGTGACGTCGGTGCAGCCTTCTTTGTTTTTCATGTTCAAAATACCTGTAGTTTTTGTATGTTTTCTCAATCAATAATCCTTTGTGGCGACTGAATGACCAATAGTATAAAAAGATAACAGCAAACAAGAACTTTCCTGTCCGAAACTATAATCACGTTTAATTCGTGCTTGCCCTCTTACATAACTGAATTATTTGTTTATGCCGTCCCTTGTGGCGGAGCAATTACTTATAAAACTGCGCACTGTCTAACATTCACGTCCCAATCAAAAATGTACCATGTATTTTGAAAGCAAGATTATGTGTGTGTTCTCTGACGAGATACAGGTTCAAGTGCCGCCATCTTCAAGATATCCTCGGACCCAAAATTATGTTGAGAGTAACTAACTCTGGAAGACTGGATTCGGCCGGTGTTAAAGCACATACCTGTCCGAGCATTCGGGCTGCACGAGTGTAGAAAAACATCTAGGAAAATAGATACTGTATGATCAGAGACGGCTTTGCTTAGCTAGAGCAGTGTAATTTAATTTGTTATTTATGCATCGTATTCTTCGTGCTGCTCATTTTTGAAAGTCCCTTCCAACGTGCTCTGAAGTAGTTGTGATGAGTCAGGTCGGTCTGCGTCTTCTGACAGATCGAAGCGGCCCCTCGTAAATAGGAAATATAATTGTCAATCTATACCAAATTGTTAGACTTGAAACGAAGCAATCAGCACAGTCCTATGACCTACTCAACTACACATGTATCGTAGACAAATCGGGTCATATCGGGCTTCCTTTTGACCGATTGATTCGAATCCTCGATGATACTGAAGCATTAAAAACGAAACTACATTTTATTAAAGGAGACAGCAACCCTTATGATAAGTATGTTTTATCAGAAAGAGCTCTATGAACCATGAATTTTGATACAAGCATCATCAAAATTGGTTGAACAATTGGGAAGTTTTGGACATTTAAAGAATTCAATATGGCCAACATTTAGCCGCCATTATGAATATTTAATTAGTTTCCAGAATATTTTCAACTGCTTAATTTTTAGCTATATATACTATCACAGCATCTGTGTTTCAGCAGGTATGCAGATTTATTTATAAGGAAAATGTTTTATTAAAGAGCCCCCCCCCCCGGGGGGGGGGGGGGTATGTGCTCCCTAGATCCCTGAAAATAATACATTGATCTCCCCAACTCCCTGAAAATAATATCCTCTTCTCCCTAAAATTATTTGCCTTTGCTCCCCAAATCCCTAAAAATAGTTCAGCTTCTCCCCAAATCCCCAAAATTATAAGCCAATTCTCACTAAAATGTATTTCTTCCCGTAGGATTAAAATCACATATTTAAAAACTTTGAATAATAGCGCATGACTTAATGATCACTTAATTTTTTGGCTTATACAAGTAAAGACAGGGCTTAACCATGGATTACATGACATAAAATAGCCATGGAATACATGAAATATAATTATTTCAATGAAATGCAGGATATATGGCTCAAAGTGTGAGGTCATCCTTGCAATGTTGTTGCTGTACCTAGTAGAGTAGACTTGGAGGAAAGCTCATTCGATTAGATTTTTTAAATTTAGAGACAGACCATTTGGTCTTCTTTTCTTTTTGGGGGCTGGGGGCTGATTTTTTCCAACAGCTTAAACTAGATATTTTTTAGAGACTTTAGTGAAAGCATTTATTTTTAACCATAAAAAGTCATTTTTCCACTTGCTAATAGCGATTATATACTTGAAAATTAATTAAGTATATATCCTAAAAGCAATCTTTAAAAATTTCTATAAAAAGGGGTAATTGCCTCAAGAGATAATTACATAGCATGTGGGTAGGTAGCCCTGTATTAATGTGTAGCTACACTGTTGCTAGGGGGGTCGGGGGATGCTCCCCCGGAAAAAATGGCAAAATGGTGCTATCCGAGCTAACCAAAGTATGTTATTACCAACCTAAAACTCAACAATTTAAAGATTATAAAATGGAATAAAAGCAGCATGTAGAAGGGGATCTAGGGGGCCAGCCCCCCAGAAGCAGAAGAAATTTTTAAAAAATCAAACAAAATGGAGGCTTTTCCTTTATTTTTTTTTTATTTTTGGCAGGGCTCCCTAGATCCCCAAAAATATGAGCTTGCTCCCCAGCTCCCTGAAAATTAATAGCCATTCTCCCCAGATCCCCAAAACCCCTGGGGGGCCCATTAAAGAGAATTGCAAGTAATCCATTTATTTGTCTTTTATTTTGAATACGCATATTTAATTAGGCTGTGTGACGTCACTAAGCCTACAATATGGCCGCTTCCCTTACAGTCCATTTGCACATATTCAAACGCTCACAACTTCTACGTTTTTTTACCAATTTAGATGAAACTGGTATCTAAAATCATGGTTCATTAAGAGCGTTCATATAAAACATAGCAATCATCGGGGTTGCCGTCCCCTTTAACACTTTCGCTGCCAAACACGACTGTATAGTCGAATTTACCGTTCACTGCCAAACGCGACTAAAGTCGAAATTTAAAGGCACGGTTGATAGCTGTTTATTTTTAACCGTTATAAGGGACGCAAATCTTTGTTCTTTATTTCAAAATGTTCAGGGGACATAATAATTTCGTATATGGAGGTCAGCGCAATTTTCTGTACAAGAATGGATTTAAGAAACATGTTTGAAATGTCATTAGATTTCGTGGATTTCAAAAATATTAAAAACATGTCCATGGGTATGACATACAGGACGCATTAAGCCCTTCAACTGCTATATTTTGATTTATTTCTGATGAAACAATATATCAGAACACATCCTGATGTTTGATACGTGATGTAGATGGATGTGTTACGACATAATGCCGGTCAGGAAGGAAGAGGGGAAATCTTATTGGAAAATTCCTTTTTTGCGATGACGATGCTACCAGGGAAAAATAATGCACACAACTAGCAAAAACTTTTCAGTACTTTATGTACTAAGAAAAACATCAACAACACATTAATATACAATGACACCACCTACGCTGTTATTTCTGGCTAATTGACCATCCTATACTAGAGCAAGTTGCCACTCCAAGATCGTTTCAATTAGAATCAATCTTGGACTGTCCTGTTCTAGATGTACGTCAACTAGTCAGAAATAAGAGACGTAAAGAATATAATTAACATATAACTTAAGAAAAAAAACACTTGGATCCTTTAATATTTAAGTTCTCGTATTGACGAGAAATCTCGAGATTATACGCGTCTCGCGAACACTATGTCTTCTAAGCTGCACGTGTGTCTATTTCAGACCATCGGCGCTGAGGTGATCGAACCTGTACTTTGGTCGTCACTGGATTAACGTATTCGTGTTATCTGTTATGCGTACTGCTCGTACGTTACTCAAGACGTCAGTATTTATTTATGTCCTCCTGATCGTATCCCACGTTGGGACGTCAGATTTTTCATATAACCATTCGAGCCGGTTGGCTTCCCATTTTGTGATACTACGTTGTAACGATTGGGGCTTTGATCCACGCTGGTCGTGGCCTAAGGGGGACAACTATTATGTGCCCTCAGGTATTTATCAATGGCTCACCGACTTTCAGCCTCCAACGTAGGAGGGGACACAAGAGATGATTCTGCAAAAAACAATCTATATTTAGAATCTCAGAATCACTCTTTTGCGTCGATAATGGGGTTGTTCGTTCGAAGTTCACAAAAATAGAAATAATTTCAGTGGTCTTACTCTTTTAAATTACAGCCTAACCCTATAAGCGCGCGATTAGCCCACACCCGTGGGTGTATGGCTAACGGCTCTCATGCGGTTAGGATGGATCGGCTCTTCTAAATACCCACACTTAAACTTATATAATAGAGAAGTATTTTTTAGTGACTGGCCTATGTCAGCGCTAAACAATACCTCTTATGCCAAACGAACAAACCCATACGTAACAAACTCTTCTATACACTGTCGTAACGTCACCCTGGTTGAGACGCTATCGCAGCCGAAACATCAAGATCCTGTGGCCCTTTTTCCCTTCAAGGTCACGTTATCTAGATAGTTTCGAGGTTTACACATACTGATACCAATTCTCTTAAAATTCCAGGAAAAAGGTTGAACAGTGTGGTGCCGACGTAACGTTTGGACGTTTACGTCGGACATCACCCTGCCCACGCACTAATTTCGTACATGTATAACGTATCAGTTGTAAACAACTAATTATGACCTCTCGGCAAAACATATACATCAATATTGAGAGATTACATTCTGCTGTTTTATGTGTGTAAAACCGTACAATGCTTTCTTACATTTATTTTGGTGTAACACAAAAAATGCTTTACATTTACTTTGGTGTAACGAAAATATCTTACATTTACTTTGGTGTAACAAAAAATATCTTACATTTACTTTGGTGTAACAAAAAATATCTTACATTTACTTTGGTGTAACATTACACCTACCTAATCTCTAAACATACATGTCAGCTATCACCTTATTTATGTAAGTGTGTTGTAGTGTATGCACCTAACCCTTATTCTTATATGCGTCAGATATAACTCGAGGTGACACATACAGGTCGCTACAGAAAGTCGATTATCACTGGCAGTTAAATCGTCTTTCCAACAACGCCGTACAAATCACAACAATTTAAAATCTAGCTGCTAAAATTGTTTTTCACCTATCGGTCCCTGGTAAATCTTTCAGCATGCCATAATAGTTTTAGGTGCAGGCCCGACATGGCCTGTGACTACTTTTGTCCGAAATAACCCGACGAGTCCATCCGGACAGCTTTTACTATAGCCGCAAGAATGGTCCCAGCAGATTTTTAGGCAATACGCATGTGCGTAACTTCATACGCAAGTGCGTAACAATCGCTATTTTCACCAAAAAAACGGGACGTTATTGATAACACCCGAAAGAACACATACACGGAATGCTGGCCGATTCAACAGACGACAAAATAGAAAACGAGTGACTTATTATTTCAATACTATGTGACATGCTAGAGACATCGCGATTCAATGCAATTACACGGATCGCCATCGCCCTGTCATGTACAATATCAATACAGTAACAATATATATAAATTCACGTACCTTTTATAATAATGAATAGCATCTCTATATCGAACCTTTCATCGGTATGTTTAAAATGTCCCCTAACAAGAATGGGAAATTCCATCCTTTATATATTGAAAAACGCACAAGATTTCCGAGATATTCAAGAAGAATAAGGAAAATGTGCAAGCGTTGATAAATATAGATACAATGAATTCCATCTCAGACAAACCGACCTTTTATTGGGACTATCAAAAGAAAGAGTACCGTATCATGGTTCGAATAGGTGCCCAGGTGCATACCTAAACCACTGCGTATTTGTGCGTATACGCAACCATAGCTGATTCTGTTATTCCAGCCATTCTGTATCGTAACAGGATGTTTTATCTATTTTTGCATGAAATAGTTGTTTATAGTCATTTTTTATATTTTCAATATGGCTTCCAAAATGGCCACCTAAGGTCACGTGACTATCTTTTTATTATTGATTCAAATAAAAGTTTTATAAGCAACATTCGGTGAAAGTTTCACAGTGATAGGTTGAATGGTTCTGGAGATACTCTGCGTTAAATCCATATACCCTCAATATTCAGGAGTCCTTGAAACATGCTCGGCAGTCTGACCAGCTTGTAGTATGCTCTACAAAATTTATGGATGTAATTTACTTTAAGGTGTTGAAAAAGTATCCGTTTTAGACAGGGGTGGTAGATTTTGAAGGACACAAATTCAGGTTTTGGTCGTTTTGATGATTCCATTCAAACCAACGCCACACCTTTATCATTTTTTCGATCTAAAATGCCATGAGCTCATCGTAATTATTCGCAAAACTATTTATCTATATTCCTCCCAGTATCACATGTTCTTGTTATTTTTTTTTCTAGTTACACACTCTTTTTTTTACCTTTACACTTTATTCTCCCCGTCATCTGACATACAGAGGGTCGGGGAGAGCCATCCCTCTGCATGCCTTACAAACTACAGTTAAGGTATTCTTTTGGTTGATTGTATCTCTAGCTCACCCCTTTCATGCACCTTTCATGCAATTTCGAAAGCGGTTTTGAAACAGTTTACACAGCCGCGAGAGCACCATTCAGTAGTCTGGTTTTATTTGTCTAAAGGATTCTTATAGCTTGACTAGTTTATTTGTTGGTGAGTTTTTGTGGTTCTTTAAGAGACATAAAATTACCATATTCAACCTTACAGCTGCACTGAGTACACAAACATGTTAGGTAAAATATGCTAATTGGTGCCATCTCGGCTGTGATATACATGTTATATGTGTTAAAGGACAAGAAAGGTGCAAGAAACAGTATATAAGGATTCAAACAAAGCATTACTGCACCTACCCTCTATATTCAGACAGTTGGTTTGAGTTGAACAGGACAGACTTCGCTCAGACTTAAATAAGGGACAGTAATATATACTCAAGGTCTGTATGGCCTTTCATTTTGTTGCCGACTTTCAATCACCCTCTTCCTATTTTAAGGGTTCCGTTTGAGGCAGAAATCCGTTGTGTCTGAATATTTAGGACATGTGTCTGAATGTTTTGGGAAAATACCATTAGCACTCAGCACAGGATGACAGGAGTGTCAAATGAAAAAGATACATTTAAAAAAAAAAGACAAAATATTATGAATCTCTGATAACCTATTCCTCTCACAGCATGGCAGCGCGAATGAGCTTACGTTTACGCAATTAATTTTCTTATTAAAGTAGGGGTTTGCTTTTGTCAAGGGCTATAAATGTTTTAGCTTAAGGTATTAAATCTATCAGGTCTTCGTACTTGGTCCACGTGTTTTCAAATTTATCTAAAGAGCCATTTCTGGAAGCTGTATGTTGCATTAGCTCAGAAGAGTATTTAACTTATTTTACAGTGCTACTATGGATATGGGTTGGTTGGTGCGTTTTGCAGCATATATGTAATACTTGACAATAACAAAAATATACAATTCTGCTGATGAGTATGTTTTCCCTTTGATAAATATAACTCATTTGTCAACGAATGTCAGATTAATATTGTTATTGTTGAGCCATTTTATGAAGTCTCCAATTAGATATTGAGATTCCTGGCATTGCCAGAGCATGTGATGTATTGTTTTTCCTCTTGTTAAAAACTACACCTGGGGCTTGTTTGGTACATACTTCATGTTATACAGATACTTTTAGTTGGCAAAATTCGGTGATTTATTCTTGTTTGAAACCATTGCTTTTTTGTACCTAATGATAGGTTAAAAGGAAAAGAATATATTTCTTTCCAAGTGTTTTCTTCAATATTGTAAACATGATTCCATGTGTACTTGGATGTAGGTTTAACTAAATTTTGATTTAGAATTGTATAAAAAAGCTTTTCCTCCCTTCTTTGATTTTATTAAAAGGTGTATACTTGCAGGCAGCAATGGTGTATGCAGTTTTTTAGAGAAACTTATTATATTGTATGTTCTTGCATATGCCATTATTGCCTGCTTTAATCCAAAAAATTGAACAAAATAAGTTTTTATATCATAAGTATGTTAAAATTCATCCTGTAAATAAAAATTCACCATTTTCATGTATCAGATCATTTATGTTCTTTATTTCCTGCTGATCCCACTTTTTTATATATATTGGTTGGTTGCCAATCATAATCTTACTGTTATAGAAGATTGGACTTGAAAGAAAAAAATGTTCAGTGTCTTCACCAGTAAGTTGGGTAATATCTGAGTATGCATGTAGTACATCAATCCAAAATTATTTTTTATCTTATTTTGAATAGCATTAGTATAAATTCTTCCAAATACTAATAATTCATTGAAGTTTATTGTATTGTTCATGACAGATTACCAAGGACTGCTCGATAAAATGACTCTTCTTAACCAAGTTAATTTCATACTATCTATAAATGCTTTCAGGTTTATCATTCTAAGACCATCTTCACAATACTGTTTTATAACAACAGTGTGTTTAATTTTTGCTTGGCCAGTCCACAAGAAGTCAAAAATTATATTATTTAATTCCTTAATTGTTTGTCGGCTGGATTTGGTATTGAAATAAATAGATGATTTAATATAGGGAAGAGAAGTGTTTTTTATATCTGTTATCTTACCTAAAGGTGTAAGATATCGTCTGTTCTAGAGTTTAATTGAGGATCTGATTTTTTTATTTTTTTTTTCGAAGTTAATCTGTTGCATTTGTTCTAACTCAATATGAAAGTGTATCCCTAGTAGTTTAAAGGCTGTTTTCCCGCATGATAGTTTCCACCTTGTTTTAATAGATGCTGTACTATATTTGTTATTCCCTTTCCATACAGCATGAGTTTTTTCAAAGTTAACTTTTAGACCTGGGAACTGTGAGTATTCATACAATACATTGAGCGTTGCATTTAGTGATTTACTTGTTCCGTCTAAAAGAAATATTGTGTCATCAGCATATTGAGAAAGTTTATGTTCTTTGTCGTCTATAATAATGCCACTTATGTTCATGTCATTTCTGATCATTATTCCTAAAATCTCAGCACAGAGGATCAACAGAAAAGTGGATACTGGATCGCCTTGTCTGCATCCACGACCTATACCGAAAAAAAATGACAGGCTACCACATTGGTTCACGCTCAACTTGACATTGTTGTTAAATGTTTTTATCCAAGAGATAATAGATTTACTAAAACCAAAGAATTCCATAACCTTATATATAAATGACCAGAATACTGATTCAAAAGCCTTTTTTTCAAAATCTACAGAAAGTAGTAACCCTGGTATATTGTTTTCTTCAGTATTTTGCATTATATCATAAATAAGGGAGCGCAGTGGCTCAGTGGTAGAGTCCTTGACTCGAGACCGAAGGCGTCACTGCATTGTGGTCCTTGAGCAAGACACATTTATCCTAGCTTAGTACTGGTTCTACCCAGGAATAACCGTCCCTATATAACTGAAAGATTGTTGATGGGACGTAAGGAATCAAATCAAACAAAAAAAAATGTCATAAATAAGTCTGATGTTTTCTCCTATATATCTGCCAACAATGAATCCTGTTTGGTCAGTGTGTATCGGTTTATGTAGTGTGCCCTTTATTCTGTGTGCGATGACTCCAGAAGCAATTTTATATACACAATTGAGTAAGGAAATTGGTCTATATTTTTTTTACAAAATGTTGAGGTTTATTGTCTTTTGGTATGCATGTTATTATTCCTTCCCTTTGAGTGATTGATAATTCCCCTTTAGAAAACCCATAGTTAACAGAGCGTACTATAAATTGACCCATCTTTTTCCAAACATTTAAAAAAATTCAGCGCTGAAACCATCTGACCCTGGACTTCAATTATTGGACATGGTCCTAGGAACTGAAATGTTCTTGTTACTTAATTCTAATGAATCTATTGTCTTTACTACTCTTCTTGGTCTTACAATGTTATGTACCTTTGCATAGTCTGTGTCGTTATCAATCCAGGCTATCCATTCCTACCATTGGACAGTCCGAATATTGAGTAACAAAATCTCACAGATTTGTCGGCCGGTATCTGTAAGAGGAGGACAGAAAGAACTTTATTTCAATATGAAAATGGATAGCATAACTTATCGTTGTCCTGCTCAGGCAGACGCCTACCAGCAAATACCCAGCGTCAGTTGCGGAACAACATCAAATTTAAGCTTTATCATATTACCATTGATCATTTTCTGTCTTGGACAATTCGAAGAAGTTCTGCATCTCTGTTAATATCAAGCAAATAAATTACATACGTCCTTTGCAGCACAAAAATGTCTACGGTTTAACACACTACACGAACGTCACATATAATATCGTTAATGTGTAGCAACCTCTTTGTGCTATTTTTAATCCTAATGCTCTCAGAAGACAAACACCCGAACCCAGGACCACAGTCTGACTCGCTATTATCATCAAACATATCAACGGTCTTTTCTCATAACTTAAATACATTAAAATTAAACAAACAAAGCATATTATCCAAGCTGGACCTGCTAGAAGTCGAAGACCAAAATATGACATTTTTTTCTGAGACTTGGCTCTCACCGCAAATTTCTAGTGACGATCTACTTTTAGAAAATTTTGATCCAAGATACAGACAATATCGTCACGCTAGAGTCGGCGGGGGTGTCGCAATATACATAACATCCGTTATACCATCATGTAAACGCAAGTAAATTATACAAGGAGACATAGAAGGTATATGCATTGAAGTATCCATTCAGTCACATAGATTTTTGTTATGTAGCATATATAGGCCACCAAATAGTGGATCTGATTACTGGGATCTATTGTACAAACATTTGATAATCTTTGTGTCACACACATTACAGATTTAGTGATAATGGGCGACTTCAACAACGACTTATTAAAACCCATGCACGCCAACAGAATATATACCTTGACAAATTCATACAACCTTCACCAGCTTATCGATGAACCTACACATTATACAGAAGTCTATTCTTCTTTTCTAGATCTGGTCATGGTAAGCAAGCCTGAAAATGTAGTGTATAGCGGTGTCAGCTCTCCATTTATTACTGAACTGATTAGATACCACTGTCCCATCATAGTTACATTAAAATTTAGAAAACCAATCCAAAACCAATAAAAAGACATATATGACTACGATAAGGGTGACTACAACAAATACAATGCGCTTCTAAGTGAAAATGATTGGAACTTTATATCAGCTACAAATAGTGTAGATGAAATCGCAGACAAAGTCTCAAGCATAATCATTAAAGCAGCAAAAAATCCATTCCGTATAAAGAAAAAACAGTGAGACAGAACGAGCCACCATGGATCAATTAAAAAATTTAGAGACAAATAAGACAGAGAAAACGACTTTTTAAGGGAGCAAACAATCAAATAATGAGCATATTTGTGCACAATTTAGAACAAAACGCAACTCAGTTACAGCATCCATACGCAAAGCAAAACAAGAATACAAATAAAAAAATTGCAAAATATCTCAGAAGCAACGATATCAATTCCAAACCATGGCTAAAGATATCCTCTAATCTTTTACGTTCCTCTTCAAAACAAACACCAGTCCCATTCTTAGAAACTACATCCAGAATTGCTGAAACTGACAATGATAGAGCTGTAATTCTTAATCATTACTTTGCTAGCGAATATGACCTAGCAGATAGACACTCTTCACCTCCCGACCCTGAGGTTCCTAATTACTCTGTGTTAGAAAGTATCAATATATCGCCAGACGACGTCAAACAAGCAATCAAACAACTTAAGTCAAACAAAGCACCTGGTCCAAATCTTATTGGCCCTAAACTGGTTAAAGAAGCATCAAATGAACTAGCTACTCCTCTCTCTGAACTGTACAATCTTTCTTTAACCACTAAAACATACCCTACCCCGTGGAAAAAGCATATGTGTGTCTTATTTTCAAAACAGATAATCCTTGTAAGGCCAATAACTATATGCATTTTTTCTTACTGAATTATGAACGTAAACTAATGGAGCGCTGTTTGCATAAACATATGTCTGAATACCTAGAGGAAAACACAATCATTTCTGAGTACCAATCTGGATTTAAACCTACAGACTCAACCATCAACAAACTAGCATACCTTTGTAACGAATTCGCTAAAGCCATCGATAAAAACACAGAAATAAGGGTAGTTTTCTAAGACATAAGTAAAGCGTTTGATAGGGTCTGGCACAAGGGCTTACTTGCAAAATTGCGAGCCATAGATTTCTCTGAAAATATTGTGGAATGGTTCTGTAGTTATTTGGGCAACTGTAAACAAAGGGTCTGTCTCAAGGGTATTGCTTCTGCTTGGCTATCAATTTTTGCAGGAGTTCCTCAGGGATCTATCCTTGGACAAATATTATTCTTATTTTTTACAATTGCCATTGTGAAATATATTCGAACCAACATCAGTTTTTTGCTGACGATACCATACTGTATAAGGTTGTCCACAATATCAAACTGGCTGCAGCAGAATTAAACATCGATCTCGAAAGCATTGAGTTCTGGGCCAAGATATGGAAAGTTGACTTTAACCCACTTAAAAGCAAATCACTACTGATAACCAATAAAATCAAAATATACAACACCCTCCTCTCATAATGTCTCAAAGCCAAATAGAAGAAGTCAAAGAACATAAACACCTTGGCATAACATTTTGTAGAACGTTAACTTGGACAAATCATATTTTAGAAATATCTACAAAAGCTTTGAAAAGAATTGTGTCTCTCAGGCGATATAAATTTCTCAGCAAACCCTCGTCCATCAAAAAAGGCTGTTACACATGCCAGTGGTTAGATAATATTGACATGCATTTGATCAAAATATACCATCATCGGCGCCTTGGGCAAGACACATTATTCCTTGATTAGTACTGGTTCATAGTACTGGTTCAACCCATGAGGACCATTCCCGACATAATTGAAAAAATTGTAAACTGGGAAGTCAAGAATTAAATCAAACAAACATACCAGCAAAATATACCACAACGGACGGACGGACTCGCATAGTGCTTATAGTGCAGACCAAAGGGTCGTGTAAAGGGTACTTATATACCCGACAAAAAAAGAAACGCACCACTTAGTACTGTTCAACTTTCAGGAAGATCACAAGTGATAGGCCAGTTTAATTTATATCAGTGCAAAGGTATGTCAGATACTGTTGCGTTACACATCTTTTGCAATCTGGCGTCGAAATTGTGTTAAAGAAAATTGGTCATGAACAAAGTGGGGGTCAAATGGTAAAGTCACAGGAAATGAGCGTTTTTATAATGCTCTCATGCTGGATAAGTTCTAGCAATTTGAATCATCTCAGTAGACAAAATTGTACACAGACACTTATTCTTTGCAAATCATATCTTTAAAATCATCATACGCGATAATTGAACTCTAGGTAGCCCATGTATTGTGACTCCCTTTGGATAATGATTCCACACTGGAGATAAACCTTACAAAACATTAAAAGATTTCAACATTGTTTTAATCAATCTAAACGGTTGGAACTGATGAAATTGGATTTTGGAATTACAAAAAAGCATCAATAAACACATTGGTTGTCTCACATAACGACAACATATCGTTTTCATACTATGCAAATGTAAAACATACTTGGAATTCCATGCAGACAGTAGCGTTGAATTAACGCTTCAAAAACTCGTTTACCATTCGCCTTGATGTGTTTTGTGCTTACACAGGGAAAGTACAGATACTCATCTATGTCACACTTAAGTTTTAGTAAGATTTGATTAGAAATGAATATTTCATGACAATTACCATTTTCGTATTAAAAGGAGATCTTAATGGGAAAATCGTTGTGGCGCGTTTCTTTTTTTGTCGGGTATAATATCTCATATGATGTGCGGTGTGTTTCTACTGTATGGTTTGTAGGCTATTGGGGCGAGTGTTCTTTTAACTACTAAGATAAGAAATAAGGAAGAAAATAACTAGAGATTATCCAAGTGTGCCTTTTAGTAAAATACGATTAAATATGGAGCGTCGGGTGGATATATCTAGTATCATGACGCTAGTATACATGCGCAGGCGCTATGGCTTTGGTCATGGTTATGGTTTTTTGTGGGTTTTTTTAGCTGGTGTTGTTGCTGTTAATCACGAACACTATCATCCCGGGTAACTAAGCAGAAGATATTTTAGTAAAGAACGTGAAATACTAACTCTGATTTAGGTTCATCGGGAGTCAAGTTATGTTCGTTAACCTGTACAAAAGGGGTTGGCGACCCCAGGGGTCTGGGGAGTATGTCTTTTTATTTTCAGGGAGCTGGGTAGCACTGGTAATTATTTTAAGGGATCTGGGGAGCAAGTTTATTGTTTGGGGGATTTAGGAAGCACTGCCAGAAAGTAAAAAATAAACTTTAAATATATAACCTTAAAGGAAAAGCCTCCATTTTGTTTGATTTTTTTAAATTTTCCTTGGCTTCATTGTAAACTGTAAATGTATTTATTTTCATACTAAAATGCACAACTGGATTGATATGCCAAAAAATATGGCGAATAATTTTGGTTGTTGTGATTTGTTATCCTGAAAATGGTTGATGTTAGGTTGATAACCCTTAAAGCGCCAAGAAAAAAATGCATCTGAAAATGTCGTCTGCTGAAGTCGTCTGCTGCAAATAATTGCCTAACAATACTGACGAATTAAGTATATAAGTAAACAACGTGGACCCAGAACAGACTGCTCCTATAGGAGCAGTCTGATCTGGGTCCTCACTTTTTGCCATTGAGGCTTCTTAAACATTTCAGCAGACGAAAAAAGCAGACGACTATTGTTGCGATTAGCGCGTTTAGGGATAATAACGTACTTTGGGACGCTCAGAATGCAACAGATCACACCATTTTTATAAAAAATTTCCGGGGGAGCATGCCCCTGGACACCCCTAGCACGAGTGTGGGTCCACATTTACGCACCTGCTATGTAATTCTCTTTCTAGTTAACGAGCTGATTTTTATTTAAAAATAAAGAAATCTGTTTAGATATATACGTACTTCATGACACTGAACTTAAACATGCTTATAGGGGCTGATAGCAATTGTAAAGTCTTTTTGGGGTTGCAAAAAATAAATGCTTTCACTTTGTCTCTAAAACCTAGTTTAATCTGTTGCAAAAACACCCCCTCTACCCAACAGAAAGCCAAATGGTCTGTCTCTATCTAGACAGCATTCGACCATACCTTCTCTGTCAGGTACAGCAACAGCATTTTAAGGATGGTCACATACTTTGATGTCATGTATTTCATTAAAATAACTATATGTCATGTATTCCATGGCAAAGCCATGTCTTAACATGTATAAAAACATCAAGGCAGCTTCAGGCCATGATTAAATATATTTCTGTTTCACCTGACCCGACCCTGTTCGAAAAAATTGGGTAGGTCGGTGGGTGTTTTTTTAAGTCAGGAACTCATAGGCCTTGAGCTGGCTATAGACCCCCTACCCCCAGGGGGAATTTTGCACACTATGATTTTCTAAAACTACATTATATAAGACACAAAATAAAAGATGTTAGCCCTCTGAGAGTGGCAGCGTTAACGTGTAACATCACGTTATATACGTTACCCCCCCCCCCAAAAAAAAACAAACAAAAAAAAAAACAAATAGCATTAAACGTCCCTGATAATGTCTCAACCATGACATGTTCGTACATATTTGCATGTTGACATAGGTTTATGAACTTCTTATAACACTGTTACATATTTTTAGTATTAATTTTATGAATGTCTTGAGTTATTACCGTTGTATACGTTACTTAGTGTTTCCTGCGTTATTGTCGAGCATCAGTATGGTATTTATTGACTATGCGTGCATTACATCTGTCACAGAATATAGTAAATCTATAAGGCTGCTACTTAAATGATTTAAAGTTCTTTGTTATGGTCGCTTACACTATTTTTCAACTCCATGTTATGTATGTTACCTTCAAAATAGCATTAAACATTTAAGTTAATGTCTCTAACAAGCCCTGTTTATACTTATTTGCATGCTTGCACAAGTTTATGTACTTCTTTTAACAAGGTTCACCTATTTCAAGTATTCATTTAATAAATGCCTTGAGCTTTAACTGTTATGCGTGTTAAGTTATTCTGAGTATCTGTATAGCAGTTGTAGACTATACATATAAAGTCTGTCAGAGAATTTAGAAAATTTATAAGGCTGAAATAAATTGAAGCTCCTTATTAATTTATGGTGACTTAAACTAATAATATAATGTGATCTATCAACCTTCGCTGTTTGCCCAAATAAACAGTATAGATACAATGCATTCAAATCGGAAGTTCTGAAAGACAGTCACTGTGAAACAGCTCAGTTCTGGGTAACGTATATGGATATGATTCAGATGATGTTGACGCTGATTAGGAAACAGGATAAACAACTTTGAATTGCATGTCATCTCTATCTGTATGCCTTGTTCCCAATGTTCAATCCAAACGATCACAACAACTACGCACAATATGTACCTGTGTAACTGATAACACTCCTACATTTGTCTGATACACATCGCAGATGCAAAGAACTCGAACAAAATGGGTTTAGTGTGTTACTGCTTGAGAAATGCTTTTGACATAACTATCAGGCAAACAATAAAGAGGTAGCATAGGCTTCAGCAACTAGAACTGCGCTTCGTATTACAGATGGAATGGTGTATTACTCATCACATCAGAGCTCATATATTGAAACAACTCTTCAATGCACTGAAATGAAATATTCAATCTGCTCAGATGCAAAGTAGAACGAGTACTAGAGGCAGTTTCAGGCTTCACCAATCCTTTTAGATCTAGTTTGAAGACAATGTACTGTACTTTTTGTCTTTCTGTGTGCCTGCTAAGCTTGTCATAGCTAAGGATCTTATTGAGGCTGATGACATTGGCAGGAAGGCTGTTGCATACTTCATTGACTCACTTTTAGTTTAAAAAAATCTGTCTTTCACAACCCCAAAAATGCTACAAGCTAACAAAGTTTTGATGCTTGCGAGGTCAAGCATGAAGAAATTGTCCAATTTACAAAACGTAAACAGCCAGATGAGAGCTTAAAGGAGCGTCTTTGGTAAGCATGACCTTCTTTCTATTGGACATAATGTTGAACTTGAGTTGACACTGCCGTTCCTTCTGGGACCTGTACCATGGTCACTGTCAACTCCTGATAGAATTTTCATCAAAACTGACAAGTCCAAACTTCCGCATCGCTTGCAATCACACATTGAACCAACATTAGATTGGTCATGTAGTGCTGCACATAACGTTGATGTTAATGCCGTAACTACAGAGCATAATAGCTTTTCCTGTCACCTTCATGGATCTGATGGCACCAGTATTCAACCAGGCACTAAAGGCAGGGCATGTTGGTTTTGTCACTGATACATATATACAATGTATAAGCAACAGTCTATAAAGTCTTACAAACATTCTCACAGAGGATAACCTGGGTGTTTTGTTCAACAATGGTGTTTGCAACTAAAGGTGCACCTTCTGGATGTCAACAATTATTGGCCAGAATATGGGGGAAGAGATCTACAGTAATACACTGTTGAACAGATTGTGACACTACCAATGTGCTGATGTGTTAGTACCACGGAAAGGTTATTCCTATCAAACTGATAGAGAACCCCTCCGCCACTAGTTCATCAACATTCTAAGCAGGGTAGGAAAACAAATAAAGAATTGCTCTAGGCCATCATCAGTGATATGAAGCGCTAATATGTGATATTTATGTAATTGTAAATAAGCTGCAGTACGACATGTTCTGTTGTCTGAAAAAAGTACCAAAGCCATACACATATACTGACTATTTTAAATGGCATGAACATGAGCTTATCTCCACTCTGCTTTTTTGTCCTTAAGATGTACATACAAAAATTGAACTATCAAGTCTTTCCCATGAAAACAGGTGAGGCTTTCCAGATATTGACAAAATGTGCGGAAAATAAATGGGAAGGAAATCGAGTACCTCTGGGTGAAAGAAAACTTGATTTCACCCTTAGAAAAGAGCCACAGAATTATATTTCACATTTTGTGTGATATGGGGTTACCATGTTCAAAACTCAACAACTCAAATCTTATAATTTAAAAGATAGAATCATAATATTTGCAGTTTCCAAAAGGTACATAAACATTCTTAAATACAAAATGAGTTAGTAAGCACATTCACATTAAAAAATATCAAACTATATTAGTTTCATAAATCATTTATATAGGAAAAATGAAAAAAAGTAACATACGTAACACTTTGGGTGCATATTTGTTTTCAAAGGTCCATATCTGTGATACAAAAATAGCTTACTTGAATGATAGCCAATTTGGAAATCTTACCTTATGGTTTGCACTTTTCAGAAGTCATGTCATTTACTAAAATTATCAAAGATGTTGATGGGTAATATATATAATTGGCTGTTACAAGGTAATGGTGCCATTACCAGAGTGCTAGCATATTGCAAAATCCTTGGGAGATAAATCTGATGGAGGATTAATAAATTGTATAAGAAAATACTTTAAAACCCTTGGATAATATATGAAGATTTGCTCTATAACTTTTACCTGATGGGTTTTCTTTGATCTTTTAAGTTGTTACTCATGCATTGCAGTGAATTTTACAAACTTTCCATGAGAAGAAAAGAGGGTTTATGGTAGTTTATGTTTTGAGTTACTTCCTCAGCAAATGGACCAGAGTAAAAAGAAGTACATGGACCTGTGCCAGCATGCAAATAAGTACAAGCAGGTCGTGTTGGAGACCATATCTTGAATGTTTAATGGTATTCAGAGAGTAACGTATGTAACCAGGGCTGTAAAATAGTGTAAGGCACCATAATAAGGAACTTTAATTCATTTGAATAGCAGCCTTGTAGATTTACTATATTCACTGACGGATGTAATACATGTATAGTCAAAAACTGCCATAATGATACTTATAAAAGGCATATGAAACACTAAGTAACATATACACGGGTGGTAAACCTAGGAACTACCACGAAATTGTGTAAGCGTAATTTTGTTCCCACGCCACATCCGGGACACGTCGTGGTAGTTTCCAGGCCGAAAATTGGATGAAGAAAGGTTGGTGTCACTTTCATTTTTGTTTTATTTTACAACTATAAACGAACAATGGTGAAATCCGACAAAGTGGTTCCGTGTAAATATGACCAACTTTCCCCAAAGTTCGAAGGATTTTAGCCCATATCTGTCAAATTAAATGGATTTTGATATCATTTGACGATGGAAATGATAAAAAGACCCTGAATAAACATTCCTACACAGAAAAAAAAAATCTTAGCAATTACTCGTAAACGATTTATGCCCCGTTCATCCTGTGTGGTAGTTTCCAGCTCATCGTGGTAGTTAAAATGCTATCGTGGTAGTTTCGAAGACTTTGGAGGAATTTAGTAGTAGTTCTCATCACTATTCAGGGACTACTTCATTTTTATAAAGACAGGGTGTGCGGGCCGAACCTTGAATACCCCATTTATTCATACGAAGACCTTTTCAAAGAATCTTTTGTCAGATAACAAATGTCGACTGCCTGAATTTTAGTTTTAGTGGGCTATTGAAATGATGAGAAGAATGAAAAGAAGGGATATTCACATACTTTGTTATGGAATAAAAATGATTTTTAATTATCAAATAACATGCCCGTTCATCGTCGCACGCACATGTATATAAAAAGTGTCCCAACCAGAGGATATTTCCCTTTTTTCTGAAGCACAAGTACTAACAATACTTTGGGCCAGTAGTCTTAGCCTGCCATTTTATCTTAAAGTTGACTGAACATGGAACAACGTAGCCAGTGACGCAATACATGTATCATTCTTTTTTGTCTGTTGCTTGGTCCACCACGGCTCAACTAATGACCTTCTTTTTCTTTAGATTTTCAGAGGTGTTGTTTGGCAGTCCAGGGCATGATCTCCACCTGTCTAGCATCACATTGAATCTCTTGAGTCCTCAGCTTAGCGTCTTCATGGTGTTGAAATGTGATTTATTTGTTTACCGTGGTAATTAATTGACGAGATCGAGGGTTATCACACGAAACAAAAAAACACTATAATGTTTTGTAACACTTCAGAAACGTATCCTACAAAGTCTTGGAAACTACCACGATAGCATTTTAACTACCACGATGAGCTGGAAACTACCACACAGGACGAACGGGACATGAATCGTTTACAAGAAAATGCTCAGATATTTTTTTCTGTGTAGGAATGTTTATTCAGGGTCTTTTTATCATTTCCATCGTCAAATGATATCAAAATCCATTTAATTTGACAGATATGGGCTAAAATCCTTCGAACTTTGGGGAAAGTTGGTCCGATGCTCAGTGGGGAAACACAAATCGAAAGAAAGAAAATAAATTTTTAAACACAATTTTGGGCTAAAGGGGACGCTGAAACATATTTACACGGAACCACATTGTCGGATTTTACCATTGTTCGTTCTTAGTTGTAAAATAAAACAAAAATGAAAGAGACTCCAACCTATCTTTATCTACTTTTCGGCCTGGAAACTACCACGACGTGTCCCGGATGTGGCTTGGGAACAAAATTACGTTAACACAATTTCGTGGAAGTTCCTAGGTTTACCACCCGTGATATACAACAGCAAAAACTCAGGACATTTAAAAAATATCTGCTAAAATTACGTAACTGTAGACTGGGTTAGACTTTTACATGACATTGCAATCTGCTGATAACCCTTTCAAACAATTTAGACCCAGATCAGGCCTGACATAATCTGTCCGGACCTTATAGGGGTCCAAACTGTTAAACACACTAGAGGTTATTAAAAGTTGAAGTTGAACCGATGTATTTTAACTTTGCGTTATACTTTTACCTGACATTGTCATCTGCTGATAACCCTTTCAAACAATTTGGATCCAAACTGATGTATTTCAACAATGCATTAAACTTTTTCATGACATTGTCATCTGCTGATAACCATTTCAAACAATTTGGACCCAGATCAGGCCCGAATTTTGTCCAGACCTGATAGGGGTCCAAACTGTTAAAGACTTTAGAGGTTATGACAAATTGAAGTTGAACCTTTACATGTTATTGGCATCTGCTGATAACCCTTTCAAGTAATTTGGACCCAGATCAGGCTCAACATTCTGCCCGCACTTGATGGGGGTCAAAACTATTTTACTTTAGAGGTTATGACAAGTTGAAATTGAACAGATGTATTTTTACTTTGCGTTAAACTTAAACATGACATTGTCATCTGCTGATTACCATTTCAAACAATTTAGACCAAGATCGGGCCTGACATTCTGTCCGGACCTGATAGGGGTCCAAACTGTCAAACACTTTAGAGGTTATAAAAAGTAGAAGTTGAACCGATGTATTTTAACTTTGCGTTAAACTTTTATTTGACATTGTCATCTGCTGATAACCCTTTCAAACAATTTGGACCCAGATCTGGCCCAAGATTCTGTCTGGACCGGTTAGGGGTCCAAACTGTTTGGCACTTTAGAGGTTATGGCAAGTTGAAGTTGAACCGATGTATTTTAACTTTGATTTAAACTTTAACATGACATTGTCATATGCTGATAACCCTTTCAAACCATTTGGACCCAGATCAGGCCGTAAATTCTGTCTGGACATGATAGGGGTCAAAAATGTTTGACACTTTAGAGGTTATGAAAAGTTGAAGTTGAACCAATGTATTTTAACTTTACGTTAAACTTAAACATAACATTGTCATCTGCTGATAACCCTTTCAAACAATTTGGACCCAGATCTAGTCCGACATTCTGTCCGGACAAGATAGGGGTCCAAACTGTTTGACGCTTTAGAGATTATGACAAGTTGAAGTTGAACCAAGTTGAACTAGACTTTTTGCTAGTGACAACTGGTTGTCAGCAGACACTTCCTTTATTTTAACTATGCGTTAAGCTTTTACATGACATTGTCATCTGCTGATAACCCTTTCAAACAATTTAGACCCAGATCAGGCCTGACATTCTGTTCAGACCTGATAGGGGACAAAACTATTTGACACTTTAGAGATTATGACAAGTTGGAGTTGAACCAAAGTTTTATTTTTGTGTTAAATCTTTACATGACTTCGTCAGCAGATGTCATCTGCGGATAAGTGTTTCAAACAATTTGGAGCCAGATCAGGCCCAACATTCTATCCGGACCTGATCCGGGTCCAAACTGTTTGACACTTTAAAGGCTATGAAAATGTGAAATTGAAACGATGTATTTGAACAATGCGTTAAACCTTAACATGTTATTGTCATCTGCTGATAACCCTTTCAAGTCATTTGAACCCAGATCAGGCCCGACATTCTGCCCGCACCTGGACCCAGATCAGGCCTGAGATTCTGTCTGAACCTGATAGGGGTCCAAACTGATTGCCACTTAAGAGGTTATGACAATTTGAAGTTTAACAAATGTATTTTAATTTTGCGTTAAACCTTTACATGACATTGTCATCTGCTGATAACCCTTTCAAACAATTTTTGACCAAGATCAGGCCCAACATTCTGTCCGGACCTGATAGGAGTCAAACTGTTTGACACTTTAGAGGTTATGACAAGTTGAAGTTGAACTGATTCATTTTAACTATGCGTTAAGCTTTAACATGACATTGTCATCTGCTGATAACCCTTTCAAACAATATAGACCCAGATCAGGCCTGACATTCTGTCTGGACCTGATAGGGGTCCAAACTGTTAAACACTTTAGAGGTTATGAAAAGTTGAAGTTGAACCAATGTATTTTAACTATGCGTTTAACTTTTACATGACATTGTCGTCTGCTGATAACCCTGTCAAACAAATTGGACCCAGATCAGGCCATGCATTCTGTCAGGACCTGATAGGGGTTAAACTGTTTGACACTTTAGAGGTAATGACAAGTTGAAGTTGAACCGATGTATTTCAACTATGAGTTAAACTTTTACATGACATTGTCATCTGCTGATAACCATTTCAAACAATTTGGACCCAGATCAGGCCATGCATTCTGTCAGGACCTGATAGGGGTCAAACTGTTTGGCACTTTAGAGGTTATGACAAGTTGGAGTTGAACTAATGTATTTTAACTTTGTGTTAAACCTTTACATGACATTGTCAGCTGCTGATAACCCTTTCAAACAATTTGGACCCAGATCAGGCCCGACATTCTGTCTTGACCTGATAGGGATCCAAACTGTTTGACACTTTAGAGGTTATGACAAGTTGAAGGTGAACCGATTTATTTTAACTTTGCGTTAAACTTCAACATGAAGTTATCATCTGCTGATAACCCTTTCATACAATTTGGACCCAGATCAGGCCCGACATTCTGTCCAGACCTGATAGGGGTCCAAACTGTTTGACACTTTAGAGGTTATGACAAGTTGAAGTTGAACCCATGTATTTTAACTTTGCGCTAATATTAAACATGACATTATCATCTGCTGATAACCCTTTCACACAATTTGGACCCAGATCAGGCCCAACATTCTGTCTGGACCTGATAGTGGTCCAAAATGTTTGAAACTTAAGAGGTTATGACAAGTGTGAGTTGAACCAATGGTTTATTTTTGCGCTTAACCTTTACATGATTTTGTCAGCATATGACATCTGCCGATAAGTGTTTCAAACAATTTGGACCCAGATCAGGCCCAACATTCTGTCCGGACCTGATATGGGTCCAAACTGTTTGACACTTTAAATGGTTATGACAAGTTGAAGTTGAACCGATCTATTTTAACTTTGCGTTTAACCTTTACATAACATTGTCATCTGCTGATAACCATTTCAGTAAGTAATTTGGACCCAGATCAGGCCCAACATTCTGTCCATACCTGATAGGGGTCAAAACTGTTTGACACTTTAGAAGTTATGACAAGTTGGAGTTGAACCAATGGTTTATAATTTTGCGTTAAACCTTTACATGACTTTGTCAGCACATGACATCTGCCTATAAGTGTTTCAAACGATTTGGACCCACATCAGGCCCAACATTCTGTCCGGACCTGATATGGGTCCAAACTGTTTGACACTTTAGAGGTTATGACAAGATGAAGTTGAACCAATGTATTTTAACTTTGCGTTAAACCTTTACATGCCATTGTCATCTGATGATAACCCTTTCAAGTAATTTGGACCCAGATCAAGCCGGACATTTTGTCCAGACCTGATAGGGGTCAAAACTGTTTGACACTTTAGAGGATATGACAAGTTGAAGTTGAACTAATGTATTTTAACTTTGCGCTAATATTAAACATGACATTATCATCTGATGATAACCCTTTCACACAATTTGGACCCAGATCAGGCCCGACATTCTGTCTGGACCTGATAGGGGTCCAAACTGTTTGACACTTAAGAGGTTATGACAAGTTGGAGTTGAACCAATGGTTTATTTTTGCGCTTAACCTTTACATGACTTTGTCAGCATATGACATCTGCCGATAAGTGTTTCAAACAATTTGGACCCAGATCAGGCCCAACATTCTGTCCGTACCTGATTTGGGTCCAAACTGTTTGACACTTTAAATGGTTATGACAAGTTGAAGTTGAACCGATGTATTTTAACTTTGCGCTTAACCTTTACATAACATTGTCATCTGCTGATAACCATTTCAGTAAGTAATTTAGACCCAGATCAGGCCCAACATTCTGTCCGGACCTGATAGGGGTCAAAACTGTTTGACACTTTAGCGGTTATGACAAGTTGGAGTTGAACCAATGGTTTATAATTTTGCGTTAAACCTTTACATGACTTTGTCAGCATATGACATCTGCCGATAAGTGTATCAAACGATTTGGACCTAGATCAGGCCCAACATTCTGTCCGGACCTGATATGGGTCCAAACTGTTTGACACTTTAGAGGTTATGACAAGTTGAAGTTGAACTGATGTATTTTAACTTTGCGGTAAACCTTTACATGACATTGTCATCTGCTGATAACCCTTTCAAGTAATTTGGACCCAGATCAAGCCCAACATTTTGTCCGGACCTGATAGGGGTCAAAACTGTTTGACACTTTAGAGGATATGACAAGTTGAAGTTGAACCGATGTATTTCAACTTTGCGTTAAACCTTTACATGACATTGTCATCTTCTAATAACCCTTTCAAACAATTTGGACCCAGATCAGGCCCGACATTATGTCCGGACCTGATAGGGGTCAAACTGTTTGACGCTTTAGAGGTTAAACTGTAATTAATGTACGACAGAAATATTAAACAAATTGGGCTTTTAATTCTCTCAATTGGAAATTTTTGAATTACCGAACAGAGGAAAATTCTAAAATTGGTAATGTTTAAGTTATTACAAGAATTTCAAACAAGTTGGGCTCTGAGTTCTGGACGTCACTATAGGAATCTGTAGAACTACTGAACAGAGGAAAATTCCTCTGTTCTAAAACTGTAATAAATGTAAGACAGAAATATTGAACAAAGTAGGCTCTTAATTCTCGCAATTAGAAATTGTTGAATTACCGAATGGAGGAAAATTGGATATATTTTAGGTTTTTACTAGAATGTCAAAAAAGTTGGGTTTGAAGTTCTGGAAGTCACTATAGGAAATTGTAGAACTACTGAACAGAGGAAAATTCCTCTGTTGTAAAAATCACTCCTTTTATTGATTGTCGAGAAACTGAATGGAGAATGTAGGAAAATTCCTCTGTTAAAAATTGGGAACATTTAAGTTATGATGGATATTTATGTTAAGATGGAAATGATAACAAACAGGGTTCTTCATTTTCATTATAGGAAAGTGGGCTTTTATTTTCGCAATAGGAAATTGTTGAATTGCCGAATGGAGGAAAATTCCTCTGTTGGAATATTGGCAATATTTAAGTTATGACTAGAATGTCAAACAATTTGGGCTCAGAGTTCTGGAAGTCACTATAGGATATTATTGAACTACCGAACAGAGGAAAATTCCTCTGTTGGTAATTTGGTAATATTTAAGTTATCACTTGAATATTAAACAAGTTGGACTCGGAGTTCTGAAAATCACTATAGGAAATTGTCGAACTACTGAACAGGGGAAAATTCCTCTGTTGTAAAATTAACTCCTTTTATTTATTGTGGAGATACAGAATGGGAAACGGAGAAAAATTCCTCTGTTGAAAATTGGAAACATTTAAGTTATGATGGATATTTATGCTAAGATGGAAATGATAACAAACAGGGTTCTTCATTTTCATCATAGGAAACTTGGCTCTTAATTTTGCAAAAGGAAATTGTTGAATTACCGAACAGAGGAAAATTCCTCTGTTGGAAAATTTGATATATTTTTGGTTTTGACTAGAAAGTCAGTCAACTTTGGTTCGGAGTTCTGGGAGTAACTATAGGAAATTGGCGAACTACTAAACAGAGGAAAATTCCTCTGTTGTAAAATTCACTCCTTCGATTTATTGTTGATATTCTACAGAATAGAAAACGGAGGAAAATTCCTCTGTTGAAATTTGGAAACATTTAAGTTATGATGGATATTTATGTTAAGATGGAAATGATAGCAAACCGGTTTCTTCATTTTCATTATAGGAAAGTGGGCTCTTAATTCTCCAAATAGGAAATTGTTGAATTACCGAACGGAGGAAAATTCCTCTGTTGGAAAAATGGTAATATTCAAGTTTTGACTAGAATGTCAAACAAGTTGGGCTCTCATTTCTGGAAGTCACTATAGGAAATTGTCGAACTATTGAGCAGAGGAAAATTCCTCTGTAGTAAAATTCACTCCTTTTATTGATTGTCGAGATACAGAATGGAAAACGGAGGAAAATTCCTCTGTTGAAAAAGTGGAAACATTTAAGTTATGATGGATATTTATGTTAAGATGGAAATGATAGCAAACCGGTTTCTTCATTTTCATTATAGGAAAGTGGGCTCTTAATTCTCCAAATAGGAAATTGTTGAATTACCGAACGGAGGAAAATTCCTCTGTTGGAAAAATGGTAATATTCAAGTTTTGACTAGAATGTCAAACAAGTTGGGCTCTCATTTCTGGAAGTCACTATAGGAAATTGTCGAACTATTGAGCAGAGGAAAATTCCTCTGTAGTAAAATTCACTCCTTTTATTGATTGTCGAGATACAGAATGGAAAACGGAGGAAAATTCCTCTGTTGAAAAAGTGGAAACATTTAAGTTATGATGGATATTTATATTAAGATGGAAATGATAGCAAACCGGTTTCTTCATTTTCATTATAGGAAAGTGGGCTCTCAATTCTCCAAATAGGAAATGGAATTACTGAACGGAGGAAAATTCCTCTGTTGGAAAAATGGTAATATTTAAGTTATGACTAGAATGTCAAACAAGCTGGGCTCTCAGTTCTGGAAGCCACTATAGGAAATTGTCGAATTATTGAACAGAGGAAAATTCCTCTGTTGTAAAATTCACTCCTTTTATTGATTGTCAAGATACAGAATGGAAAACGGAGGAAAATTCCTCTGTTGAAAAGTGGAAACATTTAGCTTATGATTAAGATGGAAATGATAACAAACAGGGTTCTTCATTTTTATTATAGGAAAGTGGGCTCTTAATTTTCGCAATAGGAAATTGTTGAATTACCGAACGGAGGAAAATTCCTCTGTTGGAAAATTAGTAATATTTAAGTTATGACTAGAATGTAAAATAAATCAGTTCTGGAAGTCTCTATAGGAAATTTTCGAACTACTAAACAGAGGAAAATTCCTCTGTTGTAAAGGTCAGTCTTTTTATATATTGTTGAGATACTGAAAGTAGAATGTAGAAAAGTTCCTCTGTTTTGAAATAACATGAAAATCTGATTGTGATTAAAGGAAGACTTGTCCCATTGTCAAAACAGAGGAATTTTCCTCTGTTGTAAATCGATTTCTACTTGATATATAAATTGATATTGAACTTTTCTTTAAACTATTAGGACAAATACACTACTTAGAACATACTTTAAGGACATCAATTTCTGCATTTTGAGCAGTCACAACAGAGGAAAATTCCTCTGTTCATAGGAAAAATAAATTACATTGTACCATCATTCTTGTACTCTATAACGATGCAAAACTCAAATATGATTATGTCCATATTTATGTTTTACTATCAAAAAAAGGGAATTCCATCGGAAAATCCCTTTTTATTTCGGAAAGAGTTATATATACCTATCATGTCAGTGATACGACCTCGTGGTGAGCAATTAAGTTTGAGTTTAAGCAATGGTTTGAGACAAGATATTACTTAAACCAGCCTACTCAGCTACAGAGACTAGCTTGAATATTGTTATTTGCCAGTAGTAAATAATGATATTAAAATTTCCAGACAACGGTTGACATGGGCGGTTGCGCAGGTTGGTCTGTGCCTTTGTTGATCGCATGCAACAATAACAGGTTTTCTCGCGACGAGGCCCATTTTATTATACAGCATTTTGTTCTCGTCATTACTTAACCTGGTTTCAAAGTCGAGTGAGTTTTGTAACATATCACCATGATCACCAAAGATTCTGTATATTTTTAAACCATATAGCTAGGCGGCTAAGAGCCAAATTTTGGCCTGATTGTGCTATTCCGGATACAAGCATGAAATTTGGCACAGTTGTAGACCATGACTGACTAAGCAGAATAGGATATAGAACCACATTGGGAAATGCCTACTGCGCATGCGCAAAGCATTTTCTGATTTTAGGCTGTTATCATAGAGTTGTCATACAGTTTGACTTCAAAGAAGGGGTCATGTTGGCTGTAGAATAATAAAATGTGGCAGAACTGATGTGAATTGTTTGTAGTTTAGTCCTCTTCATTCTTTAATTTCTGCGCACGCAATTTTGACCTGGTATTTTGTTTCTCTTTTATTGTAAACTGCGTAAAATCTGAGGCCCCTGTCAAAGGACCAAAGCATGTCTTTAGTATACATGATATAGGGACCTACAAACCTGTATATATGCGCATACGCAGTGGGTTTTGTTTAACCGGTTGTTGGGATAAACAAAGTCCCATTTATTTACAAGTATAAGCTTTCGCAAAAGAGCTCTGTCTGACCTAAACATATATAAAATTGTTATTAGACTTAAAAGTCTAGTTTTAAGAAAAGAGGATAGTAGGCTTGTGAAAACAGACAGACATGCAATCAGTTTTTTTGCTCAAGCTCGAAGCCCTTGGAACACTGGACAGACGCGCTCACAACCTGAGCTACCAGGGTGGTCCAAAGTCACCGCCACATATTTTCTTTGTGTTGACCAATTTGGATTGTTTTGACTTGGGGACGTCTCTGAAAAGGTTATGGTTTAAACCAAGACAGTGACGTAGCTTATATAGACAATAAGACAGACTCACAGACAGACAGACAGACAAACAGGTAGGCAGTCATATATATTCTTCCATGATTGAGCTCACAGACCTCATATCATTGTCTGTCGATGGACTGTCTCCAAACTGTCAGTGAACTGTATATCTATATTTCAAGTGTAACACTTCCCGTAAACGACCCATACTAAACATTAGTTAGTCTATTTTATGAGGGTATGATAGCGTTACATTTTTTGTGGGGGTGCCTGATATGCCTCATAGTTTTTGTTGTGAAGCTACTGACTAGCTTCGAGGCATTTGGTCCTCCTGTAAAAGATTTCGCACTTGGAGTCAGTGTTGTCATTTTTGATGGAGCCTCCGTTGTTTTTTTAACACTTGAAGCTGTGGGACTAGCACTGTTCAGTGAGCAGTATACAAACGATGTTTTAGAATGTTACGTAATATCCACTTTTTCTGCAGTTGATCGAGTGGATTTAGTGTGGGAAACATGTTAGGCGGACAGTTTCAAAAGCATCAACAAGGTAAAAACGAGGAGACGACATCCACCGGAGGGTCAAGCCATCAATTAACTGCCATACCGAATTTCTTGTGAGAAGATGACAATAAACTATTTTTCTATCTTTCCATCTGGCCTGATCTGGGTTCGTGATTTTAATCAGTTTTAAAGGTTATTTTTCGCATCCTGAAAAATCAATACTTAACTTAAGTCTTCCTTAACTCTAAGGAGGCATTGTAATTCCGGGCCCAGGTGTTGCACGGGGAGAGTGCGACAATACTCTAGAGAGAACCCTGCACTTTAGGGGAGATGCTGGTCATACCTATGGTGCAACGGTTGTGAGTGGATGAACTGTGGGAATGGCAAAAATCGCCGGCTATCGTTTGACGAATGTGTGAAATCAAATTGTCTTGCTTTTTTCATACACTCAAAAGGTGCAATAAAACACCCTTTCTCATTAGTTTGGAAAACGATTGGTAAGCTTTCCAGCTGTAACTGGCTATTTTGTAAAAATGAACTCTCTCACTGAAAAGCCACCTACAGATTACCTCTGCACCATTGAACGATTCATTAAAGTACTGTATGGTAGAACAAGCAAGCACCTACATGAACATAGACATGGTTAGATAACGTTTGTTTACCATAAAGGTTTGTTCGATGAAATGACAGCCCGTACGAAAGTGGCTTTGTACCAGCACATTTTAAAGGTAGCATATCAAGGTTCATGTATGTGGGTCAGCGCTAGAACAGGGGAAATGATTACCAAGTCCAGCGAGCTAGGACGGACAGAACTAGACAGTGGAATGTACAGTCCACTGTGGACCACCATACCACAAGTATCAATATCTTCTCTTGACCTTGTGAGATATGGCTGTCTTAAAGGTTGCAGAAATAGAAAATGCAGCTCTACAGTGTACGACCCTTTGTGTCTGTGTTGGCAACTTTGAATACTACATTTCTGTAAATTGATGATGTTTTTAAAATTGGTAATGTTAAATAGCTGAAAATCTTTTGAGAAGGCTGTGTCAGCTTACATACAGATTATGACACATATTGCCAGCTCTCTTGGTTAAATGTCACTTTGAAAATGTAAACGTTAAGATCAACACGATCTTGTCATCTTGGCCCTGGTGCCAAGTAGACAAAAATAAACGCATTACAATGCATGGACATAAGTCCAAAAGACAGTCAAACACTCTTCAGTAAACTCCATAACATGAGTTACAGCCAAAGTTATATTACGGTATGTAGTCATTCAAGAACATGATTGGTAAACCATGCATGTCCCCAGCATAGCAAGAGAAATTCATTCATGTCAAATGTTGCGCTAGAGGACCACAGTACTCGAGCAGCATGGTCATCGCGGGTTGGCTGCTGTCGACGAGGGCACAAAATATACCGTTTAAGTGTACCTGGCTGTTAAAAGGGTTATTTCTATTTTTGTTAATATTTACTTTTGAGCATATTCTGTGCTTATTATTGGCACTTATATTTGCTTAGCAAAGATTTATGTGAGTTAAGCGGTAGTGGATACAGCACCTGAGTTATGAAAAAAAGGTGATATTTTTCTGAAAAAAGGATGAAACTCATTGTTTGTTTATGTTCTGGAATATATGCATACTTTAGTCAGGTAGATAAAATGCAAAATATTAGTACTTTATTGCGCAAAAGTTCGAAATCTGAGGGCAGGGTATTTTGAAAGTTATTCAAGTGAACCTGGCTTAAGCCCTCCAGTAAAATACTTTTATTGACCGTTCCGAGGCGGTACTTCTTTGGTGGATCATTTGTGTTATTTCTGTATTGTGTTTGTCATGCTTTCGCGTCTGCTCATTGCTTCCTTGTGGTCACCTGCTGGGAAAGGGCTGACTTCTTGGCTCTCGTTTGTGGTGTTAAATTGTGCGGTTGTTACTTTCCCATATGGTATCCTGGGTCAGGTGTATCGATTCCTGATCTTTGACCCTTTCTTACTTTCATACTGTACGCATAGTAATACATATATCGGCTGCTATGGTTCAGTGACCTGGTAATAGATCGCATACAAATTGGTTATATTTAGACCCTCGACTACTAGTACAATGCCCTTGACTACTCAAATTTTGCGTACAGCTACAAAATGGTTTGCAACTTCACAAAAAATAAACAGAAATGTGCAGAACATTCTATTCATTCACTTATTTGTATTCTTCATTTTGTGATGCCATTAAATCATAACTAATGACTAAATTAGTGTCTTATTAATCTGTGAACACGTTTCGTATACATACAAAATCTCACTGGCTATCCAGGAATTGGCTGGTACTTAGCTAGTTTTAGAATTTCAAGGCTCCAATTGTCCCTACCGAAGTAATAATTGCAACTGAAAACATCATCATGAAAATTAATAGCTGTAAAGAACTAGCACAGTAAACCAAAGTAACATAGTGTGTGCCCTCATCGACTGCAGCCGGTCCGCGATGACTGCACTGTTCTAGTACAGTTGCTTTCTAGCGTGAATGTATGCACAGCAAAATTTATTGGATAGATGATTGTGCAGAAACACATTTATTACCCAGTCAAAAGATATCAGTATTCCTTTTATTCAATGGACATCATTAAACGAGATAAGCGGAAGTATTAGTTAGTTTAAGCATGCGTTATTAAGGAAACTATTTTAAAATATATTTGTTTATGTCTTTTAGGACATCTAGAGATATAGTGGGTCGTTTTTTTCCCCATTAGTCTGTGTAGTCAAGTGAGACCAAATTTTTTTTTATATCGGAAGTGAATTTTGCCTTGCGCATGCGCAGAGGAATTTTGTCGAAGTGGTTCTATATCTAAGAATCATCAGCTTATCAACCTTAACAAGTGTGGAAAGTTTCATGCTTGTATCCGGAATAGCACAATCTTGGCTCTTAGCTAATAAAACTATTGCGCGCAACTTTCGCGAGATCCCCCAAAGGACACTGTCAGATACTGTCAGATACTAACACATACGCTATGCATACGAAGCGTGGACATCATTATAAAGACACGCAGGTAAAATGGGGTCTTCGTTTGGCCTATAATATTTACATGGGCTACATCAGATATTTATTTGACTTCGGTATGTATTCTATAAGTAATATAAGTCAAAAGTGACCAATTTCAATCTGACACAAACGCTCAAATGAACAAACACTCAAATGAACATTTGACATCACTTTTCTTATTATAGAACATCGCTTAAAAATCTGTTCCGTGCTGAAAATAACCGGAATTTAGTCGTATTTAGTTAACAATCCTACTTTTTATGTAAAGATGGATGTCTTATTGTTTTCTGTGCCTTTAGTATTATACTTTATGCTCATATTTATATTAATGATATCAAGTGCGCGTTTAATGATGTGAATTTTGGGTGAAGAGAATCTTGGACATTCCACGGAAAAGTCTAAAAAATAATAAATATTCTTCTTTTTATGAATTTACAAGCAATAACATATGTCTCAGTACATTTCATACCCCCCTCTCTCTATCTCTCTCTCTTTCTCTCTCTCTCTCTCTCTCTCTCTCTCTCTCTCTCTCTCTCTCTCTGGCATGAATTCGAACTATAGCCACACAGTCTGCTACGATATTCGATAGTCCTGTTTACCTGGACACGCGTGTTTTTGCGGAAATTCAATTTGATCATCTTTCATCCGTTTAACGAATCCTGAGGAGAAACCAAAGAATTAAGATTATCCTTTTATAGTCGATCGTTTAATACGATTCTTTGACAAGAAAGTTTGCTTAAGAATGATATATATGAAAAAAAGTAAGTGATTATGGTCAGGATCCATGCGTCAACATTCAGTTCAATCGGCAATTAACAGTTTGCTCAATCGGCTATCAACACTCAGCTCAATATTCGACTTTGCTTGTGGGAGAAAGAAAGGCTCTGGCGAGACTGCACAGATGCACAGGCTCGTCTGAGCCTTCGCTGCTCGATACTGCATTTTCTGGGTCCAGGGGATAAATGTCTTGCATGTTCTTTTTAGTTCACTTGTGTCCTGTATTCCCGCGTTCTTTTTTTTATATGCTACCATATAAATAATTTATTTTATTTTGTTGATGCAGAATTGAGTGGCTCAGTGATAGAATGCTTGACTCGCGATCAAGGAGTTGCGGGTTCGAGCCTAATCGGGACCTTGAGCAAGACGCTTTATCCTCTGCTAAGTACTGGCCCCGATGTTATAAAACTTGTTCCATGCTCAACTCAGCTGAGCACGAAATTTATCCTGCTCATAAATGTTAAAAAAGTCAGCAATTGTTGGCATTTTATGACTATATCTGAGGGAATTAAAGAAAGAATCTTCATCATTTGTTGGTATATAAGTTTAATGAGCAGTTGAAATTTCGTGCTGCGTTGAGTTTAACATGAAAAACGTTTTAATAAAATCTCGGGGCCAGGTTCGACCCAGGAAGACCCATCCCGGCATGACTGAAAAATTCTTGACTGGGACTTCAAGAATCAAAACAAACATTAAGAGCAGCGAAAAATGATAATGTTTATTTAACACAACAGTCGTCAGTTTCAACATCTGCTGATGTACTTTGGATTTGGCCTCATGGACCAGCTCAGACTGCTCTTTTCATAAGGGGAAGTCGAATCAGGGTTCGTACTATTTGCTTCCATGTCACATGCTAAAAGCAGTCTGGAGTACATTACAAAAAGTGCAGCAGACGCAATTATCAGAAATAAAATACTCTATTTCGGGCTGGCTCGTTCTTATCAAACCGTATATACTGCCTTGACCACGGACCTGCAACCATAAAACCAAAGTCCCCGCCGTTCCCCGCTCTGTGGGCTGTAGTTATGAATGACTTGTGTATTAGTCCATTTGAAATTTTTAGAACCTAGAACTGTTGAGTACAATTAAGTTTTTTTTTGCTGATTTCTGATGAAAATGCGTGTTAGAACAAAATTGGCTTGGTTGCCGGACCAGAAACTTTGGACAACTCCTAAAATTAGAATAAATCCAAAGTGGCCGCCATCAACGCAGTAAAAAATCAACTTTTTAATTTATTGTCACAGAATGGTGTCTTTTATGTAGATACAGGGTTTTTTTGGTATGCAGAATCCATTTCTGGTGTTATTTTTGCATTTTAATGCTCCATTATGGACATATCAAAGATGGCGGCCAGACGCCATCATAAAAATTGTCTTTTTAACTGATTATCATATGTAATGTGTTTCTATCATAAATCAGAAATTATATCATTATCAGATGGATCGGACTAAAAGATCTACAAAACAGACAAAAATAAAGTATAGTGTTTCTTTCATTTCTTTATCTTTATTCCTACGCATCCAAAATTGGGTCGTCAGGAACACCTACATCTTCATTGTTTTATTGAAGACCATCATCAGAATCATCTGGAAGGTTGCTGTCATTATAATCTGCTTAACAGTTTCCTCCTCAGATGATTTGGAAATTTCCCTGGTTGCAGTGAATGGATTAAAACAATGCTGTCCACCATGACAGTTGCAGAATGGCGAGCTGCTTGTAGCATCCACATACCGCCGTAGAACACTTCTTGCCCTGCACCGAATCACATCAAGTAACTCAGGTGGAGCAGGATCGCCTTCAGCAATGACCAGTATATAAATCTTGATTCCAAACTACCACCCAAAGTTTATGATATCTCTTGACTCACCTGAAGTCCCTTCACAACCAGCTGCTTTCCACAACATGATTTGAAGATGAGCCCAAAACATGTGCTGCAGAAGATTTGCAGATATTAGAGGTAAAGCCATCACTTTAGGTTTTCTCTTTTTTGTGAATATATTGTAGCAAGTAGATTTCATGGATGTTACTGGTGGCTGACTATAATGAAACCGAGGAAAGCATTGCTGCATTCATCAACTCTGTATGAGTGGTATATCAATGTGACATTTCCTTTGCCTTAAGAATAGGAAGTTGAATCACAACCACTGAGCGCATGCATACATAGTAACGGCAAGCATTTCTGACAAAGATTAGCCTAGATGACATGGAAGTCAAGTACTGATCCATCCAAGCGCTCCATCTGTACCTTGCCGGATTCACCCAATATGCAAGTAGAACAAACATATATGTGTCATCCCTAAGTATGCAGAACACAATCACATTTTGGCTAGACTTAACTGCTTCCATCAAGAAGGATTGATCATCAACTTCATAACAAAATACAATCAGCCCCGGTCTCTGATGTAGCAATCTCGCCAAGATTGAATGGACTTTGGACGTTGGCAAATTTTCGCTTATTGGATTTGGTTTTCATTTTGGCATCTCCCTAAGGCAAATGACTTGCAATGGAGAAATCACAGTCGAGTACAGCTCAAATAGCTTGCCGCACCCTGTCATGGTTTTCGGCAGAGATGTATTGATACTTGTCAAAGAAAACAATTTTCTTAGAAGCTTCAAGATAATAACTTAAATGTTCTTCGTTTGATGCATTAAGTTCAGGTGGACTGCTGACATGTGGCCAGATAATGCAATAGAAGAGCTGTGAGGCCATCACTTTCAGATTTTTATTCTTCTTTGTGAAAATAATTTAGCGAGCAGATTCCATGGATGTTCCTGGTGGCTGACCATATAATGCAAAAAAGAAAGACATTACTGCATTCATCAACTCCGTTTGAGTGGTACCAACGTCACCCAAAGTATTTACACTTAAGCAGTTTCCTGATACTATATTATATTCAGTACAGTAGTATTTCCTTTGCCATAAGGGTAGGAAGTTGTATCACAATGACTGAGTGTAAGCATACCTGGTAGCAACAAGAATTTCAGACCAAAGTTATGACATGTGGCATGGGTGTCAAGTACTTGACTATCCTAGCGCTCCATCTGTACCTTGCACTGGATGTTCGCCAAATTCACCCAATACAAAAGTGGGACAAACGCATCTGTGTCATCACTAAGTATGCAGGTCACACTCTGACCAGACAAGCACAATTGTCATGTTAGCGTCACCAAGACGAAATCTACCATCATCTGTTTTCACTGAAGTAATCTCGGCAAGATTGAAGGTACCTATCAAAATTGGCAAGTTTACATTTACTGGATTTGCTTTTCATAATTGCATCTGACTAGATGACTTGAGATGGAGAGGTCAAAGTCGATAACACCTTTACTAGCTCGCCACATCCTCTCATTGTCTTTGGCAGAGATGTTTTCGTACTTGTCAAAACCAAGAATCTTCCTAGTAGCACCTGTATAGTTATTAAAACATTTTTTAATAAATGCAACTAAATCAAAGTGACTGCCATCATGAGGTGTCAAGAATATCTGGACTTTTGACAAGGCCAGGTTTATTATCGATGCTTTAAAAAAAAAACCATCCCTGACTATCAATAAATGCTGGACAAAATGCCAACATCTCGTGGGCAAACAGAGGACCAAGCTCTATCTTCCCTTGCTACCTAATCAGAAGCAGTGGGAGAAATATGGTTTTAAGATATATTACTTGTTTGGATTGATTACCTTATGCCTTTCCCATAAGCATACACATTATCCGAATCAGGATGCTAATAGCTTTGTAGAAACCATCAGGGAGACTTATCATGAAATTGCTTTCCACATTTTCACCAATGTTAAATGAATCATCAATGTTTAGGTCAACTGAAGCAATCGGATCAGTAAAAGGGATTGTATAAGTGGGGCTGATTATCTCTAGAGGAAGAGGATATTTTTACTTCAGAAATCCAAGGCTTGTCGGTATTTCATTTTTGCCTTGTGCAGTTTATGTGATATTAAACCATGCTCCAATCCTGAGTAGTTACTGTCCCCTCAATCAGAAACAATATATGTGAGATACACTCATTTACCAAATCAGCAGATCGTAGTTTGCCTTTTGGCACCCCTTTGCCAATTCTAATGGCATTTTTATCACAAAACTAATCTGATGTAACCGCACTCCAGTATCAATCAGACAAAATCAACATTGTCTTGGCATTTCCATCAAATAATCAGTAATGTAATGTGAATACTCCACATGTCCAGCAAGGAAGAACTACTTCATCACTAACTTGATCTTCAGCTGTTTCAATTGGACTACACCATCCCACTTTGTGGGGAGCAGTTGGATGGATTTGAGCTGTTGTTGAGTACTGCTCAATGCCACCAAAAGGCTTTTGTCTAATTGACAGAAATCGTTGTAAGAGTGCAGCCGCCACACTCTGTAATAGTCTCATAGCTTTCATCTATCATTTCCTATTGTAAAGTCCACTTATTCATCCATAAACTGCAATAACATAGAATTCCAAGGCTGAGCAGTTCATTATGGTTTCAATGCAGGCAAAGAATGACTATTATATACAGACAAGCTGGATGGACTACTATGTTTTTAAACTTTCTAGGCTGGTTCCAGCACACTTATATCGTCATATCATACAACTGCTTGTCAAAGCAAGCATACCTGAACATTTTCATCCCCATATCAACTATTGATCTCTGCATAAATATTGTTAGGGACTTAGGATGATGTTACTCAGTGGACCGAACATATACACATGTACATGTTTGCAGGGTGGAGTATATTTTGCTCGACACTTCATTGTTAAGCCCATTCCAGAAAACCCAAAAGCGAGATATTTCATAAGGCTTAGACTGGCCCCAGTCTCTAATGTCAATTGTTTTTGTAAAACTGATAATATTTCTAAAATAGCAATTTATAAACTTTACTTGGAAGTAGAAGTTCTTGGCTTGGACATCACAAACTATCAGAGAGGATAGAATTTTTAGAAGATAATTTTTTCATAGTTAAATATAATTATGAATGTAATTATATATATTTAGCGGACTGATGCCAGTCTACACACGGCTCTATGACTATAAATAACATTCTTACAAAGATGACGTTTTGTTTGGACATCTTGGATTTGGTTATTTGAGACTGTATTCAGAATGATTCCTGCATACCAGAAAACGTCTTAAAAGACACATTTTATAGTTTTCCATGGCAAACAGTGAGTAAGCATTTTTTTAAAGATGGCGTCTAGTGGCCATCTTGGATATGATCCTCACAATGCAAAAATACATACAGAATTGGATTCCTCATACCAGAACACCTCTTAAATGACATTGTACAACATTCAGTGACATTTTTTTTAGAAAAGTTAGGTTTTCCAAGATGACATCTAGCGGCAATCTTGAATATGGTCATTTCGGGACGTCAAAATGCAAAACTACTTGCAGAAATGGATTCCTCATACCAGAAAACCTCTAAAACGACATATTGTACAATATTCTGTGACACTGATTTAAAATGTTAGTTTTCTATGATGCCATCTGGCGGCCATCTTGGATATATGCAAATTTCGGGAGTTGCCCAAAGTTGCTTTTCTGGCAACCAAGCTAAATTAGTTTTAGAACATCTCTAAAGTGCAAAGAAACAAAAAAAACTTCATTGTACTCGACATTTCTAGGTTAATGTATATGACATATAGGAGTGTCAATGGACTATATTAGACAATGTAGAGCGCAGTCAAATGATGTGACCTCCGTTTACATATCTGATGAACATTTTTTTTTAAATATTATTATCTGTTGCACTTGTAATATTTGTCCTTGAGCTTTCGAGCAAGCAACAGAAATAAACGAGGCCACAACGCGAGAAAACCTTTTTTCTGGGTTCCCGGCAAAGTGAGTCTCAAACCAGTCACCTCGGCTAAACAGGCTCTCTAGAAAATTGAAGTTTTGATCGTAGCAAGTCTAGATATGATTCTAACAAAGTTGCTGATGAGACTGTGCTGATGCGCAGGCTGGTCTACTGGTCTGTTACAAATCACCGAAGACAGTTTTTCTCAGTCGCAGTCCAATTTACCATGAACGCTTAATATTTGATTTTCAACAATATAATATATTTGCGCAGTCCCGTTAAAGGATTTACAGTGTGTATGTAGACACACCAAGAGTTATGTTGCTGGCGACCGTTATCTTTATCATACAACCTGATATGGTAATAAACCACGTGTTACCCATATGAAATACATTGAGAGAAAATGAGGCGTTTACTAAATCGAAAACGACTTATTAATAAGTTATTTTATTTTACGAGAGATTCAAGACTTTTTTTTCCAATCTTAAATGTTCAAACATTCAACTGTATATTGGGCGGTGATTAATTATATGCATATGCAAAATTCCAGTCCAAAATGATACCATTAAAGACATTTTAAATCAAAGCACTGAGAGTACTGATGGGGACGGCTGTATTTAAGCGTGCAAGTCTTCAAATAGGGAGATTTTTAGTTTGATACCTTTTATACAACCTGCGATTACGCTAACAAGAATGGTTAACTAAAACCTTACAATGAAAAAGCCAAACAAGGACCAAGAAAAAATGGAAGAAACAATAAACAATTAATCAACATCAAAACCACTTCCTTAGAACTGGCAGCCTGAATTTGAAACCACTTGGTTCCTATATAAATTGTCATTTCTTATTTGTATCTACATCACACGGAATTAGATATGAATTGATGTACTGCCATATAACGGACACGGTAAACAGTTTTACTATAGACTGTTAATGGTTATGCATACGTATCTACAATATAAGAGTATAGGTATTTAATTGCTGAAGGAACAGGACTTACTCTCATACTTTAGAATCACCGTCCATTTGCATGTACATATGTTCAAATTAAGATACTATTCTTTCTCAGCTTTTGACTTCAGCAGAATCAAGAGTGAAGATCTGTCCAGTTAAGTTTATTTTGGCATCAAGTGGTTTCTGCTGCTGTCAGTTCTGAGACAGTGTTTCAGTGTTGATATCATGTCGGGATCATATCTCCTGTATTTGAAGTAGGAATGCCAAAATTCGTGAATTCATGCATCTTGGGGTCATGGAACGTCGCCTACCCTACCTTAACATATGCCCTCAGATCTAGAAAAATCGTGTCACGAGCATAAATCCTATATTATTTGATATAGGAATCCCAAATCTGGTTTGTGGACGCATTTTGGGGGTCACGGAGTGTCGAATATCATTAAGTGTCTCTGTTACCTTGCTTTCTGGCCTCAGTTTTAGAAAAAATATCGTAAAAATGGGCTGTCCAGTGTTGTCAAATAAATGTGTCGCATGCTAGATCCATTATCATAACATATCCTGTTCACTATAGACTATAAATGGCCATGCATAAGCCGGGTACTTAAAATCCAGCCACATAAAAAGAGTAGACCTATGCGCGATGGAAGCACGTTTTAAATGGTAAACAATTACAGCTTTGACGTTTATATCTCAGAGCTTCGAACCATTGTAAATGGACAGGCTCGAGAAGTTCAAAATTGAAACATGCAGTGTGCATGAATACATATTATGATCAGGTTAAACGACCGCCAGGTTTTTTGAAAGCTAATACTTGTTTCATAATTATCATTACCTGCATAGCTTCAGCGAAAGCAGGTCTAGTAGTAGGTCCACTCCCTCCTTTCGTACTCACGAATGGACTCTCATTGGGTACTTTAAATTTCCGAAATATCTTGGTACTTTAAATTTCCAAAATCAATTACGGAATAAACCTCATTTGCATATAAAGGGAGCTAATAAACTCAAAATGAGGTTTATTCCGTTAAACTTTTCTGGGATTTGTTGGGTACTTACGCTTTATTGGCTACCAACAAGAATCCATTTGTAAGAGAGTCCTTCTGTCTGTTTGTCCATCCATCCGCAATACTTTGGGCGCCTAGTTTTTGTAATCTGTAACTCCAAAAATTGCATTCATTTTTTTTAAACTTTGCATAGTGATTGTTCACATATCGAAGATGTGCACCTCCTATTTTGTGCACAATTCATGAATATCAAGTTTCTTATTTTTGAGGGGCGTTGCACTTAGACATAGTTTCTGTCCAGAATGCTAAGATGGTGTCTGGTCTGTGAAATCTGTAACTCAAACACTTTTCATTCCTTTATATTCAAACTTTGCATAATGATTGTTCACACATTGAAGATGTGCATCTCTTATTTTGTGTACATTTGATAAATATTTTCTCAATTTTTGACGGGTGTTGAACTTAGAATTGTTTTTACTTCCAAATGGCTTGGGTTTATAGTTTGTGTAATCTGTAACTCCTTTATATGAAAACTTTGCATGATGATACGATTGAAGATGTGCATCTCTGATTTTGCACACAGTTCACGAATATTTTATTTCATGTTTGGGGGTCTTGAACTTAGGCATTTTTTACGTTCAAAATGCTTAGATGGTGTCTAGTTTGTGTAATCTGTAACTCCCACAGTTTTCATATCTTTATTATTCAAACTTTGCATAATGATTGGTCATTAATGCATTGAACATGTGTACCACCTATTTTGTGCACAATTTGAAAAATATTTTCCGTTGAACTTGGACATTTTTCCATCTGAAATGGTTGGGGTGTCTGGTTTGCGTAGTCTGTAACTCAAGCAGCTTTCATTCTTTTATATTCTAACTTTGCATTATGGTTGTTCCCACTTTGAACATGTGCACCCTATATTTTGTGCACATTTGATAATATATTTGGGAGCTTTGAACTTAGACATTTTTATGTACTCTCATGTTTTTCTTCATACGTAGGCTTGGACCCAGCATCTACTGTCTACCCACAAAATATATCGGGAATATCAGCCAGACCCCAAAAAATATTTGTAATTTTGGGCTACCCCAAATAATATCCCCATCCTGCACATTGACCTTAAGAAAAACCCCTGAAATGTATAGAAATGACCCCTAAAACCAGTCCAGTTTTGTTATGATATATCCACAAAATCTTCATACCCCCCAAAACAATGATATTTCTGAAACCCCCCAAACATATTGAAATTCAAGATTTTGAACCCCCAAAAATGGTCCAAGCCTACGTATATATATGAAAAATCAGAGTACCCTCCCGACACACACACACACTCACATTCTTGGGGCATCAGGGTGTTAAAAGCGGACGTTACAAAAATAAGATTTAGAAAGTGACACCAATTACAATTAAAGTATACTAAGAAAAACAATTGAAGGATATTTAAATTCTTTTGACAATATAATCTTTGATATAAAAAAGTTAGAAACAAAGTCAAAAAGATGAACAATTTGACAAAACAAAATATTAAGTTATTTTGTATTTGTTTATATCATTATAAAGATAAAACATTGAATTTTCTTTTGATAACTTATAAAACAATGGCAGTTTGATAATAAGTTAGTTAGTAATATTAATTTATTTAAAGGTTTGCATACTTTTCTGTGTAATTCATGCCACAAATTTCAACAGGTAAGTTGCAGGAGTGGTCAATATTCAAGGGAGATAATTGGGCAGATAAAACCGCTAACAGCTAATATTGTCCCATATGGAGTACAGTGGTTCTATAGCACAAGCTATTGAAAAATGACCATTGCTTATTTTCCTATACAAATGTATTAGGAATCAAATTTGACCTTGTCGTTAAGTAGGTTTAATCCAAAATAATCAGTTATGCAAACTTGTTAGGGCCCTCATCCCCATTACTCTATACTAAGTCCCAAAGTAATTGGCCGTCTGGTTCTGGAGAAGTATTAAAGGGGTTTTTATATATATGGGAGTAGTGGCTATCTTGATCATATGACCATAATAGATTATATAGATTTTGGCTTGCCTATTATGTTTTTCATTGACCCAGAAAATGTTTTGACAGACGTTACTGCGGCACTGCATTGTTCTGAATGATTGAAATAAATTCTACCAATCGGAAAATAGATTGACATTTACTCAACAATATGGAGGACATCTGACAAAACAATTTCTTGGTCAATGAAAGCAATAAAAATGCCTACTTTGCAGAAATATAAGACAATTGAATGATGCAAATATAATGGTCAGAAAACTTAGGCATTGCAGTTTCAGTGGACAGTGATACGATTTTGAGAACCTTTGCTACTAGATGCGATACTGCTTTATACCACCTTTACCAACTTTAGCATGAAATATCACTTGATGTGCAAGGTCTAGACTGATATAGGTGGTATAAAATAGTTATACCATGTTTGTCCACCTGTACGTAAGATATTCTACTCGTTAAAGCTCGTGGATTATCTCCACGTACAGGTGGAAAACCCATGGTATAACTATAACTTAGTCAGAAAGTAGAAAGGGTTATCCAGAGAAGCTGCTAAATAGACAGATTTTGAGCTTTCGTGACCAATTTTGACCGAAGTAAGTGTCCCTAGTGATTCAAATAAAGAGGAATTTGTATATTAAAATATTTGTACGGCCAGACAGTAAAAAATCTCAAGTTGGGAACTTATGGCTGTCTTCATGCTGTTTGTTTTTCGAACATAGGTATTTTGAAAACGAAAGTGCAATTGTCCCAATATACGAGGGTCATTTTATGTTCGTAGAATCGGGCTGTATCTCTACAAATATCGACTTTACGGTACCATAAGTAATATATTTTGAAAGGTCTAGCTTCTGTCTATCAACTGATATAAATTCTACATCATTAGGGCTGAGTTCGGCCAAGATATATAGCTTTGAATAGGGCATAGTAAAGGACACTGGTCCAAATCCATGCAATTTTAACCATGCAGCCAGCAGGAAATTAGACGTTGTTAAGTTCCGTTCGCTAGGATGATATAAGCATTTGTCAATCAAATTTTTTTGCACCATTTAAATGAATTATTCAAACGCTAATCGTAGACAAGAGCAGCAAAACTTTAAGCATGTTGTTATACCAAAATAATCATAGTCAAGTGCTAATTATCATATCTGTTAGAATTACGATTATGAACAAATTTTTAAATTTCTTCTGGTTTTGCATAGCGCATGATATACTTAATCATTTGTCAGCAGTTATATTGATGTATCGATTAAAGCATGTACCTGATGACTTCCGGTACTGTCATACCCCCATGTTATAAAAAGTGGGAGGGGTAAATCAACCCTGCGTAGAAAAAAAACTTTTACAATCGTGCCTGCCTAATGTTCTTATTGCAGTGATTCCAAACCTGTTAAGAGGCACTAAAAACAGTGTTAATGTATTTTCTAAATATAGTTACGCTCCATGGCCTCATTTATGTACAAAATAAGGGATTATCACCCCCTAGTTTATTCATTTCGCAGTTCATTTCTAATAAAACAAAAGTATTAACTTTGTTTTAAGGTGAATGGTACCATAACACTTCCATCTAAAAGTACTTTACAGCTAACATATTAAGCCACATTCAAAAGCCCATATCCAACTTCGACTTGTGTCAATTTTTTAAAATAAATGTTTTTTTTAAATGCCTACTGTACAATTTGCTGAGGTTCCAAATACATCTTCCATATCTAATAAGTGCTGCCTATATGCTATAATGGTCATTTTACGGATTGGCCTGACGGGGGGGGAGTGGTAGTTGGATTATTATAGAGTGACCGGCTAGATTTGTCCTTACTCAGATTTCTCAGCAAGGAGTCAAGAAAGGGGTCACAAAAGAATTAATTCACAGAACCAAATAGAGCTCCTTGATATTTATATATCACTGAGATTTGTTGTATTATAGCCCCTGTCAACACAATTTACTTGAAGACCTATATTTGCTATGATTCACTATGAAGACTGATGTGAAGCAAAAATGAACTTTTAATCAATAAGAACTACGAACATGAAATTCACTAAATTAAATGTTGATGGTCTTTGTGATCGTTTGCTTCTTCTTTTCCTCGCTCCTTCTTGTCGCATAGACTAGTTCATTCAAGTTGAAGCGTAAGATTAAGCCAAAGTTTAAGATTAAGCATTAGTTTAAGATTAAGCATAAGTTTAAGATAAAGCGTAAGATAAATCAATGAAAACAATTTATGTAAATAATAATCTTGCTCCCAGGTCGGCAAGTGACCATATAAATAATAATTTTGCTTCCAGGTCGGCAAGTGACCATACAAATAATAATCTTGCTCCCAGGTCGGCAAGTGACCATATAAAAATAATGCTTGCTCTTCTGTCAGCAAGGGACCATATAAATAATAATGCTTGCTCCTCGGTCAGCAAGGGGCCATATAAATAATAGCTCAGCAAGGGACCATATAAATAATAGCTTGCTCCTCGGTCAGCAAGGGCCTTATAAATAATAATGATTGCTCCTCGGTCAGCAAGGGACCATATTAACTATGGCAAACTCCTCGGTCAGTTTCGAACCACTACAACGCCTAAACCTCGGAATGTCGGCACAGCGTCAAACAGTTGTCTCTTTGCTCTGGTGCACTGCCTACGATCTCACATCTGAAAAGCTCCACTCCAGGTCCCGGATCACCTGAGCTCTAACTTATAATCTAGGGTTTACTACACTTGCAAGACGTGTCTATCTCGCAATATACGACTATTTACAGCAGTTTCTGTGACGCACGAGCGTACTATTAGAAAGCTCAATTATTCATATTTCAAGCTTAAATAAATGAAAATATAGCTTGAGCAATGTATTCAATAACAACAACTACAACATTTAATCACTCCTGATACAAGCATATATCCAGTCAGGGAAGTAACTTCTCCTTTGGTGTTGATTCTCGCCTTCAGCTCTGCAAGGGTAATTGAACTGAGCAACTGTAAAGGGGACGCAACTCCAATTGAAACGTTCACTTTTCTGTCCGTGATTTGCCTCTCTTATGATTAGAACGTTAATCGCAGTGACAATCTACGTTTTGAGCTAATGATTCTTGATGAATGATGACTGAAATCTGATAAAAACTATGAAACTTGGAGTTTGCACTCAACATTGGACTGGTTGAACTTTGGACTGTTTCGACACTATTCAGCACGACTTGCCTGAACGAACTGACAACATCGCTAGTAGCAGGTTCAGATTCAAAGAAAATACAGTTTAAGATTAAGAGTAAGCAAAAAGTCTTCTTTTCTGATCTTTGGGTGACAATTCAGGTCAAGTGCTCGATCCCCTATACGGCTGCAGATACTCTCGTGATGGTCTGCAGTCGTCTCTTTATCGCTGCTTTTCTCTCACGAGTTTCAGTTTAAGATTAAGCTTAAGCTTAAGCAAAAGCATAAAAAAATAAAATAGGTATCACATTACCTTTTATAAATGATATAACTGTATGCCTGGATAATTCGTCTATAAGAAAATACTGATGTCTAGCAGCGAGGTAACCCCCAGCAAGTCGTGATGTAGAGTGACAGAGCGTCTGCTGTGCGCGCTCTTTTATAAACATTAGGAACGCTGCATGACAATTCCAACGTCGTTGGATCGTCGGAAACGGTAAATTCGGAGAATTAACGACGATCGGATAGTTCCGCCAACCCAAATTAACTTTCGTCAATCCTCTTTAATCTCTATCCCAAAGGCATGTTTCAAATAAATAATTACAGTTTCACAAATTTCCTTCAAAATATAAGTTTAAACGCCTTTTACAAATGATAAAGTATTTAAGTACTTTAATTCTGACATTTTAAACTTAGCGCTACTAATTTATGCATGACGTAAGCAGACCATAAGCATGCGCAGTAGCCATTATTGAAACTCGGAAATCAGATTGATGACATCGCTCATTACGATGGGATACTATTGTGGATTTCTGTTCTTTTGGATTAATTAATCATTCATTCTACGCTATGGTTCTTGAGTTTGTGAGGTCTACTAACGAGGGTTTCTTGAATACTGGTTGACATCGTCGAATAGGGTAAAACAGATAAAGCGAAAATAGTTTGTCATTAGATTTCGTTACTAAGTAATCTCCGAAGCATGTCTGCATGGCTGAATCGTCTCAGTCATATAATATTGTAGCATTTAGTGTCCTTTATCTGCATCCAAATTTTCAGAAGCTGTGTATGGCAATTGACCCATTTTCATGCAATTGTTACTAACGAATACCAAACATAGATTTGGTCAAGAACCCAGTTGTCTTGACTTATTTTTATCTGACAAGAACGAGTTAATTGAGAATCTGAAGATAGGTGATAAATTAGGGGCTAGTGACCATAACAGTATATATTACATGTCAATTTGAAAAAGAAGAGGTAAATCAACAGAGACCTAACTTTTACAAAGCAGATTATAGAAAATTTAGAGAATATTTGAGCCCAGTTGATTGGAGAGAAATGGAAGGTTTGAATACTGAAGACTCATGGAACTTTTTATTGAAAAAAATCAACATTGTATAGTTCACTTTGAACTTTTGAGGAGGACTTGTAAAAATTTTAAGAAACCTACGTGGGTGGACCAATATTGTTTTAGGTAGGTTAAAAAGAAATATCAGGCATGGAAACGATTCACTTTTAGTCGTAGCTATACAGATTATAGAAACTATTGTAAAATCAGAAACAGTGTGACCAAAGCAGTAAAGTTTGCAAAAATGAAGTATCAAAAGGAACTGGCAGCTGGTATAAAACTTCGCCTAACTCATTCTGGAGCCATGTTAAGGAGGAGACAAAAATAAATTACTATTGGTGATTTGATGACAAAGATGGGGATTTGAAGACTGAAGATCAGGAAAAAGCAAATATTTTGAATGACTTTTTCTCATCAGTGTTCACAGTTGAGGGGGATTCTGAATTGCCTGATTTTGAACAGAAAGTGAAAGAAAGAGGATTGTATAAATCAAATAGAAATTAACGCCATGAAAGTACTGAAACAATTGAAATCACTGAATGTGTCCAAATCTTGTGGTCCAGACAATCGTCACCCTTCTTTCCTGAAGGAGTGAGCTGAAGAGATTTATCTCCCCCAAACTGACATTTTTTATAAATTACTATCAAGTGGTGTCATTCCGGATGATCGGAAAGAGGCAAATATCACATGTTTATTTTATAAACAGGAAATAAACAGGATCCTGGAAACTATAGGCCAGTGTCATTAACCTCTGTCATATGTAAATTATAAGAAAGAACGGTGAGGGAAGAAAATGTTAATCATTTGTCAGTTAATAAATTGTTATCAGACAGTCAATTCGGATTCAGGAAAAACAGGAGTAAAATTTTGCAACTTTTGACAGTCATGAATGAGTGGACAGAAGCCTTGGATGATGGCATTCAAATCGATACGGTTTACTTAGATTTTCGCAAAGCATTCGACAGTGTGCCACATAAAAGACTCATAAAAAGCTGGAAGGTTACAGTATCAAAGGAACTTTGCTTGAATGGTTTAAAAACTTTCTAAATGGAAGACAGCAAAGAGTGGTGATAAATGGGAAAACATCGGACTGGACTAATGTATTATCGGGGATCCCCCAGGGATCAATACTTGGACCTATATTATTCATCATATCCATTAATGATCTCCCAGGAGGAGTAGGAAATGTATGCCAGTTATTTGCAGATGATTGCAAGTTGTATAAAAACATTAAATCAGAAGCAGACTTAAAATAACTTCAAGAAGATATATATAGATTGTGCCAGTGGAGTAAAGAATGGTTATTAGGTTTAATTTCAAGAAATGTAAAATTGTCTCATATGGGAACTTCGAATTTGAATATGAATATTATATGATTGATAATCAAAATAAATATCATAAACTCTCAAATGAGGACTCTGAGTGTGATTTAGGGGTATTGTTTAAGTCAAACCTGAAATTTGATGAACAGATAGACAACACTATTAACAAGGTTAACCGTATAATCGGTTTGATCAAGAGGAAATTTAAGTTCATTGACAAAGACCTATTTCTGACATTATATAAATCTCTAATACGGTCACATTTAGACTACGGAAATTTGATCTTCTACCCTACTAAAAAGAAATATAAACACGTGTTGGAAAATGGTGAGCGTAGAGCTACCAGATTAGTGCCAAAAATTGAGAGGACTGTCATACAGAGAGCGGCTAGTTGAACTGAATCTCTCTACATTGAATTATAGACGGAAAAGATTCAATATTATTCAAGTTTTCAAGATTATACATAAAATTGGTGATATTGACATGAATGTTGTCTTCTCATTTGATGAAAATACCCAGTTACGAGGGCACAAGCTGAAACTGAAAACACCTAGGGCTAATAAATCAGTAAGAGCAAATGCATTCGCTTTGAGAAATATCCCAGTGTGGAATAGTCTACCGACAGATACAGTTAACTCTAAGACAGTAGTAGAATTCAAAAACCAAAGTTGACAAAATCTGGCAAGATAGAAGATATGATATGGCTGATATATATTAATTTATTAACTATATTGTTAATCTTATCACAATTCAACCGGAACCAACGACATCGAAAAATCAAGACATCGAAGGGAATAATAAGCCACCAGGGCTTAATAATTTTCCCTATCATCAACAAGAAAAAATCAACAAGAATAAAGTTCTGTCAGAGACTAAGTCCAAAAATGTCATATTTCTACCATATAACCAGTGTCCGATATATAGGTATGTCTTTGCCTCTTGGAAGTCATAAAAGTAATGCATTTTGAAATGATTTTAGGTTGCATGTAAAGATAAAAGCTCAATCTTTCCAAATATATACATGATGTATGCATTTACTTTCGCTGTTTTTATTAAATCTTCCACTCTAGGAACATACAAAAACGTCCCTCGTACATATCTTGGTCCCTAAAACTTAAAACTAAAATACGTTACAGACCCCTACGGCTCGACAGGGCTCGCGAAATAGATGTGTTATCTGATGCCTCTTTGGCGTAGGTACTTGTGGTTTATATCATGGCATCAGAATTGTTAAACTCAAGTCGGATGAAACTCCTTAATTGGCAAAAGCGTGAATGTGTTTTACTTAAAACATTCAAAGAAGCAAACTGCAACCAAGCCAGCAATATATTATGGTACTATTCGCATAGGCGAACAACCATGGATGGCTCAAAGAGCCACATAACCTGCCAAATCTACTCACCTCGCACGCATATGCAGCCGTGTGATGGTTCAGGCAAAACAAAACTTAACCCTCCCTGGATAGCTGATCGTGAATGCTTTAACGTAAGGCGATACCGATGGGATAAGCAACACAGTGGCATTGGTTAGCCATAAATAGTCTGTAACGAACTAGGCACACTTCGAATTGATATATAGTCCGTACTATTGGAACTAAAGTTTGATTCAAACACCTATAGTCGCTACCAGGGTGACGTCACGAGCCTACTAGAGATGAACGCCGGGTCGGAGCACCGTTACTTTAGTAGATAGGCTGGTTCCCTACTCTAGACTTATCCAGCAAGATGGGATCTAGATCGGTCAGTAGCCTATAAACGATTTGTATAAACTGTGCATAATTTTTGGTCCCACTTACTCGTAACTGATTATTAGAAAAGGCTGTACAGTTTATAACATCTTTTTTGTCTACGATGAAGGATTGATATTTGGTTTGCATGAAAGACCCCTAACTTATCAATGCATCATCTCCTAAAACATATAAATCAAGATATAACAAGGAGATAAAGCAAAGATAAGGACTCAACAGTAAATAAAACTGAATACGGCAGCAAAAGAAATCCAACAGGTAAAACCCGGTGGGCCCGACAAACAGCCAAAGTATCAGGCCCCTACCATCTCGTCAATAGATAAGTCTTTAAGTCTGAACCATCATAGCGTCTGAAGTCCGACCCACGGGCGTGCAATTAAAGAGGAAAGTAAAGTTGCCAACCAGGATTGGGTTGACCACCAAGCATGCAGTCTGTTGCAATACATTAATGCTATAGCCAATCTTTTTATAATGGGAAATTATCGTAATGAACTGCGCTGAAAAATTATTAGAACCAACAATCTTCTTCAATTTATACAACCAAGTCACCATAGAAATCAGGTTCCAAAAGTCCTTGGCGCAAGAGAGATTTAAGTCCAACTTGGAATTTAGAAATCAAATCATAGTATCGTCTATAAAATTTTGAAAAAGTTTTGCGAAGTTTATGATACCGATAGCCTTGTTTAAGAAGTTTCTGAGTTAACAATTTATTGCGAGTGTTGATCCACATCTGAATTAAGGGTGAGGTTGGCGCCGTTAAACCGGTTTAAGCCCTCCAGTGAAATATTTTACTGACCGTTCCAAGGCGGTACTTCTTTTGTGGATCTTTTATGTTTTTGTTCTGTCTTGTGTTTGCTATGTTTTGTGCGCGTCTGTTTATATGTGCTTTGTGGTCACCTGCTGGGAAAGGGCTGACCTCTTGGCTCTCGTTTGTGGTGTCTTCTGTGAGTTTGTCACTTTCCCATTGGTATCCTGGGTCAGGTGTGGTACTTGATTGTATCGATTCCTGATCTTTGCAACCTTATTACTTTGAAGTCAGCAACATAGCTAGATGCTCTAGCAAAACGAATGATTTGAGAGATATAGACTCCATAGGATGTAGAACGAGGAACATCACCATCTAAAAATGGGAAATTGACAATTTCAAAATCAATGTCGTCACGTTTATCATAAATTTTGGTATAACAATATCATTAGAAATTGACAAATGCAAGTCTAAAAATTTGGCTTCGGTATCAGAGGCATTGGCTTTATTCAGTTTGAGCTCTGAAGGGTATATTTGACTTACCTTATTGTCAAAATAAACATTATTAATATTTAAAATATCGTCCAAATATCTGGTAGTAGTGTTAAACGCATCAATAACATCAGCCTGCTTATCATCAGACAGAGACATCATAAAATCCCTCTCATAACAAAACAGGAATAAATCTGCAACCAGGGGAGCACAATAAGTGCCCATAGGAATCCCAACTACTTGTCTATAGAGCTTTGTGCCAAATCGAATAAAAATGTTGTCCAACAAAAAGGTCAGCGCATCACATACATTTTGACACGACCATGCATTATATTTTTTAGGTTTTTCTGAAGTAAAAAATGCATTTCTGTCATTACATGCAAGGTAAGGAGAGCCTTCTCTCTGGAAGGTTCTTTCAATAAGATCAATAAGTTTATCTTTAAATTAAATTATGAGGTAAAGCAGTGTAAAGAGTAGAAACTTTCACGTTTATGAACAAAGAAATTTCTTGTCAGATCCACAAGTATAGTGTTGGGTCATATCATATCAAATTTCCATAAGCAAATAGAGAAGACCCTGATCAGGCAGCTCTACAAAGCGTCTCTTTGAGGTAAAGGGTTAACCCTACTGATTATAATACTTACTCTGGTCAAACAGCTTGAGTACTGACGAGAATGCGCTGTGCGTGATTACATCTTGATATGAGCTGTTTGCATGAAATACTAGGGTAAAGTCGGGTAACTTCGAACATCGGGTAAATTCGGACATATATATGCAAACAGAGAAAATCCTGATGAGACAGCTCCTTATGAGCCGTCTCATCAAGATTTTCACTGTTTGCTTAGTTAATCTATTTCTTTATTCTAATAATCAAAATATGAAACAAACAAGGTTGCTGTCCGAATTTACCTGACGTCCGAAGTTAGCATGGTTTCTTGTTGCAAGTAAGAGCTTTTGAAATAAATATCCCCTTAAGTCAGTCGCTCGAAAGTATTTTAGCAAGGACGATTAATATTTCTGTAGTGGAAACAAGCCGTGGTCAAAAAAGTTTAATCTGGGATGGGTACCGATGTAGGCTTGATGGGACTCTGAAAACAGGCGATATTTTCTGGCGATGCACCAAATCCAAACCACCATGCAAAGTCCGAATAAGAACAGATTCTGCATGCTCGACTGTTATTTCACAGAAAAATGAGCATTCACACCCACAGGATGAGCGGCACCTCATCAGATATAGAGCCAAGAAGAAGGCAACAGAATACACATGTGTTAGGCTGTCGAAAATCATACGAAGCGAAATCCAGGCTGTTGATGAAGAAGCGTTACAGCCTAATGATTTAAAGAGCATTTCAAAATCAGTGTACAGGGTTCGTAAGAAGACGTATCCACCATTACCTAAGAGCAGGGAGGGGGTACACCAGGCAATCTTTGTCCCGGCTATCAATTCACAGGTATAGAGGTAATCCGCTGAAAAGAGTTACTTTCATTTCGCTCAAATGTCCACATTTTTGCCGCCCAAACGTCCGTTTTTCCCCGCTCATTTGTCCTCTCAATCCGCTCAAATGTCCTTCGCCGTAATGAATAATTGGTCTTATTTTGATGAATAACTCAAAATTTTAATGAGATGAATACCAGCCCCCCCCATCCAGACCCTCTTGCATGAATTAAACACACTTCTTCACATTACATTTGTTCCGTTGTATGTGTTTTTGCGCTAAGCATATACGGGAAAGTGCTTACATTTAAATGCCATAAAATTATAACTCATGTTCAACTCGTGTTTTATTCATGCAATATAGTGTTTAAAGCTATGACATAACTTTTAAATGTACGCAGGGGTCGCAAGTTCAATCCCGGCCCGTTCCTATACTTTCGCAGAGACTGATCATGAAACAATTTCTACGGTCGTTTTCCTCCCTTTCGCTGTTTTATTCAAGAAGGGATTTTGTCATTTACATGCGAAAGTATGTGCACGAAGTACTGGTTAACTTCTTGTTCAAGCTTGCCTAGGAAAAAGTGTGGTTAGGTGAACTGACCGTCCCGACATGACCATAGCTGATTTCTGGGACGTAAAGCAACAAACCAACCAACCAAAAATTAAATGTACACTCCTCCCTATATATTTTGAGCAAAACACATGTGAAGAAAAGTTTATAATTTATGCATTATTCTTACTCTAATGCAAAGAATATGATATAAATAATAAGCCGGTATCCAGCATAATATGCGTAGAGTGAAGATACAATCAGACTGTGCCATGTGCGGATCCAGAGGGGGACAGGGGGTCCGGACCCCCTCCCCTGAAAAATCACAAAAATATAGGATTTCTTTGCACTTCTGGTCCGGATCCCCTGAAAAATCATAAAGCTACCAAGCTAGCATTTAATGTTGGGCCATCATCGACCCGCCAGCATACACACAGTCTGGTCAGAGACTTAGTTTTACGCCTGAACTTGAAACGTTGGACCCTTTGCTTCATATACTATGCCCTTTGAAGACTCTGATCAGACTGCGCAAATGCACAGGCAGGTCTGAGTCTTCGATTGGCGCATATGCCAACTTGTACCTTTTGCTGGACACGGGTCCATACCTCTTATTTTATATCTAAGAATCCATAGTTGGTAGACTAGCTACTAGTCTGATATCATATTCTTTTTTATAAATGATAATTTCATTTTAAAATAACAATTTCTTTAATCTCCCTTTTTCCTCTATGATAGCAATATTTGTGATTAGGTGTGGATATCAGACTAGTATAATACACTTTCCTCCCAGTGGCCCTAGCAGAAATGAATGGCATTTATTGCTCTGCTAATGTTCCATATCTAATCTGCAATCTTGCTGAAGTGTTGGTTCTCTGGCAAATTGAGTAAAGTGTCAGACTCAGAAGATTTTATTCATTTAAAGTAGATTCAACATTATTTTGAATGAAAATAAGTTGGATAAAATCCGGGGATATAAGAAAAGAGACAATCTCGAATCTGTATGTTGTATAAATATATCAGTTAACACACTGCGAAATTGTGCATGATTTTTTGTCCGCTTATTCTTTTAATCATTAAAAAAATTAGGAAGTATCAAACATCCATGTCAAACAGTTTGGATCCATATCTTTCCCGACGTTTCATTGGTGCCTGATCTGGGTCCAAACTGATTGCACAAATTATCAACAGACGACACTAGTAGTTGTTCTCTATACTCAAACAGTGCAGACCCCGATGAAATGCTTACTTCACTGTATGATAGAAAAAGAGACAAATAAACAGTGCAGACCCAGATAAGATGCATATTGTAGTGTCTTATCAATGTCTACACTGTTTGTTTTTTCTATCTCTTGCTTATTTAAGTCTAGCGTACCATAAAAGTGAATCAAACTGTGCAGACAAAACCAAAAAAAAAATGGTTGCGCATTCAACGAGGACTCAGATCAGCCTGGGCATCTGCCTACTTTGAGTAGCCATGGGTTGCTGCACGACAAAACCATTAAAGATGGCTGTAGACTGAGACTGAACAAACCTTGGAAATAAATGAATAATTTTCCATGTTTTTTGTTGGCTGACGATTTTATTTCAAATCATTCTATTTGGAAAAACTATGTATCAAACAATTATGATCCAGATCAGTCGAACTGTCCCGACATTTTGTCGGGCCTAATATGGGTCCAAACTGTTTTCAAAGGTAATTATACAACTTTATAATTAATTAGTTGGCGCAGCGTTAATTTTACAAAGACAACTTTTATCAGACTTAAACACAGTCCCCAACTTTGAAAAGTTGAAGGGGCTTCCGTGTGTGTGTCTATTTGTCCGTTTAAAAAAATAAGTTAGGGTTTTGAAATTTCATAAATGGATTCCTCATCTAAAATAGCTGACCCGTTGTTTTTTAGTCTGATTTATCTCTCTTTGTTGAGTTATACCCTGTTTAAAGGGTCAGAATGAGTTTTGTAATCAAGATATCTCAAAAACTATTTCCCTTTCGAACCCAAACTTGGTCTGCTGATAGAAGATAATGAGTGGATAAATAAATGACTAGCTCGTAACACTTTCATGTTTAGATTTTAAAAGGGGTCACTTGAAGATCAAGGTTTTGCGGGTTCGAACCTCACTGGAGGCACTGCGTTGTGTCTTTGAGAAAGACATTTTATCCTCTGTTTAGTACTGGTCCAATACAGGAAGACCCGTCCTGACATAACTTAAAGATTGTTGACTGGGGGAACGTAAAAACACATCAGCCAAAGAAAGACCTGTCTTTTGTCTGTCATGAACTGTTTCCAAACTGCTCGAAAAGGTTACCAGCATTTATGGAGTTTTAAAAGTGGCCTACTGTTAAACTTTGTATAATGTTATCACATGCATCTAAGGGACATAACTTATCCTAATGATTTCTTATATATGCAGAGTTATCTTAAATTGTACTATGACGTCATTAACGTTATGTTGCTAAGTGAGGATGTTACCTATCAGGTTTGTGTTATCTAGTGTTGTCAGTAAACATATGTTATTGGCACTGAGTGTTTTGTGTTTATTTGCGGAATTAACAATGGTAGCAGAGCGATTTTAACGGTTCTTGTGAATAAGAAGAGTATTATGAGCTGCAGAAAAATATTATATGGATAAAGGAATACTATTGGAGTTAAGCCAGAGAGTGATGTGATTAGGAGATCAAGATGATGGCCTGGACAAATCCACCAGTGTTTGACAAAGGGAAGTGTTTTGATATATATAGGAAAGAAATTTTAGCTTGGGGAGAACTGACTGATTTACCAAAGAGTAAACAAGGGATTGTGGTTGCTTTATCACTTCCAGAAGATGATAATACACGTATTCGAGAGAAAGTTTTTGATCAAATCTCATTACAGGATTTGAAAACTGATGATGGGCTAATTATTCTTCTGAATTTTTTAGACAAACATTGTGGAAAGGATGAACTTGTTGATAGTTTAGAGAAGTATGAAGATTTTGAGAGTTTTGAAAGGGAAGATGGACAAAGTATTCAAAATTTCTTAGTATGTTTGATTTGAAATACAAAAAGATAGAACAGAAAAATATGAAATTAGCACCAGAAGTCCCTGCATTTAGGTTATTGAAAAAGGCAAATATAACTAGAACAGAAAAGTTACTTATTTTAACTGGGATGGATTTTGAAATTAAGCCAGCATTGTATGAGCAAGCAAAGAAAGCACTGATAAAATTCAAAGACTGTTTCAGCATTTCAAGTACTAGTAATATTGAGGGAAAACCATTTAGTCAATTTAGAAGAGAGAAGTCATGGAATAAACAAGTGAAAGATAGACAGAGGCATGTAAAAATTTATGGAGATGTAAGAAAGAAAATCAACCCATCAGGTGCAGATGGTAAAATCCTAAAATGCCTATCTTGCGGATCATTTCGGCATTTGTTAGATGACTGCCCAGACAGTTGGGAAAATATAGCTAAAAAGAAAAATATGGGAAACGAACATAGAAAAGTGTTGTGTCATAGTGACAGAGCTGTGTTAGATGGTTCCAGAGTGTGGGAAGAGGCAACTAATAAGTCAGGTGTTATTGAGGAGTTGAATACTGTAGTGACAGGGTTAAAAGAGGAAATTATAAGTTTAAAAAGGGAGATTAAACAGATAAAGAAAGGTAAGAACAGAAAATTTGATGAATTAGGAGAATGCTTTAAAGTACAGTCAGAAGAAGAGGGAGAAGAGACATGTATTTCATCTGTTTTGGGTGAAATGAGCAATGAGGTGAAGAATTTATAGAATGAAGTGATAACTTTAAAAGAAGAGATAAGAAAAATGATGGCTGCTAAGGATAGAGAGCTGGGAAAACAGGTGTCGGGTAGAATGAAGAATGCATCCATGCCAGAGAACTACGGAAACAAGTCAAGGGAGGATGAGACTAGCAGCATGGAAATCAAAAATGAATCAATAAATGGTGGACTGAAGGAGATGATAGACAAGAAATTTAATGCTTACATTCAGATCAAAGAAAGATGCGAAGAACATAATTCTAAGCACCACCAAATCAGAAAGGATATCAGAAAAGATACAGGGATTAAAGAAATTGGATGGGATAGGAAAAGTGAATGGAACACTGTAAGCTTCACTTACAAGAGAAAAGACATAGAGGGTGATAGACAACTATGTCGTAGCCATGTTATTGCATCTAAAACAGATACTGGGAAGCTTCAACGAGTAATATCATTACTCATACCAATACAAATAAAACAGAGTGACTTTATGAGATAGTATATATGGACGTCTGAATTATCAGCAACAGAAATAGCATTTTGGAAACAGTTATTGATTTTGCAGTATAAAATTGTTGCATGTTATTTATAAAAGCTTGTGTGAAAGAGGATCAAACTTCACTGGAGCATTTTTCATACATTATTCACCTTATATTTCTCCATCCACAAATGTCTACTCATGTGTATTTTTGAAAGAATCAAATGTTTTCATTTATTTGATTTTTGGAAACTTTTCACTTAAAAAGAAAAAAGAAAATATAGTTAATGTTAAACTTTGTATAATGTTATCACATGCATCTAAGGGACATAACTTATCCTAATGATTTCTTATATATGCAGAGTTATCTTAAATTGTACTATGACGTCATTAACGTTATGTTGCTAAGTGAGGATGTTACCTATCAGGTTTGTGTTATCTAGTGTTGTCAGTAAACATATGTTATTGGCACTGAGTGTTTTGTGTTTATTTGCGGAATTAACACCTACTGTAGGATGCTTGCTTTTAGCAAGATTTGAGTCCAGGTCAGACCCGACTTTTCTCAGTCCTGATCTGGATCCGAACTGCCAGCAAAAGTTACGATGCTGACGTGTATAGAAGTTTTAAAAGGGCATGCTACAGTAAACACAGTTTTAGTCCAGATCAGAACAGATCAGAACCGACGTGTGTCGTTCTGATCCTGGTTCAAACATCACCTGACCACAATGGCATGTATTCTAAAATATCGAGGAAATGAAATGGGCTTAAAGCCTTGTCGCAGGAAAATTATCTTCAGGGTTTGCTCCCATGTGGCCTGACGTTGTGTGCTAGCTGGATATAGTATTGAAATTTTGCATGTAACTTTAGTTAGTATTCTTCCCAGAGGGTAAAACACAAGACTCAGTCACTGAACAGACTGCGCACATGTATGTACTTGCAACTTTTTGAAGTTGGTTTTGTGGAATCCCTTTCTTGCATAGGGAACCTATAATCAGCTGGCAGCAATCCAACAACAGCTGTGTTGGAATTAGTGTGTGAAATGGGAGGTATTTATGGCTTATCAGTAGGTGATCAGTTTGTGGTTATGGTAAAGCCATTAAAACTTCAATTGGATGGTTCTATTGCTGTAACTAATGACCCACACCTCAGAATTCTGAGGCAAGCTTAGTTGAAATAAGCTAGACCTTGATGTCAAAGAGAGAAAGAGATGAGACTGGCTATATGAAATCAATTTATAATGAATGAAACGTAAAGTAAAATTGACAAACACATCAAGGTCTAGGAGCTAGACTACATAGTTGGCTACCAACAAATGGAAAGGGTTTAGAATCTTATACATGTAATGTGCATGTTATTTTTCTCGACAGGACAAAATTTTTAAAACATTTTGTTATTTTTTTATCACACCATGTTTTGTTTCACTAGATCTTGATAGATTTATATTTCTCTGTTAATAAAAGCTTACAAAGAGGTCTTTGTTATTTATTTATTAACTTATTTATTTATACAATATTTCAAGAGGTTGGCATATTTAGCTCGACGGCCAGTCTACCATATGGCCCTCTGAACATACACTCAGCAAAATTTCTAATTGGTCACCTTACATTTTTTACGCTAGTTTTGAAAGTAAGATTCGGTTAAACGAAATTCGTGCTTCTATAAATCAACCAAGGCTTTACCGAGACTCTGCAGGTCATTTCATTTAAAAAGTACCGGTACTTCTTGCACAGACGATGCTAGAGTAAAGGTAACCTCAATTCAAAAGTTACATTTTTTTCTACAATATGAAATCTTCCACAGAGACGCTATCCATTTGTATGTTTGCTTGTTTGAAGATGTTTCTGACTGCTGAGATTTAAGACGAACACGCTTCAAATGATTTGCTTCATTCGGACTTCTCGTTTCTGTTACGTAATAGCATGAGGACAAACACTGCCAGCAGCTAAATCATAGAAATTCAGTTTTATGCATGCAGTTTACATAGGAAGTTCGCACTGTTCTGTACGTCTTATTATCTGCGACACGGCAGTGAAATTTTCAGAGATTATTCATTACCACTAAACGTCACTGTTCTAGTTTGGAAATTTGGGGGAAATGCAAAGTGTCGTCACCATATTTTTTTATAGTTTTGCATCCAAACCGGAAGTGCACAGCAGCAGTGAAATGTCTGTCTTCACAAAATGGACGAATCATGTTTGGCCTATCTTGTTCAGATAAAATAAAATGCATACAACAATTTTAGCACGAGTTAGCACGAGTTACTGATAAAGTTCAAAAATCACTAAAAATGTAATATTTTAAAAAAATGCGTAAAAATTCCACTTTAGTCAAAATTTCAAGTGTTTGGTGTTTTTGAAGTCGGCAAGCCCGGTTTATTACCAACTGCACTTAAATTTTATATAAAATTTCACTCAAAACCATTTTTTATCTAAAAAGCAATTTTTTGCATTTTTAATAAAAAAACTGTGGATTGATAGACAACTTTTCTGAAGGACCGTTTAATTTTTGCCCATTAAAAAGCACATATTTAGGCAAAAATTCAGTTCAATAATTTTAGCGCTTGGTCAGAAATAATGAGCTTAAAAAGTGACCAATTAGAAATTTTGTTCAGTGTATAACTGATATTATAAAACATGGAAACAAACGAACAGTGATATATACATATATACAAGCATGCAAAGCATTGCAAAAGAAATAAAATAATGGATAACAATGCAGTTGTAGACTAATTAACCTATCACACTGGCAAATTTGTTGTGGCCTGAAAGATATACTGTATGTTACAAAGTCTGTGATCTAACCACTTTTCGTGTTTTAGCATCAGAAGAATCGGTAAAATCAAGAGCAAGATTGGGCCAGTAAAATACATTTAAGCTTTTAAGCTCCCGTCCCCACGCCAGTGGCATTGGATAGTGTCTTTTCTAAGGTGGTGATTCTGTTGTTGTTGTTTATCTATTGTCTGTTGTTGCTCCCATTGGGTTTTGGGGAGTTTGTATTGGGTCCTTGTTTTGTGGAGTTTTTCTTGGTGTCCAGTTTAGCAATTATCTTGCTGAGGAAGATAGAGCTGGTTGCTTTACTTTAATTTTGTTATGGTTGTCTGTGTTCTGTGTCTCTTCCTCATGGTGCCATGGGTTGATCAGTGGTATGTGATGGTAGTATTTCGTTAAGCATGTCATCCTAATTGCTAAAGGAAGCAGATTTATCAAGATAATTACAAAGTTGTTTGTGTTCTATATCTCTGCCTCACGGTGCCATAAATGGGTTGATTAGTGGTTTGTGATTGTAGCTTTTCGTTTGGCATGTCATCCAAATTGCTAAAGGAAGCAGATTTATCAAAGAAATCACAATGTTGTTTGTGTTCTACGTCTATTCCTCATGATGCCAAGGGTTGATCTGTGATATGTGATTGTAACGTTTCGTTTGGCATGCCATCCAAATTGCTAAAGGAAGCAGATTTATCAAGATAATTACAAGGTTGTCTGTGTTCTATGTCTCTTCCTCACGGTGCCATGGGTTGATCAGCGGTGTGTGATTGTAGCATTTCGTTTGGCATGCCATCCAAATTGCTAAAGGAAGCAGATTTATCAAGATAATTACAAGGTTGTCTGTGTTCTATGTCTCTTCCTCACGGTGCCATGGGTTGATCAGCGGTGTGTGATTGTAGCATTTCGTTTGGCATGCCATCCAAATTGCTAAAGGAATCAGATTTATCAAGATAATTACAAGGTTGTTTGTGTTCAATGTCTCTTCCTCACGGTGCCATGGGTTGATAAGTGGTTTGTGATTGTAGCATTTCGTTTGGCATGCCATCCAAATTGCTAAAGGAAGCAGATTTGTCAAGGTAATTACAAGGTTGTTTGTGTTCTATGTCTCTTCCTCACGGTGCCATGGGTTGATATGTGATATGTGATTGTAACATTTCGTTTGGCATGCCATCCAAATTGCTAAAGGAAGCATATTTGTCAATGTAATTACAAGGTTGTCTGTGTTCTATGTCTCTTCCTCATGGTGCAATTGGTTGATCTGTGATATGTGATTGTAGCATTTCGTTTGGCATGCCATCCAAATTGCTAAAGGAAGCATATTTGTTAATGTAATTACAAGGTTGTCTGTGTTCTATGTCTCTTCCTCATGGTGCAATTGGTTGATCTGTGATATGTGATTGTAGCATTTCGTTTGGCATGCCATCCAAATTGCTAAAGGAAGCATATTTGTCAATGTAATTACAAGGTTGTCTGTGTTCTAAGTCTCTTCCTCATGGTGCCATGGGTTGATCTGTGATATGTGCTTGTAACATTTCGTTTGGCATGCCATCCAAATTGCTAAAGGAAGCATATTTGTCAATGTAATTACAAGGTTGTCTGTGTTCTAAGTCTCTTCCTCATGGTGCCATTGGTTGATCTGTGATATGTGATTGTAGCATTTCGTTTGGCATGCCATCCAAATTGCTAAAGGAAGCATATTTGTCAATGTAATTACAAGGTTGTCTGTGTTCTATGTCTCTTCCTCACGGTGCCATGGGTTGATCAGCGGTATGTGATTGTAGCATTTCGTTTGGCATGTCATCCAAATTGCTAAAGAAAGCAGATTTATCAAGATAATTACAAGGTTGTTTGTGTTCTATGTCTCTTCCTCACGGTGCCATGGGTTGATCAGCGGTATGTGATTGTAGCATTTCGTTTGGCATGTCATCCAAATTGTTAAAGAAAATAGTTTTATCAAGATAATTACAAGTAGTTCTGGTGCAATTAATTGGGCCTCGTCGCGAGAAAACCTGTCTTCGGGATTTCCGACAAAGCCAGATTCAAACCAGCCTGCTTAGCTACAGAGACAAACTTGAATGTTGAAAATTCGCATGTAGCAAGTTTGGATATAATTCTTGCCAAAATATGAAAAACAAAGGCGCTGATCAGACTGCGCGGATGCGCAGGCTGGTCTGCACCTTTGTTTTTTGCAAACCCCCCGAAGACAGGTTTTCTCGCGTCAAGGCCCAATTATTAATGAGCATGCTTGATTCAAGCATAACCTGACACCACTAGATATGTATTATGGACTATGCAAAGATTATTGTTTCAAACCAGAAAGAAGAGTCCATTGGTATACAAAGGGTTGACATTTCACAGTTGTTTGTTAAATGTTGCAACAGATGCTCACATGCCTAATAGCATGGATATCTTAACTTTGTATAAATTCACCATCAGAATAACTCCTGAAAACCCAATCTACGTATTAGTGTCCATGTTTTGAAATTAGATAATTTCTTGATAAGCGTGTTAAGTGCTCTTTTCTTGTCCCGCCAGTCGGACCGCGAGTCGTATTTGTCCTCAAGAAGGTTCACGTTCCCACGAAATGACATTAGTACACCATTTTCATAAGATTGTACTAGTTCACGTAGTATGCTCAAAACGCATATAGCATAATCCTCTGACGTATCTGTACATACTTCACAATGGTGAAATAGAACAACTTTAATATGGTATTTGGGTAGTTCCTCAAAGAATTGGTAAATGAATTTTATGATTAAGTAGGTTTTCCTATGATTTTCTGACACACTGTTGAGAAAATATTCTATTTCGCCAAGGCAGTCGGACAATCTGCCGTTCTCATCACAGTAAGAACACCTCTTTGGAACAAGAAAGAGTGGGTTAGATCCATTTATCTGATGTCCACTTATTTTACACGCAGGTATGAAGTCAATGTAAGGGAAGATATTTTATCTGTTTGGTTGTCTGTAGTGTATCATTGCAATCAAAGTCGGACAGACTTGATACATAACTAGTCCATAGTAATATCAAAGAACAGCCGTGGTCGTCGTTGATAACCTTTGGCATAACCGTTAAGCAGCCAGTATCCATAGTAACAGTGCAGCTAGGACATCCGTTAATGTTAGGGTTAGCTGGTTCAAAAACAAATGCTGTGGAAAGATATAGGTTATCAAGAGAAAAACAACTACATAAAGATGCTATAGATCTGCCTAATTGACTGTTGAATACACCATCAGAACCAGGTTTTAGAGGAAATTCATCACCATCTCCCTGTTTTAGTATAGACCCTCGCCCAAAGTGACACGCAGGACAGCTGCCTTCCAATCTCACATCATCTGGTTTATCAATGATTGCCAGATAATCGAATTCAATATATTTTGTTAGGCGTACTCCATTGTAATCATATGGCACCCAAACAGACTTTAGAGACAGAAGATCCCCATTGTATAAGTATGGAAACACGGTAGACTTTAGAATTGAAGACTTCTCCTCCATACTACCACAAGGCTGTATGTAAGATATTTTAAACAGCGATTCTGGATCTGTGTTAATTTGTGCTGTAACTCTCTCCAACATATGTCTAACTGCTGTCTGTATATCTTGAATTTCTTTGTTATTAAAGTTAAGTAGTGCATTTCTCAAAATATTATCATAAAACGTTTTGAGACGCCTATCCCTTGCTATAGCTCGTGCCCTACGTGGCATACTTATTTACTTATTTTTTCTTACTCGGTAGGTTTGTTCATCTAAGTATCTCAGTTGCCATACTTGTTAATCTTTACGTCACTTGACATTATTGTTCCATTTTCATGACATGCTTTTTCACCTCAATCTATACACATTTCCCTGTAGTTAACATTATATTTTATCTTGTTCACTGAAGTTCAACGCAGATGGAACCCTTTCTTCTAAGTTGGTATGCTAGCTTGATCTTCTCACTTTGTATTTTGTTCACTTCAGTTGACATGCATGTTCACCATAGAGTAGCTTTATCTAAAACAAAACATGAAGTATTAAAATATAACCATTTTGAAAAAATACTATAATGGTACACACTGAAAACATGAACATTTATGTACAATATTCAGCGGTTATACTGTCTTGCCAGCCAAGAGTGATAGTGACGTCATGTTTTCTTCACATAGTTATTAGGGATTTAGAATAGCTACTGCCCTGCTAGCCAAGAGTGACAGTGGCGTCATGTTTTGCTTACAAAGTTACATGTATCAGCGACATATAATCGATAGATTAATTGTGTATTTATCCTATCCGCAGGATAGTATAAATACAAAAGTGACTTATCGAATCGCGTTAACTCAAGTGGAGTGTACAAGTTATTTTCTTTATTTAGCGATTGTAAACAAAATATTACGTCACTGTCACACTTGGCTGTCAGGACAGTAGATAACATGTGTATTAATCCTATCCGCAGGATAGGAATAAAACACAAGTGATCTCTCTTTTCGCGTTAGCTCAAGTGGAGTGTACGAGTTAATGTTTTCCTTAACAATTGTAAACAAAATATTACGCCACTGTCACTTTTGGTTGGCACGACAGTAGCTGTCACCATATGACCTTAGTTATTTGTGGGATGGTAAACTCAAACTCACACACTTAACGGTAATCTCGACATTTTTTTTTAGAAAAATATTGTTTTTCGAAAATATAATGCCTGAATCACTCTGGCCTGCGTTTTCAAAGGAAATATTTTCCTTTTTTTTCAACTAAAGCATATACTGTGAGTACTCAAATAAACTGTCTCAATGAGCAACAAAAACATTTGTTTAAACGAAAGGGTAAAAATTATTTACAATTTTACACTCAACAATTTTGTATCTAAACCTGTGAAATTTATTATTATTTCATCCACTAATTTACCTCATTAAAATACATGCACATGACAAGATATGGTATAACTGCTAACAGCAATCTGTCTACAATCTGAGAAATTTCACCCTTTGTATATTAATGGGCTCTTACTCCTGATATGACATTATAAACATGAGATGACTTATTGTATATATTAAGGGGTCATACGTTATAATATCCAACTAAAATTGACTTTTTTCTGTAGGTCGTTTTAGTAAGCAAACAGCAAGCGTTTGATGAATGGAGGATCTTATATGAGTGCTCATATTTTATTGAATTTATTAAATGAGTTGGGAAAAGAGATAAATGCGAGGTTTGCCGAGCGAGTTTAATAAGTTCAATAATGCAAGAGCACGAATGTTAGATTCTATTTATCATATGACTTTAAGAATACTTTGAAATCTCATTTCTGGCGTAAAAAACGTTATGATTTCGTCATTATAAACGCAACGTTGCTATGGTCGTTATAACGTTTCCCTTAAACCGCTAGTGGTTTTTCGATAGTATACATAGGGTAAATGAACATGCAGCCGGTGTCTAAAGTGTACTCTTATAGTGAGCTCTCATAAACCGCCAGCTATAATTTCATATCACGTCATATTAAACCACATACTTTTAAAATTACTACTTGACTCGAGACCGAGAGGTTGCGGATTCGAGTTTCACCGGCGTCACTGCGTTGTGTCCTTGAGCAAGACACACTAATCCTTTCCTAGTACTATTTCAACCCAGGAAAATCCGTCCCCATCTATGAAGAATGTTGACTGGCACGCAAACAAACAAACAAACAAACAAACAAACAGGCACAATAAACTTTTAAACAAAAGGGCAACGATTTCGAAATTCATAAGATTTTTAAAAACAAATTAATTTTCAGCCTCTACAGCTACTTTTTTCAATAAAATCAGACCTATTCACGTCTACCAATTCAATAATATAAACAAATGGAACAATTTCTGGTTCGGCATGGGAAAGCATAAAAAGTAAACACATTTTGCATTTTCTTACATTTTGGATAAAGAAAAAAATTAAGACATGTATTGAAAAATCGGAGGATGTCATGCAACCACCTAAGGAAATCAACGTTTGTAGAATAGTTGATCACATACTTTGTACATATTTGCGGAATCACTTTTCGCGTGTCGAAGGGATGTCAACAGCCGCCCAAAACACATAGAAATTGGGGCAAAGATCGTGATTTACTCTGCGTTGGTGGATGATGTTGATTCAGTGCTTAACCACGAAGATTCGGACAGGGTGACCTTGTCCAAAATGAGAAAATAATATGAAATTACAACAAATCTTAATCATAACAATTCAACAGCAAAATAAATGTTGTTATTGTTTTTTACGGAAAAGCAATGATTAGAACTGTCGTACCGACCAAGAGTGACAGTGACGTAATATTTTGTGTACAATTGTTCAGTAAAACACAAATGTGTACACTTCACTTGAGCTAACGAGACTCGATGGATCACTTGTGTTTTAATCCTATCCTGAGGATAGGATTAATACACAAGTGATTTATCGATTATAAGTCCATAATAACTGTGTAAACAAAACGTGAAGTCACTGTCACTCTTGGCTGGCAGAACAGTAACTATCTACATCATTATTCAAGAGGTGATATATATTTCATCCTAAAATGTGGTGAATTTCCAAGTCGGAAATGAAATACTGGCTTGTTTTTGTGAGAAAGGTCAACACCCAAAACTTCGAATATAGAAGTCGCATTTAGAAATAACAGATGTTTCCAATGTCCCTACCATTTATATGGATCATATGCGTAGCCATGAATTTTAGACAATTTCCCACTGATTTATCACTTGTGTTGCTTTGTCAGTCAAAAGGATCATCATACATACTACCGTATGTTTCCACCGCGTGTAAAACATGACACGCCAAGCTTCTAGCAAGGCACCAACGCAGAGTAAATCATGGTCTTTGTATCCATTCTCATGTATTTTGGGCGGCTGCTGACACCCCATTGCCGCGAAAAGTTGTTTTTTTGTTGGTTTTGATTCTTAACGTCTCAGTCAACAGCTATGGTCATGCGAGATGGTCATTTCATCTAACCACACTTTTTTCCTGAGCAAGCTTGACCAAGCGGTTACCCACTCCTTTGTGCACATACGTTCGCATGTATCTAACAACAACTTTTTTTTGAATCAGCTGAAGGAGCAGAATTACGGAATAAATGATTTCATGATCAACGGCCACCATGGTTTGGAACCGGACCAGGATCGAACTCGCGACTCCTGGAACTGCAGTCAGCATCGAGAAAAATGATTCAGTAAATATGCACAAAGTAGCTGAAAGCTACTCCGTAAATGCAGCAGATATCCTTGGGCTATTCGCCATCTCAAAAAATATTTTATTCCAAAGTGGAAGAACGTTTGTTTACTTTTTTACGACTTACAATGCAGAGCCGGACATCACTCCAATTGTTTTTGCTGTCGCACCGTCGGTTAAGAGTTAAAGTTTGAGCCGCGACATGCCATTTCCAACAATGTGGAATTTTGACAAGTGTAGACTCAAACGAGCCAGTGCAGCCTTATTTAAGCTGAGAAACTCCAAATGATGTTCGGTAAATAGCTTGACAGTCATAGAATATCCAAGTGACTAGCAAAGGCTCTGACCAGACTGCGCGTATGAACGCATGAACCACATTATTGGAAATTTCATGTCAAGGATCTTATATTTTCTTTTCTTTTTTATTATCTTTTTTCACAGGTCCGAGCAAAACCAACCCTCTCAAGCGTCTGATGAATCTGATCAATGTATAAGAGGGCACATGGGCCCTAGATCACTCACCCCAGTCCTTGTCATGAGAAGAGGATGTTACCAAAAAATATAAATCCCATTTCTGCAACACCTAAGTCCATATTGAATATCACTCGGACCAGAACCATATCTTAACAAGCGATTGAGTTCAATCAAAATATATTAATCGGCACAATTTTTAATGTTTGGCTTATATACCCAACCCAAAAGGCCATGGTCGTGCATCAGGTCAAACTTTTGCTTGCATAATGTTATAAACTTCTTTCCTTGTATTTTGAAATGCAACATGACCCTCTTCAGAAAAAAAAATGTCTGATCTTTTGACCCTATCCAGGGGTCGTGGGTGTGTAAAAGAGCAGGCTATTTGCTGGCATGTTATTGTATATTACATTTCTATATGTCGGTAACACAATGTAGGCAACGCAAATTTGTTTCAAAGCTCAGGATTCATCATTATCTCTATTTTGCATGTTCTTTTCCAGAATATCATATAACGTGACTGTCCTTTTGAATTTATAACAAAAACTAAGAAAAAAAACGACGTCGGTTTTCAAAGTTTTGAATTCCATCATTAAATTTTCTTGGACAAAACGTTTCGAGCTACAACATAAACGTGCCAGTAAAGTTAAAATATTCCATACTTATTTTTTTTACTTCATGTATAAACATTTATATAACAGGACTTTAAATTTAGATGTAGCGTTTCTTTTGTCATTCAGTATAGCTTTAGCACAATAAGCATGAAATAAGGTTGTAGTAGCCTTTAAACTATAATGACTTGTCATCAAATAGATATCTCAACTCACTTCCTAACCTGAGTTACTCCCAACAGAGGCCAAAGCCTTGCAGAATCAAAATAAAGCCCCCTCTGTACAATGTACTGAGGACTAAGTATATCAAAAAATTACGTCAGGGCTGAACTTCGTCCCCCTCCCAGACGAAAATCCTGGATCCGCGGATGTAAAACGCTGAAACCTACCTCTTATACGCACATAGACCCAGGAGAAACCAACTAAACCGTTTAATAATCTGTTTTGCTGAAGAAATCATTCATTTTCAGCTGGGAATTCCACATTTTCTAAAAATAAATATATGGTAAAAGTATTGGCTTTCATAAAAAGTTTGCTTTTGAGGAGCACCCACATACTTATCAAACTATAATAACTTCTCCACAACTAGATATATCAACTCCCTTCTTAACCTGCGTTACTCCAAACAGAGGCCAAAACCTTGCAGGATCAAAGTTAAGCCCCCCTCTGTTAAATATGCTAATGACTTGAAAAAAACAACAACAAAAACGTCGGGCTGTGGTGGACCCCCAATCCCTGATCCCCGCATGAAAAGCAATGAAAACCGCCCTTTCATACGTACACTGACCCAAAGAGAAAAGCTCAATCGTTTAGATAGAAATCGACATGTTTAATCATCAATGTTTTACCTGTACGACATGTCGTGAAACCCCTTCACTTTCCTTTTCAATTGGGAATTCCACATGACGCGTTTAGCTAATGATAAATATATGGCAAAAGTATTGGCTTTCATATAAAGTCTGCTTAAGAGGAGCGCCCTCATACATTGTACTTAATTAAACTATAATCATACTTCTCAACAACAAGAGGGCCTTAGGGTCCTGGGTCGCTCACTTGAGAAAGATACTGGAAAGCATTTATTTATTTATTTTGTACTTTATTTGTTTATTTATTTATTTATTTATTCCTATTTATTTATATAATTTTGAAATCTATTTTTGTTTATTTATACATTTATTTATTTATTTATTTATTCATTTATTTATTTGTTTACTTATTTATTAATTAATTAATTAATTTATTTATTTATTTATTTATTTATTTATTTATTTATTTATTTATTTATTTACTCTTATGTATATGTATTTTTTTTATTAATTACTTACAATTTTCTAGTTTATATCGCTATCATCCTGTTTTGATCATAACTTGTATTCTTTATCAGATTGTATATACTAAGCCATGTTTATAAGCGATATTCTGTATGTATATAATGTAGGGGAAGGGTCGTAACTAATGTTGTGAGAACTTGTGACCCAACCCCATTGCTGTATCATATTTGGCAATAAAATATGTTTAAACTATCTAGGGCCCTGGGTCGCTCACCTGAGAAGATATTGGAAAACAAAGCTCTACGCAAAGTCCAGCTATAATTTTTTTGAAATAAAAAAGTTTTCTAGTGCAAAATAACATATTCGGCAAGCTAAAATGCCATTTTTTGCAATCGAAAACGACTTTTGAAATTAAGTAGTTTCTTTTGCTGTCAGTCTGATGTGATAATCAAGCGTTAACTCGTAATTTTGGATAATTCCTGCTTTGAAACGAGTATAGATTCAGTTTAGCTGTCTTTTGTGAAGCCAGTACAGAAGCCAGCTAATCAGGGCCTATACTATTCTGCTTCTGAACCACGGCGAAAATGGAACTAGTTAAGCGGAAGGCGGCGTCGCCACCGCCAGGACAAGTGGAAGCTTGATGATAGCTAGGGTGGTCGGTAATACACTGAAGGACTTAAAAACGCAAACAATGAAGATTATAATTTTTTGCATCCAGAACATTTTTAGTTTTCTTTAACAGATAAAAGCGGATGGTAACGCCACTCTGCTTCTATCTATACCAAATAATTGTGTTTTTAAAGACACTGGTCACCACCAGCTACGAATCGCAGGTTTACTATGTTTTGCACGTGGCGTCTCCACGAATTAATGAAGCAAAACATTCAACCATTTCACATGTAGCTTGTACTTATACATGTATAAAAAACACAGCAGCTTTAGTTCTATAGCTTTATTATACATGCCACGTTTGTCTGAACATGAACGATCTGGCGCAATTGGAATGTTAACAGCTGGGGTGCGTGTTTCTTACAACGCCAGATATCATAATTGCCATCAGTCAAACTAAACGGCGCCTCAGAGATCGTTACCAGGCTACTGGGACAGTTCAAGATCGACGCACGTCTGGTCAGCAAGAATGTTGACCGACGTTAATAGGCAACTTACGTCGATTGTGTATCGACGATATTTTTTTCGACGATATCCGTTCCGGCCAGCTACTGTCAGTGTCAGACAGAAAGTAGGGCTCCAAGCTGATGTTTAATAAAAAATATTTTATCACAATAACTTGAAATCTTGTCCAATTTCGAGACAAATTTAAAATTGCAACTTTAGAATCATAGGATATGCTGTTTGATAGACTGTTGCTCAAACATTATTTATTATTTTGACATAAAATTAAAAATATGTGTTGCTGACACGTTTATGTTTATTTTTGCCAAATCTCAATAAAATTGATACATTAAAAGTTATTTAATATTATGAATTTCGATTTTTGCGTTTTTAAAGTCCTTCAGTGTATGTATAACTCAGACACATTTGTGGGCGTTTCTTTTGGTGCTCAGTATTTTGTACAGGCATACCCGGGTTAGGTGCACAATTAATCGGCCCCATTCAACTCCATGTAAAAAGGCAGAATTAGTGTATCTGCAATTTTTTTCAGGACTTTCTGCCTGTGAGTGGCAAGATCTGTTATCCACCTATCAAAAAAGTGAAAAGCCAACTTACATTGATAATCTCGTTTTCTCAACATTCTCCGTTCTTTGAGGGACAGTCATAAAAATTAGGCTGAAATTCGACCAGCGTCACACGTTACCTGGGGAGTGCGCCAGGGAGTCTATGACAAAATAGTCTACACAAAGATGCATTATCTGCATAAGCCAGACAAACATAGACCAATGTTGAAACAAATGCACATTTAAAGTCGAATAAAGCACCCATTTACGCCATAAAGGGCCCAGAAACGGCAAGTGCTAAATTTCTAAAGGTACTATTTTCGTGGGCTACGAAACCGGAAGACTGTTTTTGTGTACTAACACCTTTAAGAATCTGCAAATTTTCGAATTTTTAAATTTTGTCTCTGTGACATATCAAACTCATATACAAATCCAGGATTTCACATGTGACCCCCTCACAAGCTGACACAAGCAAAAGTTCCATTATTCAAACTAGTTGATGAAAAAGTTCATAGTTTCAATTATTACAATAACTCTCAAGAACCCAAAAGCAAAAAAAAAGCTTAGGCACCTGTAAGATTCATTAAAGGATAATCTCACAATAACTTCAGTTACACAATCTAAAAAATGAAGTTTAAAAATAAAATTTTAAAGTGATTTTAAGCAAAATCGTAAACGGTTTTGAGTCTCATTAAAATTGCCCCCAAACCAAGCTTTGTTGCACCCAAGCATGCTGAAAACAGCAATGTATACCACTTACTTTGTGTCTAAAGTAGAGCAGCTTCACTGATGAGTTCCTGATGCTGGACAAAACACATCATTTCATTCTAATCATAATCTACACTGCTTGTTCTGAATGTGAAATATTCCGTAATTTACAAGCAGCTAAAATGGCCAGAGTGGGAAAGATTTGAGACCCAGGTCTAGATTCAATGCCTATATCATTATGCAAATAGCCCATCCTCTTTTTTGATGAAAGTATATTCCAAATTTGAAATTTCTGAAAAGACTGTAAGTAAAGATCACTAATTCGAACGGCCTCGTCGAACGAGAAATATCACAACCCGCTTAAGCACATAATACGAGTATCTGGGTGAAAGTGTTTTATTGGGGGTTAGGTATTTAAATAAGCTTTAATACTTGCGTTATATCATTACCTATATGATGCGGTGCTAATAATTAGATCAAACAGTTTTGAGTGTGAGGCGACTCTAATGAGTATCAAACAATACTACTTCTTGCGTGGTCAAAATAAGAACTAAATTTGATCTCAGATGAAGCGGGGAGGGGGTGCTGCTGTTGATTTGTTTAGGTGAGAAAGTTTAAGTTTGTATTCAAATTAGTAAGGCCTCTATCCAGTGCGTTGAACAGCCAAATACAATTGAATTTTATTGGTCTAAGCAATGAGGCCAGAGAACCTGCTTGGGAGAATGGTTCTGGCCAGTCCCTGCGGATCCCCATCATAGGCGTTTCATTGTGCCTTTTAGTACCATTTTTATGAGGCTACATATTTAGATTTTTTTTTGTTTATTTCAAAATAGATTGATCCATGAGGATGCTGCAAGAGTAGACAAACAACATGTAGTTTGCGTGCAGAAGGGTTGAGAGATGATGAGTTTCTTTCGAATTGACCATCTACATTAATTGCTGGTTTTCGATTAACAGGTGGTAAGCAATATAAAAGCAGGAAACCAGTACCCCCTCCCCACAATACCTGAAAATATAGGAGGGGTTCTAGATACCTATACTTACATTACTTGCCACTTGTAGACTGGTAACCAACAATTAATGTAAATATTGTGAATGATCACAGCTATTTTCTTTTGTTTATTTTTGTTCTAACGCTCCTACATGTACTGGAGGCCTGGGTGTTATTGTGGTGATATGCAGACTGATCTGAAATCATTAGGTGCATTTCTTAAGTAGGTAGGGGTATGACTGTTTTCTTAACCCAGTGCATCTGGAGTCCACCCTGTTGTCGCCATGTATTCAGCTGAAATCAATCTCATAGTATGTTAACATTTCGTTCAGCTACTGTTTCATAATGTGTGGTGGGGCTTTGTCTACTGTTCTTGCAGCTGTACACTTTCTACATTTCCAGTAAACAAGTGGGCTCGATCACACTTTCAAATGCACAAAAGAGTTCAATTTTATGGCCGGTTGGAATAACTATGAGACACTCTGTCCATATGAATTGAAACCTGTGTGAAATTGGCAAGAAATGTAGAAAAAATAAGTAAATAAAGCATTTGCTTTAACTTGCCTTTCAGTTTTGATTCATCTATTATAAATACCAAAAGCTAAAATATCCACTTGATCTGTGTTTGCAGCAAGTAATAGGGATATAAGACAATTGGATAATTCCACTTCAGTATTTTAGTTTTATGCAAACATTGATATGCACCGGTCCAGATGGGGGCAGGAGTGGGGGTGGGCAACATTGATACGCACCGGTCCAGATGGGGGCAGGGGTGGGGGTGGGCAGGGGGACCAGACCGTTGTCCCCCTTCTGGAAAAAATAGAAGAAGTAATTGGACAATCCCTACCTCCCATCTGAAAATTTGGGCCCCCTCCCCCACTCCTCTCCTACTGACGAAAATTCCTGGATGCGCTTCCTTGCATAAAAGCCTATACTTGTTTTTAAGGGAGTATAAAAGCCGGGACAAACGTTTGCTACCAGGGACCGATTGTCACCAAACTTTTCAAGCATCAAATGCTATTTAACATGCAAATATCAGACAAAAATTGACAACATCTTCATTATAGGTTTTTCTTAAAATATATATAGAAAGTTTTTTATGACTCTTCATTTTTTAACAGCTAATCGCAAATACCTGACCCTGTCTGGAATTTTTAAAATCCAACTTTTAGCAAAAGCATTGTTCCAGGCTTTTAGTGTTCAGTGGAGAGTGACCTACATTCTCGACTGATTGCAAACAAAATGCGATTTCGATTGTAGATATTGCAAATACTGTTAAAAGAAATACTTTTATGGAAAATACTATCAGATAGGGATATTCAAAGAGGCACATGTTATGGCTTAATAACTTCTTCTATGCTGCCTAAAATTGTATAGCAGTAAGTTCTTCACGTAGAACTCATCAAACTCTTCAAACTGATAAATAACATGTCATGGTCATTTGAAGTTTCTGTTTTTCACGGCCAGAAACATGGCGCAAAATAGCCCTTTTTTCAGCGTTTTGTTGTTTCATTTTAAAAGTGACCAATTTGCACACTAAACCTTGAAAACATGCAATATCTAATCATTTGGAGATGCTATGGTTAGTAAAGTATTGCCCATGATGGATATCAAATGGCCAAAACCTTCAAGAAATATTGCAATTATAAAATTTGGTGTAATTTTAAAAATACTATACCATCGTTATGAAAATGCCATTTCTATACCCTATACACTTAAGCTACATTATTTTGATTAAAGATTAAATAATCTGGTGGTTAATATGATTATTGCATATAATGAACCCAACAGTGCCAGAAAATTCATGTATGTCTGCCTTTAGCAAGCAAGTAATAAAACGCCAGTCGGTCACTATCTGTAGTTTTTGTGTAGTGTCTGTAGCCCCATATTCAACTTCCTTTTATTGATAGATGTATACTTGTATTTTTATATATTGGCTTTTTACTATTTCATAAGGGGATATTAGCAAAAGATATAACAGTTCCAGACAGCTGCAGTATTTAACTTCCATGGCCTTTGGTCTGCAATTTTGTCCGTAGCCCTGTAGTGTCCGTAGGCCCTACAATGTTTTACAAGTTTTGAAGACATTAACAACTCCACGACCCTTTTTAGTGAATAACTATACAAAGTCAAGCAAGAGGTATTATCAAATATCTTAAATTTCCACAATATGATTCAAACAATGAACTGGTTTTCTTAGGTACCTCCGAGGAGCTTGAGGACCATCTGTTGGGCATACATTATATTTAGTTGTTCATTTTCTGCGTTCGTATGATCATTCTAGACAGAAACATGAATTAGGATAAAAATACTTGGGTTTTAACTTTCATTGTTTCCATTTTCCCTTAAACAAATGAATATGAACATGGGCCTACGGACACTACCATTTGGTGTTATGCAGTTTGGAAGAACAAAAGCAAAATCTATTTAAGAAAATGTAACAATAAATGAGTAGATACAGAGAGAAAATAAAGACAGGCAAAATAACATTTTAAATTAGATGCAGCCAAAAAAAGTAAGAAGATTGAGAAAACAAAATGAATAAGAATGTTCAGAATCTGAATGACAAATCAGTGGCAGAAAAATGCTATACATAAACAAGAGCACTGCAAGCAGCGCAAAGTATGTGCTTGTTTTATGTTACTAAGATAATTGGATATGGTATACTGGTTAGAGATAGGAACATGTTTTAATATATATATATATATATATATATATATATATATATATATATATATATATATATATATATATATATATATATATATATATATATATATATATATATATATATATATATATATATATATATATATATATAGTTTATTAACATTAAGTTACAAAGTCTGCACCTGGAATAAATAATATATTTTAGTTTCATGTCTTTACAATATGTTTCTTAAACTTGATATACAACACTTACTTCTGAAATACAGTTCTCAGAGGCCCTAGCCCCACTCTAAAGGATAATTGTAGGAATTATGCTCTACTGTTCTTTAATTTGATATGCTATGACCTATTTCTGAAAATAGTGATATGTGATGCCTTATCCCACCCTAAAAACTATACAAGGGACACACAGGCCTAACTGTGGCGGGTAAGTTCTAATCTCATTGGCTTTAAGTTTGATATGCAATTCCACCATTTTCTGATCACTTTAATGACTAGCCCTTGTCCTATCCACTAAGGCTATATTGAAAAGGCCCAGAGACATTGTTAATTGATTTGCAAGTTAATCTACTCGAAATGTCCTTCAATTATACATGTATATGTAACATGACTTACTTCTAAAGAATGATTTTGACCCCTTAAAGAGACTAAGTCTGCAACTATGAACATTTTCATTTTTTTTATTTTCCTTTTCAATCATTTGTACAAGTAGAATTAAAATCCGCTCTCACGATTAATATGTTCACTATAGCTGAAAACTGCACGGAAAAGTGAATTTTCTTATAAAAACAGGTGTGTTTTTGTCGTATTGGTAATTATTTGCGTCCCTCCAATAATTATAGACAGTTAATTTTTTAACATTAATGCTGTTGTTTTGATACTGATAATTTGTTTAGATTTACGAAATTGGTAAAATGTAAACCTGAATTTTAGTTTTTTTACAGTGTTCTTGAAAAATAGAAACATTTGTTCTAAAATTAAAAGATCAAAAGTTACAGACTATGCAACTTTAAGCCACCCTTAGAAAAAAAGTACACCCCAATGGCATGAAACAGTAACATTGAAAATCAGTCATACGTAATTTAAATTTCTATTGCTAATTTGTCAGCATATCAAATTTGAATGTACATTTGTATAATATTAAAACTGCCTCACAGATTAAACTTTTTATACATCTGACCTCTAATGCCTTTCTAGGTTTCTAGGGAAGGAGCAGTGCTTATTATATCAATAAGAAAATTGGGAAGTTTTTGGAAATAGAACAATACTTTGATTTAATAAGCAAATGCTAGACAGGACACATTAAGCAATTTGATATTTTTTTAATATTAAGCATATTTGATAACCACTGACTCTTTTTTGCGTTTTTATAACCTTATTTCAAGTTATTTGGCAAAGTCAATTCAGAGCGATAACTAGAAAAGTTATTCTATTGTAACCTTGGTACATGTATATTGTTGCTGCCTGACATCAGTAAAACTATACACAAAGTCTCAGCTTATTAACTATCCACAATATATCCCCTTAATCAAACAGAAATTAATCAAATCCCAGAAAATAGCTCTTGATTTTTGAAGTGCCAAGTGTATACTTTTCACATTTATCATATTGCTTAACAGAAAATGAAGTGTTTTCTAAATAAAAATTCCACACCTGTATTTCGTCTACATGTTACATGTAACTGGGCTATATAAGTTCAAATTTAAACCATTGGCGGTTATTTGTTGCATCAGCATTCAAGTTATTCACTAATAACAGTAATTCACTAATAATTGGACATGTACTATATAAGATATTAACACTTCTAATTTTCTGCAGCAGCTCATTAAATGGTTGACAAACTCGATGTAAACAGGCTAGAATCTGGCTTCAAGTTGCAATCAGTTTATGCAGGGTCTTTATTTAAAGACAATCTACCTTGAGACACTCATGGACAGTATTGAACTTTTACACCTGCCAAGATGGATTCGAGCCCTAATGCCTGTCCTGATAGTGCATAGTAGCCTTAAATACATTGTTTTCAAGCATTTGTTAATTCAATAAAACATGGCATTTCAGTAAAGCTAGTTTTGATTTCATTGTGTATGACTTTTAGAGCAATATTTCATAAAACCTGCAGTGATATCCTTCTGTAACAAATGAGTAGTGTCCGTAGCCCTGCTTCAGCATTTAAAGTTTCGTAGACTTGTTACAATAATTATAGTGTTATAGACCGCATTATAATGATGATTTAAATTAAAAAGCTTTTGACTCCAAGTTTAATGCAATATGAACTCTTCTACAGAGATAGAGAATATTTTTATTGTGTATTCATTCCAATAAGCTATTTGATGATTATAAAGTAATAAAAAATCCAAAATATGAAAATAGAAACCTTATTTTGTCTTGAATGCCATTGCTTGTACTTGAGAACCACCATATTTCCAAAAAGTGAGTTCAAATAATGAAACTGGCAAAACGAAATGTATATTTATAGCATAACGTCATATGCTGTGTCCGTAGCCCTATTGGCATACAAATGAAAATTGACATTTCATGAAAACCGCAGTCCCCTCAAAGGCCAGAAAACTTTTTCTTGTAAAGAATGGAGTTATAGTTTGCTATCAAAAAGAACTTCCTTGGCATAGCTATCATGTATGAAAAGATATTCTATTTACAAAAGATGCCATTAGTAGAATAAAAAATGTAAACTTTTCAGTCTTATTGAATTTCTAAAACAATTGTTTAATTTTTGAAAATTGTGTGAAATCTTAGGGTACAGACAAGGATTAAGTTATAAGCTTGCAAAAATATAATGTTACACTATTTATTAGGAATTTGTACACGTTATACTTTTATATGGTAGTGTCCGTAGCCCTCTGACCCTTATCATGGTATATTTTAAAGATGGAGAAAATCCAATCAAAATTCCTTTGTGATTATATGTCTGATATAGCATATAGCAAACAAACAGTCTATACCAAAACTAAGCGATTTCGAAAACTTTTTTATTTTACTAAAAGTGAAACAAACTATCCCTATCTGATTGTGTTTTTGCTGTAAATAATAAAAATACACCCCACATTATCATTTTTATATGAAACACTTCACCCCCGAAATACTGAGTCCAAATTTCCTTCAGATCACCGATTCCAGGAAAAAAAAGAAGTGACGTTAGGTGGCGTTTCACTTTTTTTGAAAAAAATGCATAACTCAACCGAAGACTAGGGTGTGATTTCAAATGCGGATATTTAAAACAGTCCATAGAAATACTTAATATTAGATACTAATAAAGAAACACTTCAAATGATCATCTACGCCCCAGAAAATATTCCATATTTACATTTTTTACCTCATGTATAAACATTTATATAACTGGACTGTAAATTTTGACGTAGCGTTTCTTTTGTCATTCAGTATAGCTTAAGCACAATAAGTATGAAATAAGGTTGTAGTAGCCTTTAAACTATAGTTACTTCTCATCAAATAGATACATCAACTCACCTCCTAGCCTGTGTCACTCCAAACAGAAGCCAAAGCCTTGCAGAATCAAAATAAAGCCCCCTCTATACAACAAGATACTGAGGACTAAGTATGTCAACAAATAACGTCAGGACTGAACTTCGTTCCCCCTCCTAGACGAAAATCCTGGAACCGCGAATGTAAAACACTAAAAACCTACCTCCCATATGTTTAACAATCAGTTTTGCTATAGAAATAGACCGTTTTCAATCATAAAAGTATTACCTGAATGTCCGTGGAAAACATACACTTTCATTTTCAGTTGGGAATTCCACATTACACATTTTCTAAAAAAAAGGATTAAAGTATTGGCTTTCATGAAAAAGTCTGCTGTTGAGTTTATTGCATCTTTTCACGTTATTTTCTCTTGAACTTTTCGATATGCGGGTAGAAAAAGTTGCAGTAGTTTTTGACAAAATTTTCAACCTGATGTTTTTGCTGTGTTTTTCCTGTAATTAGATGGAATTTTGACACATTTTTTGTTCTTTTCAATGGGGGAGTATTACTATTGGTAGAATGGACATAAACTGACCCAGTTTATTAATAATATGCAACAGTTGACTACATCACTCGATGTCCTTTCAGGTCAGTGATCTCCGTTTAGGTTATATACTGAACAAAAGTGAAAACGCTACACCTGAATTATTTGTCATTGATATGCAAAATGATGCAAGCCAGTAAAGCAAATAAAAGTGTATCTGAATATTCAAAGACTGGGCTATGCATAAAGTAATTAAATGTGACAGGGGTCCAATTTTTCAGGTAACAAATTTGAATAGAAATCTCACACAGTTTAGGCCTTAAGAAATCCACTGCCAACCAGATCCGACTGAACGAAACGGTAGTACCTCGTTTATATGCCCAATTTGCATCCCCGTGAAAATATACACACAGGGTGTTAATTAGCACCTGGGTGTATTCTGGTCATGTAAACGGTGTTTTATGAAAATGCACCCGGCAAAATTGCATCCGGTGCGATTTTGCTCCACCTTTCGAGGTGATGCAAATTCAGTGGAGCAAATTAGCACCAGGTGCACATTTGCCCCGGGGTGCAAATTGTGCACATGAACGCAACTTGTTATCCCATATGTAAAATTTGATCTTAGATTTTGATAAATTACCCATCTTTTCTATACGACCCTGTATGAAAATAAACTATATAAATCGTCCCTTTATCACACTTAAGATCATGGCTTCTCTCTGTAGCCACTGCTTCATCCGATATGCTGGGTTGCAAAGCAGAACAACTGGATTTCTGGTCCATTTGCACGGTTTTATTTCCAAACAATATCTCTGCCTCACTTCGGCAATAGAAATCAGAGTATGTCAGAACCCTTGCGCCGTGCACGTGTCTAGGCCATCCGATGTACAGATCGGTGAAAAGGCACCCCCTGCATGATAGCAACCAACCGTCTGCCAACACAAGAGTTGGCTGCTTTTAAGATTAGACATGCTTTTTCAGGTGACTTACGCCACCCACTTCTACATACTAGGCCATAATTTTTCGACCGTCAAAGCAACTTCTGGTAGCTACTGGAGCCTGTAGGTTATTTCCGGTGTAATTCCGTACTGAGTACAATTTATTTGGATCCTGATAGGGAATAAGCAATTGATTGGACCCCCCCCCCCCACTCTGGAAATTGTTGGACCCCTCTGGAGCCTTGAAAGTTATAGTTTTCTTTGAAAAGAACCCATTTGACTTCTGTATATTAAGGTAAGGACTAAAAAATACTGTGGCAGATGGACCTGGACCCCCTCCCCCCAAAGATATTTCCTAGATCCGTGCATGCAGTATGATATGGAAATTCAACTATCTCACAATGCTGACCAACCCACAGCAACGTGCGGAAGGGCCACAGAACACAACTTAGACACCAGGAGGACAACTAAATATAGCAGCCAGCTCCATCTTCCTCGTCAAGATGATTGCAAAACTAGAGAGGGCTAAGAGTAATATATGAACAAACAAGAACCAAAGACTGAGTATAAACAAACAAATGAGAGGAACATTAAACAATAAATCAACAACAACTAAATGACGGTAAGATGAGATGCGCTCACACAATAACCATGCATTGAAGAGGCTTGTTTTAACGCGTGTGTGTGTGCGGGGGGGGGATAACACTATCCCTTGAAGTAATCCATCAAGTATCCGTTATGAACTGGCAACTGGCAACTGGTAAATACAATCCCCATTTATTCCTGACAGTAACAAGAATATTTAACATGGAATCCAATCATGGCATATCAGTGGAAGTAAAATGGATAGGTATCCGACATCCCATGAAGAAAAAAAGCAAAATTCCTTTATCCCTAAAACCCCTACATACATTTATGAACGGCAGACAGCCAGAAAAATGGCAAATTCCCTGTCTCCCTAAAACCCTTATGTCTATGAAACGGCTGATAGCCAGAAAGATGGATAGAGAAACCCATTTTAACAGTCTACATCTACATATGTCGGGAGACAAAAAGGATTTTTCCAGCAAGCGCCAACTACAAAGGCCTCTTTGCATGCTAGTGTCATATACTGATAACCTTTGCAAACAGCTTGGACCAAGACCAGAACTAACCAAATGTTGATCTTGATCAGTATCCAAACTCTTTGCCATGATCATGGTATTGCTGAAAAGTTAGCTCACTCTCTTTCATTGTGGATCTATGTTTCATCCTTAAATTGAAAATACCTTTCCCTTAAAATGAAAATAAAATAAAAAGGGGTATCTGATACAAAATTAAATAAACAGTGTAAGTGAAAACGTAAAACACAGAATGGTTTATCTCATTTTTCGTACAAAATCATAACACCATTATACATAACCGTATCAGACCAAACATGACGTCGAATGATGAGAATTTAAGCCTTGGCCCCTTAGCTGTTGGCGGGAAGCTAAACACAAATTGTCAAGCAGATTTTTCTTTGTTCTTTATCTTCTTGCTTATAAGGTTGATCTGTCAACTATTCCCTGTCAGGCAACATGTAGCAATTCGGCCAGCTGCATATCTATGTCAGCCATTAAATTGGCATTATACCACCAACTGCATGACCCTGGTCCAAAAGTCAGTAAACCATCGCCAAAGCTGAACATATCATGAAAAACGAACAAAAAATACAACTGGCTAAATATGTTTTTATAAGTCAGCAAACAGAATGAAAAAAAAACTTTACACTATTTAAATGCATGGCTAACTTATTCTGTGCCAAGTTCCAATAGTGTAGCTAGTCTCTGTAGCGGAGTAGGTTAGATTAAGCCTAACATGGTATGAAGCCTGGAAGACACCCAGGTGTGTGCTATAATCATAGCAGTTTGCGAAAATGCTCCATTCTTGAACCACATAGTATATTTTTGACTAAATTTTGCATAGGTTTACCTTTCAAGTGATCTATATCCATAAACACACATACATAGTTGGCATAAAATACCTTATGCCCCAATTTAACGACGTGTACATTGTATCTTTCTAAAAACCATAGTAACCCATGTACACATAGAGGGCCTAGGTCTGTCTGTCCATGTTGCAAAAACATCAGGGAAGATTATGCCATTCTTGCAAAAACATGGGGGTCCCAGGAGTATGTCCCCCTATACAAAAATGAGCAGGGGTGACCAGGGGGATTTTGTCCTACACTTACACAAATCATTAAAGGCCAAATGCAATTAACCATTGGTTGGTTACAGTTAGGTCGCACCTTTTTCATATTAATATACAGCTATTTCATGCCTGTTGGTAGTATAGTCCAACTTTTACCCCGAGGTGCCGTGGACGACCTGATGCACTATTGCACGAGGCCGAAGGCCAAGTGCAATAGTGCCTCAGGTCGTCGACGGTACCGAGGGGTAATAGTTTGGACTATACTACAAACAGGCATGAAATAACTGTTTTATTACCCAACTATTTTGATGAAATACATAGCAGCGTTTCTTGAATGGAGTTGCTGTAGACGATGCGGTTTTGTTGCAAAACAAAAAATTTCACCAAATCTGCTCAATTTTTGTCTCAAAATGTTCCGCTCGTTCTAACTAAGAAAACGAGTACCTACACTTTATGTATCTGACCATAAACAACGAAGTTATTGGAGTTTAAAGTTGCCAAAGCATGGCTCATTTTCACCTTTGTTGCACAACGTCTCCTTTCATAAAGGAACCGTATACGTTTTCGCGCATTTCGATAAGCGCCTATGTGTTTTTCTTAGCGGCGGGGGAAACCAGGCCATGGTAAAGTGCCAGTCAATAGTCAAAAATATTGACTGGACAATAGTTCAGTGACTCATTACATAGCAAAAATAGACACTTACTCCGTATAAAGGCGGCTGTGTAATTCATTTCTTTATTTCCTCCAAGTAGGAGAGTACAATATATATAAACTTGTCCCATTTAAGTTGAATTGAATTTCTCACTCTTTTCAATTGGACCAGTCCATTTTCGTTTTACTTTGCAAGGGTTGTTGGGTGGTATTTTTCATTTTTATTCAATTTATATAGATTATTCTTTAGCTTTATGCTGCGTTTGATCTGGGTGTCCACTGTTTGCCTATGTATCATAAAAAGACGCTATACTAATATGGGTTTAGTTTATGTACATGAAGAAAAGATACTTGTAATTATGAAAGACTATCACAGCGATAAATGTCCCCCATCGACTTCCGTGTGTAACGATCTTTTGTTTGATTTTTCTTCCTTATTCATGACATATAATACTTTTCTTCCTTATTTATGACATGTTATAAGCAACTTACTATAATCTTCCGCGTTTTTATTGTCAAAGTCACGGGTGGGCACTGAAGTACTGAAGTAATGAGCTGGGTGGGTTTATCTATTTGGTTTTATGTCCGAGAGCAACCAGCAGTGATTCTGGTTTGAAACGTTCTAAAAAACGGTGCCACGGCTTCTATAATGCCGTCTGATTCGGCCATCTGCTGCATATGTTTGCTAACATTATTTGACTACTGTAAGTATGTGGACAAACAATGTGGATCCTGATCAGACTGCTTCTGATATTGGCCCACACTGTTTGTCAAGAAGCTACCAAAACATTTCAGCAGATGACAAGAGCAGACGACGTTTGTTGTGATTGGCGCGCTATGAGTTAAAAGTAAATCGATACGAATGTACTGTCCTGCCAGCCAAGAGTGACAGTGACTTCATGTTTTGTTTACAAAGTTATCAGGGACTTATAAACGATAGATCACTTGTGTATTAATCCTATCCTCAGGATAGGATTAATAGACAAATGATCTATCGATTCGCGTTAGCTCAATTGAAGTGTACACGTTTGTGTTTTACTTAGCAATTCTAAACAAAGTATTACGTCACTGTCACTATTGGTTGGCACGACAGTAAGGGACAATTCAATATAAAATACATGCTCAACGAAGGACCAAAAGTAATCCCTGGAAAAAATAATTTCCAAATATACTTTATTAATTAATGCATTTCATGTTACGTGACATCAAGATAAATTACTATTCTTTTGCACTTACTGTACATACAGCTATATAATGGGTGCTGAAACTATGCAACATAGATGAAGTTTCAAAAGATCCGGCGTTGTTCTCATACAGACATTTAAAATTAAGTTTTGCAAACAACAGTTCCATTAGGCCAGATTTTTTTAATTGATTTACAAACCCTCCTATTGTAATTTTCCGGAAACTATTTTTTTATTATCCGCGAACTCTAAATACTATTTGTTTCGTTGAAAAAGATAATATATTTTTGAGGTTGTGTCTGTGTATTTTTGAGATTGAAACAGTTAAAAGTGATTGTCCTATCCAGATTTGAGGAAAATGATGAAATATTTAAAGATTTTATACAGACTGTTGGTTTACCTTACTAGTTTGAGTGTTTGTTCTAGCGATATAAAAAACGCTCTGAAAATGATCAGTCAACTGGTCATTTTCAGACCTTTTTTCGTCTCCCCTACCCTAAATCTGAAAAAAATCCCGTAAATCAACTAATGATAAATTCTGGGTATGACAAGAATGGCAGGAAAATGTCACAACTACAGTCTGCAGACTATCCCTCGACATCGAAAGGGAGATACATCAGCCAGCCACAGCACACTGTAAATAAAAGCAACCAGCTCTCTCTTCCTCAGAAAAAAGATTGTTATATTAGAAACTCGAAGGCACCGAGAACCACACCACTGACCCAGGCCCCAAGGTTATAAAACTGTTTTCATACTCAACTCAGCTGAGATGCGCTTTAGAAGTAATTTTGCGAGGGGTCACGGCACACCGTCAATTAAACTGAAAAATCATCATCAACTCAGCTGAGCACGAAATTCATCCTGCTCATATATGGTAAAATTTGAACATTTATTAGCATGATAAATACAACATCTGACATACTTAAAGCAAGAAACTTCTTTATTTGTCGGTATTTTAGTGTTAACGAGAAGTTGAAATTTCGTACTCAGTTGAGTTGAGCATAAACAAAGTTTTATAACCGCGGAGCCAGGAACCAATTGATACCAAAGCCCCACACACAAGACAGCAACAGCAGAACAGAACAGAACAGAACAGATTATTTATTTGACGTAAACTATACAGTTTCTCGTCAATCAAATACAATTATATTAATTTACATATCAAGGTCACAAATACTTTTACAATACTTAAATCAAGTTGTAGTGCTTATCTAACAATCTTGGCTAAACCTATATATGCCAATAAAACTGCAGCATTCATGGGTTTAGGTGTATGTTATGACTTATCCAAATGCTAGACTTTTTGATTATTTCAAATCAAATCAGTTCCATCATCCATTTCAATAATTGGAGGCCAAGCCCAATTCCATCACCCAGTCAGCTCCCACCAACACAAAAGTGCCTATGGCGTCCCTTTTGTGCAGGTATGGTGCTGACTCAGTTCTGTATGGTAGCTCAGCTGGACCCTACAGATTGGTATATCAAAAAGCAAAAACTATTATATATAGCTGACAATTATATAGGATGAAAAAAATGTCATTATATGTTATATGTTATGAACTAATAACATTGCAAAAAGATACAAAAATAAAACGAAAATTAAAATTGTATCGTTTTAAAGTGTATCTTTTTATTTTGCACACGATCAGAGTTAGACATTCTGCTGCTGCATGTACTCGATTGGACAAATATATGGTTTTTAGCTGTAAGTCTGGTGCGTCACGTCACTGTGACTGTGTACAAAGTATAACAGTAGAAAAAGTGGACGCATTTCTTGAACTCAAAATATTTAAGAGCTATTGTTCAACGATGTTGAGAATGCACTTTCAACCAATCAAGCAATATCACATGACTATAAGCACAGTTATATACTGGACTTCACCATATGAGTCACGTCGAGAAAAAGCCTATCTTACGAATCTTGTGAACCCACCACTACAAAACATCCTTTAGACAATCATGAAATTACAAGGATTAGCTAAAATTCTCTCCAAATTGACAAAAAACATGCAGGCGAGTCAGTGCTAGTGCACATGTTGGACCACATGCTTATTGTCCCATATAACGCAAATAGGCCCTCTCACGACTTCGTTCAAATAAGTTTACCGAACAGCCATTTTTTCCTAAAAAGCTCCATATGTATTGTTAACAGGCTATTAGATGACATAACCCCTAAACCATCAGTCTCAACAAAAATAAAAAAAGTAGTCTGCCCTGTAGTCCGTTGAAATGATTTATGAGACTTGACACATTATGTTGTTTCTAAAACAGGATGGACCCATATCAGACTGCTCCCATAGGAGCAGCCTAGTCCAGGCCCACACTGTTTGCATCTATTACAGTTACATTAACAATACTTATAGTAAACACACACTTGCGGCAGATGACTCAAGCACACAACACCCTTAAGCTCACTTTAGCAGGCGCACTGAGGGCCAAAAACACCGTTTAACCAGAGCAGCAAGTAATTTCATTCGCTTCGCATGTATGTTGTACAATAAAGCTGCAGCGAATTGCTCTTATTCATGGAAACAAGAGGACCATCAGCATCAGTTTTTATGCACACAGTCTTCGTACAAAGACCCAAGAGCCATCTTGTCGAACGAAATACAAGAAGGTCTGGGAATAAATATCATGCATAGAACAAGACAAATGCAAAGTAATGTTTATACATTATCACTTCTCAATGATGGCCTGTGAACGACGAAGATCCCAAAACAGTAGTTCCCTTAGGAATGTCCTACAGGGGACTCTCGTCATTTTATTATGTATGTGTATATGAGCAGAAAATAAATGTAGTTGATTTTATAGTGTCTATGGTTTAAGTGCCATCAACTTCAGCTCAATTGCTACAGAAGAAGGCTCTCCACAAGAACCATAGTCACCATTAAAGTACCGAAAATCTAAAGCGAAACAAACAAAAACATTTAAGCTTACATGTCTATTCAGTTATTGATTCAAAAGAGATTTTCTCTGAGTAAATGATTCAAGGACATATTTACCTATTTTTTAATGTGCCAAGTTTGGTGCTTTTCATTAATAAAATGAACTTATAGACACATGGGTGCCTGTAGTAATATGGGTTAATGTATTGTTGACGTAAATGACTATATGCTGGGCAAATAATAACAAAATGGTACTCGTCTTCAATATCTGACCTATCACAAAGAGTACATAGGCGCATTGATCTGTCAATTCTGTTGTGAGAGATCAATGCGCCTAACAGCGAGCAATGATTAAACAACAATAGAATCATCCCCCTAGTACTGCAACCTTTACTGGTCGAATATTCGCCGCAGATCCGGCCGTTGTTTTAACACAGACATTGTTTAGCTCGCATGGAGGCTTCCTAACGTATTCAATGCATCATCACAGAGAAAGATCAAATCAAATTAAAATACTATGATGAAACAAAGAAAAGAGCACTTGACTCACAGTCAGCCAGAGCTGAAGAAAACCTAAAGTAAAAGTCACGGTGTGCCCAGTCAAAAACTAGCCTCAGGTGAAGTTTAATCCATAAAGCGCCACCTATAATTTGCAGCAGACAACAATTTCAAGTTTGGTTGCTTTTTCAAAAATAACAAAAAGGCATGCTATTTCATGAGAATCGTCTGCTGGCAGACGATCCTCATGAAATATCATACCTTCTTTTCGTAAATTAGGAAAGATGTAGCAAATTTGTCGTCTGCTGCAGTCGAGATTGGCGCTTTCAGGGTTAATATGCCTTGTCCAGTTCCAATTATGTACTCGTTAAAATTACCTTTTTGATTGCCACAGATACCAAAGAGGGTCAGAACTACGTTATACCTGCCGGTATGCACCACTACAAGTTCAACTTTAAGTTACCAGAATATGCAATGCCCTCATCATATGAAGGAGTGTGTGGGGCAGTGCGTTACTGGCTGAAACTTGCTATGCACAGGTCGTCATTGCTACATGCAGAAAAAGCCCGGTATAAACCAATCACAGTGCTAGATTACATTGACGTCAACGCAGCTGCGTTCAGAGTAAGCCTTAATTTGCAAGCTACGAAAAGAAACGTTAAAATACCGTCTGCTGTTCAAAGTCATCTGCTTCATGTAAATGCTTACGTTAAATACTAATTTCGCCATACAGACAAACAGTGTTGACCCAGGTTAGACTGTTCTTAGTTTCTTGAAACTAATCTGGATCCACAATGTTTGCTACAGAGAAGTTCTAAAAGGACCAACAGACGACACACAGCCGACGGCGTTTATAAACATTGTGCTGAAAAACGCTTTTTGATTCCCTCAAAAAGGTTGTTGAAGAATCACTAATATTGATAACAGACCTTTTTATATGTCTTCAGAGAATCCTGTCACTGTTCTCGGGTTGACAAATCCTGATGTCTACCTCAACCTCAAAGAATGCATCAATTGTATATTGTTATATGACTTCAGAGAATCCTGTCTCCTGATTGGTCCAATTCTTTAATTTCTAAACTTGCCTAGAGGTTGATATGAGATTACAAACCAGCTGAAACTAGTTCCCATAGGTTAATATTTTATGTCACTTTTCTTATGTCTTACTCTAGAGAGATAAAATTGCATGAGCATGAAATAAGCATGGGCTGCATGTAAATGACATGATTTGCTGTTTAATCTCCCTACATGTAAATCAAAAGATTTAACAAATTTCAACAACAGTTATTTTTGTTTGCTTTGTTATTCTTTGTTTGAATAAACAAAGTGTTAAAAGTGCTTAATGATTTGCATTCTGAGAATTTATATACATTTTAAAATGCAAAATACTACATTCAAATATTAAAACAAACAGCTGCTAAATCTTGTGAGAAAAGCATTTAGTTAAACATGAATTTAACAGCTACAAACTCGAACTGTTAGTTGAAAAAATTCATTCACAGTCGAAGAGTAAAATAACAAAACAGTTATTGACTTCATTTTCGGTAGACATAAGGATTTATATACCCTCCAAGTAATTTTCACCTCGGCTTAAGACCTCAGTGAAAATTCAGTTTCAGGTAAATAAAATCTCATGCCTACCTAATGGAAGTCAATAGTTGTACAATGCATTACACTTCAAATATAGCATGACGCATCGTCTTTCCATAAAACACAAAATGTAAGCTACGTATGATCAGCAAGGCTAGAAAAGGTTTTATTATATACCTTATAAATGATACATCTTTTGAACTGTCTGTTTTCTGGCCATCTGATACAGAAAGCCGGATCAACGAACAGAGGTTTTCTGATTCCATATCACTATCCTTTAAAACGAGGCTAGCGTCGGTTACCTGTTTTAACGGCGACGTTATGTAAACTAAATTTTAATCATGGAACCAGCGACAGAATACATGATGATGTGACGTCATGAAACGTAACGTAATGGCAAACGTTCCCAATTTTTTTCTGGATTAAAGACCTAAACAATTTATAAAATCAGAATAATGTCGGATAAAGGTATATGATAAACATATATTATAATAGTAACTTGCTCTGGCGTACAGTATCACGTCTCGTGGATTAGCCCATATCATCAGATCACCCTCGACGCTTCGCGTCACGTGTGATCCGATGAAATGAACTAATCCACTCGACGTGATACAGTACACCAGATCAAATTACTGTCATAATAATGTGTATATATCTAAGCTATTTTTCCCATATCTTGGGTAAAAGCTTCATGTTTTGTAGCAAGGATTTAAAATGCAATTCCCACTAAAACAAGAAACGCACTGATAATGATATGACTAAATTAATGGTACCTAAGCAGTATATTTGATGAAGAAAACCAGGGTTTCACTGCTGGATTCCTTTTACTCTGGTATTCAGTTGCATGTACTATTGAGTTCTTATCTTTGTTTTATCTCCTTTTTATGTCTTGATTAATATGTACTAGGTGATCATTCATGGATAAGTTAGGAATCTTTTTGCAAACCAAACATCTATGTGTCTTGATCCGCATTAGATTTCAGGGTGAGGTTGGTACTGATAAACGAATTTAAGCCTTCATGTAATTTTCGCACTAACCGTTTCAAGGCGATGTTTCTCTTGTAGATCATTTTTGTTGTTTGAGTTTGTATTGCCATTCTGTGATATCTGTTTCTTGCAGCGTTGTTGTCACCTGTTGGGAAAGGGCTGTCGGCTTGGCTTTCTTGTATGTGAGGTGTTCTTTTGTTTTTGTCACTTTCCCATTCGGTGCCCTGGGTCAGGTGTGGTACTTGATTGTATAGATTCCCGATCTTTGCCTTCTTCCTTGCTTTAAACAGATGGTGTAGCTTTGTTCGATTTGATTCTTTATGTCCAAGTCAGTAATTTTTCAGTTATGCCGGGACACATCTTCCTGGGTTGAACCTGTACCAAGCAAAGATTAATGTGTCTTGCTCAAAGACACAAGACAGTGACGCCGGCAAGGCTCAAACCCACATCCTCTCGGTCTCGAGTCAAGCAATCTACCACTGAGCCACTGCGTTTCCTAGATTGTGTAGCACCATTTGTTGGATTTATGCTTCGATTTTATTTTCTTCAGAATAGTGTTGGGCAAAAAGCAGAAGTTAACGTAACAAGAGCATTTGCTTTGGTGGATTAGGGTTCAGTATTCCTACATGCAGAGAGAGACCATATAGCTTACTGTCCCGGGGAGGAGATTGTGTAGTCGTCTGCGTTCAGTACTCTCAGTGCTTTGATTTATTTCAGAATGGTTTTGAGCGAAAAGCAGAAGTTAAAGTACCAAGAGTATTGGCTTTGGGATATCAGGGTTCATTGTTTCTACATGCAGACCACAGACCGTGCAGCTTACTGTCCCGGGTAGGAGATTGTGTAGTCCTCTGCATTCAGTACTCTCAGTGCTTTGATTCATTTCAGAATGGTGTTATTCGAATAACAGAAGGTAAAGTACCAAGAGTATTGGCTTTGGGAGATCAGGGTTCAGTGTTTCTACTTGCAGAGACAGACCGTGCAGCTTACTGTCGTGGAGAGGAGATTGTGTAGTCGTCTGCATCAGTACTCACAGTGCTTTGATTTATTTCAGAATGGTGTTGAGCGAAAAGCAGAAGTTAAAGTACCAAGAATATTAGCTTTGGAAGATCAGGGTTCAGTGGTTCTACATGCAGAGGCAGACCGTGCAGCTTACTGTCCTGGAGAGGAGATTGTGTAGCCGTCTGCATCAGTACTCACAGTGCTTTGATTTATTTCAGAATGGTGTTGAGCGAAAAGCAGAAGTTAAAGTACCAAGAGTATTAGCTTTGGGAGATCAGGGTTCAGTGTTTCTACATGCAGAGACAGACCGTGCAGCTTACTGTCCCGGGGAGGAGATTGTGTAGTCGTCTGCATCAGTACTCACAGTGCTTTGATTTATTTCAGAATGGTGTTGAGCGAAAAGCAGAAGTTAAATTACCAAGAGTATTAGCTTTGGGAGATCAGGGTTCAGTGTTTCTACATGCAGAGACAGACCGTGCAGTTTACTGTCCCGGGGAGGAGATTTTGATATCAGGTTAACCCATATAAGCCTAGCGCCTAGCAAAACAGTGCAGACCCAGATCAGATCACGGTTTCTACTATTTGCTTACACAATATTATATTTAAATTGGAATTAAAATGGAAAATACCACCCAGTAGCCCTTAGAACAGAAATGGACGGGTCCCATTGATAAGAGTGAGAAATGCCATTCCGCTTAAATGGGTAAAACTGTATCTGATGTCAGAAATAGTAAGTGAGTATGATAAGGAAATACCACAATCACAAACCGCAGACAACCCTGTGGCACCGCGAGGAAGAGCAGCTCAACCATCACGAGACACCAGGAAGACAAATTAAGCAAAGCAACCAGCTCTCTCTTCCCCATCAAGATGATTGCAATACTAGAATGGGCATAAAGTAACGTACAACAAAACATAGAACAATTACAGACTCCAAATCGTCTCCCTTTATTGGCCAGAAACCATGATACAAATTTAGATCACCTTTATATCTTTTTAGTATAATAATGTCTGAAACTACATCATTATACATTGTTTTATTAGTGCTATGCATGTTTGTATACTAGTATATGTACATATTACATGTACTGTTCGTTTGTCTCCATGTTGGCTCAGTGGTAGGTTGCTTGACTCGGGACCGATGGGCTGTGGGTTCGAGCCTCACCAGCGTCACTGCGTTGTGGTCATTGAGCAAGACACATTTATCCTAGCTTAGTACTGGTTCACCCCAGGAAGACCCGTCCCTACATAACTGAAAGATTGTTGATGGCACGTAAAGAATAAAATCAAACAAACACACAAAATGTTGGTTCCATCTTATATACTCAGAGAACCATATGTCGTATGTCACCCTCTTGAAACATTGTATAAATAAATAAATAGAACAATATTTCCCTAACATGATTGAATGGCAGCGTATACCTTTTTATTATATCTCTTAACCCTTTGTATTCTGATGGATTCATTAAACTAAAATGTAAAATCTGGTGCGTTTCATTTTTAATAAATTGTTTTGCTATCAACACTTATCGTGATGGATGGACTATTTCGTTTCAAAGTATAAAAATAGTAAATGAGTATGATCAGGAAACACCACAATCACAAACTGCAGACAAGCCCATGGCACCGTGAGGAAGAGCCACACAACAATCGCGAGTCACCAGGAAGACAAACTAAGCAAAGCAACCAGCTGTCTCTTCCCCAATCATGAAGATGATTGCAATACTAGAATGGGCATAAAGTAACGTACAACAAAACATAGAACAATTACAGACTCCCACAATGGGAGTAACAAACAACAACAGAGCCACCGCCTTAGAATGGACAGCAGTCTAACCCATCGGGAGGCTTAAATGCATTTTACTGGTACCATATGTTCGCCTTAGATTCTGCTGTTGTTGAAATACAAGAAAAGTTAAAGGCATCACCGCAAGATACTACTAACATGTTTTAATCCCTTCCTTTTATTTTTAGTGAATGCAAGAAACAAAAGCCAGAAAGATTATGGAACTATGGAGGCTAGTTTGATACAGAAAGCATTGTTTTCTTCGCCTTCTACGACACGAATCGCCAGGAAACAATTGGTGCTGAGAACAGTACATGGGTCACCATTGTTGAAGGTCTTGTAAATGCAGGTTTAGATAAACAAAAAATTTCAGCTGACAAATGTAAATATTTTCTTACCCATCAGTTTTAACATATGTTTTGGGTGCTCAAAAGAACCGTCTCATTGAGACGGTTCTTCTGAGTACCCACAACATATGTTTCAGTTGAGAAATAAGAAAATTAAATTTTCGTTACGCACTCTTAACTAAAGTCCTGTCTGCATGTTGATAGAGAATACTAGGTGAGTGTCTTTTGATATCAAGTTTACCATGCAAGGCTTTGAGAACACTTGTTGACATCGCGAATCTTGCCGAGCGATTCAACATGCGTTCTCAAAGCCGAGCCTGGCAAACTTAATATCAAAAGAGGCGAACCCGGTATTCTATTTATCAGTTTACCCTCTGTTGAACACTCTTCAAAATAGCGATTTTGACGTGTGTTTTGTTTATTTTTGTGTTGATTCAGCGTCATTAGCGACGTCATTCAAAAAGTGCAACGTCATCATGACCTGATGAAGGTAACATGCCGTGAGATAGGAAACGTTTATTAGGTTATGTTGAATTAATTCAGTTAATATTACGGTTGCTGATCACAATTGTTGAAGGTCTTGTAAATTAGGGGATAACTGTATTCAAACTTTTCATTTGGGGAGGAATATCGTCGGATATACGGTTGGAAATTTAGTTTTACGGAACGTAAAACGTGATTTCCGAACGTATATCCGACGATATACCTCCCCAAATGAAAAGTTTGAATATGGTTATCCCCATTCTAATGCACAATTAACATTTTCCCTTCAAAGAGACAGTAAAAATGTACTCTGTTGCGCCTTTACGTCCAGCGGCTGCCAGATGCATAAAACAGCTTGTCAGCTGCATATATTCACCATTGTTGAAGGTCTTGTAAATAGAGAATACTGGGTGAGTGACTTTTGATATCAAGTTTACCAGGCAAGGCTTTGAGAACTCTTGTTGACATCGCGAGGCTTGCCGAGATATAGAGAATACTAGGTGAGTGTGTTTTGATATCAAGTTTACCAGGCAAGGCTTTGAGAACTCTTGTTGACATCGCGAGGCTTGCCAAGATATAGAGAATACTAGGTGAGTGTCTTTTGATATCAAGTTTACCAGGCAAGGCTTTGAGAACGCTTGTTGACATGCGTGCTCAAAGCCGAGCCTGGTAAACTTGATATCGAAAGAGGCCACCCTGGTATTCTATTTATCAGTTTACCAATTGTTGAACACTCTTCAAACTAGCGATTATGACGCATTTTTTTATTTTTGTGTTGATTCAGCGTCATTAGCGACGTCATTCAAAAAGTGCAACGTCATCATTACCTGATAAAGGTAACATGCCGTGAGATAGGAAACATTTATTAGGTTATGTTGAAACAATTCAGTTAATCACGGTACATACAAATTATCATAATAGTAACTTGCTCTGGCGTACTGTATCACGTCGAGTGGATGAGTCATACCATCGGATCACCCGAGACGCGTAGCGTCGAGGGTGATCCAATGGTATGACCTCATCCACGAGACGTGATACTGGCCGCCAGATCAAGTTACTATTATGATAATATGTTTATTATATGCCTTTTTCTGACATTCTGATTTTAAACCCTGTTTTGGTCTTTAATCCCGAAAAATTGCGGGAACGTGTGCTATAACGTTACGTTTCTTGAAGTCACGTCAGCATGTTTTTCGTCTCTGGTTCCATGCTTGCAATTTACTTTACGTAACGTCGCCGCAATAGCAGGTTACCGACGTTAGCCTTGTTTTAAAGGATAGTGATATTGATTCAGAAAACCTCAATTCGTTGATCCGGCTTTCTGTATCAGGTGGCCAGAAAACAGTCAGTTCTAAAGTCGTATCAGTTATAGGTTTTTAATAAAATTAAATACCAACACTGACTTAGGACACCATATGGGAACATGACAAAATACAAGAAAACATCGCATACAAGAGACCCAAGAGGTCAGTCCATTCCCAGCAGGTGACAACAAGGCTGCATGGAACAAACTCAAATAACAAAAGGATCCACAAAAAACAGCGCCTTGAAATGGTCATCTTTTTACTGGAGGGCTTGAACATGTTTGATGGTACCAAACTCACCCTTATTTCTGATGTGAATAATGACAAATAGATGTTTTGTTCACATTAAAGATCCCTAACTTAACGATGTACCATCTCCTAGTACATACAAATCGAGATATAAAAAGGGGATACAACAAAGATAAGGACTCGACCGTATATCAACTGAATACCGTAGTAACAGAAATCCAACTGTTAAACCTTGATGTGCCCAACCAACTCAACATCAGACCCTAACCCTACCATCTATAGATAAGTCTTAAAGTCTGAAATGTCAAAGAGTCTGAGGTCCGACCCGCCGGCGTAAAATTAACTGGGAAAGCAAGTTGCCTCCCATAATTTGGTCAATCTTTTTATAATTAGAAATTATTTTTTAACTACTCTGAAAAAGTATCAGTGCCAACATAAACTCTGGCTCCGAAAGTCCCTGGTGCAAGACAGATTTAAGTCCTACATGAAGTCATAGTATCGACAATAAAAGTTAGAAAAAGTTTTGTGAAGTTTATGATACCGATAGCCATCAAAACTCTAGGCTCAGTGGCTGCAGACAAGATTTTTTTCATGCTTTCTATATATATGCCTTTGCATCACACAAATGGAAGGGGGCCATTTTTAGAAATCTCTTCTCTGAAATTTTAGTCTTGTATTTGCTAGTGACATTCTCTTCATAAATATTTTAAGCAGCTAACATCCATTAATTGCAAATCTAGTCTGCTATATTAAAACATAACTTTATGTTTGTGACAAAAGTTACTTTATGAAATACTCATAAAATGAAAATTCATTATGCAGTTTTTAACATGTTTATTTTTCTCTAAAATGCAATTAGAATAATCTATAAATAATATACGTCTTTGCAATATTTTGGGTAAATGGCACATCAGAGGCAAAAATCTTTTTGTATTCAATCTAGAGCAAAACAATGCCACTCCAAAACTCTGACTCATAATAAGGTGCAATTCAGTGAGTGCTTGTGTAATATAAGCATCTATCATGAGTGTGAGGGTAGGATAGATCACGAGGATTGCCGAGTGATGACAAACGGTGATCCCAAGAGGCGGATTTTTCTATCCTACCCTCACACGATTAATGGATATTTGTTCTTGCTCACCACTGTTTTAATTAATTTATTCTAAAATAAGCTTCCAGATTCCCTGAATACGCTAAGATGCAATTCCAAATGATGACGTTACTTGACGTCCTTGGTTAGATAGCATGGGTAAGATAAGATTTTCTATCCCAGGATAAAACCTCAGATATCCTTATCCGGTGTGAGAGAAACTTCATTCTGTCTTATTTCTGCAGAAAACGACTGAGATATGGAGAAATCATTCAATCAAAATTGATCCTATTCCACCTTCAACTAGAGATGGTACTTGTCTTTTAATCACAGTGTCGTATTTTGTGAAGGTAAGATATGCGCGGATCCAGAAACTTTTTTCAGAATGCTGAAAACATTTCTTTTAGTTGATGAGCCGAGAGAATTCAACTACCACTAAAAGCTGGCCATCGTCGGCCTGCCAGTGAAACCCCATTTTAATGGCGTTTCGCTTGCAGGCCCATGATGACCGAACATTGAATTTTAGCTTGATAGCTTTGTGTCTTTCATTGGATTCGGACCAGTTTTGGTGAGAAACCCTATAGCTTTGTGATCTTTCAGGGGTGGGGGGGGGGCTTGACCCCCTGTCCCCTCGCCCTCTGGATCTGGGCATGTAAGATGTCCTATAGAGATGAATTTCCTTCCTTAACGTTTTATTTGTTTGTTTGCTTGTTTTTGTTGCTTTACGTCCCAGTCAACAGCTATGGTCATTACGGGACGGTCAGTTACCTAACCACACTTTTACCTGGGCAAGTTTGAACGAGCGGTTAACCAGTACTTCGCTTGTAACTGACAGCAACCCTTCTTAAATGATACATTCAGCGGAAGGGTTAACATTTTATATTCTGATGGGTTTCCCCATACAAATAAGTACAATGAGGATGGGATGGACCGGGGTCACAAGTAGAATTTACCCATAAATGTGTACTCAGTCCCTGAAGTTTATATTTATCTTGGCAAACAGTGTAGGCCCTGATGAAATGCCACATTTTGTGGCATTTAATCAAAGTATTCAATGGTTACCAAAAAGGTTACCAGTATACAAAGGGGTTGAGTTATTCACTCACCGACGCATTTTGATGTGCGTCTTACAGTGGCAAGTTTAACCCATAAAGCGCCATCTATAGTTTGCAGCAGGCGACAATTTCAAATTTTGTCGCTTTTTCAAAAATAACAAACGAGGCATGATATTTCATGACCATTGTCTGCTGGCAGACAATTCTCATGTGATACCATACCTTATTTTAGCTCACCTAAGCCGAAGGCTCATGGGTGAGCTAATAGTATACCAGTTACTCTGGCGTCTGTCCGTCTGTCTGTCAACATTTTTAAACATTCCCCTCTGAAACCACTGGGCCAATTAAACTCAAATTTCATATGGAGGCTCCTTAGGACGCAGGAACGAATGTTTGTTCAAATGGTTCTTGTCACATGACCAAGATGGCCACCACGCCCATATATAATAAAACCCCTCTAAAAATCTTCTTATCCAGAACCAGAAGGCCGATGACATCGAGACTTGGTATGTAGCACTGGTGATGTGGGGCCTACCAAGTTTGTTCAAATGATGATCCTAGGTTGACCTTGACTTACTTAAAGGCATAGATTACTGTCCAATAGAGATAATTAAAGGATTAACTGATAAGGGACAGTTTCAATATCTCACAAATTTAAAGGGGCCTCAAGTTGGGAATTATCTGTATACAACACAACTTCTTTCACTAAGATAAAGATCAATATTTTATCATAAATTACATAATCCCTTCATGGGACCACTTTATTGCCCCTGTAGAGAAGTCATAATCACCTCATTATGACTGTCCTTTTCATCTGCCCAGAATGACCCCTGGAGAGAGTCATAATGAGTGGTACCAGTATTATTGCTAAAATTTCTATGTCTTTAACGCCAAGGTCAAATTTGCTTCCTAATACATTTAATGGATTTTTTTTGAATTTTTTTTTTGAAAACTATTGAAGCCAAAGTCTTTATTCTTATTTGATATGTTAAACCTAATGGCACAGTGAATATAAATAAGTTCCAAAGGTCAAGGTTGACCTTTGACCTTTCAGCTAAGTCGCTCATATTGGAGTCCCATCAATATATTAAAACATAGTTTTCTCGCAAACCATTGGCCCAATTGAACTCAAATTTCATGTGAAGACTCCTTATGCTTAATTAGTTAAATTTATACAAAATATTTTGGTCACATGACCAAGATGACCGCCATGGCCATATATGGTAAAAACCCTTTAAAATCTTCTTCTTCAGAAGCAGAAGGCCCGTGACCTTGGGACTTGGTATGTAGCATTTGGTATATGGGGCCTACCAGGTTTGTTCAAATGATGATCCTAAGTTGACCTTGACCTACTTAACGTTAAGGTCAACTTTGCTTCCTATTGCATTTAAATGGGAATTCTTTTTGAAAAGTAGATTTTTTGAATACCGTTGAAGCCAAAGTCATTGTTCTCACTTGATATGTTAAACCTAATGCGACAATGGCTATAAATAAGTTTCAAAGGTCAAGGTTGACTTTTTACTTTTCAGCCAAGGTCGCTCATATTGGAGTCCCATCAACACATTAAAACATAGTTTCCTCAGAAACCACTATGCCAATTGAACTCAAATTTCATATGAAGACTTTTTATGATAGGTTAGCCAAGATTTATACCAATTGTACTGGTCACATGACCAAGATGGCCACCACGCCCATATATGAATAAAACTCTTTAAATATCTTCTTCTCTGGAATCAAACGGCCAATGGTATGTAGCATTGGGGATGTGAGCCCTACTTGATAAGCACAAATAATGAATCTATGTTGACCTTGACCTACTTTATGGCAAGGCCAAATTTGATTCCTAATGCATTTAATTGGGGATAATCTGAAAATGTTCATTTTTCTATAACTGTTTAGACCAAAATCATAATACTTGCAAGAAATATTTGACCTAACGAGACATGGTTTTAAATAAGTACCAAATGCCAAGCTGACCTGTGAACTTTTATCCAAGGCCACCCAATTGGACTGCCACATACCTATCTAAACATCTTTTCCTCAGAAATCACTGGGCTGTTTGATTGAGTATTCATAAGATTGTTTTAGGTCACTTGAACAGAATGGCTGCAACCCCCATAAAACAAAACATGTTTCATTATAAGCGGTTGTAGATCTTGACCTATTCTAACATTATTCAGAGATCAGGTGAGCGCTTCAGGACCGTTAGGTCCTCTAGTTTTCTTAAATTAGGAACAATGTCGCAAAATGTTGCAAAATCTGTGGTCTGCTGCAGTTGTAATTGGCACTTAAAGAGTTAATGATTAATTAATCACAAATGATAGACGGCAATTAAAAAAGCTCATAACTATCGACAAACGAGAATCAAAAATCGCTAGTAACAGTGTTTTTGATTGCCATTTGTTGGCAATTGATCCACAACTGGCAATCAAAAACTCTGTTTTTACCTATTTTTATCTCCGTTTGTCGATAGCATCGCCGTTTTCGATTGCTGCACATCCGGTGTGGTAACACATCTTTCAAATTGTACTATTAAAAACGACACATAACAAAAACATGCTTGGTTTGACATTACATTGAACCTATATTTCAAATGCGCATGAACATCCAGTCAAGGGTGGGCATGATTCGTATTTATTTTGATCAGACACAAAGTGTGAGGCGTAAACCCCGGTGATTTGCCACCTGTTCGAGTTAAGCAGGAATGGATACTCTCGGACTGAATTGTCCGGAGCAGCTAGGTTAATCAGTGGTCTGTGATTTTTGCATTGATCGCTAAATTGAAAAGAAATTACAAGGGACTGAATTGACAAGTAAGGACCAAGTAAGTTTAATAAGTTTTTTTTATAAAAAAATAATTCATTCATTCATGTATATCTAAAACATCAATATAATTCAAGATATTATCACAATGCGCCGCCGTGGTGTAGGGGATAAACCTATGTCTCGTAAACCAGGGGTCGCAGGTTCGATTCCCGGCTTCTCCCAGTCTGTCGGATGAGACTTTAAGCCGTTGCCCCGTCTTCTGAGACGCTTTAAAACCAGAACCACTACCAGTTGAGCCTTCGGGAGTTCCTGGACATAGAACCACAAAAAGCATAAATCCACCCGGCCAGTATTGGTACAGCCAAGGAACACGGCCACAAAAAAAAGATATTATCACAATGACGTCTGACTAAGCGATGCAAACTTTGTTGGTTTGTCCTGGGTGTCGTAATCACATGATTCATTGTTATCGCAGGTAACTATAAAGGCAACTTCTGTCTGGCCATTTGCAGAATTTGAGGATATTATCGTCAAATTACCTATTACAATAGGAACAACACCACGTGGTCTGGAATCATCCGCAGTCGAAGCAACAGAATCCACCATTGGTACGTAAACTAAACACCAAAGATCGTACAATTTATGAAAGTGTCAACCCTTGTAAATACAGTTATTATTATTATTATTATTATTATTATTATTATTATTATTATTATTATTATTATTATTATAAGTAGTAGTAGTAGTAGTAGTAGTAGTAGTAGTAGTAGTAAGGAAGATAGAAAATTTCAGGAATCGATACAATCAAGTACCACACTTGACCACAAGACAACATCACATACAACAGAACTAATAGGTCAGCCCTTTCCTAACAAGTGACCACAAGGCTGCAAGAAACCATCATGGCAGTATGGCAAATACAAATGCAAATAACAAAAAAGATCCACAAAAGAAGCACCACCTTGGAACGGTCAGTAAGAAAATTACTGGATGGTAAAACTAGTTTCACGGTACAAACCTCACCTTTAATACTGATTATTATTATCATTCCATTTTTATTATTATTATTATTATTATTATTATTATTATTATTATTATTATTATTATTATAGATTTGGTTTATTATGTTTCTCAGTGGGAATTATTTTGATACCAGTGTTTAGCCCATATCAGCCTAGTGTTTTTTATGGGATATCTGCAAACAGGGCAAAACCAGATCAGACTCCGCAGAACGAAGCGTCTGATCAGGTTCTGCAATGTTTGCTTGCAGAGTTTTCTTTTAAAATTTGAATGAAACTGTAAATTACTACCTTACAGCGCGTAAACTCCAAATGGATTCGTCAAATTGATGAGGGTGGGAAATCCCATTCAGCGTAAAAGGGTTTAAGCAGTTGCAATACCAGCTTAACGTGTCTCATATATGAGCAGCGACATGTGATTTCCCACAATGTAGCATTTTGACAAGTGTAGACTCAGACGAGTATGTGCAGCTTCCGTTTAAGCTAAGAAACTCCCAATGGTGTTCGGTCAGTAGCTTAACACTTGTAGAATAATCAAGCGACAAGCAAAGGCTCTGATCAGACTGCGCATATGCGCAGGCTGATCTGAGGTTTTGCTGGTCGCACATACCACATTATTGGAAATCTCATGTCACGGTCCAATTATAACTTTTTGTTTGTCTTTGATGTGTATTTTTAGATGTGGATCTGTCAGAGACATGTGACTTTATGTACACACCGTGCGAAAAGGGATTCGAATACTTCTCTGGTGATGGTGATGATTTTCCAGCAATAAAGTACAAGCCATTCTGTGTTTGCATGCAGGACTTGAGGTCGAATGTTACTGTTTCAAATGATGGAAAAGCAGTTGCTTCGGACACAGCGCCATCTATTGCGGTGCAACCATTATCATCAAATGATAATAAATGGCCGACAAATTCTAATTGTGCCCACCAAGAGCCATCTGCCCCTCCATTTGAGAATTCCGTGCCCAGAAAACAGTCTTCTGCAGATACTCAACCAGGTATAAAAGAACCATCTGCCTTCACGCTGACATCTGACCCTCTACCATCCTTTGATGAAGCAATGGCACAAGACACAGCATAAATAAACTTAAAGCTCACAAAGCCCTCCATTTGAGAATTCCCTGCCCAGAAAACAGTCTTCTCCAGATTCTCAACCAGGTATAAAAGAACCATCTGCCCCCACAATGACATCTGACTGGCTACCATCCTATAATGAAGCAATGACACAAGACACAACATAAACAAACTTAAAGCTCGCAAAGAAAAACAATGGGCAAGTTTACATTACTGACCCTGGGCGCTCTTCGGCTGATTCCATGATAATTCCGGAGTTAGCGGAGGAGTTCCAAGTGTGGCTGGTGACTTCCAAATTAAAATTAATTGTTATTGAGTTTCTTATTTTGTCACATATTTTTGTCTTTCACTGCCTTTTATGGACGCATTTCATGTATTCATTGTCAAAAATGAAAATGTTTTACATAAAAACATTAATATTGTATATGTTACATTTTAATGAAAGGACCCTGTGTTCGTTTCGTTTGTTTGTTTGGTTTCTTTACGTCCCATCAACAATCTTTCAGTTACATAGGAACGGGTCTCCTTGGTTTTAACCAGTACTGAGCTAGGATTAATGTTCTTGCTCAATGACACAACGCAGTGACGTCAGTGAGACTCGAACCCGAGGCTCACCGGTCTTGAGTCAAGCACTCTGCCACTGAGCGACTGCACTCCCTCCTTGTTTTTGCAACATGTTAAATTGAAATGTTATCAACATATTCTAAAAAATATGGACAGTTTTTGTGTTGAAATGGTATCTTGACAAAGATCAGAACATGTTAAAATTTAAATTCCAAATTTGACGGAATACAAAACATACAGTAGCGATATTGAGGTACGTGACATAAAAATGAAAACACACCCACTATCCTAATACAAACAAAGTAAGTAAGGGTGAAAAGATCAGGAATCGATACAATCAAGTTACACACCTGACCCAAAATCCACTTAAATAGTATCAACAAACTTATCAATGATAGCGTTAATTCATAAAACATTTCAGCGTTAGTTACATGATATGCCAATTACTGCAGAAATGTTTACAACAAGGTTTCCTCAATTGTGGTAGTGATATCATACATGACATCATAAATTGACAATGAAATTGTATAAAAAATGAAATCACCATGAATATAGAAGTCATTACCCAGGCATTAACTCAGCGTAATACCATCAAATTCCAAGGTTGGGCAGACTCCCATGTTAATTTACCATACCTTGCAAGGGCCATTTTGTGTGAAAAAGGTACAAAACTTGTTTCAAGATGGTGGGTGCTACTTCTTGAAGATTTCAGGGCGACAGGGAGAAGTTTTGATAAGTCGCGAAAACCCATGATTTTGTAACAAAAGCCAAATATCACATGTATTTTTAAATTTTCATTTAAAGATTTATGCAGAGTTTCACAACATATTCAATAAAATTACTTCACGGTAGTTCGTAAATTGTTTCAGCAAAAAAAAAAAATACAGTGTATATATAGTGTGTTGCAATCACACTGGTACAGTAAAACCTGTCTTAAGCAGCCACTCAAAAAGAAGACCAAAAATTGGTTTTCAAGATTAAGCACCGCTTAATGCAGGTCAAAAGTATTGCAGAATGCTCCAAGAGAGCATTCTGCAATACTTTCGACCTTCATTAAGTTACCATTTGTCTGAAAGACCTTTTGAGTGACCGCTTAAGACAGGTTTTACCGTAATTCAGTTTAAAGTCAATAACTCACTTCTAATAAACAAAACCCACTCATTAGATTTTGGTTCTTTCAAATAAATTGCGATTGAAGGCAAAGACGAGTCTGTTCTTCCAAACAGGCTCGTCAGAGCCTTCACTATGTATGAACGGAATACCTAAGTACAGTAAAGCCTTCTTAAGCGGCCGCACCAAAAAGACAAAAAAAAATGGTTTTCAAGACCGATTAACGCTTAATGCAGGTCAAAAGTATTGCAGAATGCTCTAAGAGAGGATTCTGCTTAATTTTCGACCTGCATTAAGGTACCATCTGTCTTTAAGACCTTTGTTTTGTCTATTTTAAGTGGCCGCTTAAGAGAGGTTTAACTGTAGTTGTACACTGTAAGAAATCAGCTAAACGGCCACTGATTTTGATTTAAGTTTGTTGGCAGCTTAACTGCCACTGATTCTTGTTTAAATGTGTTGGTAGATAAACCACCACTTATTTCGGTTTAAATTTGCTGGTAGCTAATCTGCCACTGATTTATGTTAAAATGCGTTGGTAGCTAAACTGCCACTGATTCTTTTTTAAAGGGGTACGTGCATTAGGGGCTATTTTGACCCCCTCTAGAGCCAAAACTGAAAGTTGCCTTTCACCGATTTCATCGTTTTGGTTTATTAGAAGAATAGCCCAAGTGTAGAATTCTTGCATTTATTTTACTTTTACCAGTTGCTATGGTAAAAAAATGGCCGACAAAATAGGCTTAAAACAGAGAAATTGCAATTTTAGGCCAAATTTCAGGCTTTTAGATACCAATTTTTTAAGAATTAGATATCAGCACAAGCAAATACCAAAACAACCTTTTAATATATTGTGTGCCGTGATAATTGTCATCATCTGTTAAGATATTTTTTGGTATTTGCTTGTGCTCTATATTAATTCCTTATATGTCTCAAATTTGCTTTTAAATGGTCACTTTCCTATTTTTCCTATAAATTTGTTAGCAGCTAAACTGCCACTAGTTCTTGTTTAAATGTGTGGTAGCTAAACTGCCAGTGATTATGGTTTAAATTTGCTGGTAGCTAAACTGCCACTGATTCATGTTTAAATGCATTGGTAGGTAAATTGTTACTGATTCATGTTTGAATGCGTTGGTTGCAAAACCGCCACTGACTCAGTTTCAATTTGGTGGCACCTAAACCGCCTCTGATTTCGGTTTAAAGTTGGTGGCAGCTAAACCGCCACTGATTTTGTTTTCAATTTGGTGGCAGCTAAACCGCAAATGATTTCTGTTTCAATTTGGTGGCAGCTAAATCGCCATTGATTTGATTTAAATTTGGTGGCAGCTAAACCGCCACTGATTTTGGTTTAAATTTGGTGGCAGCTCAACCGCCACTGATTTCGGTTTCAATCTGGTGGCAGCTAAACCGCCACTGATTTCGGTTTCAATTTGATGGCAGCTAAACCGCCACTGATTTTGGTTTCAATTTGGTAGCAGCTAAACCGCCAATGATTTTGGTTTAAAATTTGATGGCAGCTAAACCGCCACTGATTTTGGTTTCAATTAAGTGGCAGCTTAACCGCCACTGATTTTGGTTTAAAGATGGTGGCAGCTAAACCGTCACAGATTTCGGTTTGAATTTGGTGGCAGCTAAACCGCCACTGATTTTGGTTTAAATTGTATCGTTGCTAAACTGCCATTAATTTAGTGTAACCTTTCAGCTGATTTAAAGAATATGTTCTGATCAATTGTTTGCTCCTGAGAGTAACTTAAACAATAACAGGTAGAAATGTTTGAAATTTTACACTAAAGAAATGTTGCTCTCAATGTTTAAGTAGTGAAGAAGAGGTAAGTTTAAACCGATAGAAGTGGCAGCCCAGATTATTCTTATTTTACAGTGTATTGTGAATCCTGTCTTAGACGGTCACACTGAAATAGACTAAACAAAGGGGAAGGCAACCCTGATGATTACTATGTTTTATATGAAAGATCTTAACAAACCATCAATTTTGATACCAGTTTCACCTAAATTGGCTGAAAAACGTAGAATGTGTGGGCTTTTAAATATTTGCAAATGGACTGTAATGGAAGCGACTTAGTGATGTCACACAGCCTAATTAAATATCTTATGTATAAAAGTAAGTAAGGGTGCAAAGATCAGGAATCGATACAATTAAGTACCACACCTGACCCAGGTAAAAAAAATAAAGCTGCACAGATGCTGTTGTAGTATTGATAACTAAAAATTAAGCAGTTGAAAAAATTCTGAAAACTACTTAAATATTCAAAGTGGCGGCTAAGTGTTGGGCATATTGAATTTTCTTAAATGCACATGACTTCCCCATTGATCAATATACTTTGATAATATTTGCATCAAATGCATGGTTCATAGAGCTCTTTCTGATAAAACATACTTATCATTAGGGTTGCTGAATGTTATTTAACCACTTATTGCAGTTCAAAAGTATTGCAATACTTTTACCTGCATTAAGCAATTATCGGTCTTGTAAACCAATTATGGATCTTTTTTGAGTAACTGCTTAAAATAGGTTAAAATACTGTATGGCAGAACCATATGGATGGCTAGCCCTAAATATATGTACATGAACCTTTGCTCCTATACGAAAGGTATCATTTCTTATGAGCTGGCCCATTTCCAGAGATAATTTGTGTCACTTTATGTTCCATCAAAGTCAAAGAATGCCTTGCATCTTAAAAATAACAATAAAACAACAATAATAATAAAAGCGCTGCTGGCATGTATCATAGAGTGCCACAAATATTTAAAAAGAGGTACTTACATCTGTGCCCACGCATGGATTTTCTTTAAACTTTGCATATTAATAGCTTATTATATACAAACTATGAAAGTGTATTTATCGAATTAGATAGCTAAGAATAAGGCTTAGGAAGCAACCCTGACTTACTCCACCTTAGAGGTGGTACCTGTCTCTAAGTTTCTATGTCCTAAATCTATAGTTTTGTTTATTTCTATAATTTGTTATCTAGATTGACTCCAAAATAACATAGGCATTATATTAATACCACGAAGCCATTTGGTTAAATTATGGTTTACGTTTTCTGAAGAAGTGATTATAAAATTTCAATATTTTTTCTCATAAAATGACAAAACATTCAACATTCAATATCAAAGATAGATGTGCTCTAGTCTTTGTCTAGATATCATATTATCACAAAAACATGTCATCTATATTCTGCTGATCTGAGCAAAATTTCATGGAAATTCCAAAACGGTAACTTTCCTTCCTCTTATGGGTATAGGTCAGTTTTAGCAAAAATAATTATTTTGATTAAATGAATCAATAACTCAACAGAAGAAGATTGTTTTTAAATCTAATTCCACTTGTCTTATAGAATGACATGTTTAGCCAGTTTTAAATGATTCAATGGTCAGAAATGCCCAAGGTCATGGCACTATTGGGCCAAGACATAATGTATCACTTCCTCAAGTCCTGCATGATATTGTTTCAGAAACATAATACCATAACAAATAATGTGTGAAAACAAGAAGACCAAGCACTTCCTTTACATTCCAACTGAAATAGAGTAACCACATTTTGGTGCCTTGATCAGGATAAAGTGTAACAGAGTCTTATCAAAGGTATCATATAATAGTGTTCTATATAATTAAGTGAGGTCCAGAAACGATGCTCTACGCCTAGAATACACAGCCAGCTAAAGCATTAATGTTGCTATTTGATGGAAATTACCATCAGTTTTATAGAACAGAATGAACAGAGAAGATTTAGGCATTGATTTAGCAATACCTTTGGGACCAAGAGTTCTCTGTGGCCAAAATAGTTAATTTTAACCAAAAGGTTTGACAGGGGGCTATTCTTGTGAATTGGGTGTTTTTAATGAGGCTTAAAATGATAAAATCATAGATATAAGGTTCTTCTCCTGTATGAATTGACTTACCATAAGGTTTTTCTTCTAGGTGAATTAACATTCTTAATAATGTTACACATTAAGTGTAGAATTGGTCAGATGTAGTTTTAACGTTAGAAACAAGATGTGGTAAGTACAGGTGTCGCCATATTCTATCATTTTGGGTAATATTGTTGTGTACGCACGTCATCAAATAAGAATAATGGAACTTAATATCAAAGGTTAGTGTTTTTTTTCTATGTCAATCCTTAATAGGGAAAGCACTGAACATATCAAATTCTACTAATAAACATACTAGCATGGTGATTCAAACTAAACAAGTATTCAAGTATGTTTTACACTGAAACATAATTATTGTATTTTTTTACATTTCGATGAATTAGGGCCATGTGTTAACAACAAGTTGAAAAAATATGTTACCGGTCCTTGAATTTCATGAAAATTGGTCAACATATTCTTAACATATATGGATAGCTTTCATGTTGAAATTTATCTTGACAAAGACCGCAAGGTGTAAAAATTTAATTCCAAATTTGACTGAAAACAAAATATACAGTTGAAAATTGGGGTACTATATCATAATAATGAATGCCCACCCACTATCCTAATACATACAAAGCCAATTATAGTATCAACGAACTTATCAATGATTTAGTTATATCATAAAACATTTCTGCGCCCTTTTCATGATACGTCAATTACTTTAGAAATGATTACTACTGGGTACCCTAAGGTATGGTAGAGATACCATACATGCCGTCATAAATTAACAATGTAATTGCATAAAAAACTCATATGCACCATAAATATAAAAGTCATACCCCAGGCAATAAGTAAACCTAAAATGTATCATATTCCAAGCATGGGCAGATTCCCATGTTAATTTCCCATACCTTGTAAGAGCCCATTTAATGCGTAGACAATAAATAGATCAAGGATCATAACTCAGATGAAAATATATGAACTATTAAATGAGTTGTCTCAACATTGACACGCCAAAGCATACACATCGTTGTATCAAAGTTACACCATGTTCCTGAATGATGTAAATGAAAGCCATGAGAGGATCTTACGCGAGTGCTCATGTTTTATTGAATTTATTAAACAAGTTCGGGAAAAGAGATGATATGCGAGGCTTGCCGAGCATTTTATCTTTTTTTCGAAACGAGATTAATAAATTCAATAATACTGGAGTACGAATGTTAAATTCTAATTATCACATGATATGACAATAATTACTTAAGAATAACACTTTTGGCGTTGTCAAGATTTTGCAACTTTTACGCAACGTAAAAAGGGACATCATTACGTAACGTTACTAAATATGTATATCGATTTTATTGCATAGAGGATCTTACATGAGTTCTCATGTTTGATTGAATTTATTAAACGAGTTGGGGAATAGAGATAAAATGCGAGGCTTGCCGAGCATTTTATCTCTTTTTCGCAACGAGTTTAATAAATTCAATTATACATGAGTACGAATGTCAGATTCTATTTATCATATGACGTTAAGATTACTTTGAAATCTCATTTCTGACGTAAAAATGTTGTTATTTTTTCAGTGCAGCGTTGCTATGGACGTCATAACGTTTCTCGTAAATCTATAAACCACTAGTGGTTTATCGACTTTATTGCATGGCGGCATATTACTCCCAGATGCGACATCATGTGATAAATAGAGGATCTTACATGAGTGCTCATGTTTTATTGAATTTATTAAACGAGTTGGGGGAAAAGAGATAAATTCGAGGCTTGCCGAGCATTTTATCTCTTTTTCGCAACGAGTTTAATAAATTCAATAAAACAAGAGCACGAATGTTAGATTCTATTTATCATATGGCATTAAGACTACTTTGAAATCTCATTTCTACCGTAAAAACGTTATTCTTTTGTCATAATGTACGCAACGTTGTTATGGACATCATAACGTTCCCGTAAATCTATAAACTACTGGTGGTTTATCGATTTTATTGCATTGCGTTATTTGGACTCCCGGTCGTGACGTCATATGATAAAAGGCGTTATATCACTCCCAGACGCGATGTCATATGATAAATATTATTAAAAAAAATACCAAACCCAAATCATCAGCTTACTTGTTGAATTTCTTTTGCTCCGGTATTCAGTTTTATTTATTGTTGAGTCCTTATCTTTGATTTATCTCCTCGTTATACATTTTGTATCTTGCTTTATATGTTCTAGGAGATGATGCATTGATAAATAAGGGGTCTTTCATGCAAACCAAATATCTATGTGTCTTGATCCACATCTGAATTAAGGGTGAGTTTGGCGCTTTGAAACCGTTTTAAGCCCTCCAGTAAAATATTTACTGACCGTTCCAAGGCGGTACTTCTTTTGTGGATCTATTATGTTTTTTTCTGTCTTATGTTTGCTATGCCTTTGTGTGCGTCTGTTTTATGTGCCTTATGGTCACCTGCTGGGAAAAGGCTGACCCCTTGGCTCTCGTTTGTGGTGTCTTACTGTGAGTTTGTCACTTTCCCATTGGTATCCTGGGACAGGTGTGTTGCTTGATTGTATCGATTCCTGATCTTTGCACCCTTACTTACTTTGACTCAACTAAAACTGATATCTTACCTGCACTGTCTGTCAAGGGTGCGTGCACGCCAATGCGATTGTACGTTTTTATATTTAACTCCCCTTATTAGTTCAGAAGCGTTTGAAACTTATTACAAATGCGTCTTGTAAATACTCAATCAAGCCTGTGTATATTGGTCTTTGATATGTCCCAGTCAACAATTTTTCGGGACGGGTCATCCTGGGTTGAACCCCAAGAGGGGGGGGGGGGGTACCTCATTTTTTTCTGCATACGTAGGCTCGGACCATGCATCTACCGTTCACCCCAAAACAATACCAGGAATTTCAAGCACCCCCAAAAAAAATTTGAAATTTTGGCAACCCAAAACAATATCCCCGATTCTGTACCTTGACCTTAAGAAAAGACCCTAAATGCATAGAAATGACCACTAAATATAGTCCAATTTTGTGCTGACCCAAAAAATATCCACAAATTCTTCATACCCAATTTTTTTTTTCTGAAAACCCCCAAAAAATATTGAAATTCAAAATTTTGAACCCCGAAAAATAACCCGAGCCTACGTATGTATGAAAATATCAGAGTACCCCCCCCCCCCCCCCCTGGGGCTTGCGCCAGTACTAAGCAAGGATTTATGTGTCTTGCTCAAGGACATAACAAAGTGACGCCGGTGAGGCTCGATTCCCAATCCCTCTACTTACTACTGAGCCACTGCACTCCCACTTTGACTATGACATTTCTGTTCCAAGACGGAAGTTTTTCTTGTACCCTGCAACAAAGACTACATGTAGCAACAGCTTAGCCAGATATCCAGCTGCAGGTATAATGTTTAAACCTTATCCTGCTGAACCCGGATTTGAAAACAGTGTATATCCAGATTTACCGGCTTATAGCAAAGCCATCGGACACATTGTTTATTAACTGAGCTCCATCAATGTGGCATTTCGACAAGTGTATACGTCGACGAGCCTGTGCAGCCTCCTTTTAAGCTTAGTAACTCCAAATGCTGTTCAGCCAGTAGCTTAACACTCAGAATATTCAAGCAACTAGCAAAGGCTCTAATCAGACTGCGCAATTTCTCAGGCTGATCTGAGGCTTTGCTGGTCGCACATACCATATTTTTCGAAATCTAAGCGGCTCACTTTATGTACCAAAACGAAGTGGGGTTTTACGCAAATGAGATTACTGTAGTACCTTTTTTCTCCTTCCCGGTAAGCCTGATATAAGCGGGCCACCATAGGCCCAACAGCGAAACGCCATTTAAATGTTGGTCTAAGACTTATGCTGTCTGGTCCAGTAAACCTGTAAAATCGGGCCACCATCAGCCCACCAGCGAAACGCCATTCTCATGGCGTTTTGCTTGCGGTCCGATAGTGGCCCAAGACTGATGCTGTACATGTATGTGTTGGCGGCAATAACTGCAAACGCACACTCACCTCAATTAACTTTTTCCCCATATAGCTTCGCCCACTTTCTCATTGGCATCAACTGGAGAGGTAACCACTGATCGAACCATATTGATGGGGAGTTTAACAACGCCTTTCACGGTCCCGTCTTTCTTCCCTTTGTTGATGGATTTCTTGCCCATACCAAGCCCCCAGCAACGAAGACCGGGACCCAGATTGGTGACGTAACTACTGTTATCACGCGTCCGACTAGCTTCGTCTCCTTATCCGGCATTTTGTGAGACTACAGAGTTTGATATTTCAAATTTCTAGAAAGTTTATTTTTAAAGTCTTGAACAATCCTTTAAAGTATCAACAACAAGTGTGTATTTATTTTCAGAAATAGCCACTAATCCAGTGCTATCCAAATAAATCTTGAATTAAGCACAAGTATTAGCTTTTCAAAAAAGCTGGCGGTCGCTTAGCCCTATCATTGTATGTATTCTTGCCCACTGCATGCTTCCATTTTGAACTTCTAGAGCTTGTCCATGTAGATTTATTCTAATAAGCCCTGGTTATCAACATCTGAACTGTGATTTGTTACCGTTTAACACATGCTTCCAGCGAGTTGTTGCTTGATCTTTTGAAAGCACCCGGCTTAATCATGGTATGTTATGGTAATGTATCTAGCATGCGACACATTTATAGAAAATCATTTGACAACACTAGACAGCACAATTTTCTTAAAACCAATGCCAGAAAATCAAGGTCACAGTGGTCGCTTAACTGTATATGTACAGACTCTGTGACCCCAAGATGTGTTCACAAATCAAATTTGGGATTCCTAGGATGTATGCTCGTGGACACGATTTTTCTAGATCTGATGGCAGTGGTAAAGGTGCGTGACGCTCCATGGCCCTAAATGCATTAAGACACTAATTTTGGCATTCATGCCTAAAATAATATAGGAGGTATACTCCGCATATGATATGAACACTCAAACTTCTAGGACACTAAGGACAGTCAGTTTTATTACTATATGCCTCCCTTTGGGGACATAAAACCTTTTTGTCATGACCGTCATAAGACAGTGTCTTAATTCATAGTAATTCTATGTAATCAGATGTGGATGACAACCACAGAAGTACGTTTACTGATGTGAAGTTCGCTGCACTCTTTGCCAATCAGGGACGTTTTGACTTTGGGACGTTTAACTTTTGCCAGCTTTTTTGAAAAGCTAATACTTATTGCGTTTATATAAGCGTCAGGGCAAATTGACGCATTCTTTCTGATTTCACGGACAGTTTACTTCGCGCTGTAGGTCAACCCACGATATTTGGTACCCCGCTCGTTGTTCGGCAGCAAATAAAATATAGCCTGAGCACGGAATAAAGCTTCGGTCAAAACCTGAATTTGATGTGTGTTTTGAATGATGTTTATATAAGCGGCCGGCCACGGCCGACCGCAATAACTTTGGAGTTAACGATAGTACACTTTAGAATGAATCACAGATATGATGCTTAGTATAAAAAAGATATGTTTCTGACACAGCCGATTTCAGATACTTTGAATAAGCTAGCAAAATGTACTATTCATTTGCGACACAATGCATATACTTTGGAATGTGAAGAGTCTGGTTTTCAATTCAACTTTTGAGCCATGACATGAGAAATGGCATGTATTGTATATTCGTCCAATGAATGCCCAGAACATCCCCCACACAGGGTAAGAGGGTAGAGTTTAGAGCTCAGACCTAAATTCAGCACCCCACCCCTATATATAAGAATGCGTAATAAAAAAAAATATATATGTCTAAATCTAAGCATATGTTGTGGGTACTCAAAAGAACCGTCTCAATGAGACGGTTCTTTTGGGCACCCAAAACATTATGTGAAAACTGGTGGGTAAGAAGATATTTTGCGCCTATGAAATAAAACCCGTATACTAATGAGAAAGCTACATATGCACATTTAAAGGGTGTGACTTTACTCATGAATACACGTATATGCGATAAGTACGTTATTTCACGTGCTGGATCGTATGTTAAAACATCATCTTGTTTATACAAAAGGCACCCTATTTTAATTAATGGGTTATGCAAATCTGCAATTTAAAGATGTGATTCCTTTGTCCTGTGAATACACATTTCAAAAAGAAATTCTAGAAACGTGCACTTTTCATTTTAGTATGAAATAACTCATAAGTATCTTATTGTGCGCTGCAACAGTATTTGAGATAGAAATTTAAAGGCTTATTGTAATTTTGAAACCGTTGACGATTTCCCGAATCTAAGGATAACTTGGCCATGTTTAGAGGGCATTTTTTTTCAATGTTTGATCATTCTTGGTAGAGTGTCAGCTTAGAGACTTTTGTATCAAATTATTTCCAAATCGGCCTCGTTATTTGCGCCAAAAAGTTTTTAAGCTTCACTGCATATAGCTAGCCCCACCTTCTGTCGACCTTATTTTTCAACGGATCAAATTAATTTAAGCAATTCTGGTAGACGGTCACTCAAGAACCATTTATGCAAAATTATTTCCAAATCGGATAGTAATTTTGGCAAGCCGGTTTTGCGTTCTGTCTCTTTATAAACACGAGAAAACTGACCCGCCCCCTGGCGGCCTTGTATTTCTACGGATCAAATTAATTGCGCAACCTCGGTGGAAGGTCATTTTTGGAACATTTGTGCCAACTTTTTTCTACGGCGTTACTTATTAATGCATAAGTAACTAATATTAGTTCATTTATGAAACAGTGGTTACTTAGCCTATAATTGTAATTGGTTTTGAAATGGACTATTCCAAAGAGGGGTGTGATCAAAGTTATTGTTCAATGAATAATGTTTTGATTAAATTTTTCGTTTTTCCAAGGGTAAAGTAAAAACAAACGTAGACTTCTTTTATTAAAAGAGTATTTAAAACGTCTAAAATCGGGTGTCTTTTCAGTGTAAATGTCGGATGTTCAACCCCTGTTATACCCACGGACTGTACCTATTTTCTACGGCGTTACTTATTAATGCATAAGTAACTCATATTAGTTCATTTATGAAACAGTGGTTACTTAGCCTATAATTGTAATTGGTTTTGAAATGGACCATTCCGAAGAGGGGTGTGATCAAAGTTATTGTTCAATGAATAACGCTTAAAATGAAATGTTTCGTTTTTCAAATGGCAAAGTAAAAACAAATGTAGACTTCTCTTATTAAAAGAGTATTTAAAACGTCTAAAATGGGATGTCTTTTCAGTGTAAATGTCGGATGTTCAACTCCTGTATTACCCACGGGCTGTGCCTATTTTTCCCTCTTCAGCTGGTCAAATGGTCTAACTTAGAATAACTTAGAATTGTAATTATTATTTTTTACCAAGAAAATATTTCCAATTATGTGTTATCAGCGGTTTTCTGGGGCGAACTTATTGATAAATTCAAAACTATAGATACGAAATTCTTTAATAAGTATATAAAGGCCATATTTATAAATCATTGTGACGTCATTCATTCTATATTTATCAGTGTGCTCGGTTAAATCATAAAACAGAAACGAACTTTTTATTTTATTAGAAAATAGGAGCAAGAAAATGTAAAACAAACAAACAGAACGGACAATAGACCTACTAGCAGAATATGAATAAGCAGAGAAAATAATCTAAGAAAGAAAAGATTAAAGGCAACACGCGGAAAATAGGTCACTCGATGTTGACTTTCTTTCCCCGCTGAAGATAACAAGTATTGATTTTCATAAAAGATCATTTTTAAAGGAATTTTCCCCCATAGGAAGTCTAAACTTACAAATGCGACCTACTGCTGATTTTTCTTTTATAAGAAGTGGGTGTCTTCTAATCATGCCAGTATGCAATTTTCAAAGCATGTAATGTAGTGGAGCATGGAATTGCGTGCTATGTTTGGAGTGATTTGTCTTTTAGTTTCTCTAAGATCAATACCCAGTCACATAGAGGTCTTCTGATTTTTTAGAGGAGGGACTATGTATTTCACTTTTAAAAAGATTATAAAAAAATAAGAATACGCCACACACAACTCCTAATACCGTTACTCTATGGTTCCATGCCATTCCATATTTAAACATAAGCCTCCTGTCGATATGTATGAATCAAGGGGATTGTTTTCAAAGCTGTTTTTTGTGTTTTGTGTAATATTTTGAACACTTAAATGTCTATCTAATATTTGATCGGCCCACTTACAGTTATGTTAAGGAAGAAGTCTAATATTTATGTATTCATATTCGAAGGGTCTCGGTGACGCTGTGGTTTGAAAACAAGCATAAGCTTTCACAAAAGCTTGCTTCCTCATCACCGTCTGATTGAATAGTTTATTAGCGAAACGTCAAGCATTTAATGACTCATTTCAAAGCCGTTTAAATGTAAATGTATATCTCATTGCGAAAAAATATTATTATCCTTCATCTATTATTACTCATAAGAACAACGCCGTTTATAACATGTAACACATGTTATAGTTTTTCTTGTTCACACTCGTCAGCAGGTCTAATGGTCTAACTTAGATTAACTTAGAATTGTAATTAATATTTCTACCAAGGAACTATTTCCAATTATGTGTTATCAGCGGTTTTCTGGGGCGAACTTATTGATAATTCATTACTATAGATACGAAATTCTTAAATAAGTATATTAAATAAGTATTTTAAAGGACTATTCTGTAAATCATTGTGACGTCATTCATTCTATATTTAGCAGTGTGCGATAAAACAGTGTCACGTTAAAACAGAAACAAACTTTTCATTTTATAAGAAAATAGGAGCAAGAAAAAAAAGTTAAACAAACAAACAGAACGTACAACGGGCATACACGCAGAAAATATGAATAAGCAAAGAAAATAACCTAAGAAATATTAAAGGCAAAACGCGGAAAATAGGTCATTCGATTGGTTTGACCTTAGGTTTGTTTCGATGTTGTGTCAAACGCGGAAGCAATCATCATCTTTCTTTATTTTGCTACTGGCACGCTAGTAGATTTTTCCTATCACCCGCAAACTCATGGCTGGGGTTGGGATTCTTTCCATCAAAAGGAGGAAAATGCATGGGATATTATTCTTTCGACTTGAGGAGTCATAGTTTTTGCTTGCGGCGCTCTCGCCGCAAGCATTTCTGTCGGAATAGTGATACCCTCTACCTGGTTTGTCTATTTATATAAACAAACTGTTAGCATAACGGTCGTTGTTCTGTCAACGGTGATAAAAACCGGGACTACCGCACAAATTGAATAGAATAGAATACGAGTTGCACCTCGCTCTTTGACGTGTATCTAGCGATTTTCATTCAGTTTTTTGCGATTTTCACACAGTTTTTTAGCGCATCCCATAAATCTGAAAGGACAAGTTGTATTTTTATATTTTTCAAAAACTAATTCATATTTTCAAGGATGATTTTACAAAATTCCAGGACAATTCCAGGACAAAAGGCACTGTTTTCCAGGACCAAGGCCAAATTTTTCCAGATCTGTGCGAGCCTGTAAGAGCATGTCTCATATTATATGCCATATTAACCCCCAAATTCAATTTGTGGATATATGTTGTGGTCATGGAATGTCGCTCACTGTTTTCATCCACTGTGACCTTGATCACAGGAGTCAGTTCTTGAAAAAATGCCCCCCACAGCAGATCGCCTATTTTATTTATGGTAGCATTCCATATTTGGTATGTAGATACATCTTGGACCCTGGAGAGTCACCAAATGTTTCCAGGTCACTGTGTCCTTGACCTCTGGTTTCTGTTCTAGCAAGGTCGAACTCAGAGCTTATCTGTATATAATTTGAGGTAGGAATCCTAATTTTGGTGTGAGGATATATTTTGGGATCATGGCGTGTCGCATACACTTCTGGGTCAATTTGACATGTAGCTTGTACATAAGCATGTATAAAAACACTGCAGATTTAGTTTTATAACTTTATTAATCATGCCACGATTGTCCGAACATGAACCATCTGGCACAATTGGAATTATATTGGCCCACTTTGGATCGAACTAAAGTTCCTACTAAAGATCTTACGCAATAGATGTGTGCGTATGTTTACACCTAAATGGCTACAGTTGCTCCCTTTTAATTAGTTGTCAAGTAAACAAAGTGAATAGCCCTGTATGCCCCACCTCAATTCTTCATCATAGACAAAAAGGGTGTGAATAAACTGCACATACTACTCTAATTAACAATTACGAATTAAAGGGACCGCAAATAGAACACATCAAGGATTTATTTTGTAAAATAAAAACATTTTGACGCTATTGGTAGATCTTGAACCCATCTTGCTAGATAGGTCTAGAGGAGGGAACCAGATAAGCTACTAGAGTAACGGTGCTCTGACCCACCATTGATCTTTAGTAGGTTCATGACGTCACTATAGTAGCAACTATCGATGTTCGAATTGAAAATTAGTTACTATAGTAGGAACTAAACTTCAATTCGAAGTGGGCCCTTATAATTGCCATCAGTAATCTATATAGAATTGCTACCAGTCGGATAATAAAAGTGGTCATTAATACACGTAAAATATTGTAATAACTAGAAACGGGCCCGCGCAAGCGCGGGTTATGATGAAAAGTGCTCTGAGCTAGGCTGAGCATGGCAGATGTCCTCATAAATATTAAAATTGAGAACAATTTCAATATCTAAGAGTAGGATAAATACTAACGAAATTCTGATATGAATCAAGGGCCATAACTCTGTTATAAAGTATTTTATCTCTTTCTATCAACCTAACTCAAAAATGAGGCGGTAACGACCCAAGGGTGAATCTTGATCGAAACAACGCATGTAGCATAACGCACTACTATAGTGTTAATCGAAGTGACTGTACCGTACGACAACCAACGTATATGTATGCCAATGAAAACTGTAAGTTGTCATATCAACTTTAGTCCTTTTCCAATGCTTATTCATTCCCCTGAGATGACCAGATATTGAGGAGATGCAGACCTTGGGTCATATTTTAATGTCTTACTCATGCTTTTGCTGGCTAGATACTATAAGTGAAATATGGAATGAGCTTCACAGCTTAAGAGAGACCCACAGATGCCTGTACACACCATAAGCTCATCTATGAGCCTTCGGCTCAGATGAACTAAAACGTATACGAAATTTTGTGACTGCAGGAAAAATAGGCCAAAGTTTTCTATTCTGTCTGCATAGATTAGTATAATTGATAAAATGAATACAGCAAATTCATTCTGTATGAAAGAAAGACCAGGAATCAAACCAATGGCCACTTGGTTGATTGTAACACTCTACTGATTGAGTTAAGCAGCCCATCAGTTAAGAGTGGTGTATATGGTTAAAGCATTAATGAATGTGGCATTAAATCCAAAGTTTTGAAAAATGTCTACTGTAATATTCCAAAATTTTATGACTCCCTAAACTTTGCTGTAAATATGCCAAAAATTGAGCCAAAAGGGTTTTTATAGAATAATACCAAATAAAGATATTGACAGAACTGCAAACAGTGAAGACCCTGATTAGACTGCTTCTCTAGGGACAGTCTGATGTGGGTCTGCACTGTTTGACCATACCTAATTGTCCAAAAAGTTGGGCATTAATTTCATGGCAATTTCTTTTGGTAATTGTGTTATCTTTTACGACTATTGATGAGGACAGTGATTATTGCAATAAAAAGAAATGGGTACATACACTTTAAATTTATGTTTTCAACCAAACACATGGTGTTGGTAATCAAAAGTACTGTCGCAATGAGACGGTTCTTTTGAGCACCCAAAATATAAAACCATGGTTGCAAATAGAGCTTACACGTTTACAAAATTTTGTTAAGGTTTAGACGAATTCCAAAAATCGACATGATTCCGTTTACACGCACCTACACAGCATTTCTGCACATCGAATCACGGGTTCGTTGTACATACCATGCAACAACAGACTTCTTTCTTCATAAGAAATGATACCTATGTAAAGCTTTTATATTTGAAACGCAAAAATGAAATCGGTATATACATCCGCTGTAACTACCAGACAACAACAGACTTCTTTCATCGTCATAATAAATGATACCACTGTAAATTAAGCTTATATCTTTGAAATACAAAAAAGTATCAAACTCAAAAGGGCCGTATCAATGAGACGGTTCTTTTGGGCACCCAAAATATTAAACCATGGTTGCAAATATGGCTACCATGTATACTATTTTTGTAAACGTTTACACGGATTCCAGAAATCGAATAATACCACGGTAAAGCTTATATCTTTGAAACACAAAAAGAAAATCCGTATATACACTTTAAATGTTTTCAACTATAACATATGTTGTAGGTACTAAAATGTACCGTCTCAATAAGACAATTCTTTTGTGCACCATAAATATAAACCCATGGTTGCAAAAGGACTTCCATGTTTACAAATTTTTACACGAATTCCAGAAATCGAATGTTATCAATGTAAAGCTTATATCTTTGAAACGCAAAAAAGAAAACAGTATATACACTTTAAATGTTTTCAACCAATATATATCTTGTGAGTACCCAAAAGTGCCGTCTCAATAAGACGGTTCTTTTGAGCATCCAAGATATAAAACCATGGTTGTAAATAGGGCTTTTACGATTTCGTAAACGTTTACACGAATTCCAGAAATCGAGTGGTGCCACTGTAAAGCTTATATCTTTGAAAACGCAAAAAAGAAATCGGTATATACGCTTTAAATGTTTTCCACTAAAACATATGTAGTACCATCTCAATGAGACGGTTCTTTTGAGCACCCAAAATATGACAACCATGGTAGCAATTTTGCAAATGACCTGTGCATAAAAGCGGGGTATGGTTGCAAATGGTTTGTGCATAAAAGCAAAAAATAGGTGTGGTTTGGTAAAACAGTCGAGTTTCCAGTGGTTTGGTGTGTTCAGGGCTACACGGCATTTCTACACGTCGAATCGCGGGTTCGCTGTAACTATCTTCTTTCATTATGATAGATGATACCACTGTAAAGCTTTTATCTTTGAAACGCCAAAAAATCGGTATGATACACAGTAATTGTTTTCAACTAAAACATATGGCCACATATGTTGTGGGTGCTCGAAAACCGTCTCAAGAGACTTTTCTTTTGAGCACCCAAAATATAAGGGGTCTGTAGCCTGTAGGTCAGCCTTTTTTTCAAAACTCTGCTTTCAGGGCAGGTAAGTTTTATCTTATTTGCCTATAGGCTGTGAGGATTATTTACGTTTTGATTCGACAGGTACCCGTATGATGATCAAAAATATATGGAACATCGGTAAGAAAAAGTCTGCAAGAGCCAATTAGCTTGTTTATCTGTTTTTTTTTGTTTTTGTTTTTTTTTGGGGGGGGGGGGGGGGGAGTGGGGGTGAGGGTTGGGCATGTTAGGTCAAGGCGCTCATTGGAACATGAATTTAAGCGCCTAGTGTAACTGATGCTACCCACATCATCTAATTGCAAATTTTAAGACGTCTGCTGTGTCATCTGTTGATGGCTTGAAATGCTGCTGTGGCAAGTAGTGTAGGCACAGATAAGACTGCCTTTTAGTCCACACTGTTTATCTGAAAGTATGGAACTCAACACAGCAGACAACAACAGCCAGGTAATATATTCTATTGCATACAAAATAACTAAGTACCATTATCCATTTATATTCACCTTTCTAGTAAAAGAAACCACTCAGGCCAACAAAGAATATGACATTTTCGGGCCATTTTGAGTCCGATTCGGTAAGTTTACAGACCCCCCCACCCATATCTAAATCCTTGTCAATACAAATGCTGAAGTAGACTTAGAGATAATGTTTATTAAAAAATAAAAGTAATGAGCTTTCGACAGACTTTGTTGTTCCTTTTTTGTCCCTTACTGTGGCGCAGGACGATAGTTCTAGCCTACGCATGTGAATGACATGGTCACTTGTCTGACCGCCACAATATACGTTAGACGTATGCAACAACAACAGCCGGGAAATATATTATAATGCATACCAAATAACTCGGAACCATTATATTCGTTCATTTCCACCTTTCTAGTAAAATAAACCACTCAGATCAACAAACACAAAAACATGGCATTTTCAGGCTTGATTGGGTCCGATTCAGTAATTGGGCCAGATTCGGTAAGTAAAGGACCCTCCAAATCTAAATCAATTTCAAAACTTTTTTTTTCATAACATAGACTTAATGATAATGTTTATTTTGAAATAAAACCAATGAACTTTTGACAGACTTTGTCATTTCTTTCTATGTCCCTTCCTGTGGTGCAGGATGATAGCCTATGCACGCCAATAATCACTTGGAATTCGTTAACCCCCCCCCCCCACCCCAAACAATATTTCCCCACCCACAGGCTCAGATTCAAGACCCCTCTCAAACACTTGAAAAGTCAAGTGATCGGCCAAGAAATCTGCTTAAATGTCTATACAAATGCATCTTTCGAGTGATGCACACTGTTGTCATACTCCCATTCATGAGAGTTCTGCATTCCAGTTATTCATATTTCACATTTATATATTGTCATTTTCATTTTTTGTTATTATTCGGAACGCGTCACATTGCACATCTAGAAAAAGTCAAATCAATAAATGTGTGCATGTGTACGGCTAACCTGTTGGACTAACTGTTGTCGTTGCAACTTGAACAGAAAAAATATTATCGCCGCTTCTAAAATGAGCACCACAACTTGAAAAAGTTTTGACCTTTCTCTGCCGACAGAATCGATGTAATGATCTTCGCTGAAACACTCTTGTTGTTTTTGTGGAAAATCAGCGAGACTGAAAACCCAGCTGACAGCAGCCATCTTTGTTTTTTTGGGTGTACCTAATTACAGTAGTCTACAGTAGTATACAGTAGTATACAGTAATATACTGTAGTATATAGTAGTATACAGTAATATACAGTAGTATACAGTAGTATACAGTAATATACAGTAGTATGCAGTAGTATGCAAAGTAATATACAGTAGTATGTCAAATTTGAATTAAAAAACAATATTTTATCAAATTAAAATATATTTTTTTCAACTTTGATGCATATATTTTGAACCAGAGTTTTAAATATCGTACATGCAGTATACAGTAGTATGCAGTAGTATGCAAAGTAATATACAGTAGTGTACCGAATTTGAATTAAAAAAAAACAATATTTTATCAAATAAAAAAAAAAAAATTCAACTCTGATGCGAATATTTTTGACCAGAGTTTCAAATATCAACCTCATATTCATCGCTAGCATTTGCCACACTTGGAAAAACACACCTTTCAAATTCTAATTAGTGCCCATTCTATGTAAAAAAAAAAAAAAAAAAAAAAAAAAAAAACACCATTAAATTAAGCCCGAGGCCGTTTTGAACGCACATTAAATTTAAACCTGAGTCCGTTTTTGAACAAACCCATTTAATTTTCCTACGGTGGGCTTTTAGCGATGCTTTTCTTGTTGTGAACGCCCTAGGGTTATCACAATTGCCCTATTTTACCTGTCTGTCCATCCGTCCGTCCACCACGCTATATTTTAAACTGCTATACACTAGTAATATAAATAGGTAAAGAGATCAAACTTCAATATTTTTTAATATTAATTTATTTATTTCCCAACTAGTTTCGGTTTAACAACCTTTCTCAAGGGACATATGTAAACAATGGCCTCTGCAGTGAACCAAAAACAGCCTGTACATCAAAACTAGCAGATTAAAGTTAGGAGTCAGGTAACTATTAAGCATAGGTTTCCCCATATCACGGGTAGGAAACTTCGTAGGCAGAGACGCCAGTTCCGCCGGTTCTGTATATGGAGGCTGAAAGTTGTCCATTCAGTGTTTTTATCGTGTAATATAGTGGAAAAAAAGAGAATTTACTGCTCCCGCTCTGGGCCCATAATTACAATGCCTCCTTAAAGTTAAGCAAGACTTAAGTTAAGTATAAATATTTCAACATGCTTTATTAAATGCTAAACAAACTGCCTGGATCGATGTTGTATTTGTGATCAAAGAAATCATTGTGATGTTCAGAAAAATTAAATCTATTTTGATTTCAATCAGTTTTAAACATTATTTTCGCATCCTGAAAAATCAATACTTAACTTAAGTCTTGCCTAACTCTAAGAAGGGAATTTAATTCCGGGCCCTGGTCTTTAACTGGTCTTTTAACTTGCGAGCTGCAATTTGTGTAGGCCTACGGCTTTGTCTGAATTGTTTTTGTCGTGGGGTAAACAACCTTAGGCCGTACACTGTTTACAGCTTGCATCAGCTTCATTCTTTTTTTACCATTTTACATCATAAAAGCACTGAATGGAAAACTTGCGATTTTAGGCGATTTTTCAGCCTCTGACCAGTAATTTTATTGGGCCATTTTTACGGCCTTATATTGGAGTCGTTCCCAATCCAAACATGGCCTATATTTTCCCAATTTCAGGTATTTTAGCACTTAGTTTCCAAATTTTAATAAAATATGTCTCCAAATGTGAAGGGAAAGGTAGCTTCCTAAAATCCCAAATAAAATCACTGCATACACAGATCTGGAAAGAGCCTCATTTGAGTTTTTGTTCTGTTTAATGAACATGCACGGATCCAGAAAGTTTTGTCAGAGGGGGTCCATATTTGATAACTTTTTTTTAGTTGATGAGGGGATAGAGGATCCAAATACCACTATAAATGGGCCATCATCGGCCCACCAGCGAAACGCCATTTAAATGGCGTTTCGCTGACGGGGCTGATGATTATCCAACGTTGAATGTTGGCTTTGTAGCTTTGTGATTTTTCAGGGGATCCGGACCAGTATTGCTGAGAAATCCTATATTTTTGTGATTTTTCAGAGGGGTCCGGACTCCCTGCCCCCCCCCCCCCCCCCTCTGGATCCACCCATGAATGAAGTTTCCTACCAGAACATATGAACAGTGGATCCGGGCTGATCGGGGTCTAAATCTGCTGATCATGCTTATAATTAACCATTAAAATATCATGATTCTCTCACTAGCCATAACATGTGTAAACTGCCTTCACAGTAAGACAGTGGACAGCTAATAATTAGCATTAATTAGTGACCTCTGTTACAATTATCAGGCAATTATGCAGCAAAGATGTGCTAACCTGTGTTTAAAGGCACATTTTGGGTTGCATAATATCCTAATGACCGACCATAGGATATGCGGAGCAGAGATAAGAAGCTATCAGTGATCATTACCTGTCTCTCTGAACAGCAGGGAAGTTAATGCTGTAGAGTGAGATGCTAACATGCTCAAAGGAAAAAAAAAACAGAATAAATTTTATTTATTTATCCAGCTGTTTTGATTTGTGGCTGCATTAAGTTTTCTTATTTAATTTTTATTTATTCATGGAACTGAAATATTCAAATAATCTGGAAAAACTAATCTTTCAGTATTAGAGAGAACATACAAAATTATTTTTAAAAAACAACAAAAAACACCCCAACAGACTCGGTTTCTTCGAATTCCGCTTGTAATAATAACCCTTTTCATTCTGATAGATTTTTTCATACATATTGATACAATAAACATGGATTTGCCCATTTTGTATCCAAAGGGGTTGCAGGTTGAAATTTCTATATTTTAACGCTTTGAATTTGTTTATTCTTTTGTTGTCGTCTGCCGACTTATTTCATTTTTCCCGAAATAATTCATTCAGGAACACTAAAAGAGTGTCAAACGGTTTGGATCCAGATCAGGTTCGACATTTTGTCAGTTTGGATCCAGATCAAGACTGACATTTTGTTGGTACTGATCTGGATCCAAACTTTTTGCAAAGGTTATCAATAGACGATAAGGTAAAGTGTTAATTTATAACTGTTCCTGAATAAAGGAGCAAATCTACTCAGGGACAAGTTTTTGTATTTGATCAATTTACCAATTGGAAGATTCCATTTTAGAAATTCAGGAGCTAAAGGGATGAAACACGGAAACATGTTCTCTTTTTAGACTTGTACCGCTAAAGGAGCAGTCCACTCAGGGACATGATTTTTTTTCTTTTATTTACTGAAAGCTAGTAGTATGGATTAAGCCAGTTCACCAAATGGAAGATTCCATTTCATAAATTTTAGGATCTAAAGGGGTGAAACACGGAAACATGTTCTCATTCTAGTACCGCTGAAGAAACCGCTGAAGAAACAATGCATGTCCATTCCACAATGAGAAACACATATTTTATACTTTGGGGCTACCTGTATGGCTCACTATGACAGCTTTTTAGCACCTATATGAGTCAATGTCAAAATTCGTCAAATTTTGAAAGAAGTAAAAGGAAAAATACGAATTAATTGAAATGATATTCTTTTTTCATGAAAGTAACAAGTTGTTTCTGAAAATACTATGAAAAGCGAAAAGAAAGCTTAACAGCCAATCGGATCCTTATAATTAAGTTTCAAAGATCACATGACCAGATAAAATGTCAATACCGTAACAAACTTTATTTCCTATTTTTTCTTCAAATCTCTTCATGGATATGTATTTTGTTGAAATGGATAAGTTCAATAAATCATGTGTTTAATTGTGTCAAAGGTAAAATTTGAACAAAATGATTAGTTATGACAATGAGCAAACGTAAAATGCATTTTTTTTATCTTTAAAGTGATTTTGCATACTATTTTCTCCGTATTTTGTTTAAAAAACACATTTCTAGAAAATTACAATGCTTTGGTATGATTGTAATCAACCAAAGGAATTGATCAGGTACTAAAAATCTACATGTTGTCTCTGTCTGATATACTTTTTTCCCAAAAATATCACTGTTACGGTACTTGACAAAAATGTTACGGTATTGACCTTTAAAGAATATATGCTAGCGTAATTCTTCTGTTTAAGATTTGGTGTAGAGCACTGTTGACCAGATTGCAATATTAATACTCTTGACACATGTGCACAGAAAGAATTTTGGAATATATGGTAGATTGCATTATTTCAAAATATTGTTACGGGTTTGACAAAACCGTTACAGTATTGACAAACCCTGCCTGAAAACAAAACAATATGTCAATACCGTAACAAACAGTTTATACGAGTTCATCATTTAATTTGTGTTTTATGCTTCTGTTTAAATTTGATAAAGCATTCTTATTATAAATTCACTTAATAAACTTGACTAAAAACCAATATCTTTGCATTCAAAACTGTACTTTTTTGACAGTATATGTCAAAACCATAACAAGATGTGTCAATACCGCAACATTTTCATTGTTACGGTATTGACTGTTACGGTATTGATATACTCTACATATTTTTTTACCTAAAATAATGATTACTCCCTAAAACATCGCAACAAGAGTGATTTCTTGTTGAGAAATTTTATTTGGTCAAGATGTTAAAACCAGAAGTTTTTTATCAAATTCCATTGTCCATTTTTGTGTTACGGTCATTTGACACAAAAAAAATATACTATAAAAATTTCACTCACCAAAACAGTATTTTCTTTTGCCCGTTCTGTAGATGCTTTACAAAACACATGTATTCTTAGTAAACAGAAAGTGTCAAATTAGTATGATAGAAAACCAGATTCAGCACCATTAGGGATCCAGTATTATTTTTGCAATTTATCAAGTGTTACGGTCTTGACATAAACGCTTGGGACAGAGGTTTTTTGGCAAAAAAATGCAAAAAAAGTAATGAAAAATCACATATTGAAAGCTCCTACATTTACTTTGATAATGCTTTTATCAATACAGCCAGTTAAAATTCCTGAGAAAATAACAGTTTTTTTGATAATTCTTGTCGAAAGTTCAATTTTTTCCGCTGGACGGGCAAAAATGCCAAAAAATGGGGTTTTAATCCAATAAAAAATATATTTACACATCAATATTTTTCAGTTTTATCAGCTAGTCTTATTAAGTATGATCAGTAGTATTGTGTGAAGAAAAAAAATTCAAGATCACATCAGCGGTTTTCATAAGATATGAAACGGACAAGAATTTTGACGAATTTTGACATTGACTCATATCAGTTATAATCCTTCCTTTTGATACCGTCTGATGAAGATAAGATTAGACCAACATACATGTACACAGAGCTGTGTTTGGAATGATCAAATGAATAGACTAATAAGCTACCCATAAAAATTCATATTAAGCATTGGAAAATGGATTCTATGCTTTGCTATTGCAATCAGAAAAATGTAAATGGATTCTATGAAAGCATTGATGGTTTTTGTTTTTATTTATTTACAACAAAGTCATTTGGTGATGATCAGTAATTCTAATTAAACTTTCACTGGACAGGCCATTATGCTAGTGCCTGACAACTGTCCTACTTTAGCTTTGAAAAGTTAAACACTATAAAACTGTTACCAGAGCCCTTCTGATTTTAACCGAGATGCAATTGATTTTAAAGTATATAATGAGCACCAACAAAATGAAATGCTCAGCAAAGCATTCTGTCAGCCTGAACGTCCATCATGTGCGATCAGAGTGTATCCTGCATGTATCAATGAACCATGTGGTCTAAAATGTTTTAGATACCTTTGACCAGACAGCGAAAACCATGTTTGAGAACCACTGTTCTCAAACAGGGCAGTCATCGCCGATTGGCAGTAGTCGGTGAGGGCACATAATAGTTTACATGGCTGTTAAAAAAGGGTACTATTTTGGTCAATATTTTACTTCTGAAAATATTCTTCACTGAATATCCAGCTGTGTATCTGCTTAACAAGATTTATGTGAGTTGAGTGCGATTTTTCTTCCTGAAAAAGAGGATGAACAGATTTTTAAATTTTTGTTTATGTTCTGAAATTTATTCTTACTTAAGATAAAATGGAAAATATCAGTACATTAACAGCTCTAGCAAAGTTTAAAGTACTCAGCACAGGACGTGCATTTTTCGGGGGGGGGGGGGGGGGTAACTACCTATATATGACATAAAACGGATGCGCTGCTCGAATAGCCCCCTTTTTCAGTGCTGCCAGGTATACGATAAGCCCTCTTTTTCTAAGAAAAAGTATATGGCTGACACAGTTTTTCATCATTGTTATATGAATGTTCCCGTTTCCTGACATCCTGTTTGAAAATACACAAATGTACTCATATTTTTGCTCATATATTCAGCTCATAAACCAAAATTGTAATATTTATTTGTAAACTGTGTTTACAGACAGCAAAGAGGGTATATAAAATCAAAGAACAGTATGTGAATATGTAAACATTTTGTTCAATCAAGTATATGAATAGGTCATTTTTTTCGAAGACCAAGTATATGATTGGGGTAGTTTCATAAAAACTGGCTCGCAAACCCGTACCAAAATTACCCCCAAGACCCCCCCACGAGGTGTATTAACAGGACATACGAGATACAAAAATTTCCAAGTTATGTTCCTAGATAGCATATATTGCAAACGACCCAGATTAGATTGCTTCCTCAGGATCAGTCTGCTCAAGGTTCATAGTGTTTGATTCCATGTGAAGTACACATGAATATATGCAGCAGACGTAAAAAGCAGACAACATTTAAAGACTAAACAATTTGGCAGAATAGGGGTTAACTCATTGCATGTTGGGTGGGTAAATTATTATTCTTTTGTTTTCGTCCGTTTATTGTACGCGTACATTATCAAACAGTTCGTGATTGTTTGAATTACACATGCGTAGAATCACTCTTGAAACATGCATGCACAACAATCAAGTGGGGCTAGAGGCCACCTTTTTTTTGGCCTTTGTTGACAGCCCTATTTCAGTTGTATAGGCAGCAAAGACATTTGCAAGACAAGTTAACATACATGCGCAGATTCGTCTGAGCCTTTAATGTTAAATATCTGGCTCATTTATATCGAAATGTGAAATGTGAGGGTCATAAAAACACCAGACAGCTTGTGGTTCCAATATTCAAATTGCAATGCTTGAATGTTCCATAAAATGGAGTTAAAAGTATGAAAATTTACACCGAGTTTAACTGTCTGCATCCTAAGTACAAGAGACGATACAGAAGGGTACATAAGTTGAAATTTCAAGTTCAAATTTCATCATGTTTAGGATCAAGCCTAATCTCATATGTTCTAATCCCATGACTTTTTGAACTTGAAATTCCGATGAGTTCATCCTCTCATTGCAAATTGTCGGCATTTCTAATTTATTTTTTGCCATCTTTGCCCCTTGCAATAATTTATTATTTCAACTGCTAAACTAAAAATGTTGACTTTCCAGTTCAATATTTCAACTGACACTGAAATTTGAACTACTAAACAATACATTGAATTGCTTACTTTTCACCATGAAATTTTGAGACTATATATAATAATTATAAATGCAACATCACCATTCAAAATAAAACAAAATGCATTACATAAACATAAAGAACATGGGTAAATTGCCTTCATGGTAAACATTTGGAGGTAAGACAGTAGACAGCCTAACTATCATTATTACAATTATAGAGCAAATATGCGTTTCCCTGAGGAAGTGACGTGGGCTTTGACTAGTCAATATGTGAATGTTCATAATTTATTTATTATCCCCACGCTTTTTTTAAAAAAGCGAAGGGGATATTGTAATCGCCTCCGTCCGTCTGTCCGTCCGTCTGTCCGTCCGTCCGTCTGTCCGTTATGCTATCTCCTCCTAAACCGTTGGACGAAATTCAACCAAATTTGGTGTGTGAGTTACTGACATGAATGGGGCGTGCAACGTCAAACTTTTTTGGGCCCCGCCCCCTGGGGCCCTAGGGAGGGGTCAAAAGGTCAAATATCATTTAATTTCAATTACAAAGTCAATTTCAAAGATTTTTATACCAAACTTTGTGTGTGTTCTCACAAATGACGGGATTTTCATTCTGTCTCCTGGGTCATGCCCCAGGGGTGGGACTTTGGGGCGCTGGGGGTGCCCAGGGGGTCAAAAAAAAATTTTTTTCAAACATGGTCATGTGGTATATCAAATTGACGGGGATGACGAGCAGAACAGAATGCAAGTAAAATTTTCATCCAAGGGTCAAACTGGTGACCTTGGGGCGAGGTCAAAAGGTCAAATATCATTAACATGTCAATTTAAAAGATTTTTATAACAAACTTTGTGGGTGTCCTCACAAATAAAAGATAGAAAACATATTAAACAGAATTTTCATTCTGTTGCCAAGGTCATGCCCCGGGGTGGGACTGCAGGGTGCTGGGGGAGTCAAAAACTTTAGCGTGGGGATTTGCGATGGCGCCCCATCGACTGCGCGCTCTAGTTTATTTATTTATTTATTTATTTATTTATTTATTTATTTATACAATAATGGCGGACGCTGCGCTCCGAAAGTTATTTTGTAATACTGGTCATTCCAACACAGCTCATCATTCTTATCATAATCAGATATCATAATTAATCTATTAGGTATCAATAAAACAATTATAACTGATAGATGTTAAAAAGGTGTCCCGGTGATCTATATTACATGAGGAGGCTGTTAGTTCTCACATTTCTTCCAGGACAATTTCATAAATGGCCAATACCCTACCTATTTGGGCACTTGTAGGATAGAACTTGTAACGTCTATTTGTAAAGCTTTCGACACTCTCACCGTTGTGTGTATGTAAGCAGTTCGCATTAACAATTTTGTTACGCAGAGGGAAGCTCAGATCAATGTTAAGGCATCGTGCCTCACTGGACAGTTGTGCATACTTGTCTAAGGAATGGCATGTGTACCATAATCAATGAAACGGCCAATATGATTACATTGTATTCTTGTATCATGACTTTGCCGCCTGTCCTTTGATCTATGCTGTACAATAATTTCCACAAGACACTGTCAAGGGTGGAGCTTCTAATTGACTTGAATATCTGATGAATAAATTAAAATGTGGTTGTTTTATTGGTCATGATACAAGAAATTTATTGTACAATTACTCGTGAATATACAAATATTCCCTCTTGTAGGAGGGAACTCGTCTTCGACTCGTCCCGCCTACAATATTTGTATATTCACTCGTAAAATTGTATAATAAAGCTAACTTATTAAAACAAAGTTTTTTTGTTTAGCTGATATTTGCAAACATGTGAAGACAGGATATCATAGATGAAATAGATTTATCCAGAATAAGCATATGCGGCGTTCATGATTTTAAAAACGCAATAATCAATTTGAGTAATTATATGTCGATATATCGTTTAAAATGTCTGTATACCCCTTCCCCCTGTATATCGAACCGTATCATATAGTCCGTTACGGCACCACAGTCAATATGATCATCGCGTCAGTAATGGTGATGTACATTGGTTGGTTTTCCCTGTATATCGGCTTGCTTCTGAAAACGAAAGATCCAATTAGAGTTTGGCTGTTGGATATCTTTTGCTCGGTGTTCAGTTGTATGTACTGTTGAGTCCTTGTTTTTGTTATATCTGCTTTTTATGTCTTGGTTTATATGTACTGGGAGATGATTCGTGGATGGGTTGGGGGGTCTTTCGTGACAGGCCAAACATTTATGTGCCTTGATCCGTTCTTAAATTTGTTCTTGACTCTTTCAAAGTAAGTAAGGGTGCAAAGATCAGGAATCGATACAATCAAGTATCACACCTGACCCAGGATACCAATGGGAAAGTGACAAACTCACAGAAGACACCACAAACGAGAGCCAAGAGGTCAGCCCTTTCCCAGCAGGTGACCACAAAGCACATATAAACAGACGCGCACAAAGACATAGCAAACACAAGACAGAACAAAAACATAAAAGATCCACAAAAGAAGTACCGCCTTAAAGACTTCTTTACCATAATATGTTCTTGCATATGTTTTTTATTATTTCAAAGACTTTTCTTGAACATAATGTGTTCTTGAACTGTTCTTACATTTGTTCTTGATTATTTCAGAGACATTTCATGAACATTATGTGTTCTTGAACTGTTCCTAAATTTGTTCTTGATTATTTCAAAGACTTATATTGAACACCATATGCATAACTTAAAGCTGCATAGTCTGTAACTTGATCTTTTAACAATTGAAACTATGTTCCTATTTTTCAAGTTCAGGTATACATTTTACCAATTTCGTAAATCTTAACAAATTATCAGTATCAAAACAACAGCATTTATGTTAAAAATTAACTGTCCATAATTAATAATTACCAACAAGAGAATACACACCTGTTTTTATAAGATAATACACTTTTCCTTGCAGTTTTCAGCTATAGTGAACAGATTTATTGTGAAAACATAACTTAATTATACTTTTACAAATGATTTTCATTTTCGAAAAATGTTCATAGTTGCAGACTAGGTCTCTTTAATTTATGGTACCTAAGTAATGTGATATCCAAACATGATATCTTGACTCAAACATTTGACCCCAAAAATGGACATCATTCAATTTGTGAATTTAGCACTTAGTAATTGGGCACTTAGTAATAATTTTAGGTAAAGAAAGATAATAAGAATCTTATTTCTCTACCATTTGAATAACTGGGCAGTGGATCAAGCTGATGGACAATCTGTGAAGTGAAGCAACAGGATCGTAGTTAGTAGTTGGATGGGTGACCCAATGGTTAGTAGTTGGCTGGGTGACCCAATGGCAGCTGGCTGTCAGGCACATGGGTCATGGATCTGATTTTTTTGGATTTTTTCTTTACACAAAATTTACTTCTGATGTTTCTCAAAATTCTGGTTCAAAAGTTTTGTGTTTCCATGGAAACGTGCAGTATTGGAATATAAGAAGTATGTTCTTGAACTACTAAAGAACAGAATGTTCTTGAACTTTTCAAGAACAAAATGTTCTTTCAAGAACAGTACGCTCTTGAACTTTTCAAGAACTGTTTTTAAGAACAATTGTTCTTTAAAATAGTCCAATTTTACGTTCATAAAATGTTCTTGAGCTGTTCTTGAACACTTTAAGAGCAGTTCATGTCCAGTTCTTGAATCTTGTTCTTGAATAATGAAATAACTTTTCTTGAACTGTTCTTTAAATTCTCGGAGGGGGGCCTCTTGGCTTTCTTGTATGTGATGTTTTCTTGTGTTTTATGTCGCTTTTTCATTCGGTGTGATGGGTCAGGTGTTGTACTTGATTGTATAGATTCATGATCTTTGCCTTCTTCCTTATTCTGGTATTCTTGCCGATGTAATTGGGTCAGTTTCAATATGCCCCATAGGCGTTATGGTCATTGCTCGTTTATTAGACTCGTTTATTAGAATTGATTGAGGAACTATGCATACTGCTTGGGGATTGGTGTGTTTGTGTGTGGGGGGGACTTCAATGTTATTCCAGTGTGTTCATGAATAGAGTCTTATTGGAAGATGCGTATTTCCTGTGTTTATTTGCTTCCAGTGGATCATGCACCTACTAGGCAGAGCTTAGTACATATAAATGGTTAGCCTGGGTCCAGTCGTCAATATTTATTTTTTGTCAATATTTCATATGCTAATATTCTAAAAAATAAGATAAGAAAAAGATCAAAGATATCGGTTGTCCGTTATTGATTTCGGTCGATATTGACCAAGAAACGGAAAAAATAAAAGGAAAACATGATATGAGGTTAATAAATGGTTAACTAAAAAATAATACTTAGAGCTTGAAATGCATGAAAAACTGAAAAAGAGTGGTTTCAGCAAATGCAAAATTAAACCACTAAAATAGTTTTCTAGTAACTATGATACGCCAAGCGATGGTTTAAAAGCTAACTTTGTAGTCGGCTGTAAATTCGACAAGCATGCTCGTTTAAGATTGATATAAGTGAAATTTAAGTAACGTTAACTGCCAGTCCAGTTACATATTCTATTACGGTACCTTGCCGTCATAAAGCATTTAATAAATTAAATATACATTTATTTTTTTACATAATACATATGATATTGATGGCTTTGATACTTGTTGCATATGCGCAAATATACTTTAAAGGCCCGCTGTTGTAAACTGTGTTAACTTTGGTCTGAGAAATCAACTACATCCAAAATGTGTGCATACAAGCGGCGAAGGCTCTGTTGTGCATTCGCGCAGGCTTGCCTGAGCCTTCTATACTCAACAATGCGATAAATACCAACATCTTATATCTCGTACAAATGTAAAAGTCTGCTTTAAACGAATATGCTGACGTATCCAGTGGGGCTACATGCTTAAGTTTAATTTGAGTCTTCGTCTACTTCTATACTTTATGTATGCGAGCAGTAAAGGTTCTCGCACGTGAGTGCATTTGTGCAGGCTCACCTGAACCTTCGCTGTTCAACAATGTGACAAGTATCAGAATCTCGAGTGCTGGCTTTCATACAGGCCCAAGCTGGCCTGGCAAGTAAAACTGGCAGCTTTAAGCTAAATTCATAAACTTATAAGCATCAGTACATGAGAAATTATAGCATCGGCAAACAGTGAAAGGGTCAGACGACCCAATGCTATGCATATGCACAGTCTCGCCAGAGCCGTCGCTGCTAGGCTCAGACTAAAACATCAAGTCCTCTGGATACATTTGAATGATTTGCGCGTTTGTGAAGTGCACTGGCCCAAATATCCCTTCAAAATCAAAAATACGCAAAGACTGCAAAGTGTCTCCATCACCCGTCTAAACACAAAGAGTCTGTGCAAATAGAAAGAAAATAATCATTCGAAGACGTACCCATGGAAACCATGGATGAAAAATACGTTTTTAATATGGACGACCAACAGCTAGGGTCGACGCAGAATTCTTTCATCTATTCATAACTTCGAAACGTCCTCGCAAAACATCCTTGGGCTAACATGACAGGTCGGCGTAATAAAGATGCTTTTGAAATGGTTCTAAATTTAATAATAGCTTAATTTATTATAAAAGCAAAGAGGAGTGGAGCAATTTTTTCCTTGCATTTTTTCTTCTTCGTGTCTAGAGATACGGGTACGTACCCTGAGACTAAGGTATGGGCAAATATTCATAGACTTACCAACGTATTCCACCATCAGCCATTTCTTTAAGCCCAAAGTCGCAAGTTATACATCACCATCTCAAGTCGGAAATCACAAGTCCAAATGTCCATTGTTGGCTTCCATAAAAATATGATCAGTATTCCTCAAACAATATACAGTAGCAAATTTGCAATACACCCCTGCTTCAGGTTTGTACCAAAACTAGCACAAAGCCACAAATCATAAGTAGGATGCGTCGTGATAAGTCAGAAGTCGCAAGTCAAAAGGCCTCCCTCTGCTTCCATACACAATCTGACACTCCTATTATTCAAATATTAGGTCACTGTCTAGCCAATTGCCCCCACAGCACGATTCCTATCCCCGTTAACATTACAAGAGACCGGGACATTACATACCACGTGGCGATACAGTGACCAATAGCTGAATAATACTTATTATATAGGACAGGTGCTGAAGGTCAACTTTCATGGCTCTCTTAGCGTCGTGCAATTTGAGTTTTTTTCTTATTGCATGGATGACGAACGAAGACGCAGAATCTTCACTGCGCTCATACACAAAGTATGGATGTAGACTGACCCCGTTGAATACGTCACCATGGGCATTTAAAAGGAGGCTGTTGTGCATATGCGATAAATACCATATAACTGAATTTTAAAATATGGTAATAATTTTCGAGTACTATAATTTGTGTTGATGTCAGCATTTTTATGTCATGGCGGGGCCTAGGTTGAACCAGTCTGATCTGAGCCAGTACTACAAAGTGGCTAGCTCAAGGGTCAGGCGTGTCTCGAACTAGCGACTTCTCAATCTCAAGTGTCTAACACTCGTAACACTGAAACACTGCGCTCATCATTTCGAGTATGCGTGTTTTAATCAGGTGGACAACATTCTGAGTAATGCTTGTGGAACACACAACTGATCTAATTCGTTAATGGACAGATCTACATCATCGCCGTTCATTGTTAATAGTATTGGCTATATTTGGCTAGTGCCAGTACTAGCACTGTATCTGAAATGCTACTAGTGTTCAAGAGTGTTTGATAATCTCTTACCACAGCTGGTTCAAAGTGATGGACTTAATTATATCCTATTATGCTGCATTATTTACACCTATTTAGACGTAATTGCGTCTATCTCGGTCATTAACTCACCAGAAGACTTCTTATCAGTACAGTGCTAATTAATGCATGCTGTTCTTTTTGTAATGCACTTGATATGCTGTGATTTGAAATAAATTATCACCTATGCGTGTTCATAAGCACATGCCAAGCCGCCGTTGGCCATGCTTTATGCATATGCGTATATACCAATATAAAACAGAGTTTACAAAACGTTTCATGATGACATTAAAGGCGCATAACCGTGGAATGTGCATAAAACATAAAACCTGTGCATTATTTCTTTTTTTAAATATCTAAATATTGAAGGAATGGGGGAGGGGGGGGGGCACCTGAATTTCAACAGTATTATTGTAAAGAATGGCAAATCTACCTTTAAATCCAGTGTCATGCCCTTAGCATGAAGTTCGATTCCCATATTCATTCTAATTGATTCCCAAGAGAGCCCCCTTTGCCCTTTGACTAATTTAGTTGAACAATTTGCACTACAATTGATGCTGCAGTTAACTGTCTTTGTCTGCAGGACCGACAAAACGTCATGCCTGGTCTTAATCCAACCTGTTTGACTCTCTGATAGTGTTCCTTGGGAAATTATTTGAGAACTTGTGTAGCTTTCAAATTCACACTTGTCCTGCTGGACCTAGATATATCATACTTTGGAGACTGTGTGTAAAATGACCAGCTGATCAGGATCCAATGTTTTCTATCTGTAATATCGGTAATGGAACGCGTAGGGGATTAATTTGCCCAGCAGCATTTAAATGGCGTCTCGCTGGCGGGCCTATGATGGCCCGCTTTTAGTGGCAATTTCATCCTCTTGTCCTTCTCCCCTCATCAACTAAAACAATACATGTATAAATAAGTTGTCAGAGGTGGACCCACTCTGAAAAAAACTTTCTGGATGCGCACATGATCTCTCCCGTGAAGCTTGATAGAATTCAACCAAGTGGTTTAGGAGTTAGTACTGTGGACACCGGAGGAAGGACGACCGATGAGCATCCTATGCTCATTTTAAGCTCAACTTGAGCCTATAGATGGTCCCTGAATGTGAACTAAAGACAGGTAGACGACGCCTCGACGTATTCGGGGACTGCGACCACGTCAGACTCATACCAGCCTGCTCAGCTACAGAGACTAGCTAGAACCTTTGCGATTGAGACTTTAACTAATTTAGGTATGTGCTTTCCAGAAAGCGAATAACAAAGGGGCTGGTCAGACTGCGCGGTTGCGCAGGATGGTCTGTGCCTTTGTTGTTTGCATACAACAATAACAAGGTCAATCACGATGCTCTGTCTCCGTATGACCTTAGCTGTTGGTGGGACATTAAACACAAACATAGCGACAACGATATGGTTCATGTATAATCATTTATGACTAAATTATTTTGAACCTGGTTCTACCTGTTACTGTATAATTGGCCGTATGTGTAAATTAGAGTGACGTAAATGTCATAAATCAGATTCATTCTAATTAGCTTTTTTCTATTACTTATAAAGATCACGGATTTATTTGGAAAGTTTGCAAAGTTATTATTATTATTATTATTATTATTATTATTATTATTATTATTATTATTATTATAACAGAGGGTCTGGATGAGGTATAATGATTAGTGAATAATGGCCCTTTTTATAATGAATAGTGAATAATGAGCAAAAAAAAGAATGAATAGTGAATATTGAGGGCCTAAAAAATAATGAATAATCCTATTTTTTTTAAAATTAATGAATAGTGAATAATCAGATTTCTTTGCCACCTTTTTTACTGTTAATGAATAATTGGTCTTATTTTAATGAATATCCCAAAATTTTAATGAGATGAATAATGGGTTAAATTTTTAATGAATAGTGAATACCAGACCCCCCATCCAGACCCTCATAACAATCGATCGACGACCGCGGATCAAGTCGGGCGACAAATGGCAACCGAAAGCTCTGTTTCTAACTATTTTTGATCAACGTTCGTCGATAGTACTAACGTTTGCGATTACCGCCTACCCAGTGTGCTCAGTCTGACAAAATTTAAGAAGTATAATTAAGAGCCGGTACGAAATAAGATTGTGAGCGAGCTAGCAGAAAAAAGATATATAGAATAACAAAGATGCAGACCAGTCTGTGCATAAAAGTAGTCTGATTAGCGTCATTTATTTATTATATTTTGATAGACGATACAACTGGTCTCTGTGCCCAATTCAAATTTTCACAACCCAAGCAAGTCAGCGTAGCTAATTAGACTGGTTTGGGCAATAACCTGGTCTCATGATGACATGGCTCAAAGACGACCGTCTTCAGAAGTGCATTGCAAAACTACATGTAAGTTAACGCTAAAAGAGGTGGCAGCTTGGCTGCTCTCCCTTTCGGTGTAAACTTTACACTGACTTTCGGTGTAAACATGCACTTACTATGTTAACCTTACTACCTGTTATTGTTGTAGTCAATCGCACAGATAAGTAATTAGATAATTCTTGACAATCACGTCGCATGTGTGCTCGATTGGTTTTGATCAGAGTAGCAGGATGGCCATGATAAAACATTAATTCTGCTAGCCCTGCTGATAGTACTTTTACAGAAAGGATTCTTAAAGTTGAACTGAGCAAAATCATGTAAAGTAAGTGAGTATGACAAGGAATTGCCACAATCAAACACGGTAGATCAACCCACTGCACCGTGAGGAAGAGACACGTACAGATCACTAATAGTCATATAAAATTTAAAGGCAATTAAACTAAAGCAACCAGCTCTCTCTTCCCCAGTAAGAGGATTACAAAACAAGAAACGACACTACGTAATGTACAACAAAACAATTAGGACCAAAAATAAACCCCACACAAAATAATTGAAGCTGTATTTTCACACATGATGCGAACAACATTAATTTTTTTTTCGTTAAACAATACTGAGAAAATTGAATAAGTTTAACATATTTTAGCTTCCTCAGTACAATTGAAGAATCTTCCAATGTACTACGAAAGCTAAAATATGTTTAACGTATACAATACCATCCCTAGTTTACTGTATCTAGCAAGAAGGAATTATCTACGAGGATATAAACAGTACAGATATACAACAGTTCTATCCAGAATATAAAATGCACCGAGTACCATGACTGCTCAAACTATCCGCTTAAGTTAAAGCAAAGGGAAACATTCCCTCGATCTCATCTGGTTAGGATGGATGAAATGATATTGAAAGGCCGTATTCCTAGTAAAGATGTTCATATAAAAGTACAACTATAATCATAACCTACATTTTAAATGCGTGAAGTACATTTAACCAGTACACAAGGCTTTGGTACAAATCGTATTTGCAAGCAGCGAATGCTCAGACGAGTCTGCGAAACCGCACAGTCTCTTCAGAGGCTTCCCTACTGGCATACTTATAGTATGAAAGCGTGTGAAAGCTGAGAACAAAAATATATATATGTATAAATATAATCCCACTGCATGGCTGTTCAACGACTTTGCGCATAAACGGTGGGTGGCATTTTCTCGTGCTCTGGAACATTATCATAATTAAGTTTAATCAATGCGCTGACGTAATTATAATATTTGATAAGTACTTATTACTGGGATTGACAATATTTGCTACATTTGCGTTTTAGAACTGCAAACGGGACAGAAGGGCTCACGCATCCAGGCAATCTGACCAGCGTCACTTTTGTTGGAGACCTGGGTAGATAGGATACTTGTTCTTTTGTGCAACATTTCAAGACAGCATATATAGAGCCTGTGGAGCCAGCACATTATGCTCCCTACACAATATGCTCCCTCGAGGGAGCATATTGTTTAGGGAGCATTTTGTGGCTCTACATGCCTGAAGTAGCGCAGGATAGATTTTCACATATTGGCCGAAACGTCATAAGAAAACCATGAGTACATACTGGCAGCAATGTCACAAGAAAACCATGATTACATACTGGCCGCAATGTCACAAGAAAACCATGATTACATACTGGCCGCAATGTCACAAGTAAACCATGACTACATACTGGCAGCAATGTCACAAGAAAACCATGAGTACATACTGGCCGCAATGTCACAAGAAAACCATGATTACATACTGGCCGCAATGTCACAAGAAAACCATGATTACATACTGGCAGCAATGTCACATGAAAACCATCATTACATACTGGCCGAAACGTCGTTAGAAAACCATGAGTACATACTGGCTGCAATGTCACAAGAAAACCATGATTACATATTGGCCGTAATTTCACAAGAAAACCATCATTACATATTGGCCGTAATGTCTCAAGAAAACCACGAGTTCATATTGCCCGAAACGTACTGATTCAACCCAGGAAGACCCGTCCCTTTATAACTGAAAGATTGTTGATGGGACGTAAAGAATCAAATCAAACAAACAAAAGACGCTGCAAAATTCTGATCACCGCCCTTTCCTATAGTGGAATGTGGCGTATTGTTTTGATGAGGATCGTGTTGGCGACATTTTCTTGTTTTCGAGTACCTGGTCCATGGTTTCTCGTGAACTGGTTGGGGAGTTTGATCAAATTGACAGGAGTACATCATTGAAACTTGATTAAGGACTGTTATTTTGGTAACCTCCACCTCAATTTTAAGGACACTGTGATACTTAAACTGCTCATTTAAGAAAAATGGGCTTTGTGCATGCGCGGATCCAGAGGGGGGGGACGGGGGCAGTGGGTCCGCCCCCCCCCCTCATTAAAAAATCACAAAAATATAGGGTTTCTTCGCAATATTGGTCCGGATCCCCTGTAAAACTACAAAGCTTACAAATCAGCATTCAGCATTGGGCCACCATCGGCCCTACAACGAAACGCCATTTAAACGACAGGCCGATGTTGGCCCAACATTGAATGCGGGTTTGTTAGCTCTGTGATTTCCAGGGGTTCCGGACCAGTATTTCTAAGGAACCCTATAGCTTTTTGATTTATCAGGGCGGGGATGTCCGGACCCCCTTTTACCCCTCTGGCCACGTCTATTACTATCATGACTAAAGGCGAACGAAACCATCGGCGATGCTTTAATAATTGAGCTGGTAAACAGCGTAAGTTACGAGTTGGCATGTGCGAACAGCGAAGATTCCAATCAGTCTGTGCACCCACGCAGTCTGATCAGAGTCTTAGTTTTCTGCCTGAAGAAATGATGGCCCCTTTGCTACCTATAGAGCGCCCATCAAAGCCTCTGATGAGACAGCACAGATATGCCAGCTGATCTGAGTCTTAGTTTTCTTGGCTACCTATAGAGCGCCCATCTAAGCCTCTGATGAGACTGCACAGATATGCAGGCTGATCTGAGTCTTAGTTTTCTTGGCTACCTATAGAGCGCCCATCTAAGCCTCTGATGAGACTGCACAGATATGCAGGCTGATCTGAGTCTTAGTTTTCTTGGCTACCTATAGAGCGCCCATCTAAGCCTCTGATGAGACTGCACAGATATGCAGGCTGATCTGAGTCTTAGTTTTCTTGGCTACCTATAGAGCGCCAATCTAAGCCTCTGATGAGACTGCACAGATATGCAGGCTGATCTGAGTCTTAGTTTTCTTGGCTACCTATAGAGCGCCCATCTAAGCCTCTGATGAGACTGCACAGATATGCCGGCTGATCTGAGTCTTAGTTTTCTAGGCTACCTATAGAGCGCCCATCTAAGCCTCTGATGAGACTGCGCAGATATGCCGGCTGATCTGAGTCTTAGTTTTCCTGGCTACCTATAGAGCGCCCATCTAAGCCTCTGATGAGACTGCACAGATATGCCGGCTGATCTGAGTCTTAGTTTTCTTGGCTACCTATAGAGCGCCCATCAAAGCCTCTGATGAGACTGCACAGATATGCAGGCTGATCTGAGTCTTAGTTTTCTTGGCTACCTATAGAGCGCCCATCTAAGCCTCTGATGAGACTGCACAGATATGCCAGCTGATCTGAGTCTTAGTTTTCTTGGCTACCTATAGAGCGCCCATCTAAGCCTCTGATGAGACAGCACAGATATGCCAGCTGATCTGAGTCTTAGTTTTCTTGGCTACCTATAGAGCGCCCATCAAAGCCTCTGATGAGACAGCACAGATATGCCAGCTGATCTGAGTCTTAGTTTTCTTGGCTACCTATAGAGCGCCCATCTAAGCCTCTGATGAGACTGCACAGATATGCAGGCTGATCTGAGTCTTAGTTTTCTTGGCTACCTATAGAGCGCCTATCAAAGCCTCTGATCAGACTGCACAGATATGCCAGCTGATCTGAGTCTTAGTTTTCTTGGCTACCTATAGAGCGCCCATCAAAGCCTCTGATCAGACTGCACAGATATGCAGGCTGATCTGAGTCTTTGTTTTCTTGGCTACCTATAGAGCGCCCATCAAAGTAAGTAAGGGTGCAAAGATCAGGAATCGATACAATCAAGTACCACACCTGACCCAGGATACCAATGGGAAAGTGACAAACTCACAGCAGACACCACAAACGAGAGCCAAGAGGTCTGATCTCTGATCAGACTGTACAGATATGCAGGCTGATCTGAGTCTTCGATGGGCGCACATACCAAGCTACACCGTTTGCTTGGAACCAACTCTTACAAAGTACTCATATATTAGTAAGGCATACATAATATGTAACAGTTTTTAAGTTTATGGCTTGTCTATGCAGCTTACCCCTTACAGATGACAAATTATACTGACGGACAAAAGAAACGCTATATCTGAAATTAGTGATAATACACTAAGGAGGAAAAGGTGACAACAGTTAAAATATATACATGTATATTAGCCAACATACCTACTAAACAAACTCGACATATTAAAATAACCCCGAGGCTCGCCTTAAGATTCTGGTAAGGTAAACTTGTGCAGCTGGGGTTTGTGATACACATGCAATACATGACGAAATTTTACTGTAGTGTTTCTTTTGCCCGTCAGTATATAAGAGTTTTATCTGATTTTTTTCTATTTTCATAAGATGAAACCTTTAAACTCAGAATGTCCTAATTTGCTTTTTTCTACTGTCTTCAAAGAAGATTGTGTTATACTGCATTGTGCCTTCTATCAAGGTCTCTAGATTAACAAAAAGGGGGGGGGGTGTCAAATTGTTAATAATTTCTTATCCATCAGTTAAAACATTTGTTTTAAGTGCTCAAAAAGACGGCTCTTTTTAGTACCCACAACATATGTTTTGGTTGAGAAATAAGAAACTTATACTTTGATTATGCACTCTTATCTGGAGGCCTGATTTAAATAATTGTTTCAATCTATTGCTTACAGCATTGTGACTACATCCCATTTATAATAGCGTGTCTACAGTATTGTGAAAACTTACAAACTGCTCGCTCATGCAATTGAACAGGATCATTAAGGAATCTTTTTCCTTGAGTCCCTTACTATTAAAGGTCATTAAAACTAATACTTTACAAAAAATGGTTCTAATATTTTATTGCCATTTTAAACTGCTGCTTTTGTTTGACCTCAAACATACATACATGTACACACACAAACGTACGCACCCAACCATGCATGCACGCACGTTATGCTGATCTGAGATAACATGGCTGACTGTCTTTGTCATCAAGAATGATAAAATGTTATAAAATTGAGACATTCTTTTTTCAGGGCTATACAGAGACATTCTGTCTTCAGTGCCATTCAGACATTGTCTTCAGCGCTGTATGGAGGCATTCTGCCTCTACAATTTGTCTTCAGGCACAGACAGGAACCTATACACGCCTATTAACCCTACAGATTATAATAATTGTTCGGGGCCCGAATTACAATGCCTCCTTAAAGTTAAGGAAGACGATTTTTCAGGATGCGATAAAAAAAAACGTTCAAAACCGATTATAATAAAAAAAGTTTCATTTTTCTGAAGATCACAATGATATCTTTGACCCTAAATACCACATCAATCCAGGCCATTTATTTAGAATTTAATATTGCATGTTGAAATATCAATACTAAACTTAAGTCTTCCTTAACTTTTAGGTGGCATTGTAATGTCGGGCCCTGGTCAAACAACCTTAATACAGATAAGAGTGATCTCACCGTTTGCATGTAGATACTAGTATGGTTTCTTGTTGCAACGAGGCTAGCTGACCCTCTTTTAGATGTGAAACCCCATAATGGGTACTTTTGCAAACAGTGAAGACCGAGATGGAATACCGCTGAATGCAGAATTTCATCAGATTCTGCACTGCTCGTTAGGATAATATCAATCCTCAGAGAAAGATTTTTTTGGAAATTATAACCTTTGAACCCTCATTATACACACTTAACTGTATATCAAACTTTATGCAAACTTTAATTGGTCAACAAAGGGTGAAGGATTTGTCTCATTTTATATGTTTGCTTTCTAAACACAGCCTACATTCTATAATGCCGTGTTAAGTACGTTGGTACGAGTTTAATTTAACACATTTTTGTGTTAAAATGTTATGACCTAAATGTAAGCACTTTACTATTATGCTCAGAGCAAAGCTACATCAAATTGGACAAAAGATGAGAAGGAAAGTGTTTAGTTTATGCAATATTGTGTTAAAATGTTATCACCTAAATGTAAGCACTTTACTATTATGCTCAGAGCAAGGCTACATCAAATGGGACAAAAGATGAGAAAGAAATGGTTGAGTTTATGCAATATTGTGTTAAAATGTTATCACCTAAATGTAAGCACTTTACTATTATGCTCAGAGCAAGGCTACATCAAATGGGACAAAAGATGAGAAAGAAAGTGTTTAGTTTATGCAATATTGTGTTAAAATGTTATCACCTAAATGTAAGCACTTTACTATTATGCTCAGAGCAAAGCTACATCAAATGGGACAAAAGTTGTGAAAGAAATGGTTGAGTTTATGCAATACTGTGTTAAAATGTTATGACAGAAAATATAAGCACTTTACTATTATGTTTAGAGCAAAGCTAAATCAAATGGGACAAAAGATGAGAAAGAAAGTGTTTAGTTTATGCAATATTGTGTTAAAATGTTATCACCTAAATGTATGCTGTTTTTTGTAACTGATATGTTTAGAGCAAAGCTACATCAAATGGGACAAAATTTGTAAAATTAAGTGTTTAGTTTATGCAATACTGTGTTAAAATATTACGACATAAAATATAAGCACTTAAAATAATTGAGTCGCAACATGAGATTTCCAACAATGTGGTATGTGCGACCAGCAAAGCCTCAAATCAGCCTGCGCATACGCGCAGTCTGATCAGATTCTATGCTAGTCGTTTGAATATTCTATGACTCTTAAGGCTCTAAGCTTAAAAGGAGGACGCACAGGCTGGTCTGAGTCTACACCTGTCAAATACCACATTGTTTGAAATCACATGTCACGGTTCATATATGTTTAAAGCAGAAACACATTAAGTGGAGCAAAAGTAACGTGAAAGAAAATGTTTAGTCAGATGATGCAATATTGTGTTAAAATGTTATAGCATTGAAATGTAAGCACTATCCTGTATTTGTTTAGAGCAAAAACATATAAAACGGGACAAATGTAATGTGTTTAATTCATGCAATATTGTGTTAAAAGTATGACATTAATTAAAAATGTACGCAGGGGTCACGAGTTTGATCCCTGTCGGGTCCCATACTCTCGCGGAGATTGATCATGAAATAATTTCTACGGTCATTCTCCTTCCTTCCGTTGTTTTATTCAAGAAGGGTTGTTGTCAGTTACACGCGAAAGTATGTGCACGATGTACTGGTTAACTGCTTGTTCAAGCTTGCCCAGGAAAAAAGTGTGGTTAAGTGAACTGACTGTCCCCACATGACCATAGCTGTTTTCTGGGATGTAAAACAACACACCATTTAACCAAATATAAATGTATGCTCTTTCCTATATATTTTTGAGCAAAACACATGCAACAAAAGTAATATGAAGAAAAGTTTTTTATTTATGCATTATTCTTACTGTAATGCAAAGAATATGATATATATAATAAGCCGGCATCCTGCATAATGTGCGTATAACGAAGATACAATCAGTCTGCGCCTACACACAGTCTGGTCAGAGTCTTAGTTTTTCGCCTGAACTTGAAACGTTGGACCCTTGGCTACCTATACTATGCCCATTGAAGACTCTGATCAGACTGAGCAAATGTGCAGGCTGATCTGAGTCTTCGATGGGGGCACATCCTAACTTGTACCCTTTGCTAGACACCCGGTAATATCTCTTGCTACTTTGTAGCTAAGAATTCATAGTTGGGTACCAACAAATGGAAAGCGTTTAGAATCGTACATTACAGTGACGACAGGTGCATGCTATTTTCTCAACAGGTTCTTAGTCTACACAGGTTTAGATAAACAAACAATGTCAGCGTAAAACTGTCAATATTTTCTTACCCATATGCTTTAGCATATGTTTTGGGTGTTCAAAAGAACCGTCTCATCGAGACGGTTCTTTTGAGTACCCACAGCATATGTAAGAAAATTATTTTTTGTTACACACTCTTATCTAAAGTCCTGATTAAATATATTAAAATTATTTTGCTATTTTTTATCACATCATGTTTTGTTTCACTAGATCTAGATAGATTTATATTTCTCTGTTAATAAAAGCTAACAAAGATGTCTTTGTTATTTATTTATTTACTTATTTCACGGGTGGGCATCAGCGGAACTACCGCGAAATCGCGTCAACGTAAATTTGTTCCTTCGTCACATCCGGGACCTTTCGCGGTAGTGGCAACGTCACGGAAAAGCCAAACAAAGGTAGGTACTCTCGCTTGTTTTGATCTTTTGTAAAAGAATGGGCTAAATATGTAAAAATCTTGCAATGCTATTCCATGTAGATATGATAAACCTTGGTAAACAGCCCAAACGTGATGTTGAAAAAAGTTTTGCTTTGAGATTAGGACCGTAACCAAATCGAGCACAGAACGGGATTTCTTCAGTTTTATGTCAAAACGAAGAAAGTATGCAGACGTTTTGCCAGTTTTAGCTCGGAACAAGCGCATTTTACACATGACATGTACATAACAGCCCTTATTCTTCCTTCGGACGTAAAAAAATCGAACCGATCATGTTCTATGAAGGAATTATGCCAAAGATTTCAGGCGCAATAGTGCCTTCGCCATCGCGGTAGCTGTAACGTCACGCTCTAGTTCCTTGGAGTATACAATGTTAGTGCATGCAGGCGCGGAGAGAAATGTGTGTAATACTGTAGTATCTATTGATACACACCAAACCACCACCAATTTTGCTGAAACAATGTGTAAAAACAGATATAAACTCTTTTGTAAACAGTGAGGATCCAAATCTGCTGGCTTCTTCAGAAACCACCTGATCAGGTTCTACATGATTTCCATATTACATGTGAGTTTGTAGTAATTATTCAATATATTATAGAGCTATTTTAACTTAAACTAGTGAAATTAAATGGCTAAGTCTTACTTGTCTTAAATGGAATGGGATAAGGACAGACAAGTCGGGCATTGTATTTCCACATCCTACTAAGGGAGTTACCCTAAGCTGCTTGTTTGTTCTGTTTGATTTGATTCTTAACGTCCCATCAACAATCTTTCAGTAAAACAGGGGCGGGTCTTCTTTGGTTGAACTAGTACTAAGCTAGGATAAATGTGTCTTGCTCAAGGACTTCAACACAGTGACGCCGGTGAGGCTCGAACCCACGACCCCTCGGTCTTGAGTCAAGCAATCTACCACTGACAACTGCGCTCCCTACTGCTTGTTTGGTAAACAGTGAAGACCCAGATAAAATGCTGCATTATGCAGCATTTTATCTGGGTCTGCATTGTTTGCTTCTAAAAACAAAATTAATCTTCAGAGAAAGAAATACATTTTTGGGGGAACGGGGGATTTTAGCATAAATACTGATGCCCTAAATATATACAATGGACCGACCATCCTGACATAATTGTACAAAATGTATGTAGGGCCGACCTTAAAAAAAATGTTGGTTGTTTTGATTTTGTAAAAGAATGAGCTACTAATTAAAATTCTGGCAATGCTTTACCATGTAGATATGATTTTCCTTGCTAAACAGGCCAAACGTGGTGTTGAAAAAAGCTTTGTTTGTAGATGAGAACCGTAGCCAAATCGAACCCAGAACGGGATTTCTTCAGTTTTATGTCAAAACGAAGAAAGTATGCAGATGTTTTGCCACTTTTAGCTCAGAACAAGCGCATTTTACACATTGCATGTACATAACAGCTCTTATCCGTCCTTCGTTCGTAAAAAAAAACGAACTGATCATGTTCTATAAGGAATTATGCCAAAATTTTCAGGCGCAGTAGGGCCTTCGCCGTTGTTGTAACGTCACGCTCTAGTTCCTTCGCGTATACCATGTTAGTACATGCAGTGCATGCAGGCTCGGAGAGAAATGTGTGTAATGATTAAGGTATCTACTGAAACACACCAAACCACCACCAATCCATGTCAAACGCTGATCCCCGTGTACAAACTAGCACACTTACCACTGCCCCACTCCAAATCCTCACCTCAAAACCCCCCCCATCACCGTTAGCTCAGCATTTTGCGCATTGCGGTACAGATGTAAATACTTGAAGTGTATATCATTTATCTACATGTATACATGTGTCAGTAAATGAGATTTTGTTACATATCGCATGCGCCTCGACTCAGATAAGCTTGCGCATTTTTAAAGTTTCATCAGACCTTTTTGGCTGCTCGCACACACTGCAAAGTATGGAGTAGATAAAGACAAGACCAAACTATAGACCACCCGCTGTATATATCTCATGTACTAACACATATATACATGTAGATAAATGATATACACTTCAAGTATATTTGATTAAGGCATATGCTATATTTAATTATGGTATATGCCATATTTCATTATGGTATATACCATAATTGATTATGGTATATACTATAATTAATCTTTTTGTACCTTTCGGCACACCACAGAAAAATGATATACACTTCAAGTATATTTGGGCCAATGGACGAGACCTGATGCTTTCATCTGTAGCGCATCTGCGCAAAAGGCTGAGCTAAATGTTGTAGGGGTCTTGGAGGTGAGCAGTGGTAAGTGTGCTATTTTGTACACTGGGAGCAGCGTTTGAAATGGATTGGTGGTGGTTTGGGGCGTTTCAGTAGATATTACACACAGTTCTTTCCGCGCTTGCATGCACTGCATGTACTGACATGGTATGCTCCAAGGAACTAGAGCGTGACGTTACAACTACCGCGATGGCGCAGGCGCTACTGCGCCTGAAAACTTCGGCACCATTCATTCATTGAGCATGATCGGTTCGATCTTTTTACGTCCGAAGGAAGATTAAGGGCTGTTATGTACATGTCATGTGTAAAATGCGCTTGTTCTGAGCTAAAACTGGCAAAACATCTGCATACTTTCTTCGTTTTGACATAAAACTGAAGAAATCCCGTTCTGTGTTCAATTTGGTTACGGTCCTCATCTCAAAGCAAAGCTTTTTTCAACATCACGTTTGGCCTGTTTACCAAGGTAAATCATATCTACATGGAAAAGCATTGCCAGATTTTTGCATAGTTAGCCCATTCTTTTACAAAAGATCAAAACAAGCGAGAGTACCTACCTTTGTTTGGCTTTTCCGTGACGTTGCCACTACCGCGAAAGGTCCCGGATGTGACGAAGGAACAAATTTACGTTGACGCGATTTCGCGGTAGTTCCGCTGATGCCCACCCGTGTATTTATTTATACAATATTTCAAGAGGGTGGCATATTTAGTTCGACGGCCAGTATACCATATGGCCCTCTGAACATACACTCAGCAAAATTTCTAATTGGTCACCTTACATTTTTTACGCTAGTTTTGAAAGTAAGATTCGGTTAAACGAAATTCGTGCTTCTATAAATCAACCAAGGCTTTACCGAGACTCTGCATGTCATTTCATTTAAAAAGTGCCGATACTTCTTGCACAGACGATGCTAGAGTAAAGGTACCCTCAATTTATAAAAGTCACATTTTTATACAATATGAAATATTCCACAAAGACGCTATCCATTTGTATTTTTGTTTGTTTGAAGATGTTTCTGACTGCTGAGATTTAAGACAAACACGCTTCAAATGATTTGCTTCATTCGGACTTCTCGTTTCTGTTACGTAATAGCATGAGGACAAACACTGCCAGCAGCTAAATCATAGAAATTCAGTTTTATGCATGCAGTTTACATAGGAAGTTCGCACTGTTCTGTACGTCTCGGCAGTGAAATTTTCAGAGATTATTCATTACCACTAGACGTCACTGTTCTAGTTTGGAAATTGCGGGGAAATGCAAAGTGTCGTCAACATAATTTTTTAAAGTTTTGCATCCAAACCGGAAGTGCACAGCAGCAGTGAAATACCTGTCTTCACAAAATGGACGAATCATGTTTGGCCTATCTTGTTCAGATAAAATGAAATGCATACAACAATTTTAGCACGAGTTACTGATAAAGTTCAAAAATCACTAAAAATGTAATATTTTAAAAAAATGCGTAAAAATTCCACTTAAGTCAAAATTTCAAGTGTTTGGTGTTTTTGAAGTCGGCAGGCCCGGTTTATTACCAACTGCACTTAAATTTTATTTAAAATTTCACTCAAAACCATTTTTTTTATCTAAAAAGCATTTTTTTGCATTTTTAATAATTGTAAGACAACTTTTCTGAAGGACCGTTTAATTTTTGCCCATTAAATAGCACATATTTAGGCAAAAATTCAGTTCAATAATTTTAGCGCTTGGTCAGAAATAATGAGCTTAAAAAGTGACCAATTAGAAATTTTGTTCAGTGTATAACTGATATTATAAACCATGGAAACAAACGAACAGTGATATATACATATATACAAGCATGCAAAGCATTGCAAAAGAAATAAAATAATGGATAACAATGCAGTTTCAGACTAATTAACCTATCACACTGGCAAATTTGTTGTGGCCTGAAAGATATACTGTATGTTACAAAGTTTGCGATATAACCAATTTTTGTGTTTTAGCATCAGAAGAATCTGTAAAATCAAGAGCAAGATTGGGCCTGTAAAATACATTTAAGCTTTTAAGCTCCCGTCCCCACGCCAGTGGCATTGGATAGTGTCTTATCTAAGGTGGTGATTCTGTTGTTGTTGTTTATCTATTGTCTGTTGTTGCTCCCATTGGGTTTTGGGGGTTGTATTGGGTCCTTGTTTTGTGGAGTTTTTCTTGGTGTCCAGTCTAGTTTAGCAATTATCTTGCTGAGGAAGATAGAGCTGGTTGCTTTACTTTAATTCTGTTGTGGTTGTCTATGTTCTGTGTCTCTTCCTCATGGTGCCATGGGTTGATCAGTGGTATGTGATTGTAGCATTTCGTTAAGCATGTCATCCAAATTGCTAAAGGAAGCAGATTTATCAAGATAATCACAAAGTTATTTGTGTTCTATATCTTTGCCTCACGGTGCCATGCATGGGTTGATCAGTGGTTTGTGATTGTAGCATTTCGTTTGGCATGTCATCCAAATTGCTAAAGGACGCATATTTATCAAAGTAATTACAAGGTTGTTTGTGTTCTATGTCTCTTCCGCATGATGCCATGGGTTGATCAGTGGTATGTGATTGCAGCATTTCGTTTGGCATGTCATCCAAATTGCTAAAGGAAGCATATTTATCAAAGTAATCACAAGGTTGTTTGTGTTCTATGTCTCTTCCGCATGATGCCAAGGGTTGATCTGTGATATGTGATTGTAGCATTTCGTTTGGCATGCCATCCAAATTGCTAAAGAAAGCAGATTTATCAAGATAATAACAAGGTTGTTTGTGTTCTATGTCTCTTCCGCATGATGCCAAGGGTTGATCTGTGATATGTGATTGTAGCATTTCGTTTGGCATGCCATCCAAATTGCTAAAGAAAGCAGATTTATCAAGATAATAACAAGGTTGTTTGTGTTCTATGTCTCTTCCTCACGGTGCCATGGGTTAATCAGCGGTATGTGATTGTAACATTTCGTTTGGCATGTCATCCAAATTGCTAAAGAAAGCAGATTTATCAAGATAATAACAAGGTTGTTTGTGTTCTATGTCTCTTCCTCACGGTGCCATGGGTTGATCAGCGGTATATGATTCTAGTATTTCGTTTGGCATGCCATCCAAATTGCTAAAGGAAGCAGATTTATGAAGATAATTACAAGGTTGTTTGTGTTCTGTGTCTCTTCCTCATGGTGCCATGGGTTGACCAGCGGTATGTGATTGTAGCATTTCGTTTGTCATGCCATCAAAATTGCTAAAGGAAGCAGATTTATCAAGATAATTACAAGGTTGTTTGTGTTCTATGTCTCCTCCTCACGGTGCCATGGGTTGACCAGCGGTATGTGATTGTAACATTTCGTTTGGTATGTCATCCAAATTGCTAAAGAAAGCAGATTTATCAAGATAATTACAAGGTTGTTTGTGTTCTATGTCTCTTCCTCACGGTGCCATGGGTTGATCCGCGGTATGTGATTGTAGCATATCGGTTGTCATGCCATCCAAATTGCTAAAGGAAGCAGATTTATCAAGATAATTACAAGGTTGTTTGTGTTCTATGTCTCTTCCTCACGGTGCCATGGGTTGATCAGCGGTATGTGATTGTAGCATTCCGTTTGACATGCTGTCCAAATTGCTAAAGTAGGAAGATTTATCAAGGTAATTACAAGGTTGTTTGTGTTCTATGTCTCTTCCTCACGGTGCCATGGGTTGATCAGCGGTATGTGATTGTAGCATTTCGTTTGGCATACCATACAAATTGCTAAAGAAAGCAGATTTATCAAGATAATTACAAGATTGTTTGTGTTCTATGTCTCCTCCTCACGGTGCCATGGGTTGACCAGCGGTATGTGATTGTAGCATTTAGTTTGTCATGCCATCAAAATTGCTAAAGAAAGCAGATTCATCAAGATAATTACAAGTAGTTTAGGTGAAATTAATTGAGCCTCATCGCGAGAAAACCTGTCTTCGGTGCTACCGACAAAGCCAGATTCAACCCAGCCTGCTCAGCTACAGAGACTAGCTAGAAAGTTGAAAATTCGCATGTAGCAAGTTTTGATATAATACTTTCAAAAAGCGAAAAACAAAGGCGCTGATCAGACTGCGCGGATGCGCAGGCTGGTCTGCGCCTTTGTTTTTCGCAAACCCCCGAAGACAAGTTTTCTCGGGTCGAGGCCTAATTATTAATGAGCAATAACCTGACACCACTAGATATGTATTATGGACTATGCCAAGATTATTGTATCAAACCATAAAGAAGAATCCATTGGTATATAAAGGGTTGATATTTCACAGTTGTTTGTTAAATGTTGCAACAGATGCTCACATGCCTTATAGCATGGATATCTTAACTTAGTATAAATTAACCATCACAATAACTCCTCACTCAATCTACGTATTAGTGTCCAATACTAAAACGCCGCAATCTACGTTTTAGTAGTGTCCATGTTTTGAAATTAGATAATTGCTGGATTATACTGTTTAGTGTAGTAATTCTCACACGGTGCCAGGGGTCTTTAAGGGTTCTTTCAAGAAGGTTAACGTTTCTATGAAATGACATTAATACACCATTTTCATAGGATTGTACTAGTTCACGTAGTATGCTCAAAACGCATGTAGCATAATCCTCTGATGTGTCTGTACATATTTTACAATGGTGAAATAGCATTATTTTTAAATGGTATTTGGGTAGGCCCACAGAGAATTGAGAAATGAATTTTATGATTAAGTAGGTTTTCTTATGCTTTTCTGCCACACAGTTGAGAAAATACTCAATTTCGCCAAGGCAGTCGGACAATCTGCAAGGATAACTACAGTAAGAACACGTCTTTGGAACAAGAAAGAGTGGGTTAGATCCATTTATCTGTTGTCCACTTATTTTACGTGCAGGTATGAAGTCAATGTGTATGGGAAGATATTTGATCTGTTTGGTTGTCTGTAGTGTATCATTGCAATCAAAGTCGGACAGACTTGATACATAACTAGTCCATAATAATTTCAAAGAACAGCCGTATTCGTGGTTGATAACCTTTGGCATAACCGTTAAGCAGCCAGTATCCATAGCAACAGTGCAGCTAGGACATCCGTTAATGTTAGGGTTAGCTGGTTCAAAAGAAAATGCTGTGCGAAGATATGGGTAATCACGTTGGAACACAGGAGAAAAACAACTACATAAGGATGCTATAGAGCTGCCTAATTGACTGCTGAATACATCATCAGAACTATATCCTAGAGGAAATTCATCAGTACACTGTTGTAGTATCCCCAAGTGACACGCAGGACAGCTGCCTTCCAATCTCACATCATTTGGTTTATCAATAATTGCCAGATAATCGAATTCAATATATTTTGTCAGACATACGCCACTGTAATCATATGGCTCCGAAACAGACTTTAGAATTGACGCTTTCTCCTCCATACTACCACAAGGCTGTATGTGAGATATCTTAAACGGCGATGATTCTGCGTTCATTTGTGCTGTAACTCTTTCCAACATATGTCTAACTGCTGTCTGTATATCTTGAATTTCTTTGTTATTAAAGTTAAGTGCTGCATTTCTCAAAATATTTTCATAAAACGTTTTGAGACAACGCCTATGCCTTGCTATAGCTCGTGCCCTACGTGGCATATTTATTTACTTATTTTTTTCTTACTCGGTAGGTTTGTTCATCTAAGTATCTCAGTTGCCATACTTGTTCATCTTTACGTTACTTAACATTATTGTTCCATTTTCATGACATGCCTCAATCTATACACTATTTCCCTGTAGATAACATTATATTTATTTTGTTCACTGAAGTTCAACGCAGATGGAACCCTTTCTTCTAAGTTGATATGCTAGCTTGATCTTCTCACTTTGCATTTTGTTCACTTCAGTTGACATGCATGTTCACCATAGAGTAGCTTTATCTAAAACAAAACATGAAGTATTAAAATTCAACCATTTTGAAAAAAATACTATAATGGTACATACTGAAACATGAACATATGTACAACATTCAGCGGTTATACTGTCCTGCCAGCCAAGAGTGATAGTGACGTCATGTTTTCTTTACAAAGTTATTAGGGATTTAGATAGATACTGTCCTGCCAGCCAAGAGTGATAGTGACGTCATGTTTTCTTTACAAAGTTATTAGGGATTTAGATAGATACTGTCCTGCCAGCCAAGAGTGATAGTCACGTCATATTTTCTTTACAAAGTTATTAGGGATTTAGATAGATACTGTCCTGCCAGCCAAGAGTGATAGTGACGTCATGTTTTCTTTACAAAGTTATTAGGGATTTAGATAGATACTGTCCTGCCAGCCAAGAGTGATAGTGACGTCATGTTTTCTTTACAAAGTTATTAGGGATTTAGAATAGATACTGTCCTGCTAGCCAAGAGTGACAGTGGCGTCATGTTTTGCTTACAAAGGTACATGTATCAGCGACATATAATCGATAGATTAATTGTGCATTTATGCTATCTGCAGGATAGTATTAATACAAAAGTGATTTATCGATTCGCGTTAACTCAAGTGGAGTGTACAAGTTATTTTTGATTTAGCGATTGTAAACAAAATATTACGTCACTGTTACTCTTGACTGGCAGGACAGTAGATAACATGTGTATTAATCCTATCTGCAGGATAGGAATAAAACGCAAGTGATCCCTCTTTTCGCGTTAGCTCAAGTGGAGTGTACAAGTTAATGTTTTACTTAATAATTGTAAACATAATATTACGTCACTGTCACTCATGGTTGGCACGACAGTAACTAACACCATTTGACCTTAGTTTTTGGTGGGATGGTAAACACAAACTCACACACTTAACGGTAATCTCGGAATTCGTGATCCTAAAATCGACAAATTTTCTTTTGAAAAATATTGTATTTCGAAATTATAATGCCTGAATCACTCTGGCCTGCGTTTTCAAAAGAAATACTTTCCGTTTTCCAACTAAAGCATATGTTGTGAGTACTCAAATAAACTGTCTCAATGAGACAGTTCTTTTGAGCAACGCAACAAAAACATTTGTTTAAATGAAAAGGTAAAAACTATTTACAACTTGAGCCGCGACGCGCAGAAAGGGTCATTAACGTAATTAATGACGTAACGAGATATTAGCGTCAGAAGCGACAAGTTTACGCGATGTTTTAGTTGCCGATTATTGACGTCAGCGCTTTCTTTGTTTTTTCAAGTTTAACGTTTTCGGTCTCCTGAATCGAATTTAGTTTTTGCCTTCTATTTTTTACACGGTGACCATAGTGACATCACCAGCAGTTCAAATAAAACTATGTACAGAATATAATAATACAAATGGCTTTAATTACCGGTTAAGTCAAAGCACTGAAAGCCGATGATTCTATTTTCGGTTTACCGAGGCCTCCGCAATTTTTTTTATACCTATATATCTATAGAGCATGCACGTTGCATCCAGTTTTAAGCACCCACTGAAAAGTTATCTAGCTGTTTCCCGTCGTCGCGCGTTTGAGAAAGGTGTGTGCATTAGGCCCTAGTAGACAGAATTTTGATAAATGTCATCAACCACGCAGGGATCGACGACACAAGTCATTTTTGCTCGAACACGTAAATAAAATTAAGAAAATATTTATACAGAAGAAAGATTAAAAATTTACGCTTTCAAACAAAGCATAATTATTTAGTCTTCACTTTTATTTTACAAATCAAACAAAATAAACAATCATCTAAATAAAGTTGATAAACATTTAGATATGTTTTCTTTCAGACTGATTAATCTTACAATTACATGTAATGAACTTCTTTTGTCAAATTCAATTAGCTTTTCTTTTTCTTTTCTTTTCTTACAAGGGAAATAACTCAATCGGAGAGTAAGTATTACTTTTTTAATGCCGTATCTTACTATTTTTTTCGTTTCCAGAGACGGCCGTGTATTTGTTTGTTTCTATAGGCGCGTTCCGTGCTGTTAAGTGTTGTTGTTGTTGCAAAAATGTATGTATTGTTTATAAATGTTGCCTAAGTATCAAGTAAAGGCATGGACCTTATATTACAAACTATCATTAAGATTCACAATGTTGTCTTTTATTTGCAATGAATTCTTTTTAAACTTCATATGAACCTTTGCTAGGCTTAAGGTTTTGCGCCTTTTATGGTGTTTTAAGAAGCCCCCGTGGTGTAGTGGATAAGTGCTATGCCTTGTAAACCAGGGGTCGCAGGTTCGATTCCCGGCTTCCCCATAAAACCACATAAAACCACTTTCGGTGAGCCTTCGGGTGCTCCCGTCATATAATAAACACACAAATCATAAACCCTCCCGGCGGTACTGGTTTCTACCCAGGGAAAGCCACAAAAAGTTTTAAGCTAGTTTTAATCATAAATAGGTGCAAAGTTTGGTGATAAATGAAGAATAAACAAACTATTTTCGGCCCGAAGAAAAGCGAAAAAAATGACGCCTCGATGTTTTTCCCCCGTTTTTCGATGCTACATGTAACCAAACGCTCTAAAACAAAGCCGACACGTTTGTTTTTGACCGACGCCTTTGAAAACAATGTATTACACAAAACTATAGGCCTAGAGACTACACTCATGAAAATAGAACAAAATGTGCGCAATTAACAGATCACGCTTTATATATAGTTACATGTATAATGCATTGCGTTTTTGTACCAAAATTCAACTAGTAGCCTAAAGGTCAAATTTAGACGACGCCACAAATGGATGTATAATGCCACTCGAATGTAACCGATTGAGTGTACATTGAAGGTATTCCAGTTGTTTTATCGAGGGTTGGAAACGCGGGGAAACCGTGCCCCAACCCTCTAGGTGCACGCAAATGCCAATGTTGCCTATTTGAACAAATCCTATTTCACATTTTATGCAAAATATCGGCCCTGAGGGAAAGTGTTAGCGCCGGGGGGGGGGGGGGGTACTCTCACCATTTCTTCATACATAGACTAGGGCCCAGTATCTACCATTCACCCCCAAAAATATCAGGAATTTCAAGCACCCCAAAAAAATATTTGAAATTTTAGCAACCCAAAAAATTATCCCATATTCTGTGCCTTGACCTAAAGAAGAGACCGTAAAATGCATAGAAATGACCCCCTAAATATAGACCAATTTTGTGATGACCCCAAAAAATATCCACAAAGTCTTCATACCCCCAAAAATATTCATTTTTCTGAAAACACAAAAAAAAATTGAAATTCAAAATTTTGAACCCCAAGCCTACGTATGTATGAAAGCATCAGAGTACCCCCTCACCCTGGGGGTTAGCGCTCCTCAGTCCTGGTTCCCTGAAACGTCTCTAAATCTCGTATGGCCGTTTCTTTTTTGGGTGGTGGTGGTGTTTAATAGGTCTCAGTAAACAGATATGGACGCGTTGAGACGGTGTCAGTTCATCTTACTAGCGACCACAAAACGTTAAGACGTAACGTATAACGTGCGACATAGCGCCAAGTCAGATACGTAACTTAGAAATTAGCGGGGAAAATTAAGTACAATGAAAACAACTAGGTACATCAATAGGACGAGCCCAGCGCTGAACTCTACGACTTGCTAAATGCTATTAAAGGTCTACAACAGCATGTAGTCCGCAATCGCATATATTTATAGCATTTTTATAGTATTATAGTATTTTTTTTATATTTAAAATTGTTCAAAGTCGGCAGATTGAGTTTTACATTTTTATCAAAGTATAATAATGTGATGAACGACGGCGTAGTGTAGTCCACCATCTATGACATAGGCCAATAGAGTGCGCATGCAAGCACTCACGAACGCTTTGAGTAACCAACGTCTGACCGTGTTGAAATAAAATGAGTAGTAATAATTCAGTTTGAAAGACGGCATATTGTGGCCTACCACCGGTGGCATAGGCCTATAGAGCGCGCATGCTAGGCCCAGTTTTCACGCACCCACCTACGCTTTGAGTAATCCATGTCTGGCCGTGTTAAAATAAAGATCCCCATACCCCTTCGAGAGTGCGTACTCTATAAAATACCACAGGAACGCGCCTGGAAATCATATGAATATGGAAATGCAGACGTCGATCTCCATCTTCTTTATAATATTGAGTGAAAAAGAGCAGAGATTTTAGCGAGAGTGCGTGATTGTGTTAGCTCATCTCAGACAAAGATCGCTGATCGCATTTCGCGACTTTCCAGTTATTTCTATTCTAGTTGAGACCGTACGCCTGAGCCTTCGTTACCATTTTCTCTAGAGATATGGAAAATAACGCAGATATGTAAATGCATAGATGCGGTGTGGGGCTGTCTGGTGTTTCATGCTGAAAGTGCCTGATAGTTGCATAATGCTATGGTTGGCTAACCCCCGCGCAAACCATGCCATAGCTCCATAAGGCCGACATTCTGTGCAACCCTGAATTCCTAGATACCTAAATCAGGATAAACTGTAACGGAATTAAAAAACAGAGATGAAAAAACAGGGCTGCCAAAGACCCCCGTGTTTCTTGTCAAGCCCAAAGGCAAATTACGTCCACAAAATAGCCCATCAAATTATTGACGTAAAGTGACGTCATAAGTTTGAACCAATGTCTATTAGGGTATATAACTTTGAAGAGCTCTAGAAAGAGTTATAATAGGGGTACGGCCACCATATTTTCACAAGTTGTTAAGAATAAATAGTTCTTTTAAAACTGGATGAAAACTGAATTTCGAAAAAAAATACGTTTAGGACCCTTTCTGCGTGTTGCGGCTCATTTTACACTCAACAATTTTGTATCTAAACCAGTGAAAGAACATCTAGCGATAAGGCGTATATTTTCCCTAGTTGACATGATTACAAACACCAAATTTTCAAATTGCCCTAATGTTTTTGAAATTGGTGTAGTTTGGCAGTAAAATATGCATAGAAGGCAACAAAATACGTTTCAAAGCGATTCACCATTTACAATACCGTGAAAACGTGCACTTTCTACTCCCACCCCTCATTTTACGTCTTTATACTGGGTGCCGTTTAGGCCAAACTTTGAGTAAATGCATTGCTAGTTTAAAAAAAGTAAAAGTGCAAAAATGTTAAGGATAGGAGTGCTCTTCATTTCCCAAAACTAACTGTATTCCTTCTGCGCATGCGTACGAAATACACCTAAAATTATGGCATTTGTCATTGGAAAGATGTAAATGGCGTCTTTCAGTTTGTTTTTAAATGCTTTGCCCCCCTAGACCCAAAATGCCCTTTACATATGTTGTAAATGTTAATAGCGACATGTCGTTGTCCAAATTTACCGTGAATAAATGGGCACCGCGCGTGAAAACCTGTCTTAGGCATTTGCGAACAACAAAGGCACAGACCAGCCTACGAAGTCTGATCAGTGCATTTGTGATTCACAAGTTTATTGAAGAGTATCATATCTAATCTTGCTATAAACAAATTTCAATTTTCTAGCTTATATCTGAGCAGTCACTTTGTCGGAAACCCCGAAGAAAGGTTTACTCGCCATGCTCGCGCCAAGGCTCAATTATTTATACTTCAGGTACGGGCCCGTATCCCTAGACTCGCAGTCTAGAGATACGGGACCGTACCTCTAAAATCGTAGTCTAGGGATACGGGTCCGTACCTGTAGTCACTTCCAAAGAGAAAATGTTGCCTTAATGTCTATCAGTCCCTCACTAACTTTATCCACAAATCTGTAACTGTTTAAGACGAAACAATATTTGTGTATTCATTTGTGTTTTAAAACACTGATCAGTATGGTTTACAGGTCAAGTTACAATGTTGTTTATGCAAATCAAGTCGTTTAAATGAGCATTCAACCGTTACACAATAGACGCTTTGTGATACCACACAATCACTGGGTGGAAACGTACACCAGATATTGCTCCAAAATGAGCCAATGTTTACAAAATTTCAAGAAAAAATACACACAATGAAGGTAAGCAAATCTCGAATTTTTCCAATTGAATTATTTTTCCGGTACTTGGCAGGTGGCATTTTAGAGCCCTTATACCCATATTAAGCACATTCAATACACGAAATGGTTTCAAACACTGTAAATGATGGTGAAAATCACAAAATGAGCGCTGTGCTCACTGGAAAATGTTTACTCCTCTCCCAAAAATGAGCATTATTGAAACAAGTAAGAAAGTTATAAAAATTCTGAATCAGCCAATCTTTAAAAATGTCTCTTAAATATTAACACTGAAAATTTCAGCCAAGTAGGTTGAAATTTGACCAAGTTACGGCTGCAAACCAATGGTCAGTTTGTCACTATAAGAGTACTGGGAATTGATAAATCTCGGATTTAGTGTACAGGAGTATTGCATTTTAGTGTACTGGGTATTGAATTGATTTTTTTGGTTTGATTTGATTATTTTACGTCCCATTAACAATATTTCAGTTATGTAGGGATGGGTCTTCCTGGGTTGAACTAGTACTAAGCTAAGATATATGTGCCTTGCTCAAGGACACAATGCAGTGACGCTGGTGAGGCTCAAACCCGCAGCCCCTCGGTCTCAAGTCAAGTACTCTACCACTGAGTTACGGTGCTCCCTCAGGTATTGCATTGAAGATCAAATGAAAAATGAAGTAGTTCGGTTGATGATTGGATCAATTTATAGATCGCCTTTGAAATATAGCGTCTACAAGCTTTATACGGACATGCCAGCAACAAAGACGCTCATGCAAAGCTGTGCATATCAAAATGCTTGAAAATAATAATATGGAAGGAGTTTAGCGCACTGGCCAAAATTTAAGGTGTCTGATCTCACAAATAGACAAGCCTTGTATCTTTAATGGGTGGTTTAAGTGAACCCATGCATAATGTTCGGCCACAACGCTGGAAAGTATGTGACAAGGCCCAGCTTCAAAGAGTAGGTAAAATATGGAACCTTTGCTTTTGGCAGGCTGACACAGAACGAACAACAAAGGCACTGATCAGTTTTATGGGAATGCAATGCATGCAACAAAATTAGTTTTTTATGCAGTGGGACTAATAAAGTGTTTATAAACCCTATATGAGGGTATGCAAACAGGGAAGGCTTAAGCTAGTATCTCACTGGGATGCGAGCAATTTGCGACTATTTCGAGACTAATTTGAGACACGTTTTGGCGACAGAAATACGACATTGCAACCATAATCACATTGCGGTCACACCGAAAGGGTGATTAAGACATATTTGCGACAGTCGCACGAATGTCTTACGCACCAATCATTGGCGAATGTTTCACGACATTCACGCGACATTCGTGCGACATTCGCGAGACACTCGCACGATGTATTCCCGATTAAATTGCGGACATTTATTACCATCGACCGCCTCACAACGTTCTCACGAACGTCGTGCGACTGTCGCGCGAAGGTCGTGCGACTGTCGCACGATAGTTTTGCGAGTAAAGATAAACCAAGAAAAATAAACATTCTAGCAAGCACAGAAACTTCAGACTAGGAAGGTACTACGCTGTTGGCTGGTAGGAGCTAGATTGTTGGAAGGTGTCACGCTGCTGGGTGGTGTTGGACTGTTAAATGGTAGCAAATATTGAGTTAGAAAAAAGTTAACTCGTTTAAACTGCACAGTTATGATGGCCCATCAAGCAGCTAAAGAAAGTCAGTCGAGAATGCACGTATGCTCTAATTGCCCATACGTATGGCCTGATAAGCCCAATCAAATCAAAATCGCATTGAGTTCAGATGAGCCTCGTCCTGTGAGAATCTATTTTATACAGTTATGCGCACAGCAAAGGCACAAATCAGACTGCATGGATGCGCATTCTAATCAGAATCTCAGTTGTCCGCTGCAGTGATAATTTGTTTATAGGGCTCTGTATGCCAAATTCAAACCTTAGAAGGGCTGCTGAGACTAAGCAGGCTGTTGTAGTCTAACCAAGACACAATACTAATACCTTTATACAGTAATAGAAATAGTAAACATTTATGTAGGCCTTAAAAAACATGCTTAACAAAGTTATCCTCTCAGAATGCAGAACCATTTTAATAAGTGGAATTACTCCGAACAGAATACATGTAAGTAAGCCTAATCAATATACATGTACCATACTTATATGAAACTATCCTCTCAGATAGCAAGAATACTTGACATCTGGAATTAGTCAAAACTGTATACATTTGTACTTAAGTATGCCTAACCAAGATCTCGTACTAGGAAAGAACTGTCATCTCAGACAGAAGGAACTCTTTTAACGAACCTTTGGCGACATAATTGCGAGTAATTTAAGATACTCGCGCGATAGTCGTGAGACGTTAGTGCGACTGTCTCACGACGTTCGCCAGAACATCGCTTAGTTTAATTTACTCGCAATGTTGTCGGGAAGTGTCTCAATTAGATCGCAATTGGTTCGCAATTCAGTCTTATTTATCTCGCAAATATGTCGTGTTCCAAAATGATTGCGACTAAATTGCGAGGGGTCGGCGACAAGTTCGCGACGGGTTCGAGACACCCGCGACGACTTTGTGACTATTTTGCGAGGAATTTTGTCGCATAAAATTTTTGAACATGTTCAAAATTTTGCGACTACTTTGCGCCACTTGGCGACACATGCGAGGATATTACGAATCACTGGCGACTGTTTCGAGACTGCTTTGCGAGCCACTCGCGATGTCTGTCGCCAGCTGTCGCAAAACAGTCGCAGTCCAGTGAGATAGGGGCTTAAGTCAAGCCTGCGCAATTGTTAAATCTCTTCAGAGCCTTAGCTCTTTGCATACACAACTTAGATACAAGGGTCAACACACAGGCTGAAATATAGGGGGCAAGGTCTCGCTGGATGACTGCACATAATCAAGTGATTTATTGTTGATACACTCAAAAGCTTCAATTCTCAAAGTATATTCAAAATGTTTGGTACACATGACATTATAGATGACCACCACAGTGTTCTTTGCTGCTCTCCTTATTAGCCCTTAATTTGAAATAGAGTTTTGATAAGCAATTTTGATTTACTATAAATATAATCAACTTTTTCAGAAGTTAAAACTTGATACAAAAAATCTCCAAGAACAATCAATATTGTTACTCACTATAACTAGATATATCGATCTTGTAGTGGCAGAAAAAAATCATACATCAAACATAGCATATGTTTATAACAAACACGCAAACAAGTATAGGGTATGTAAATAATTATGACAAAAATCGCTATCTATAAAAATTTTGGAAAGCAGCTGTAGTGTCTCTTAAGCACAACTTGCCAAGTACCAAAAAAGAATTAATTAGGTTAAACAACAGATCAACTAAAACTAGCACGAGAATTAAATTGCGAATAAAACAAAGAATGTATTTGTCATGCTTATGGTTGTTAAATTGCTAGCAATTAAGTTCAGCATGAATAAGGTTTCTAACCACGGCACCTGGATGAATACACAGCCCGAGATAAAGGCGTTTTGTCCCACTAGATGGCAGCACATGCATGTTTGGAGGGTGACTAAAACGCATACGCGATAAATAACAGGAGAGGGTCCAAATAATTTAGTTTTTACATGCAACATCAAGTTGTGTCATAATAGCGCCAACTCCTAGTGTTTTATTAACCCTTAAGCTCATTTAGGGGACCAGACAAGGGTCTACGTTGTTTGCTTGTAGAATTATGATTAGATACAATCTGATACTAGTGGACCTAACAAGTTATTTATAATTATTCTATGTTCAAACGTAAAACTTATTTTTTTTTTATTTTCCATAGAGGGTGGAGCCTAGCATCAATATCCACGTTAATCAACGCCATAATTAACAACATTAAACAGCTTGAAGATTCTATGATACTAAAGGCGGCTGAAAAATAATATTGAAATAACTCAAAGAGTTCCAGGGTAGCTTTTACTTATTTCATACATTTGCTTATCCATATTAAGGATTAAACAGGTACGTGTGTTGCACAACTAAATGTGAAAATGTAATAAGGCCCTACGAGCATTTAGGTGCTACCTGTAACCCCTCTGGAGCCAAAAACTGAAACATGCTTTTCACCAATTTCTTTTTGGTTTACAAATAGAATAACTGAAATGTAACTTTTTGGCATTTTTTTTAAAATTTTACCGTTGCTATGGTAACAAAAATGGACAACAAAATAGGCCTTTAATAGAGAAATTGCCATTTTGAACCTTTAAGCCTTTTGGAGACCGATTTTTTAAGAATTACATGAAGATATCAGCACAGCTATATACCAAAACATCTTTTTAATATGTTTTGTGTTGTAATAATTCTCATTCTCTGTTAAAATATCTTTCAGTTTTTGCCTGTGCTTGTTAATTTCTCTGTCAAATGTCTCAAAGAAATTACGTGCATTAAGGGGCTATTTTTGCCCCCTCTACAGACAAAATCTGAAAGTTACTTTTCACCAATTTCTTCTGGGTGGTTTATAAGAAGTATATAAAGTATAATAATAGCCTAAGTATAAAATTTTGGCATTTATAATATTTTGCTTTAAAATCCCATCCCTGGCGAATGGTGGGACTTTGATTTTTTGTCCGGATAAGTCCTAAAGTTGCGGGCTAAGATATCTGTAAAACCACTGCTGTTTGACCCAAATACATATTTTCATTTTAAAGTGTCATCTGAATCAGCTTATTATCAGGCATACTGACCGTTCAAAGACAGTGCTACTTTTGTTGATCATTACGTTTCGTGTTTGTCATGCTTTTTTGTCTGTACAATGTAGCCATGTGGTCACCTGCTGGAAAAAGGCTGACCTCTTGGCTCTCTTGTATGTGATGTTTTATTTTGTTTTTGTCACTTTCTTGTGTGGTGTCCTGGAACGATTCCTGATATCTGCCTCCTTTTTTACATTACTTAGTACTGGTTTGACACCCAGAAATCATTGTTAAATAAACTTACATATCGAAATAACTAAAACATTGTTTAAAGTGGCATTACATAACAATAAGGGGCAAACAGGTATAGATGTACCATGACCTCTTAGTAACAACCTTTATCATTATATTTCAAAGGTTGATAGAAGTTTAAAGAGGTGTGTATAGACAAAAAATATATCTTTAATTTGTATAATTTCTAGCAATGTGACATTGCTGGTGACAGAGTTATTGGGCAAGTTTCAGATCTTTCTGCACACACCCTGTAATCATTAGTTCATGTACATAAACAAAGTGCTTTTCATCCCTTCTTTATTAAAAATTATCTTTTTACCTATTACTCAGACGCTGCATTGTTTGATTTGTTTATTTGATTTGATTATTCTTTATGTCCCATCAACAATATTTCAGTTATTTAGGGACAGGACTTCCTGGGTTGAACCAGTACTAAGCTAGGATAAATGTTGGCGCCGTTAAACCGGTTTATGCCCTCCAGTAAAATATTTTACTGACCGTTCCAAGGCGGTACTTCTTTTGTGGATCTTTTATGGGTTTTTTCTGTCTTGTGTTTGTTATGTCTTTGTGCTCGTCTGTTTATATGTGCTTTGTGGTCACCACCTGGGAAAGGGCTGACCTCTTGGCTCTCTTTTGTGGTGTCTAACCGTGAGTTTGTCACTTTCCCATTGGTATCCTGGGTCAGATGTGGTACTTGATTGTATCGATTCCTGATCTTTGCACCCTTACTTATCTACTCAAGGAGGCCCTTCAGTCTCGAGTCAAGCACTCTACCACTGAGCCACTGCACTCCCTAGACGCTGGATTGAATACGCTCAACTTACGTGAATCTTGTTAATCAAATACCAAATATTACCTTCTGTTACAGCCAGGTGCACCAAAACGGAGCATTTTGACTGCAACCAACACACACTGACCACGCTTTTAGGTGCAGTGGTTTCTAGTGTGCTTGATACAAACACACAAAAATATTATTAAGTAATACTGGCTTGATATCTATTCATGGTATTTTACTTCCAATACATGTTTGAACATTTGGCTATACACAATGATTATTCCATGGCCAGTTGGCAAAGCGGACAGGGATGCCTACACATCCAGTCAGAACGTAGATTACATAAAGGGGTTGTGTAAATTGTAAATCTTATGCCTTGTCACAGATTCTTAATTTCACACACAGTGATGAAAGTAAGTAAAGGTGCAAAGATCAGGAATCGATACAATCAAGTACCACACCTGACCCAGGATACCAATGGGAAAGTGACAAACTCACAGAAGACACCACAAACGAGAGCCAAGAGGTCAGCCCTTTCCCAGCAGGTGACCACAAAGCACATATAAACAGACGCGCACAGACATAGCAAACACAAGACAGAACAAAAACATAAAAGATCCACAAAAGAAGTACCGCCTTGGAACGGTCAGTAAAATATTTTACTGGAGGGCTTAAACCGGTTTAACGGCGCCAACCTCACCCTTAATTCAGATGTGGATCAAGACACATAGATATTTGGTTTGCATGAAAGACCCCTAACTTATCAATGCATCATCTCCTAAAACATATAAATCAAGATTTAACAAGGAGATAAAGCAAGGATGTATTTAGTTTTTGCTCAATTTTTGATGTTTCATGTGTCCTTTTTAAAGCTACTATTATTGCCATCTTTCAAGTAAGGTGGTATATTTTCAGTCAGGTTTGATCCTTGTATTTTGCATCAACCCTTGTATATTAGTAGCCTGCTACACCAACCTGGTATAATGTCAAAATTTACAACAGTGAATTTGTTGAACTGTGCAACAGTCTATTACATTATCCTAGTACCCCGCATTATTCAGGTTCCAATAAAGGACAGAGTTCTGTAGGCAGGGTACCAGACTATATTTATATTGAAATACATAAAGAGCAGACAATATTGGTGTTCTATCATAGGCAGATATTAGCTTTTTTTAGTCTGCTTGAACTACGTTTGTCGTCTGCTGATATTTTTTTAAAATTTGCAAATAAATATGACCCAGATTAAGCCCAACATTTGGTCGAGTCTGATCTGGATCAAAACTAGTTTACACTCTAATGGTACATTGTAAGAGTATTTTAAAAACGTCTATTTTGAAGAAAAACAAACTGCAGACGACCACATAAGCTTATAAAAATCTCAAGCATGCTACAATTTAAACCCATGTTCTAACCACTAATAAACCCAGTTACTTCTTGTAAACCAGTGACTTTGGCAAAGAAAGAAGATCCAAATAAATGTTGCCTCTCAGGTATACAGTGTTTGATAAATCAAAAACTATCAAAAGTTGTAACCCCTCAATGTACACGATGGCTCATCCATAGTTTATTTTCTGAATCAATCAGTGTGTAAGGATTAAATGAATGTCGTTATCACTCATCATTTGTTTCTACAGTGCAGCGACCAGTGTGGCCTTATGTGTGTCTTAACAACACTATTCCTTTACTGTACATGTATACAGATCAGTCGCAGAGATAAAATATTCAGAGTTTCTGTAAAAATACAATGTTATTGCAGACGATTAATATTTCTCACAAATCTAAGTTCATAGGCCTTCAACTTTAAGTGGGCATACTCTGGGATACAAAGCTTTTCAATGATTTAGAATTTGCTGATATCTAGACAACTGCTTTGAGTTAACTGTGGTTGTAAAAAGGGTTTGATATTAATGTATGTGCTGTTTATGTTTAATAATTAATATTGGAAATGGTTCTTAAAATGGCAAGGTTTTCTAAAAAGCTTAAACTTGTTCTTTGATTGCTTCGAGTAGTATGATAAGTTTTCATCCATAACGTCCCGTGTATGCCCCAAATTGTTTCTTCTTGTTTTGCGCATTTATGAATACATAAACCATGACACATGCATCAAAATAGTTGTAGATGTTCGCTAAGTATGTTTTAGTTTTGTACTACGGCACAGGGCACATAGCTTTTTTTCAGACATTTTCTGTTAGTGTGGATGCTAAGCACCATGGATGGATGGATGTACTCAAAGGATGAACTGAACAATGGCAAGTGGCCTTAACAATATGAGGTTATTCTCAAAAGATTAACCGTTCAAATGCATTTAACCCTATGTTCACTTAACACTCCTGCACAGATTATATAACCCGATGATATATCGGGAATCTGTCAGGACAGACGGACTGGTGGACAAAAGCAAGCCAACCTATAGTCCCCAAACTGGATTTTGACTGGTAGGAGAGCATAAAAGACTATAAATCAACTGCCAATCCTCAGTATACCAAATTTAGAAACTATGCATTACCCAGTACACTTGTTATCAATCCCCAGTACCCTTATCGTGACTAATTGGCCATTGGTTTGTAGCCATATCTTGGTCAAATTTCAACCTACGTGGCTGAAATTTTCTGGAACGATATTTAAGTGACATTTAAAAAGATTGGCCGATTCAGAATTTTGATAACTTTCTTAATTGTTTCAATAATGTTCGATTTTTTGTAGAGGAGTGTACATTTTCGAGTGAGCACGGCCCTCATTTTGTGATTTTCACCATCATTTACAGTGTTTGGTACCAATCCATTTATATAATGTGCCTATTATGGGTATAGTGGCTCTAAAATACCACCTGCCAAGTACCGAAAAAATAATTAAAGAGGAGAAAATCCAGATTTGCTTACCTTCGCTGTGTGTATTTTCCTGAAATTTTGTAAATATTGGCTCATTTTGGAGCAATATCCGGTGTACGTTTCCACCCAGTGACAATAGAGTTAATTTGATGGCGATGATAGATCAATTACGCTGAAATACCTGGGGCGGACTTGATTAAGCAATTTTTAGAGTACTCGGCGTACGCCAGAACAGCCACATAAACAAGTAAAACTGGGCACTTTGGAGTACTCCGGAATAAATCAAGCGATACAAAATATTTCCGCATATGCAGTCAATGATCCGCCATCTTTTTTGGAACAGGTCACGTGACTGTTCTGTCTGCACCACCTCAAAAGACGGAGTACTCCGGCGTACGCCAGCACAGATGTTCCAGCACACTTGATTTGTGTTCTGCCTCTTCGGAGTGGAAGGAGTAAAGAGAACAGCTAAATCACGTCTGCCCCTGATCATTGATTCAGATATGGACCAGTGATTTTCCTTGTGTGTTCGAAGAGACTTTTACTACAATTTGTATGCCTAGATTCAACACACAGAAATGAAGACCACAATGCCCTAGTAAGACTGTCCAAATGATATAAACTAGATCTTACCCTTTAAAGCGTCGATCATAACTGCAGCAGACGACAAATTTTGTGACATCTTTTCTAATTTTCGAAAAAAAATGGGTTTGATATTTAATGAGAATCGTCTGCCAGCAGACGATTCTCATGAAATGTCATGCCTTATTTGTTATTTGTGAAAAAGCAGCAACATTTTAAATTGTCGTCTGCTGAAAATTATAGAGAGCGCTTTAAGGGTTAAATTGATTGAAAGGCTGTTTATTCACAGTGTAAATAAAATTTAATAAATGGTTATTATATCTTCTTGTGACAAACAACTAAACTTGAGCATTATAAGAAGCCAATTACATCTTAAAAGAAATCATTTACAGTTTGTGTCAAACAAACTATTTTAATTGGGAAACATTTGTCTAATTAGTCTACTTATCTATCTACCTTTTATCTCCAATCATTTCAATTGGTATGGTACATGAAGAATATTAATAATAGTATAATTACAACTGTCATAACATTTATTGAGATCCGCTAATCTCATTGGTCAAGAACGGTCATCTGATCGCACTGACCTGTATTTCATTTTCCAATAAACTCGGTCCATATTCATGAGGGGGGCGGGGCCATTCACGACAGAACTACTTTTGTGATACTGTGCAATGCTTCAATGAAGAGAAATGGACAGCCTGCAACTACTGACACTTTACCTTGCACCTACACCTATATTCTCAGGTAGAAAAGCAAAGATTAACTTACATACGACGCCTAAATGAACAGTAGTCATACCGATCGGCTGTCTGCTGCCATGCGCGGTTCCAGAAAATTTCGTCAATGGGGGGGGGGGGGGGGGGGGGAGGTCCACGTCAATCTGACAAACAAACCAACAAACTCTGACAGCGTTGTTTGTTTGTTTTTGTTTTTTTTTCTTAGTCCTCGGCTTATTTTACAGAAGTTACATGGTTAATTTCAAAGAGAAATATCATTTTTCAAGGTTCCGGAGGGGGTAAAAAAATTTCCAAAGGGGGGGGGGGGCAATTGCTTACTCCCTATAGAAACCCAAATAACTTGTGATTTTCCAGGGGGTTCCGGACCCCCTGGTCCCTCCCCTCTGGATCCGCACTTGGCTGCGATCTATTTAGTTTCCCAGTCCGCAAAATGATGCGATCACCTCTTGGCTTGCACATGTGCTTGTTTTCCTGCAACTTCGTTGTATGTTTTCAGTCAAGCCCCGCAATAAAATCGTTTCTTGAACTTACTGCATGACTGTTGCCTGGTTTATCCAACATCCTTTGCAATTCGTCTTTGCATTCTTCATTCACTCAATAAATGAAATGAAATAAATAAATAAATAAAGATAGATAGCTCAATTTCTTTTTGCTGGGGGTCATCCAAGCCATTTTGATAGATGATGCTTTTCATCACCAATGTAAATGAATGACGTCATATCCGATGACGTAACTATCGTACACATTGAACACCCATGTTAAGTTTTTTCGGTTGTCACTAGGTAAAAACGAGATTCTAGTCTCTAAAATGTAGTTGTTTATTTTCAATTGGAGAACGGCCGCCATTTTGATTTTTGAACGTCGCGATCGTTACGTCTACATACGCACGTCATAGTCTAAATGCGCGAAACAAATGATTAGCTGGAAACGTATTTTTTAAGGAAAACATAATTAAAAATACTGAATAAGAATGAATAAAGAAGAAGTTGTAATTATAAGAATTGAAAGTAATTTTTCTGCGTTTCACTGAGGTATGAAATGTCGTTTAAATTACATCTAATTTTAGCATGAAAACCTTCGGTTTTCATGCAAATTAGATGTAATTTTCCCGACATTTCATACCTCAGTGAAACGCAGAAAAATAACTTTCAATTCTTAAAACAATTAACTAAATGGGATGGTTTATGCACTTTCATAGGCTTTAAACAGAGTGTGGAATGTTTTGTCTGGGATGGCAGAAATGGCATGGGATGTTTTGTCCGGGGTGGCAAAAATGGTATGGGAAGTTTTGTCCGGGTGACAAAAACTGCATGGGATGTTTTGTCCGGGGTGGCAAATTGATGCGGGATGTTTTGTCCGGGGTGTTAAAAAATGGCATGGGATGTTTTGTCCTGGTATGTTTTGTCCTACATTCAGACCACACGAATGCTTGCTCGCGAATTCAAAACTTTGCGAATAATTCAGAAAAAGAAAATTCGCAAAATAAAGATCACGCCAAAATTTCTGAATCTACAGTAAGAGGGCACATGGGCCCTGGATCACTCACCCCAGTCCTTGTCATGAGAAGAGGGTGTTAACCACAAAATATAAATCCCATTTCTGCAACACCTAAGTCCGTATTGGTTATCACTCCTATCAGAAACATATCTTATCAAGTCATTGAGTTCAATCAAAATATACTAATCTGCACAATCGTCAAATCTGGCCTTTATGCTTTATACTCAACCCAAAAGGCCATGGTCGTGCATCAGAGTAAGTAAGGGAGCAAAGATTTGCAGGTCAAACTTTTGCTTGCATAATGATCTAAACTTCTTTCCTTGTATTTTGATATGCAACATGACCCTCTTCAGAAAAATGTTTGATCTTTCGACCCTATCCAGGGGTCGAGGGTGTGTAAAAGAGAATAATATTGGCTGGCATGTTATTGTAAGTTTCATTTCTGTTTGTCGGTAACAAAATGTAGGCAACACAATGTCAAATTTGTTTCAAAGCTCAGGAGTCATCATCATCTCTATTTTGCATGTTTTCTATCAGAATATCATATTACGTGACTGTCTTTTTGAATTTATATCAAAAATTAAGAATAAAAACGACAATAGTTTTCCAAGTTTTGAATTCCATCATTTAATTTTCTTGGACAAATCGTTTCGAGGTACAACACAAACATGCCATTAAAAGGAAAAAAATATTCCATATTTACATATTTTTTTTACTTCATGTATAAACTTTTATATAACAGTACATTAAATTTAGATGTAGCGTTTCTTTTCTCATTCAGTATAGCTTAAGCACAATAAGTATGAAATAGAGATTTCTCACCAAATCGTACATTGATTTCAACATCGTAATCTGATATACAAGCTAGTTTCGTTTGGGGATATTTCAAGGTATAAATTATACTGACCGTTCAGCAAGAAAATAGTCGATTTGTATGGGTGAGCTAGTGGTGTTTTTGGTATTTTTATACGAGGCTTGGTTTCCTTTGAATGAACCATGCTATGAGAAGGAAAACATGCTTTAATTGTACGTTGTTGTTTTTTTTTTTTTTGCACAAACGAAACGCAAAGTGAAGGCTGAACAGCTTGGTATTTTTCGCTGCCAACGCATGTACATGTATAATATAATAATCCTTTTAGTGTCTATAGTGCGAATCATGTTTACTGTCGTCGCCCTTGGCCCGGTCACCTGTTAAACTAACGGTACCGGGAGCCAACTCACGACAGTAAACAAGAAACGGATTATATAACCTTGACTTAGATATTCTGTCGCAACCAATCTTTTGTTTATTTACAATTTACCTATACCGTATAGGTAGAGTCCTTGCTCGGTTAGCGTAGAGTGACGAAATAGATTAACAGTTATAAGTATGAAAGAAACCCCTGTATTTATCCAATCGGGTGAATAAAGCACCATCACCTGACCACCTACGTAACTCTACGCTTATCGAGCAATACCTATAAAATAGTGTTGTTTGAAGAGACATTAGGATATGCAGAGTATTAGTCACTACCTGTATGCAAGGTTTATATCAAAGTTTGAAGTCAATTCGCTCTATCTGTACTGTATAGAACAAACAAACGCCAATAAATGTGACTCAGACAGTCGCATCTCAATCAGGCCCGTTTGTATTTTTTGATCATAGATGGAACCTGCCTTCAGATCACAATTCACATTCATCGTTTATCTGCTTAATTAGTATAACCATTCTGTTATGTGTAAACAACGTGAAAAAAACATATGGCATATCCAGCAAATCCCAACCTCCATTAACACCGCCTATCTCAGGTCAGTGAGAACGGGGTAAATTGCACCGTGTTTACATCAGTATCAGGTCCATTATGAACAATCCCTTATATAAAAATTGTAATAATTATAAACTTTATACACATGTGACATGCTAATCTGTGATATACATGAAGAAAAATATTTGCAGCTGTTACATTAAAGTCACCTGTCCATAGTTACATCATACGTCGCATGGCATATGCATAAGTTGTATCTTCCATACTATACACATGAAAAAAGGAAAATGCTCATCCTTGCATATAAAGAGTTTTGAAATCACTAAGCCAAATACTTAAATTTTTACATTTTTGTGACCATCTAAGCATTCCATGCACAGTAGCTGTATGCAATGAAACAATGAAACATTAAGCCAAATACTTAAATTTTTACATTTTTGTGACCATCTAAGCATTCCATGCACAGTAGCTGTATGCAATGAAACAATGAAACATTAAGCCAAATACTTAAATTTTTACATTTTTGTGACCATCTAAGCATTCCATGCACAGTAGTTGTATGCAATGAAACAATGAGGGATTGGGACCCGCTGTATGTCGTGATCACACTTGACCAATAACATACCCACCGTTAAAGTCATTTCAAGACGGCAACCCTCCCATGATAGTATACAAATTCAATACAACCATACGTCATTAAAATCTTATATCGATGTGAAATGTAAGTTGAAATTTCTACCAAGGATAAACATTTAATTATATCTATACATATTTGTATACTGTCATTACATACACATACATATTGTGTGTGCGTGTGTTTGTGTGGGTGTGAGTTAAACTTGCCACCCACCCAGCTACAGTTTGTTTTCTCCCTATTACAATATCTTCCTATTGTACTGTCTTTAAAGCTACATAACTAACCGGTTCTATGGTACCTCTTGTAAAATCTATATATAACTTGATTTATATTTTTAGGTAACATATTATTTTCTCATTTTATCTGGCAACTTATTGTCCACTACTAGTATGCGATTTATTCTGTAAATATTATTTTGTGATAAATGCATCGTTTTCATTAACTTAATTACTTAGAATATCTATTTATCCTGTATTCTCCGTGACGTATTGTAGTATTCAAAACCGAAAAGGAAAGAACGGTGCCCTATGTTTTTAATAGTACTTTATTTATAACCTACATGTAATTTTATTTTACTTCCGCTATGTGGCTTATATGTATCTTTATTAGTTTCTATAGAGTTTGCAGTTTATTCCGTAAATTACCACCTTGTGATATCATTTTCCTATATCTCCGTTGTTTACATACTCAAACAACTATCCAACCTGTACATCTTAGATAGCAGCTGTCGTTTCAACAAATGATTTTCATAAACTAAGGGTAATTACTCCTAAGCATGGTGCCATATAGACCATTAGCAAACATGGCTTCTTTCCATGACAGAGCAAATGTTCCCTTCATACTGATACAAACGATCACAAGTGTCGTTTAGCGATTTTGTACGCAGTATTTACAGTGAAAACTCTTTACAGCGACATTCTTTAAAACAGCAAAATTCTTTACAACGTCAATTGTATTTGCCCAAATGCACAAGTTTAGCTTAAATTTGAATTCAATACAACAGAAATTCAGTTTAACGTCAAATTATTTTGTACTTTGGTATTCCCTTATATAGGATATAGGTAAACAGTGCAGACCCAGATCAGATGCAGCTGGCGCAGATTCTGATCAGTTTCATTACCGTTCACCACAACATCCATTCAACCTTACCGAAATTGAAACGTACATAAAATTATATTTAATGTTCTTTGGTGTCCCTATTGCGGGACATCGTCAAATATTGTGGACACAAACTAGATGTTGATGGCGAGGCATATTATCAGCGTAATAATTGTTTGTCTGAAAATCCACTCAATTTGGCCAATAACATGTACATACTATTTATATTATACTCTGGTGTCCCTTTTGTGGGACATATTCAAACAGTATTGATCCAGGTCAGATGCCAGTGACGAGGCATCTGCTCAGGGTCATTATTGTTCGTGACAAAATCCACTTAATCTGACTTTGATAGAAATGTACCTATACTTATACTTATTGTTATTTTGGTGTCCCTATTGTGGGACATCGTCAAACAGTGTGTACACAACACATACACATATATATCTATATATATACACACACATACACATACACAAATTAGCCGGGCCGCGTAGCGCAGTCGGTAACGTGTTTGACTACAGATGCGTGTCTGACTGCAGATCCAGGGGTTGCGAGTTCGATCCCGGTCCGGTCCCATACTTTCGTGGAGATTGATCATGATATGATTTCTACGGTCATTCTCCTCCCTTCCGCTGATTCATTCAAGAAGGGTTGTTGTCAGTTACAAGCGAAAGTATGTGCACGAATTACTGGTTAACCGCTTGTTCAAGCCTGCCAAGGAAAAAGTGTGGTTAGGTGAACTGACTGTCCCGCAATGACCATAGCTGTTGACTTGGGACGTAAAGCAACAAAACAAACAAACAAACATACACAAATTCCGTACTTTGGTGTCCTTTTTGTGGGACATCGCCACATATTGTAGCTCCAGATAAGACGTTGTTGTTATTATTGTGCCAAATAGGGGTCATTATTATAATTGTTTGTCATGATATTCACTCAACTTGTCGGAATTTGAAAATTACATATACTTAAATTGTATTTTGGTGTCCTTTTTGTAGGACATATGCAACCAGTGCAGATCCCGACTAGATATTGTTGTAGTTGACTTGGCATATGGACAGAGTTATTATTGTTGTTTGTCATAAAATCTATTAATCCTAATTTGAAATGTACATAATATTTATATTGCATCTCGATGTCCCTTTTGTGGGACATATGCAATCAGTATGGACCCTGGCCAGATGCTGTTGACTTAGCACACGAACATGATCATCACTGTTTGCCACAAAATCCATTCATACTGACCGAAATTGAAATGTATATATTATTCTACCTTGGTGTCCCTTTTGTGGGCGCCTGAACATACATGTTAAACAGTAAGCATCCAAGTGATGAAAAAGCATTCAAGTGATGAAAACGGATTTTCTACACGCAGGTAAGTTTACTTTGAGATGACCCCCATTTTAAGTGGCGTAAACCTCAATATATGGTGTATAAATCTATAGCAGAATAGGCGAGAAATCTCCAGTACCCTTTAAACTATAATTACTTCTCATCAAATAGATACATCAATTCACTTCATGAGGAATCAAAATAAAACCCCCTCTGTACAATGTGGGAAGGGGAAACGCACCATGCGGGGACAGTTGTCGTTATCCCCCTCCCGTACAATACTGAGGACGAAGTACATCAACAAATAAAGTCAGGGCTGAACTTCGTCCCCCCTCCCACACGAAAATCCTGGATCAGCGGATTAAAACGCTAAAAACCTACCTCTTATGCGTTTAACAACAAGTTTTGGTATAGAAATAAACCGTTTTCAATCATATAAGTATTACCTGAACGTACGAGGAAGACATACTCTTTCATTTTCAGTGGGGAATTCCACATGACACATTTCCTAAAAATAGAAATATGGTAAAATTATTGACTTTCACAAGTATAAGCTTTCAAAAAAGGTGGCGGTCGTTTAGCCCTATCACTGTATGTATTTTTGCACAAAGCCCGTGCCGGCCACAGGGGGGGGGGGGGTGGGGCTGGAGACACGTGCCCCCAACCCACAAAGAGGGCGTGAGTGCCCTAATTTTTTCGCGCATTATATGTACGGTAATGGTTTGGAGGAGTTTGGGGTGTTTGGGGTGGCTTGGGGTGTTTCAATGCACCGCACGACGGTTATGCTAACAGATCAAATTCTCAAATGAGTTTGCCTTGCGCTAAAGCACAGGGGGTTAACTCAGTCACAGTGTGTGGTGATGTTTTATGAAATTTATCAATGATGCTTTATGAAAGGGTTACAGGTGCTTTATGATTTCCTTAATCAGTATAAGGTAGGTGATGGGAAACTGCATTAAACGTAAAATTTTCGAAGCCCGAAAGTATTTTATCTTTATTAATTCGTATAATTGAAAAGCTAATGGTTTTACTCTGTCAGTCTTTGCGATGATGGTTTATGTGTCAGGGAATAATGAGCGGTTTAATTCATATATTGTTAAAACTCATCACAAAAATCAGTAAATTAATCAAAGTACATATTCCATCAAAAATAGTGTGCATACAACTTCAAGTTCAATCTAAATGTGTTTGAAAACTATAAAGGGCTTATTTTAAATGACTTATATTGACAAGCCAAAAACTGGTGGTAGAGAATCAGTAACATATTTTGGTAAAATGTTCTTTACCTGTCCGAATGATGGATAACTGGTTCTTTATGAAAAGGTTCGGATTCTTTATGAAAAAAATTGCAAAGATGTTAATGGTTTTAGAAGCGAATTTCAAGGCAATTAGAACTATTACTGAGTCCTGACTTGTTTATTGATTGAATTAAGACTTAATGGCACAGTCAACAATATTTTTGTCATGTTGGGACTCCTCCAAGAGACAGGGAGAGACTAAAAGGGCCCAATCCCATCCAAATTTGCCACAAGTCAAACAAATCACGCCCTATCATTACGATTAAGGTTAAGATTTATTTCAATATTATATCAGTGATGCCGAGACATAGCCTCTGATTTTGTTCAATTTAACTGTTGTTTGATTTGATTTGTTGTCTATGGTAAACAGCTGTGGTCATCTCAACTACAGTGTTCCTATGCAAGCCTACTCATTACTTTTACTCATTCTTATACAATGTAAATGGCAACTTGGTCTTCTTGAGTCATCAGGGGAGGAAACAATTCTCCATGAAAAATATGCTGGATGTGATCTCCTGTCTGCTTGCATATTAAACAGATAGGCAACTGACCAAGTTACATAGTTCAGATTGTTACTTAAGCATCGCATGTGCGTGTCCCCAGGGAGCAGGACAGCGGATTTGCATCCCACCTGGAAGATCACAAGTTGTTATGCTTAGAAATACTGTTATTGACAACCTCGAGAAGAAGTAGGACCCATTGGGTCCAATTGCTTCGAAAGGGAGGCCAGGTCCGCACTACCCTCTGTGAAAAAACTAAAATAAAGCTTTCAGGACACCTCTGCCCCCAGACAGAATTTTCTGGACCCTCCCATGCATCGTAAACATCCAAACCCTGCTATCAGCATCCAGTACTGCAGTATTGTATCCGAGACATCAATATGTCTTTTTCGAAACTCCCAGTAGGAGCATGTGGTGGGTTGATGGGGCTGGGGTGACTCAGCGTATTTTGAAGGGACTTAACATGAATTAGTGAGAGTTGAGCCTGACAGGACATAGTATGAGCATTTGTTGTGTCCGTTTGTTTGTTTTGACTTGCTTGGCTTGATTCTTTACGTCCAAGTCAACAATCTTTCGGTCTTGTCGCGATGGGTCTACCTGGATGGATCCAGTACTAAGCAGCCGGTAAAATGTCTGTTTGCTTTGATATTTTTCATCACAGTCAGATCGGGACGATTTCTTATCCTTCTGTTTTATACCAGTTTCGGTGTCTTGCTCTAAGACACATTACAGTGATTCTGACGTCTGTGAGTCTCGAACTAGCAAACCTTCAATTGAGCCACTGTGCCCCACACAGGCATGAAAGTCTAAGGCAAACATTTTCCATAATAACATCAATCTTACTTGATAGTCTACTCTTGATAAACAAAGAGACATGTAGACAACAACTATTTACATGTTTGGATTCTCAAAAGAAACGTCTCATTTAGACGGTTCTTTTGAGTACCCAGAAGAAATACAAATGATTTTTTTTTCAAAATTCGCAAGCTTACCTCGCCTTTATGATATATCCAATCATTAGAATCTAACCAAAACCTATAAAAAGCAGACTATTTGTGAACCCAGACGCCTGATTTCTCGTTCTGGATACTGCAGTTTCAGTTATAGTTCTCTTCGCTGGAGTTGTTATCTCATAATTTGAAAACTAAACAACATCTAGCAATGCGCAAAGCTGGTGCAGTAATGATAAACATACCGGGTAGGTGGGAATCAAAAACGCTCTTAACAATCGACGAACGCGGGAAATAGTCGCAAGAAACGGTGTTATGATTGCCAATCGGGCGACAAATGACAATAAAAACTCCGCTTTCTATCGATTTTTGATCTACGTTCGTCGATAGTATTAACGTTTTCGATTGCCGCCTACCCGGTGTGATAAAGTATACGGCTATTGTGTCTGTACGGGCGATAATCCTTACTTAAGCTAACGGCACATATAAAGTTTTGGCCATTAAAAAGCCAAGCTTTATTGGTTCCTTCATGTATTTGCGAACATTATCCTTTTTATGCATTATCTAAGTCACATACATCGGGGAAAGGGTGCGTGTGATTTAGGGGAGGGGGTACCCTCAAGTACTCTTTCTACAAAGGCTTGGTCCCCCTCCCCCGCATCCCGACGAAAATTTCAGGATCTGCCCTTGGATAGCTTTAGGATGTAGCACGAAAAGTGATAAAAGCATGCAAGCTGGCTCCAAGGCTGCATTTTCGTCTTGAGCTATAAAAGCTAGCTAGACTTGAAATATTGGATGCAGTTTTTAAAATTGACAGAAAACAACAAAGATGCGTACAAATCTGCACCATAAATTTTGTCTGCAAAAATGCAAAAACATATCTTTATTCGGTGAGTGACAATCAAGCATAAAATTTCAAAGGATGGCTGGGCTTCCGTCTGATGCAACCTCAAAAAGCTAGCCAAAAACTGCGTTTGATCATTGCTGCATATATACTCAAACAAAAAAGTTAAGTCCGCTTGACGTTTATGTCTGTTAGTCTCAAACGTATGAACGCATTTCATTCAAATCTTCACCTTAGAAACTTTAATTATTTAGAAATGATTTGCACCTAAGAGTAATCCATTTTATAATCAGTGTAGCCGCTGACAAAGCTGTGAACACGAGTAGGCTACCCTTAAAATCAAAAGTCACAACATCAATAGATTGTGTGTCCGTCATAATCCCGAACCTTTTAAGCACATTTAAACATCACTGAACAAACCCTCTAGTAAGATAAGCTGGCTAGTTATATGCATTGCTTTTACGGCCACATCCATAAGTCTGTAACATACTCTGACGTCACAAAGCATGCGTGAAAACACTCAGAAAAATCATTATTGGTCCAGCATTTTGGTAATCAACAAATTCGAACAAATTTGATGTTTTTTCGTTATCACAAGCATTTGAACATTAATTAAGACTAATCAGCATCAAAACAATTGATAATGGAAATTCTCTGATGATTTTGCAGTAATGGGTGGGGTATAAAACACAGATTTAGTTAGAAACAATGTCGTTACGTAAACGGGTCCCCAATAAAAATTGCCCTAACGATAGAAGGCTAAGGTGGTGATTTTCATTTCTAAGATTTAGTGAACCGTTGATGCCCGACATCAGCCATAGTTTTTGTTTTTCTCTATTGTGTAGTTGTTGTCATAAACAGACACAACAAATTAAAACAAAAACGGCCTCAAAATGATGTTAGGTTAAGGAGATTTGAAAGATCTAAAATTGTTATTTGTTTTATTCGAAGGGAGGTAATTTTACTTAATTTCGTAAATGAAAGATTTGGCACTGCAATTTCGCACGTTCAAAAAGCAAACTTGGGATTTTTAGATGTTTTTTTTTCATCGTCCGACGCTTCTGGTTGCCATTTAACGTAAAATGTGTCATGTTTTGATGATTAAATTCCTGATGCTAATGGAAAAAGCTGTGTGTACATAAGGTTTAATAACTCTTCAAGATCAGAAGATAAAATCAAATAATGACCATTTTTTGTGTGTCGGACATTTGATAAATATTTTGGTTTTAATTTTGTTGCAACATCTTAACTGGATCAAAAGATACAGTACCATGAAAATCGGACGTTTCTTTTTGTTAGAGTATATTTGTTTAGATTATTGACTAATATATTAGCACAGAAGTAAACTGCAACAGTCTGTTCTGGGTCTACATTGTTTGCCTAAGAGGCTTCAAAAACATTCAGCATACGACAAAAGCAGACAGCTTTTCTTGTAATTGGCAAGAGGATCAAATTAATGCAATTCTAAAATCGATGTCCATACACGTTAGAAGAAAATATTTCTAGTCTTACCATATAATAAACAAAAAATGTTTTTGAGCGAGGTACTTCTATTACAGAGCGGACACGATTAAATTGCAAAATCTACAATTTTCCGTTTTAACGGCTCATATTTTTTTCTTTTTTTAAAAAAGGTAAAACAGAGTTAAAGTCCTTGTGTATTATACGTCGTCTTATGTTGATTGATATCTGTTTCATGAAGATATCTTAAACTGTTTTTGAGATACAGAGAGGACTCGAAGCACGCATAATCGATGGACAGACATCTGAGTTGAAGTTGTGACCTTGAACTTGGGAGATAGTGGCTGAGTGTTGTGCCAATACATTAGATTCCGGATGTAGGAGCTTCTGACCAGGTTTGAGCCAAAGATGTGACCTTGACTTTGGGAGTTGGTGGTTAAATATTGTATGCGAAACACCTTTGTGGGATCAGTTATAACCATGTGAAGTTAAAATCAAAATACAAGTAGCCCAATGGGCGACGATCGCTCACCTGAGAGCCAGCATAATGTTTGGAGATACCATAATTGATGATGCTGAAAGGCAGGTAACTCTGAACTTGAAACAGTGACCAGGAACTAATTAAAAACATAAGATATTATGCCAGTCCTGGTAATCTGCAAGTTTTAAAAAGATCTGAATAAAAATGGTGAAAGTGTATTTTCAGATGTTCAAGGGCAGCTAACTCTATAGTCAGTGATGGGTTCAGACCAACCCAATCTTTAATGTATGCCCTGATAACCTACAAGGATGAAAAAATAAAAATAAAAATAAAGGCGCTAGAGTGGTCACAACATTATACAGCTACATTTTAGACACTCAAGTGCAGCTGACTCTGTAATTGGTGGTTGGGTGTAGCGGATAATCTAACTCATTGAAGCTTTAATGGGCGTCATTGTTACCTGCAAAGCTGAGGAAGATCCATTCAAAATTGAGTGTGCTAGAGTGGTCACAAAAGATCTCCGTTGTTAGTCCATGCAGGTTTTTTTTATAAAACTCAAGGGCAGTTGACTAAAGAGTCTGAGGTTAGTTCTACTTAAAGTTCAAACTCAACCAAGTTTTATGGTTGTCCTTGTAAGATGAAAGAATGAAGAAGATCCAATCAAAAATGAAGGCGCTAGAGTTGTCTGAACATTATCCATCATTTTTAAGATGATCAAGGGGAGCTAACATCATAAAGGTGAATGGATCTTGACGAAATTCAAACTCATTCAAGCTTTTATAGTTGTCTTTCTTATTTGCAAGAATAAAGAAGATCCATTCAAAATTAAAAGCACTAGAATGGTCACAACATTTCTCTCTTTATAAGTCTATGGGGATTTTTCCAGATGCTCAAGGGTAGCTAACTCATAAGTCCTTGGTTGGATCCTGCAGAATTTCATCCAAGCTTTTATGTTCGTCCTTGTTAGATGAAAGAATGAAGAAGATCCAATCAAAAATGTAGTAGCTAGAGCGTTCACAACATTATCTATCAATTTTTAAGATGCTCAAGGGGAGGGAACTCCAAAAAAGGTAATGGGATCTTGACGAAATTCATACTCATCCAAGCTTTAATAGTTGTCCTTATTGTATGTAAGAATGAAGAAGATCCATTCAAAATTGAAAGCACTAGAGTTGTCACAACATTTCTCCCATTATAAGTCTATGGGGATTTTTCTAAATGCTCAAGGGCAGGTTACTCATAAGTCCCTGGTCGGATCCTGCTGAATTTCGAACCCATCTGAGATATTATGGGTTTACTTGTTGCCTGCAAAAATGAAAGAAATCCAATCAAAAATGAAGGAGCTAGAGTGGTCACAACATTATTTATTAATTTTTAAGGTGCTCAAGGGGAGCTTACTCCAAAACAGGTGATGGGATCTTGACTAATTCAAACTCATCCAAGCTTTAATAGTTGTCCTAGTTGTACGAAAGATTGAAGAAGATCCATTCAAAATTGAAAGCACTAGAGTGATCACACTATTTCTCCCATTATAATAAGTCTTTTGGGATTTTTCCAAACGCTCAAGGGCAGGTAACTCATAAGTCCCTGGTCGGATCCTGCTGAATTTCGAACCCATCTGAGATATTATGGGTTTATTTGTTGCCTGCAAGAATGAAGAAGATCCAATTAAAAATGAAGGAGCTAGAGTGGTCACACCATTGTTAATTAACTTTTCTGATGCTCAAGGGCAGCTAACTCCAAAGTCAGTGATGGAATCTTGTCGAAATTCAAACTCATCCAAGCTCTTATAGTTGTCCTTTATGTATGCAAGAATGAGGAAGATCCATTTAAAATTAAAAGCACTAGAGTGGTCACAATATTTCTCCCATTTTAAGTCTATGGGGATTTTTCTAAACGCTCAAGGGCAGGTAACTCATAAGTCTCTGGTTGGATCCTGCTGAATTTCGAACCCATCCGAGATATTATGGGTTTCCTTGTTGCCTGCAAGAATAAAAAAGATTCAATCAAAATGAAGGAGCTAGAGTGGTCACAACATTATTGATTAATTTTGGTGACGCTCAAGGGCAGCTAACTCCGAATTCAGTGATGAAATCTTGCCGAAATTCAACCCCTTCCGAGCTTTTACGGCTGGTCTTGTTATCTGCAAGAATAAAGAAGATCCATCCAAAAATGAAAGTGCTAGAGTGGTCACAACATTCCTCCTATTATAAGTCTATGGGGATTTTTCCAGACGCTCAAGGGCAGCTAACTCATAAGTCCCTGGTCCAATATTGGCGAATTTCGAACCCATTCAAGATTTTATGGTTGTTCTTGTTACCTGCAGGAATAAAGAAGAACCAATTAAAAATGAAGGAGCTAGAGTGGTCACAAGGTTTTCCCCATTTTAACCCTATGGGAGCTATCTGTTGCCATGGAAACCAGAGTTCTGATCCGATCTAAACCAAAATTAATGCAGTCAATCCCCCACCCCAATGATGCTCCTGATGGAATTTGATTATGATTGGCCAGCTGGTCTCAGAGATATTCATGTTTGAAAGTGTGAACGGACGCACGGATGGACGCATGGACGACGTCGGTTTTCAAAGTTTTGAATTCCATCATTAAATTTTCTTGAACTAAACGTTTCGAGCTACAACATAAACATGCCATGAAAGTAAAAATATTCCATACTTAAATTTTTTACTTCATGTATTAAAAACATTTATATAACAGGACTTTAAATTTAGATGTAGCGTTTCTTTTGTCATTCAGTATAGCTTTAGCACAATAAGTATGAAATAATGTTGTAGTAGCCTTTAAACTATAATGACTTGTCATCAAATAGATATCTCAACTCACTTCCTAACCTGAGTTACTCCCAACAGAGGCCAAAGCCTTGCAGAATCAAAATAAAGCCCCCTCTGTACAATATACTGAGGACTAAGTATATCAAAAAATTACGTCAGGGCTGAACTTCGTCCCCCTCCCAGACGAAAATCCTGGATCCGTGGATGTAAAACGCTGGAACCTACCTCTTATACGCACATAGACCCAGGAGAAACCAACTAAACCGTTTAATAATCAGTTTTGCTATAGAAATCCTACACTTTCAAATGTAGCTGGGAATTCCACATTTTCTAAAAATAAATATATGGTAAAAGTATTGGCTTTCATAAAAAGTTTGCTTTTGAGGAGCACCCACATACTTTATCAAACTATAATAACTTCTCCACAACTAGATATATCAACTCCCTTCTTAACCTGCGTTACTCCAAACAGAGGCCAAAGCCTTGCAGAATCAAAGTTAAGCCCACTTTGTTAAATATGTTAATGACTTGAAAAAAACAACGTCGGGCTGTGGTGGACCCCCAATCCCTGATCCCCGCATGAAAAGCAATGAAAACCACCCTTTCATACGTACACTGACCCAAAGGGAAAAAGCTCAATCGTTTAGATAGAAATCGACATGTTTAATCATCAATGTTTTACCTGTACGACATGTCGTGAAAACCCTACACTTTCCTTTTCAAATGGGAATTCCACATGACGCGTTTACAAATGATAAATATATGGCAAAAGTATTGGCTTTCAAATAAAGTCTGCTTAAGAGGAGCGCCCTCATACATTGTACTTAATTAAACTATAATCATACTTCTCAACAACAAGAGGGCCTTAGGGTCCTGGGTCGCTCACCTGAGAATGACTGTTTATAAGGATACAGGAAAGCATCTAGGGCCCTGGGTCGCTCACCTGAGAAGATATTGGAAAAAAGCTCTACTCAAAGTCCAGCTATAAATTTTGATAGATCAGCAGTTTCATTAAGACTTTACATGCGTCATGTTGATAAAACTATTATGATGTAGAACCTCAATAAGTAATACATGTGACTTCCACTGCCGAGTCGTTTTTTTGGCTCATAGAGGCATAATTTGAACATACTTGGTAAAGGTTCACTAGATGATGCTGCGAACATTATGTCAAGGCTCTATGCAGACAAAAATATTTTTTATGTTTTCCCTCTATACTCCTTAACACTGGCCTCTTTTGGCCCAGGGGCATAACTTGATTAAACTCGTCTGGTAATGGTGAATAAACCCTTTGCATACTGGAAAACCCTGCAAGAGTAGTTTGGTAATCTGCATTACATCAGGGTCAGCTCTGATTGCTATGATAAATGCAATTTTCAGAGTCTGGAGTACATATTTATTAGGAAAGTCTAATCCTGAATCAAGCGAAAAAAACTCTGCAAACTAGACAGCCACATTTGCAAGAGGCTTGTCTCCCTTACAAAGAAATTATTTGTTCTACACATCTTACATCCGATACAGATAATTCGGTAGTAAAACGGCTGTTTATGGGAAAAAACAGTTGTTTACTAACATTTGGCGGGTAAGTTGTATCTGTAATTTTATCATTGAATATCTTGAATTTGAATGTCAGCTTTTAGCCGTGAAGTACATTTCGATATTCTACTTCGGGCTATACCCACCTACCAACAGTTATTTTACTGCATTTATCATTTTACTCCGTTGCTTGGTGACACGTTGCATACGTAAAAAAATTAGTCTGTGTATTTCAGTCTGATACGGGCAACATCAGACGGTAGTTACGGGAAAACCAGTCGTTTTGGTACACTTTTATGATACGGGTCTGTTGTAGACGCTGCATGCCATAATTCATAGTCTTGATAGAGAATTGATCAATCTTAGCACTGGTACATGTACATACCAGAAAACTGGTACTGTACATTCCAGGAAAGAGGCTGCTTAGTACTGGTTCATTTTAGGAAACAGGATACTTAGTACCAGTACATTCCAAGAAAGAGGCTGCTTAGTACTGGTTCATTTAAGGAAACAGGAAACTTGTACGGTATATTCCAGGAAAGAGGCTGCTTAGTACCGATTCATTTAAGGAAACAGGATACTTAGTACCGGTACGTTCCAGGAAAGAGGCTGCTTAGTACTGGTTCATTTAAGGAAACAGGATACTTAGTACTGGTACATTCCAGGAAACATGCTGCTTAGTACTGGTTCACTTTATGAAACAGGATACTTAGTACCGGTACATTCCAGGAAACAGGCGCTACTTAACTCTGGTTCAACCCAGGAAGCAGGCTAAGGTTCGAGAAAGGTGCCGTTTTTAATTGAGCATTGCAGAATTGAATCTTGCTGGTGTAATTGGAAACTCGGGTGTTATTGATGTCGGTTAACCAGGTTTGAAGGTCACTAGAAGGCAAATCAATTACATGCACGCAATTACACGAAACATGCTTGTTTGTTTTGCCTGATTTGATTCTTTACGTCCCATCAACAATCTGTCAGTTATAAAGGGACGGGTCTTCCTGGGTCGAGCCAGTACTAAGCTGGGATTAATGTTCTTGCTCAAGGACACAACGCAGTGACGCCGGTGAGGCTCGAACCCGCGGCCCCTCGGTCTCGAGTCAAGTACTCTACCACTGAGCCACTGCGCTCCCACACGAAACATGCGTCTCAGTTCATGTGCATGAAGCAAAGTTCAGGCCAGCTAGCTATTAACCCCTGTTTAGCTCCATAAGGGAGCAACCAAACACTCACACTACTAAAACACACACGCCTCCACTCGCATGACAGTCCGGGGCGGGTTACCATTGACATTGCCCGACGTCTGGGTTGTGCCTGATGGTGCTCATCCTCATTGACAGCAAAACATTTCAACTTGCTGGACGCTCCTGGAACAACGATGTGGCTATAGTGGCTCTATGTAAAAGCTCTTAATTACTCAGACATGATACAGTGTCCTCTTAAAGTAATCATTTTTCGAAACGTTTCCAACATTTAGGCCAGAATTGACCGCCACAACGGAGAAAGCACAAGAACAGTGACAGAACCCAATTTTCGAACACATAGGGAACGTACAAAAGTTTGGACTGCAAGAGTGGTCAGTTCTAAGCAGTTATGAAGACCGCTGCATGTCTGTAACGAACCTGAAATGACTGGCTTTGTTTTTAAGCTTTGGAGCCATGACGAGATATCCAACAATGTGGTATATGCGACCAGCAAAGGCTCCGACCAACCTGCGCATAGGCACAGTCTGATAAGAGCCTTTGCTATTCACTTGAATATTCTATGAATTAAGCTACCCAGTCAGACGGAACATCATTTGGAGTTTCTAAGCTAAAAGGAGGCTGTACAGTACAGGCTCGTCTAAGTCTGCACTTGTCAAAATGCCATATTGCTCGAAATCACATGTTGCAGCTCAATTATATTCAGTATTTTGATCCTGTTAATTCTGGATACCGATAAACAGGTACAAGCTGTGAAGATCCAGATGAGGCGACATATCACCAGGGTCTGTACTGTTTGCTATGATAAAAACAATTTTCATTGGAGAGAGAAATACATCATTTAAATGGAAATTGGTAACGGCCACCATTCAAAATATATCAATATGTATGGTATAATCTTTTAGCCTGAGAATGAAGAGGGTTTTGTCCGTGACTTTTTCCAGTGATTTCTTCTCTGTGACTTTTTCCATGACCTTTTCCATGTGATTTTCTTCCCGATCTCCCACCAAGTAGGTATAAGTAAAACGTCACTGTGTGACATCAAACAGAAACCTTTGAAGATTAAATGTCAGATCAGTTGTCCGGAGAATAGTAAGCATCTTCTGCATTACAAGTAATACCCCGTGTTGCCATGGTTAAAATGTTTCCTGTTTGATGGGGGAAAACAAATATTATTTGTTTGTTTGGTGGTCAAACGTCCAAGTCAACAGCTATGGTCATGTTGAGACGGTCAGTTAATATGAAAAAAAATCATCTAAAAGAGACCAGGCCCGTTAGTGTAGTCGGTAACGCGTCTGATTTCGGATCCAGGGGGTCGCAAGTTCGATCTCGGCCCGGTCCCATACTTTCGTGAAGATTGATCATGAGCTAATTTCTACGGTCTTTCTCCTTCTTCCGCTGAATTAAGAAGGATCGTTGTCAGTTACAAGCAAACGTATGTGCATGAAGTACTGGTTATACCGTTTAGTCAAGCTTGCCAAGAAAAAGGTGTAGTTAGGTGACCTGACCGTCTTGACATGATCATAGCACGTATGTGCATAAAGTACTGGATATATACCGTTTAGTCAAGCTTGCCAAGAAAAAGGTGTAGTTAGGTGACCTGACCGTCTTGACATGATCATAGCTGTTGATTGAGAGGTAAAGAATGAAATCAAACAGTTAATATCTAACTACACTCTCCCTGGACAAGCTTAGCAGTACTTCCGCTTGAAACTGATAACAGCCCTTCTTGAGGAGAATGGCCTTAAATATTTCATGATCAATCTCTGGCAAAGTATGGGGCTCAAGTCCTGGGGGCTCAAGTATCCTTGTTACCAGATTTTTAAGTAAGCATTTGGTGAGTAATCAAAACAGCTTTATACAGAGCATACTCGATCAACTGTGCAAGTAAGACACAATATAGAAGAATCTTGACTACATGAAGTCTAAGGGAATGATTTAATATTCGAGTTGTCGAGACATTGAATGATCATAACGTAAAGGCGACATTCCACAACGAACACTTCTAATTAAAATTTAGGTTTCCATCACAAAAAAAGTTTTCGAGTGCAAAATAATATATTCGACAAGCTAAAATGCCTTTTCTTGCAATCGAAAACGACTTTTGAAAATAAGTAGTTTCTTTTGCTGTCAGTCCGATGTGATAATCAAGCGTTAACTCGTAATTTTGGATAATTCCTGCTTTGAAACGAGTATAGATTCAGTTTAGCTGTCTTCTGTGAAGCCGCTAATCAGGGCCTATACTATTCTGCCTCTGAATCACGGCGAAAACGGAACTAGTTCAGCGGAAGGCGGCATCGCCACCGCCAGGACAAGTGGAAGCTTGATGTTAGCTATGGTGGTCGGTAATACACTGTAGGACTTTAAAAACGCAAAAAATGAAAATATTTATTTTTTGCACCCAGAACATTTTTAGCTTTCTTTAACAGATAAAAGCGGATGGTAACGCCACTCTGCTTCTATCTATACCCAATACTTGTGTTTTTAAAGACACTGGTCACCACCAGCTACGAATCGCAGGTTACAATGTAACTATGTTTTGCACGTGGCAGCCCCACGAATTAATGAAGCAAAACATTCAACCATTTCACATGTAGCTTGTAATTCTACATGTATAAAAACACAACAGCTTTAGTTTTATAGCTTTATTATTCATGCCACGTTTGTCTGAACATGAACGATCTGGCGCAATTTGAATGTTAACAGCCACGGTGCGTGTTTCTGACAACGCCAGATATTATAATTGCCATCCGTCAAACTAAACAGCGCCTCAGAGATCGTTACCAGGCTATTGGGACAGTTCAAGATCGACGCAGGTCTGGTCAGCAAGAATGGCGACCGACGTTAATAGGCAACTTACGTCGATTGTGTATCGACGATATTTACTTCGACGATATCCGTTCCGGCCGGCTACTGTCAGTGTCAGACAAATAGTAGGGCTCCAAGGTGTTTTTCGTTTCTGATTTTTAATAAAAGATATTTTATCACAATAACTTAAAATCGTGTCCGATTTCTAGACAAATTAAAAATTCCAACTTTAGAATCATAGGGTATTGCTGTTTGATAGACTGTTGCTCTAACATTATTTATTATTTTGACATAAAATTTAAAATATGTTTTGCTGACACATTGATGTTTATTTTTGCCAAATCTCAATAAAATTGATACATTAAAAGTTATTTAATATTATGAATTTCGATTTTTGCGTTTTTAAAGTCCTTCAGTGTATGTATAATTCAGACACATTTGTGGACGTTTCTTTTGGTGCTCAGTATTTTGTACAGGCATACCCGGGTTAGGTGCACAATTAATCGGCCTCATTCAACTCCATGTAAAAAGGCAGAATTAGAGTATCTGCAAATTTTTTCAGGACTTTCTGCCTGTGAGTGGCAAGATCTGTCATTCACCTATCAAAAAAGTGAAAAGACAATTTACCTTGATAATCTCGTTTTCTCAGCATTCTCCGTTCTTTGAGGGACAGTCAAAACTTTAGGCTGAAATTCGACCGGCGTCATACGTTACCTGGGGAGTGTGCCGGAGAGTCTGTGACAAAATAGTCCACACAAAGATGCATTATCTGCATTAGCCTGACCAATGTTGAATCAAATGCACATTTAAAGTCGAATAAAGCACCCATTTACGCCATAAAGGGCCCAGAAACGGCAAGTGCTAAATTTCTAAAGGTACTATTTTCGTTGGCTACCAAACCAGAAGACTGTTTTTGTGTACCAACACCTTCAAGAATCTGCAAATTTTCCAATTTTTAAATTTTGTCTCTGTGACATATCAAACTCATATAGTTAAGCAAAAAATCGTCATAAAAGACTTACTCAGTCGCCAAAAGCGATAGAAATCCAGGATTTCACATGTGCCCCCTCACAAGCTGACACAAGCAAAAGTTCCATTATTCAAACTAGTCTGATGAAAAAGTTCATAGTTTCAATTATTTCAATAACTCTCAAGAACCCAAAAGCAAAAAAAAAGTTTAGGCATCTGTAAGAGTCATTAAAGGATAATCTCACATTAACTTCAGTTACAAAATTTAAAAAATGAAGTTTAAAAATAAAATTTTAAAGTGATTTTAAGCAAAAACGTAAACAGTTCTGAGTCTCATCTAAATTTGCCCCCCAAACCAAGCTTTGTTGAACCCAAGCATGCTGAAAACAGCAATCTATACCACTTACTTTGTGTCTAAAGTAGAACAGCTTCACTGATGAGTTCCTGATGCTGTACGAAACACATCATTTCATTCTAATCATAATCTACACTGCTTGTTCTGAATGTGAAATATTTCGTAATTTACAAGCAGCTAAAATGGCCAGAGTGGGAAAGATTTGAGACCCAGGTCTAGATTTAATGCCTATATCATTATGCAAATAGCCCATCCTCTTTTTTGATGAAAGTATATTCCAAATTTGAAATTTCTGAAAAGATCACTCATTAGAACGGCCTCGTCGAACAAGAAATATCACAACCCGTCTTAGCACATAATACGAGTATCTGGGTGAAAGTGTTTCATTGGGGGTTAGGTATTGAATAAGCTTTAATACTTGCGTTATATCATTACCTATATGATGCGGTTCTAATGATGAGATCCAAACAATTTTGAGTGTGAGGCGACTCTAATGGGTATCAAACAATACTACTTCTTGCGTGGTCGAAAAAAGAACAAAATTTGATCTCGGATGAAGCGTCAAGGGGGGGGGGGGGCTGCTGTTGATTTGTTTAGGTGAGAAAGTTTAAGTTTGTATTCAAATTAGTACGGCCTCTATCCGGTGCGTTGAACAGCCAAATACAATTGAATTTTATTGATCTAAGCAATGAGGCCAGAGAACCTGCTTGGGAGAATGGTTCTGGCCAGTCCCTGCGGATCCTCATCATAAGCGTTTCATTATGCCGTTTAGTACCATCTCTATGAGGCTACATATTTAGATATTGTTTTTCTTTATTTCAAAATAGATTGATCCATGAGGATGCTGCAGGAGAAGACAAACAACATGTAGTTTGCGTGCAGAAGGGTTGAGAGTTGGTGCCGTCTCAATGATGAGTTTCTTTCGAATTGACCATCTACATTAATTGCTGGTTTCTGATTGACAGGTGGTAAGCAGTATAAAACAGGAAACCAGTACCCTCTCCCCACAATACCTGAAAATATAGGAGGGGTTCTTGATACCTAAACTTACATTACTTGCCACCTGTAGACCGGTAACCAGCAATTAATGTAAATATCGTGAATGATCACGGCTTATTTTTAGTTTATTTTTGATTTAACACTCCTACATGTACTGGAGGCCTGGATGTTATTGTGGTGATGCGCAGACAGATCTGAAATCACTAGGTGCATTTCTTAGGTAGGTAGGGGTAGAACTGTTCTCTTAACCCAGTGCATCTGGAGTCCACCCTGTTGTCGCCATGTATACAGCTGAAATCAATCTCGTAGTATGTTAACATTTTGTTCAGCTACCGTTTCATTATGTGCGGTTGGGCTTTGTCTACTGTTCTTGCAGCTGTACACTTTCTACATTTCCAGCGACCATCTTAAAGTGGGCTCAATCACACTTTCAAATGCACAAAAGTGTTCAATTTTATGGCCGGTGGGAATAACTATGAGACATTCTCTCCCTATGAATTGAAACCTGTGTGAAAATGGCAAGAAATGTAGAAAAAATACGTAAATAAAGCATTTACTTTAATTTGCCTTTCTGCTGTGATTCTTCTATTATAAATACCAAAAGCTAAAATATCCACTTGATCTGTGTTTGAAGCAAGTAATAGGGATATAAGACAATTGGATAATTCCACTTCAGTATTTTAGTTATATGCAAACAATGACATGCACCTGTTTAGAGGGGGTAGGGGTGGGGTGGGCAGGGGGACCAGACCGTCGCCCCCCTTCTGGAAGAAAAATAGAAGTAATTGGACAATCCCTACCTCCCACCTGAAAATTTTGGCCCCCCTCTCCTCTACCACTGACGAAAATTCCTGGATGCACTTCCTTTAGTAAAAGCCAAAACTTGATTTATAAGGAAGTATAAAAGCCGGGACAAACGTTTGCGACCAGGGACCGATTGTCTCCAAGCTTTTCAAGCATCAAAATGCTATTTAACATGCAAATTTCAGACAAAAATTGACAACATCTTCATTATAGTTTTTTTTTCTTAAAATATATATAGAAAGTTTTCTTTATAACTCTTCATTTTTTAACAGCTAAGCGAAAATACCTGACTCTGTCTGTAATTTTTAAAATCCAAGTTTTGGCGAAAGCGTTGGTCCAGGCTTTTAGTGTTCCGTGGAGAGTGACCTACATTCTCGACTGATTGCAAATGAAATGCGATTTTGATTGTAGATATTGTAAAATACTGTTAAAGGAAATACTTTTATGGTAAATACTAATAATAAAACACTACCCACATTATCATTTTTATATGAAACACTTCACCCCCGAAATACTGAGTCCAAATTTCCTTCGGATCACCAATTCCAGGACAAACCGGAAGTGACGTTAGTTGGCGTTTCACTTTTTTGACAAAATTGCATCACTCAACGGAAGACTAGGGTGTTATTTCAAATTAAAAACAGTCCATAGAAATACTTTATATTAAATACTAATAAAGAAACACTTCAGATGACCATCTACGCCCCAGAAAATATTCCATATTTACATTTTTTACCTAATGTATAAACATTTATATAACTGGACTAAATTTAGACGAAGCGTTTCTTTTGTCATTCAGTATAGCTTAAGCACAATAAGTATGAAATAAGGTTGTAGATGCCTTTAAACTATAGTGACTTCTCATCAAATAGATACATCAACTCACCTCTTAGCCTGAGTTACTCCAAACAGAGGCCAAAGCCTTGCAAAATCAAAATAAAGCCCCCTCTGTACAACAATATAGGCTACTGAGGACTACGTATATCAACAAATAACGTCAAGACTGAACTTCGTCCCCCTCCCAGACGAAAATCCTGGAACCGCGAATGTAAAACGCTAAAAACCTACCTCCCATACGTTTAACAATCAGTTTTGCTATAGAAATGGACCGTTTTCAATCATAAACACAGTAGATAATCACGTGACATGCGGACAGTGAGCTAATCGGATGTTGCAAAGGATTTTGATGAAAAATCAATATATTTTGGCGTTTTGAAGGTGAGTGACCTCTATATTTTCGTGATTCTATACTCTTTTTGCGCATCACTTGCTCATATCAAAGCATATACGTTCTTGCGAATGGTCCTGCTTGTAGTCTATCAGCAAAATAATGCATTACGACCATCTCTGCTTTGAAAAGCGACTTAAAAGCGTCGACTCTATCATTTTAATTATGACATAATTTCCGGCCAGACCACTGTAAATCATGAATAAAATCAATATTGCATGTGCATTCAATGTTTTTTTACTTGGTGTATACACGTTAGTAAAGGCCCTTGTCCTTTGCATCCTAGTTTTAGCCAAGTGAACCGGGTTTCTTGATTTGTCAGGGAAAATAGAGGCAGACCCCCTTTTGGAAAAATGACCGCAATACCGCTGGTAAATAGTTTTAGACTGGCCGCAATATATCGATTGTAGTATCTGTATGCTTCCTTTAAAACTGGTAGTTTTCTTAAGGTTACTGAGACAGGATATATTCATGGTGTTGAAATCTATGGCGCAATAGATATACAAGTAACTTAGATTTAAAAAACAATCGATGAAGGCGTCAATAGGCTTTACTGATTAAAGAATTATGGCTCTAAAATTAACAACATTGGCGAGTTCAAATATTTAAAGATGATTATAGATCTAGACTATCGAATGGTGGTATGAGGGTTGCTATTGATTAGCGAATTTGTACGTAATTATTATGCCTAGCGAATTTTGCGAGAAAAATAGCGGAATGACGCATTTTAATGGTTAGCGTATTCGACGAATAAATGTGCTTTTGTCCCACAAAGTGTCTGTTCAGCTGCAAAGAGCAGCTAGAATAACGAGATTTTACTCGTTTAAAGTAGATGTACAGTTCTTTATATAATGGCGCTGATCAGACTGCGCGGCTACGGAGGCTGTTTTGCACATTTGTTATCTGCATGTAGCAATTCAGGTTTTCGCGCGACCAGACCATTTCAACTTTCTACCTGCCAGCCACATTTTGCGATCTGCTGATATCATTTTGAAACAGTTTGGGCCAACATCTGGCTTGACAATGTAGCAGTCATACTTAGATGCAAGGGGGTTAATTATCGTATTTTTGTTATCTGCACATGATGCATTTAGCTTACGCGCAACCGTTCGCCTACTGATAACATTCACGCAATCAGTTTGGACCCAGATCAGGTCTGACAAAACATTGGGCATGTCTGAATCCAAACAGATTGACAAATATATCTAGATCTCTATATACTTTTATTGTCTCATTAGGATGTGTTCATGTCTAAATTGCCGTACGGTTCTTTGATCTGTACACTGGTACAGGGAGTGACTTTTCCTGTTCAAACCAGGGTCGTTGCCGCGTATTTGAAAGTGGTCCGGCAGATGAGACCATCGAATGCCGTGAGATCGAGACTTGGAGAGCACAAGAGACCCCCTCTCGATGGTAGCGTTTGTGAGAGCTCGCCGGAGAAAAGAATCTTGACCGCCTCTTTGTGTGCATTAAATGCTTTCTTTGCTGAGTTTGGGACCAGATTTCAATCTTTTTTGGTCACAAATCTTCTCTCAAAAAATGCAAGGAACAATCTTCCGAGTTAAGGCAGTCACGATTGTGTACGTTTCTTTGACATATGTGTTATTTCACATTCAACACACTCTGTCGCCCGACATGTTCTTTGATTTAGAATAATTAGGAAACACGCCCCATGCGCGGATCTAGAAAGTTTTGTCAGAGCTATAAATCTATAAAGTTTTGTCACCAATATAAATGGGCCACCATCGGCCCGCCAGCGAAACGCCATTAAAATGGCGTTTTGCTGGCGAGCCGACGATGCTAGGGATCCAGACCTATATTGTGAAGAAACCCTACATTTTTGTGCTTTTTCAGGGGGGGTGGTCCTGACCACCTGTCCCCCCTCTGGATCCGCACATGCGCCACAAAATAAAGAGATCATCCAGATTTTGATTGACAGGCCCCTTGCGAGAAATCTGTCTTCGGGGCTCGAGCTTCGGGGTTTCCGACCATGTCAGACTAGAATCAAACTGCTCAGATAGACGTACCGGAAAGCCTAGTATTCAATTATACTTTCCCAGAAAGCGAATAACAAAGGCGATGATCAGACTTCGCAGATGTGCAGACCGGTCTGCGCCTTTGTTGTTCGCATGCAACTAAGTCATTTTTTCTCGCGACACGTTTAAACGATTATGCAAACATCATTTTGATAATCAACAAGTATTAGTTTTTTCAAAAAAGCTGGCGGTTGTTTATCCCTGTCATTGTATATGTATTCTTGCACACCGGATGCTTCCATTTTGAACTCCTCGAGATAATTTATGTTTCTTCTAAACTCTGAGCTTTGATTTATTTACTGCGAGTACAGGTCTACCTTTTTTATATGGCTGAATCTTCAGCACCCGACCATTTATTGTCTATACACGGGTGGTAAACCTAGGAACTACCACGAAATTGTGTTAACGTAATTTTGTTCCCAAGCCACATCCGGGACACGTCGTGGTAGTTTCCAGGCCGAAAATTGGATAAAGAAAGGTTGGTGTCACTTTCATTTTTGTTTTATTTTACAATTTAGAACAAACAATGGTGAAATCCGACAATGTGGTTCCGTGTAAGTATGTCTCAGCGTCCCCTCTAGCCAAAAATTTTGTTTGAAAAGTTATTTTCTTTCTTTTGTAACGTGTTTCCCCACTGAGCATCGGACCAACTTTCCCCAAAGTTCGAAGGATTTTAGCCCATATCTGTCAAATTGAATGGAATTTGATATCATTTGACGATGGGAATGATAAAAAGACCCTGAATAAACATTTCTACACAGAAAAAAAATCTGAGCATTTACTCGTAAACGATTCATGCTCCATTCGTCCTGTGTGGTAGTTTCCAGCACATCGTGGTAGTTAAAATGCTGTCGTGGTAGTTTCCAAGACTTTGTAGGAATTTAGTAGTAGTTCGCATCAGCAGATTTCCACTATTCAGGGGCTACTTCATTTTTATAAAGACAGGGTGTGCGGGCCGAACCTTGAATACTCCTATTCATACGAAGACCTTTTCAAATAACCTTTTGTCAGATAACAAATGACGACTGCCTGAATTTTAATTTTAGTTGGCTATTGAAATGATGGGAAGAATGAAAAGAAGGGCTATTCACATTCTTTGTTTTTGAATAAACATGCTTTTTAATTATCAAATAACATGCCCGTTCATCGTCACACTCGCATGTATATAAAAAGTGTCCCAACCCGAGGATATTTCCCTTTTTTCCGAAGCGAAAGTACTAACAATACTTTGGGCCAGTAGTCTTAGCCTGCCATTTTATCTTAAAGCTGACTGAACATGGAACAACGTAGCGAGTGACGCAATTTTTTTTATATCATTTTTTTTTTGTCTGTTGCTTGGTCCACCACGGCTCAACTGATGACCTTCTTTTGCTTTAGATTTCCAGAGGTGTTGTTTGGCAGTCCAGGGCATGGTCTCCACCTGTCAGGCATCACATTGAATCTCGAGTCCTCAGCTTAGCTTCCTCATGGTGTTAAAATGTGGTTTATTTGTTTACCGTGGTAATTAATTGACGAGTTCGAGGGTTATCATGCGAAACAAACAACCACTATAATGTTTTGTAACACTTCAGAAACGTATCCTATAAAGTCTTGGAAACTACCACGATAGCATTTTAACTACCACGATGAGCTGGAAACTACCACACAGGACGAACGGGGCATGAATCGTTTACGAGTAAATGCTCAGATTTTTTTTCTGTGCAGGAATGTTTATTCAGGGTCTTTTTATCATTTCCATCGTCAAATGATATCAAATTCCATTCAATTTGACAGATATGGGCTAAAATCCTTCGAACTTTGGGGAAAGTTGGTCCGATGCTCAGTGGGGAAACACGTTACAAAAGAAAGAAAATAACTTTTCAAACAAAATTTTGGGCTAGAGGGGACGCTGAGACATACTTACACGGAACCACATTGTCGGATTTCACCATTGTTTGTTCTAAGTTGTAAAATAAAACAAAAATAAAAGTGACACCAACCTTTCTTTATCCAATTTTCGGCCTGGAAACTACCACGACGTGTCCCGGATGTGGCTTGGGAACAAAATTACGTTAACACAATTTCGTGGTAGTTCCTAGGTTTACCACCCGTGCTATAGTGGACAAGATTTGTTATGAAAATTTTATCTAGCATGCGACACGTTTAAGGAAAGTTGGTTAGCTCACTTTTTACGTTTTTTCCCTAAAACTGTGGCTAGAGACCAAGGTCACAGTGACCCCGAAACTATATACGACACCATGTTACCCCAGGGTGTGTCCACAAACCAAAGTTTGGAGTCCTATGTCAATTGGGCCGCGTCGAAACAAAACCTGTCCTCGGGGTTTCCAACGAAGTGACATTCAAACCAGCCTGCTAAGCTGCAGAGACCAGCTAGAAAATTGAAATTTCGCTTTAGCAAGTCTAGATATGAAAAAAAGGTTTTTTATAACAGTATTTTATATCATTTGCACACAGAATTTTGTGTTCCCCAGTTCCCCAAATTTCACTGCTTGTCCCCCTGTCCCCTGAAAAATGGCATTTGTTCCCCTGTTCCCTTGAAATAAATGGCCTTGTTCCCCTGTTCCCCAAAACCCCTGGTAGGGCCTCATAAATGATACTTTTCATTAAGCGCATATGCGCAGGCTGGTTTGCGCCTTTGTTGTTCGCAAACCCCCGGGCCCGAAGACAGGTTTTCTCGCGTCGAGGCCCATATAATATAGGATTTATGCTTCTACATCTGAGGGCAGAGCTTACATGTAAGGGGTTTGAAATGTCCCGATATGAAGGACTCCGCAATTATTTTGTGTCAGCCAACGGACATCAATGGAACCGTCTAGTGAGTGATTTGCATTAAAAAGCTTTAGCTGACTGCATTATAAATAATAACTGAAAATTTCAATGAATTTGAAGAAAAACGTCGAAAATTATCAAGTACCAAAGGGGTAGGCTCTGAGCATTCAGGTGCCGTTTTACTATAAAATCAATATTTTTGATATCATATTTGTTTTGATATCACAAAATCGATTTTTCGATATCACAAAATGAGCTTGATTTTTGAATAACACATATCACAAAATCGAATTTGTGATATTACAAAATCAAGCGCATTTTGCTTTATCAAAATCGATTTAGTGATATAAAAAATATGATATCAAAACCTTTTGCACAGGGTCGCCTTTGCCTTCGTCACTCGACAATGTTACAACATTACCGAAATCTCGTGCTCGCAATATGCGTACCATTTATGCGAGAAGTGAAGGCTCTGTCGAGTCTGCATATTTGCACAGGCTCGCATGAGCCTTCGGCACTCGACAATACGATAATTACCACAACCCCATGTGCTGGCGCAAATAGCGATTTGATTAACACATATGCGGACAGCGAGTATGCTGGCGAGTCACATTTGCACAGTCTGAGCCTCTGCAATAGTATCTAAGTCTCATGTGCTGGCTCAAATCATTTGTGTGCCATTTAAGCTTGGCGATTAGCTTTTCCCGCCGATACGAATTCTTAAGAACTAAAATGCCAAAATGATCTTAAGATATCAAAAAATCTTTTTTGTGATATCAAAAAATAGTGATGGATTTGTGATATAACCCAATAATCACAGCGTGTAATTAACTTTATAAAAAAAAAACTCTTCCTACTAAAATTATAGCGTTTTTTCTTTTAGCCTAAACGGTGGCAGCGATGCGCACACCCCAGCTTGAAAAAATTACCCTTTCTCATCGTTTTTTGTACATGAATCGGTACACAGATGACCAGCGAGTCCCCTATTCAGGGCAGTATTGCGGTCAGTCAAAAAATTACTTTAGCAGTACTTGATAGGGTACAGAATCGATATTGCGGTCAGTCAAGAGGCAACGGGTGCATGACAGTATTGGAGTTAAAAACATCTTTTTTGGAAGATTTGGCCCAAAAGTTCGTGTTTATATAAAGGGAAATTGATTTTTCTTCACATATTTCTGAAAATAACCCTTTGGTTTTGCATTATTATGCAAAAAAACAACAAACGTTTGATGCAGGTTGGGATTATTTTACCAAGTTGCCGATGATAACCTGCTACGATTTGATGTTTTATGAACCATCTACAAGTTTTCTCACATCTCTACTTTGGTACAAACATTTTTCATAGCACGTTCTTAAAGAACATTTGTCGTTTTGGAAATTTCATTACCGCATGTATGCAGAAAACACAAAACAAAAGCGGTCACTCACCTTCAACACGCGAAAATATATTGATTTTCCATCAAAATCCTTTGCAACATCCGATTAGCGCACTGTCCGCAAGTCACGTGATTATCTACTGTGATAAAAGTATTACCTGAATGTCCGTAGAAAACATACACTTTCATTTTCAGTTGGGAATTCCACATTACGCATTTTCTGAAAATGGATAAAAGTATTGGCTTTCATGAAAAAGTCTGCTGTTGAGTTTATTGCATCTTTTCACGTTATTATCTCTTTAACTTTTCGATATGCGGGTAGAAAAGCTGCAGTAGTTTTTGTCAAAATTTTCAACCTGATGTTTTTGCTGTGTGTTTCCCTGTAATTAGATGGAATTTTGGCACATTTTTGGTTCTTTTCAACGGCAGAGTATTACTATTGGTAGAATGGACATAAACTGACCCAGTTTAGTAATAATATGCAACAGTTGACTAAATCACCCGATGTCCTTTCAGGTCAGTGATCTCCGTGTAAGTTATATACTGAACAAAAGTGAAAACGCTACACCTGAATTATTTGCCATTGATATGCAAAATTATGCAAGCCAGTAAAGTAAATAAAAGTGTATCTGAATGTTCAAAGACTGGGCTATGCATAAAGTATTTAAATGTGACAGGGGTCCAATTTTTCAGGTTACAAATTTGAATAGAAATCTCACACAGTTTAGGCCTTAAGAAATCCACTGCCAACCAGATCCGATGGAATGAAACGGTAGTACCTCGTTTATATGCACAATTTGCACCCCGTGAAAATATACACACAGGGTATAAATTAGCACCTGGGTGTATTTTGGTCATGCAAACGGTGTTTTAAGAAAATGCACCCGGCAAAATTGCATCCGGGTGCGAATTTGCTCCACCTTTCGAGGTGATGCAAATTCAGTGGAGCAAATTAGCACCAGGTGCACATTTGCCCTGGGGTGCAAATTGCATACATGAACGCAACTTGTTATCCCATATGTAAAATTTGATCTTAGATTTTGATAAATTACCAATCTTTTCTATACGACCCTGTATGAAAATAAACTATATATTATTAAATCGTCCCTTTATCACACTTAAGATCATGGCTTCTCTCTGTAGCTACTGCTGATTCATCAGATATGCTGGTTTGCAAAGCAGAACAACTGGAATTTCTGGTCCATTTGCACGGTTTTATTTCCAAACATCTCTGCCTCACCTCAGCAATAGAAATCAGAGTATGTCAGAACCCTTGCGCCGTGCACGTGTCTAGGCCATCCGATGTACAGATCAGTGGAAAGGCACCCCCTGCATGATAGTAACCAACCAGCGAGAGCTGGTTGCTTTTACGATTAGACATGCTTTTTTAGGTGACTTACGCCACCCACTTCTACATAGTAGGCCATATTTTTACGATTGTCAAAGCAGCTTCCGGTAGCTACTGGAGCATGTAGGTTATTTCTTGTGTAATTCCGTACTGAGTACAAGTTATTTGGATCCTGATAGGGAATAAGCAATTGATTGGACCCCCCCCCCCCCCCCCCCCCCGGATATTGTTGGACCCCTCTGGAGCTTTGAAAGTTATAGTTTTCTTTGAAAAGAACCCATTTGACTTCTGTATATTAAGGTAAGGACTAAAAAATACTGTGGCAGATGGACCTGGATCCCATCAAATGATATTTCCTAGATCCGTGCATGCAGTACGATATGGAAATTCAACTATCTCACAATGCAGACCAACCCACAGCAAGGAAGGGCCACAGAACACAACTTAGACATCAGGAGGACAACTAAATATAGCAGCCAGCTCCATCTTCCTCGTCAAGATGATTGCAAAACTAGAGAGGGCACAGAGTAATACATGATCAAACAAGAACCAAAGACTGAGAATAAACAAACAAATGAGAGGAACATTAAACAATAAATCAACAACAACTAAATGACGGTAAGATGAGATGCGCTCACACAATAACCATGCATTGAAGAGGCTTGTTTTAAAGTGTGTGTGTTTGTGGGGGGGGGGGGGGGGTAATAACACTATCCCTTGAAGTAATCCATCAAGTATCCGTTATGAACTGGCAAATACAATCCCCATTTGTTCCTGACAGTAAAAAGAATATTTAACACGGAATCCAATCATGGCATATCCGTGGAAGTAAAATGGATAGGTATCCGACATCTCATGAAGAAAAAGGGCAAAATTCCTTTATCCCTAAAACCCTTATATACATCTATGAAACGGCGGATAGCCAGAAAGACGGATAAAGAAACCCATTTTAACAGTCTACATCTACATATGTCGGGAGACAAAAAGGATTTTTCCAGCAAGTGTAATATAATGTTTATCCCACATCCCAGGAAGAAAAATGGCAAATTTCCCGTATCCCTAAAACCCTAATGTCTATGAAACGGCAGATAGCCAGAAAGATGGATATAGAAACCCACCTTAACAGTCTACATCTACATATGTCGGGAGACAAAAAGGATTTTTCCAGCAAGCGTCAACTACAAAGGCCTCTTTGCATGCTAGTGTCATATACTGATAACATTTGCAAACAGCTAGGGCCAAGATCAGAACTAACAAAATGTTGATCTTGATCTGTATCCAAACTCTTCGACATGCTCATTGTATTGCTGAAAAGTTAGCTTACTCTCTTTCATTTTGGATCTATGTCTCATCCTTAAATTGAAAATACCTTACCCTTAAAATGAAAATAAAATAAAAAGGGGTGTCTGATACAAAATTAAATATTAAACAGTGCAAGTGAAAACGTATAACACAGAATGGTTTATCTCATTATTCGTACAAAATCATAGCACAATTATACATAACCGTATCACACCAAAAATGACGTCGAATGATGAGAATTTAAGCCTTGGCCCCTTAGCTGTTGTTCTTTATCTTCTTGTTTATAAGGTTTAGGTCTGTTGTTGTTGACTTTTTGTTTATTGTTACTCCCATTGTGGGAGTCTGTAATTGTTCTATGTTTTGTTGTACGTTACTTTATGTCCATTCTAGTATTGCAATCATCTTGATGGGGAAGAGAGAGCTGATTGCTTTGCTTAATTTGTCTTCCTGGTGTCTTGTGATGGTTGAGCGGCTCTTCCTCGCGGTGCCACGGGGTTGTCTGCGGTTTGTGATTGTGGTATTTCCTGATCATACTCACTTACTATTTTTAACTGTCAACTATTCCCTGTCAGGCAACCTGTAGCAACTCGGCCAACTGCATATCTATTACAGCCATTTAGATTGGCATTTTACCACCAACTGCATGACCCTGGTCCAATAGTCAGTAAACCATCGCCAAAGCTGAACAGATCATCAAAAATGAACAAAAATACAACTGGCTTAATATGTTTTTATAAGTCAGCAAACAGAATGAAAAAGAAACTGTACACTATTCAAATGTATGGCTAACTTATTCTGTGCCAAGTTCCAACAGTGTAGCTAGTCTCTGTAGCGGAGTAGGCTAGATTAAGTCTAACATGGCATGAAGCCTGGAAGACCCCCAGGTGTGTGCTATAATCATAGCAGTTTGCGAAAATGCTCAATTCTTGAACCGCATAGTATATTATGACTAAATTTTGCATAGGTTTACCTTTCAGTTGATCTATATCTATAAACACACATACATAGTTGGCATTAAATACCTTATGCCCCAATTTAACGACGTGTACATTGTATCTTTCTAAAAACCATAGTAACCAGTGTATACATAGAGGGTCTAGGTCTGTCTGTCCGTGTTGCAAAAACATCAGGGAGGATTATGCCCTTCTTGCAAAAACAAGTGGGCCCCAGGAGTATGTCCCCCGATACAAAAATGAGCAGGGGTGACCAGGGGGATTTTGTCCTACACTTACACAAATCATTAAAGGCCAAATGCAATTAACCATTGGTTGGTTGCAGTTAGGTCGCACCTATTTCATGTTAATATACAGCTATTTCATGCCTGTTTGTAGCATAGTCCAACCTATTACCCCGAGGTGCCGTGGACGACGTGATGCACTATTGCACGATGCCGAAGGCCAAGTGCAATAGTGCCTCAGGTCGTCCACGGTACCGAGGGGTAATAGTTTGGTCTATACTTCTCACAGGCATGAAATAACTGTTTTATTACCAAACCCTTTTGATGAAATTCTTAGCAGCGTTTCTTGAATGGAGTCGCTGTAGACGACGCGGTTTTGTTGCAAAACAGAAAGTTTCACCAAATCTGCTTAATTTTTGTCTCAAAATGTTCCGCTCGTTCTAACGAAGAAAACGAGTACCCACACTTTATGTATCTGAACATAAACAACGAAGTTATTGGAGTTTAAAGTTGCCAAAGCATGGCTCATTTTCACCTTTGTTGTTTCATAAACGAACCGTATACGTTGTCGCGCATTTCGATAAGCGCCTATGTGTTTTTCTTAGCGGCGGGGGAAAACAGGCCATGGTATAGTGCCAGTCAATGGTCAAAAATAATGACTGGGCAATAGTTCAGTGACTCATTACATAGCAAAACACTCCGTATATAGGCGGCTGTGTAATAAATTTCTTTATTTCCTCCAAGTAGGAGAGTATAATATATATAAACTTGTCCCATTTAAGTTGAATGGAATTTCCCACTCTTTTCAATTGGACCAGTCCATTTCCGTTTTACTTTGCAAGGGTTTTTGGGAGGTATTTTTCATTTTTATTCAACTTTAATAGATTATTCTGTAAGCTTTATGCTGCGTTTGATCTGGGTGTGCACTGCTTGCCTATGTATCATAAAAAGCCGCTCTACTAAAATGTGTTTAACTTGCAACTATGAAAGACTATCACAGCAATAAATGTCCCCCATCGACTTCCGTGTGTAACGATCTTTTGTTTGATTTTTCTTCCTTATTCATGACATGTAATACTTTTTCTTCCTTATTTATGACATGTTATAAATAACTTACTATAATCTTCCGTGTTTTCATTGTCAAGGTCGAGTGGCTGTTCTTTTGCTGTAACAAGTACACGGGTGGGTACTGAAGTACTGAGCTGGGTGGGTTAATCTATGTGGGTTTATGTCCGGGAGCCACCGGCAGTGGTCACAAGTTCTGGTTTAAAACGTCCCAAAAGACGGGGCCACGGCTTAAAGTGTCATCCGACAGACTGGTGGAGCCGGGGATCGAACGCGGAAGTCACGATTAATAGGTTGATGCGATGAGTCGTGTACAAAAAGTAAGCTGTGAATTGGCAGACGACAGAGAAGTGTATATGCCCGGGGAAGCAGTGAATGGACAATGGGTCGTGACAGTAGGTGAATCTATCCATGTGACTGGCATCAGGATATCGTTCGTTGGGATGGTGTATGTTAAATGGAGTGAGGGTTTGAGCGTCAGAGCCAACAGGTCACGTGATGTGATTACAAACCAATGGACAGATGTTTTGGAGGAGGTCAACTGTAAGTATTTAAACATGCCTAACGCATTTCTTATTGGGGGTTGCCTTAAATTAGTTTGCGCGTAATCCTGAAAGCGCCTGCAAAAAGCTTCTATAATGCCGTCTGATTTGGCCATCTGCTGCATATGTTTGCTAACATTATTTGACTACTGTAAGTATGTGGACAAACAGTGTGGAACCAGATCAGACTGCTCCTGATATTAGCCCACACTGTTTGCCAGGAAGCTACCAAAACATTTCAGCAGATGACAAGAACAGACGACTTTTGTTGTGACTGGCGCGCTATGGGTTAAAAATAAATCGATACAAATGTACTGTCCTGCCAGCCAAGAGTGACAGTGACTTCATGTTTTGTTTACAAAGTTATCAGGGGCTTATAATCGATAGATCACTTGTGTATTAATCCTATCCTCAGGATAGGATTAATATACAAGTGATATATCGATTCGCGTTAGCTCAAGTGAAGTGTACGCGTTTGTGTTTTACTAAGCAATTCTAAACAAAGTATTACGTCACTGTCACTCTTGGTTGGCACGACAGTAAGGGACAATTCAATATGAAATACATGTTCAGCGAAGGACCAAAAAGTAATTCCATAAAAAAATATTTCCCATACACTTGATAAATTAATGCATTTCATGTTACGTGACATCAAGATTAATTACTATTCTTTTGCAATTGCTATACATACAGCTATATAATGGGTGCTTAAACTATGCAACATAGATGAAGTTTCAAAAGATGCGGCGTTGTTCTTATATAGACATTTACAATTTAGTTTTGCAAACATAAGTTCCATTAGGCCAGATTTTTTTAATTGATTAACAAACCCTCCTTTTGTAATTTTCCGGAATCTATTTTTTTTTTATTTTATCTGCGGACTCTAAATAATATTTGTCTCGTTGAAAAAGATAATATATTTTTGAGGTTGTGCCTGTGTATTTTTGAGAGTGAATAAGTTAAAAGTGATTGTCCTATCCAGATTTAAAGAAAATGATGAAATAATCAAAGATTTTATAAAGACTGTTGGTTTACCTTACTAGTTTGAGTGTTTGTTCTAGAGATATAAAAAAAAGCTCTGAAAATGACCAGTCAACTGGCAAGTCAACTGGTCATTTTCAGAGCTTTTTTTCGTCTCATCGACCCTAAATCTGGAAAAAAAATCCCGTAAATCAACTAATAATAAATTCTGGGTATGACAAGAATGGCAGGAAAATGTCACAACCACAGACTGCAGACTATCCCTCGACATCGAAAGGGAGAGACATCAGCCAGCCACAGACTGCAGACTATCCCTCGACATCGAAAGGGAGAGACATCAGCCAGCCACAGACTGCAGACTAACCCTCGACATCGAAAGGGAGAGACATCAGCCAGCCACAGACTGCAGACTATCCCTCGACATCGAAAGGGAGAGACATCAGCCAGCCACAGACTGAAGACTAACCCTCGACATCGAAAGGGAAAGACATGGAACACAGCCAGCCAGAGCACATTGAAAATAAAAGCAACCAGCTCTCTCTTCCTCAGAAAAAGATTGTTAAACTAGAAACTTGAAGGCAGCGAGAACCACACCACAGACCCAGGCCCCGAGGTTATAAAACTGTTTTCATACTCAACTCAGCTGAGCAACCAGCTCTCTCTTCTTCAGAAAAAGATTGTTATACTAGAAACTTGAAGACACGGAGAACCACTCCATATACCCAGGCCCGAGGTTATAAAACTGTTTTCATTCTCAACTCAGCTGAGCAAGCAATTTATCCTGCTCCAATATGTTAAAATGCCAACAATTAGTGGCATTTTAACATTTATTAGCATGATAAGTACAACATCTGACAGACTTAAAGAAAGAAACTTCTTTATTTGTCGGTCTTTTATTGTAAACGAGCAGTTGAAATTTCGTACTCAGTTGTATTGAGCATGAACAAGTTTTATAACCGCGGAGCCAGGACAAAAGCTAGCAATGACTAACAATAGCATCACCTCCCTAGTAGAAAGGACAGCAGCTTTTAGCGGTCCAATATTCGCCGTAGTTCCTGCTGCTGTTAAACCACAGGCAATGACTAAACAACAATAGCATCACCTCCTTAGTAGAAAACCGGTCCAATATTCGCCGTAGTTCCTGCTGCTGTTAAACCACAGGCAATGACTAAACAACAATAGCATCACCTCCCTAGTAGTAAGGACAGCAACAGCGAGCAATGACTAAACAACAATAGCATCACCTCCCTAGTAGAAAGGACTAAACAACAATAGCATCACCCCCCTAGTAGAAAGGACTAAACAACAATAGCATCACCTCCCTAATAGAAAGGACTAAACAACAATAGCATCACCTCCCTAGTAGAAAGGACTAAACAACAATAGCATCACCTCCCTAGTAGAAAGGACTAAACAACAATAGCATCACCTCCCTAGTAGAAAGGACTAAACAACAATAGCATCACCTTCCTAGTAGAAAGGACAGCAGCCTTTACCGGTCCAATATTCCCCATAGTTCCTGCTGTTGTTAAACCACAGACATTGTTTAGTTCGCATGGAGGCTTCCTAAATCATGCTTCTTTTGTGGACCATTTACGTTTTTTTCTGTCTTGTTATTGTTATGCTTTTGTGCGCGTCTGTTAAAAAAATAAAATAAATTGATGCCTCGTGGTCACCTGCTGGGAAAGGGCTGACCTCTTGGTTCTCGTTCCTCGTTTGTGATGTCTAATTGTGAATTTATCACTTTCCCATGGTATCCTGGGTCAGATGTGTTGCTTGATTGTATCGATTCCTGATATATGCCCTCTTCCTTACTTTCCCTAAATCATGCAATGCATCATCAGAGAGAAAGATCAAATCAAATTAAAATAATATGATGAATCAAAGAAAAGAGTATTCGACTCACAGTCAGCCAGAGCTTCACGTTAATCCGTGGTGGGCCCAGCCAATAAATAGCATCCGGTGAAGTTTTAACCCATAAAGCGCAACCTATAATTTGCAGCAGACGACAATTTCAAATTTGGTTGCTCTTTCAAAAATAACAAATAAGGCATGATATTTCATGAGAATCGTCTGCTGGAAGACGATTCTCATGAAATATCATACTTTTTTTTCCGTAAATTAGGAAAGATGTCGCAAAATTTGTCGTCTGCTGCAGTCATGATTGGCGCTTTAAGGGTTAAGTTAGAATCGTCATTGAGTCCGATCGCCCAGAGCCAAAATACTACCGCATAAATTTAAACAGCTGTGATTTCCTTGCTTTGACGCGAATATGGTTCATGTTCAAAATAAATGCATCAAAATATGCCTTGTCCAGTTTCAATTATGTACTCGTTAAAATTACCTTTTTGATTGCCACAGATACAAGAGAGGGTCAGAACTACGTTATACCTGCCGGTATGCACCACTACAAGTTCAACTTTAAGTTACCAGAACATGCAATACCGTCATCATATGAAGGAGTGTGTGGGGCGGTGCGTTACTGGCTGAAACTTGCTATTCACAGGTCGTCATTGCTACATGCAGAAAAAGCCCGGTATAAACCAATCACAGTGCTAGATTATATTGACGTCAACGCAGATGCTTTCAGAGTAAGCCTAAATTCGCAAGCTACGAAAAAAAAAACGTTAAAATACCGTCTGCTGAAGTCATCTGCTTCATGAAAATGCTAACACCAAATACACATTTTGTCATACAGACAAACAGTGTTGACCCAGGTTAGACTGTTCTTAGTTTCTTGAAATTAATCTGGATCCACACTTTTTGTGACAGAGAAGTTCCAAAAGGACCAACAGACGTCACACAGCCGACGGCGTTTATTCATAGTGTGCTGTTTCTCAAATCTACATTTGAGAAACGCTTTTTGACCCCACAAAGGTCGTTGAAGAATCACTTATATTGATAACAGACATTGTTATATGTTTTCAGAAAAGCCTGTCTCCTGATTGGTCCAATTCTTTATCTTCTAAACTGGCCAACAGGTTGATATGAGATTATAAACCAGCTCAAACTAGTTCCAATAGGTTAATGTTTTATGTCACTTTTCTTATATCTTACTCTAGAGAGATAAAATTGCATGAGCATGAAATTAGCATGGATTGCATGTAAATGACATGATTTGCTGTTTATTGTTTGTTTGTTTGTTTGTTTGATTTGATTCTTTACGTCCACTCAACAATGTTTCAGTTATGTGGGACGGTTCTTCCTGGGTTTAACCAGTACTACGCTAGGATAAATGTGTCTTGCTCAAGGACCACAACGCAGTGACACCAGTGAGGCTCGAACCCGCTACCTTTCGGTCTCGAGTCAAGCACTCTACCACTGACCCACTGCGCTCCCTGATTTGCTGTTTAACCTCCATACATGTAGATCAAAGAATTTAATGAATTTCAACAACAGTTATTTTTGTTTGTTTTGTTTTTCTTTGTTTGAATAAACAAAGTGCTAAAAGTACTTTATGATTTGCATTCTGAGAATTTATATACATTTTAAAATGTAAAATACTACATTCAAATATTAAAACAAACAGCTGCTAAATCTTGTGAGAAAAGCATTTAGTTAAACATGAATTTAACAATACAAATCTAGCTACAAGCTCAAACTGTTAGTTGAAAATTTTCATTTGCAGTCGAAGAGTAAAATAACAAAACAGTTATTGACTTCATTTTTGGTAGACATTATACAATTATTGACTAATGAGGCATTGGATATGATGTGATATCGACCAGATAATACCAATATTGACCGAGGCGAAGCCGAGGTCAATATTGGTATTCTCTGGTCGATATCACATCATATCCAATGCCTTATTAGTCAATAACTGTTTTATTATATAACATTTAGAGAAAGATGTACAGGTATTATTGCACCTGGAAAAAAATACTGAACTTATATACAAGTGTTGGGACAGACAAGCATTTAGCAGAAACAGTGCAACCCTAAATAAGACCACCCTTTTACTATTGCATATATGTTGTGCATGAGTGTCATCATTCAACATTTACAAACAAGAATTCTAACACACTTCGCATGTAGAGCCAATGATAAAATAAGTTTGATATGCCAAACAATAATTCACAGCTTTGAAAGCGCAGGGAAATTGTGTGATAGCTGACGTCATTTGTAACTGGTAAATGACGTCATTCATGGCGTTAGACGGTGTAACGTCGTTTTTACGCTTGAAAGACGTTACAAATACATGTAAACGTATGCTACGTGGTCTAAGTATTGGCTGGAGTTCTTCAGTGCAAAGGCGGAAAGTTGGAAGAAGCTGAAGACTTCAAATTTGTTTTCGCCGTTTATTGTGCAATTAAATCGAAATAGATCAGCTCCAGTGCGTGATTGTTGCGTTCTCAGCATCTACGATATGATTATTAGCCACGCTTTAGAAAAGCAGAACCAGAACGCAAAAAAACAGCAAGGAGTCTAATTTTAGTAACTAATATACACTGGCAAGCGCGCGCAAGCCAGTGAATATGACAATATATTGACTGGCCACGTGAGCGCTCTAAGCCAATGAAATTCAGTCTTTTTTCTTAGCTATAAAATAAAAGGATTTATCTACCCTTCAAGTGATTTTCACCGCTGCTTACAACCTCAGTAAGAATTCAGTTTCAGGTAAATAAATCCTCATGTCTACCTCATGGAAGTCAATAGTTGTACAATGCATTGCACTTCGCATTTATCATGATGCATCGTCTTTTCAAAAACACAAAATGTAAGCTACGTATGATCAGCAAGGCTAGAACAGGTTATATCAATGCTATTTTGCCCATATCTTGGGTAATAGCTTCATGTTTTGTAGGAAGGTTTTAAAATGCAATTCCCACTAAAACAAGAAATGCAATGATAACGACATGACTGAATTAATGGTCACTAAGTAGTATATTTGATGCAGGACCAGGGTTTCACTGTTGGATTTCTTTTACTCTGGTATTCAGTTGCACGTACTGTTGAGTCCTTATCTTTGTTTTATCTCCTTTCCATGTCTTGATTAATATGTACTGGTAGATCATCCATGAATAAGTTAGGAATCTTTTTGCAAACCAAACATCTATGTGTCTTGAACCACATTAGAATTAAGGGTGAGATAGGCACTGTGAAACTTGTTTAAGCCCTCAAGTAATTTTCGTACTGACCGTTTCAAGGCGATGTTTCCTTGTGGATCATTTTCGTTGTTTGAGTTTGTATTTGCCATTCTGTGATATTTGTTTCTTGCAGCGTTGTTGTCACCTGTTGGGAAAGAGCTGACCGCTTGGCTTTCTTGTATGTGAGGTGTTCTTTTGATTTTTGTCACTTTCCCATTCGGTGTCCTGGGTCAGCTGTGGTACTTGATTGTATCGATTCCAGATCTTTGCCTTCTTCCTTGCTTTGAACAGATTGTGTAGCGTTATTCGATTTGATTCTTTACGTCCAAGTCAACAATTTTTCAGTTATGTTGGGACAGCTCTTCCTGGGTTGAACCTGTACCAAGCAAAGATTAATGTGTCTTGCTCAAAGACACAAGACAGTGAGGCTGGCGAGGCTTGAACTTGCATCCTCTCGGTCTCAAGGCAAGCAATCTACCAATCAGCCACTGCGTTCCCTAGATTGTGTAGAACCATTTGTTTTTAACATTGTGGATTTATGCTTCGATTTTATTTTCTTCCGAATAGTGTTGAGCGAAAAGCAGAAGTTAATGTACCAAGAGTATTGGCTTTGGGAGATTAGGGTTCAGTATTCCTACATGCAGAGACAGACCGTGCAGCTTACTGTCCCAGGGAGGAGATTGTGTAGTCGTCTGCGTTCAGTACTCTCAGTGCTTTGATTTATTTCAGAATGGCAGAAGTTAAAGTACCAAGAGTATTAGCTTTGGGAGATCAGGGTTCAGTGTTTGTACATGCAGAGACAGACCGTGCAGCTTACTGTCCCAGGGAGGAGATTGTGTAGTCGTCTGCGTTCAGTACTCTCAGTGCTTTGATTTATTTCAGAATGGTGTTGAGCGAAAAGCAGAAGTTAAAGTACCAAGAGTTTTAGCTTTGGGAGATCAGGGTTCAGTGTTTCTACATGCAGAGACAGACCGTGCAGCTTACTGTCCCGGGGAGGAGATTTTGATATCAGGTTAACCCATATAAGCCTAGCGCCCTTTTTGTGGGACGTAGGATAACAGTGTAGACATAGATTATATCAGGGTTTCCACTATTTAATTTCACAATAATATATTGAAATTTGAAATTTATTTTTTTTTTGAATCCGTCCACTCTTTCAAAAGTTATTGGAAGTTCGAACATGAGCATACGTAATACACTGGCTAAAGTTGTGTGGGTTTAGTGAAAACTCAAGCAAGTTTTGAAATAAGGGCCAATATTAAAAGTCGCATTAATCTGAACATTTCAGGTTCACAGACATATAATGAATTGTGACACATACATAGAGCATCTGCAGCGTCAAACGGTTAATTTTCAGGTGGCACAAGAAATTTCAAGATGGTTTAACTAACAACAAAGATGGTTCCCATCCTAGTCACTACAAAACTATTGTTACCAAGGCTAATTTTGCTGCCGTAGCAGGCCTGACTAAAGGAGACGCTAAACTTTTATTGCAAAATATTACTCATAGTATTGGCATATTATCGGGGTCAGCTCATAAGATTTTAACTCAGCAGTAAAAACTGAGAAAGTTTTGAGCTCTATGTCCATCGCTTGACTAAAGAACAAAATGACCTCTTGTTTGAAAATACCCATTTATTTTTTTATATAAAATGCCAAAAGGTGACAAAATTAGAATATCAGAACTACTTACAGTTCATGGAATCTGGATATATAAAAAAATTGAGCCTCAGAGACGCGCCAATAATAAGCAGTGACTGTGCAAAGACCAAGCTAGGTCTGTCATTGTAATTGACAAAAAAAAAGCGCGGGAAAAAGTTTCATACTCTTTATTTTTGAATTCTGATTGGCCAAATGTTCATTTTTAAACGCCACAGCTCGACAAGTAACATGTTATTTCTATAAGAACAATGTGGTTTCAAAAATGATAATAAAACACCAGAAAAGCATACATGCAACCGATCTAAGAGGATAGTGCTGTATTCATAACAATGCATGTGCCCACAAGTGTAAACTTGTTCTGGATTCCTGGAAACGAAAACTGTGGTATAGCTCCACAATCCATCGTTTTCATCAGGCTGACGTCTTGGCTCTCGTTTGTGGTGTCTACTGTGAGTTTGTCACTTTCCAATTGGTATCCTGGAACAGGTGTGGTACTTGATTGTATCGATTCCTGATCTTTGCACCCTTACTTACTTTGAGTCCCTTTGACCTTTTCCTGTTTACTTTATTGAAAAACAACCTCTCCAGGCGTCAATATTAGCCCCAAACTGCTCCTTGTTGTGCCATTTTTCAGTGTCTGTAGGATGTGTCACACAAGAGTCTACTTACTGGAATTTAAGAAAGGAAAGAGAGTTCTGGTCAAGGGAGAACACACCAACCGGTTGAAATGAGTGAAATATGGACATTTTGATAATGCGCCTTGCAGAACCCCAGTGCCATAATTAAATGAACGCCACTCGTATACCTCATTTTATCTCTTAACTTATTCTGATGGATAATCCCATACATAATGATCCAATAAGTATGGGACTGTCCTCTTGAAAAATTGTATAAATAAATAAATAGAACAATATTTCCCCAACATGATTGAATGGCAGCGTATACCTTTATTATATCTCTTAACCCTTTGTATTCTGATGGATTATCCCATACATAATGATCCAATAAGTATGGGACTGCCCATTATGTATTTTAAGGTCTTCTAAATTTATTTGTCCCTGATTGCTGTTTTAATCCAAGCAAACAGTGCAGATCCTGATGAAATGAAGCAGTATGCTGCATTTCATCAGGGTCTTCACTGTTTGCCAAAGAACCCCTTTATGGGTTTCCAGTATACAAAGTCTTAAAGAGACTAGGTCTGTAACTTTGAACATTTTTCGAAAAATTGTCTTTTCTTTTTAAATCATTTGTAAAAATAGAATTAAGTTATGTTTTCATAATAAATATGTTCAGTACAGCTGAAAACTGCATGGAAAAGTGAATTATCTTATAAAACAGGTGTTTTTCCTCTTGTTTGTAATTATTTAGAAAGCTAAATGATGAGTATGAAACTAGCTTGGGCTGCATGACAATGGCATGCTTCGCTGTTTCACCTCTCAACAGGTAAAGTAAACTAAGGACTTTAATGGATTGTTCACTTTTCTGACACCACAAAAAGGTCGTTGAAGACATTATAAAACTATTTCATACTACATGTGTATCTGTGCAACAGTCAAAACTATCACCCTCGTGGTGCTGTGGATGACCCGATGCACTGTTGCCAGAGGCCGGAGGCCGATTGCGACAGTGCATCGGGTCATTCACAGCACCGAGGGGGTGAGAGTTTTGACTGTTGCACTGAAAGGTATGAAATAGTTGTTTTATTACCAAACTCAAAACTAACAAAGGGTAATAATAAGCGTGATGCAGATGCGCGTAGGGTTTGTTATGGCGGGAGCGGCTCTTTAAACTTCCAATAACTTCGTTGTTTGTGGTCAGAAACATAGAGTGTTGGTACTCGTTTTCTTAGTTAGAATGAGCGGAACACTTTGAAACCAAAATTGAACAGATTAGGAGAAATTTTCTGTTTTACAACGAATCCTCATTTTATACAGCGTATAGAGCGCAGTGGCTCAGTGGTAAAATGCTTGAGGGTTGTGGTTTAAGCCTCAACGGCGTCACTGCGTTGTCACAATAATCCTTGCTTAGTACTGGTTCAATCCCAACATAACTGAAAAAGTGTTGACTGGGACGTAAAGAATCAAATCAAACAAAACTTTCCTACAGTGTGGCGCTGCTAAGTTTAACGTTTGACGTAATCAGTGTACAGCTGATCAGCCTATCACGTGACTGGGAAACAGTTAAAGCTGTTTTTTCTGGGGAACAGTTCCTTGAAACCGGATCGAACCGGCAGAGACAGAAAAGTTGCCAAACAGTCAAAAATGCTTGATAACTCTTTATATAGTACGTTGGGTAATGAAAGGATTTATCTACCCTATAAAGTGATTTTTACCTCGGCCTTGCAGCCTTGGTGACTATCACTTTTTGGGGTAGATATATAAATCCTCATGTCTAAATCAAGTCAATAATTGTATAATGTTAATTCATTAAACTAAAATGTAAAATCTGGTGCGTTTCATTTTTAATAAGTTGTTTTGCTATCAACACTTATCGTAATGGATGGACTATTTCGTTTCAAAGTATAAAAAAAATAGTAAATGAGTATAATCAGGAAACACCACAATCACAAACTGCAGACAAACCCATGGCACCGTGAGGAAGAGCCACACAACAATCACGAGACACCAGGAAGACAAACTAAGCTAAGCATCCAGCTCTCTCTTCCCCATGAAGATGATTGCAATACTAGAATGGACATAAATTAACGTACAACAAAACGTAGAACAATTACAGACTCTCACAATGGGAGTAACAAACAACAACAGAACCACCGCCTTAGCCTAAGCCATCGGGAGACTTAAACGCATTTTACTGGCACCATATAAAAATAGTAAGTGAGTATGATCAGGAGATACCACAATCACAAACTGCAGACAACCCAAAGGCACCGCGAGGAAGGGCCACTCAACCATCACAAGACACAAGGTTCGCCCTAGATTCTGTTATTGTTGAAGTACAAGAAAAGTTAAAGGCAGCACAGCCAGGTTCGCCCTAGATTCTGCTGTTGTTGAAGTACAAGAAAAGTTAAAGGCATCACCGCAAGATAATACTAACATATTTTAATCCCTTCCTTTTATTTTAGTGAATGCAAGAAACAAAAGCGAGAAAGATTATGGAATTGTGGAGGCTAGTTTGATACAGAAAACATTGTTTTTTTTCTCCTTCTACGACACGAATCGCCAGGAAACAATTGGTTCTGAGAACAGTACATGGACCACCATTGTTGAAGGTCTTGTCTATGCAGGTTTAGATAAACAAAAAATTTCAGCGTAAAAATGTTAATATTTTCTTACCCATCAGTTTGAACATATGTTTTGGTTGCTCAAAAGAACCGTCTCATCGAGACGGTTCTTTTGAGTACCCACAACATATGTTTTGGTTGAGAAATAAGAAAATTAAATTTTCGTTACGCACTCTAAACTAAAGTCCTGTCTGCATGTTAATAAAGAATACTAGGTGAGTGTCTTTTGATATCAAGTTTACCATGCAAGGCTTTGAGAACACTTGTTGACATCGCGAATCTTGCCGAGCGATTCAACATGCGTTCTCAAAGCCGAGCCTGGCAAACTTAATATCAAAAGAGGCGAACCCGGTATTCTATTTATCAGTTTACCCCTTGTTGAACACTCTTCAAACAAGCGCTTATGACGTATTTTTTTTATTTTTGTGTTGATTCAGCGTCATTAGCGACGTCATTCAAAAAGTGCAACGTCCTCATGACCTGATAAAGGTAACATGGCGTGAGATAGGAAACGTTTATTGGGTTATGTTAAAACAATTCAATTAATATTACGGGTGACTGATAAATGCATTTATTGTGTTGAAGGTCTTGTAAATTAGGGGATAACTGTATTCAAACTTTTCATTTGGGGAGGTATATCGTCGGATATACGGTTGGAAATTTAGTTTTACGGGGACGCGTAAGCGGAGCCGTAAAACGTGATTTCCCGACGTATATCGGACGATATACCTCCCCAAATGAAAAGTGTGAATATGGTTATCCCCATTCTAATGCACTATTAACATTTTCCCTTCAAAAAGACAGTGAAAAGTTACTTTGTTGCGCCTATACGTCCAGCGGCTGCCAGCTGCATAAACATATATACACTTATCAACCAACGAAAAGCGACGTTACGTAATGACGTCGGGTTTCCGACAGTATATCGCAGGATATACTGTCGCAAATTTGTGGCGTTATCCAATCAGATGTCGCGTTTTATTTGCAAGTGCATTAGAATGCATTTATTGTGGTATACGGTGTGAAAGTTAGGAATAAGGCAACGATTCCCAATCGATACAATCAAACATCAACACTGACCTTGACGCCATATGGGAACATGACAAGAATACAAGAAAATATCGCATACAAGAGACCCAAGAGGCCGGTCCTTTCCCAGCAGGTGACAACAAGGCTGAAAGGAGCAGACACAAATAACGAAAGAATCCACAAAAAGCACCGCGTTGGAATGGTCAGTATCTTTTTACTGGTGGGCTTGAACATGTTTGACGGTACCAAACTCACCCTTTTTTCTGACTGGGATCAAGACAAATAGATGTTTGGTTCACATGAAAGATCCCTAACTTATCGTTGTATAATCTCCTAGTACATACAAATCGAGATATAAAAAGGGGATAAAACAAAGCTAAGGACTCGAAAGTATATTCAACTGAATACCGGAGTAAAAGAAATCCAGCTGTTAAACCTTGGTGGGCCCAACCACAGACACAACACCAGGCCTTAAACCTCTCATCTATAGATAAGTCTTTAAGTCGCATCCGTCATAGAGTCTGATGTCTGACCCGTCGGCGTGAAATTAAATGGGAAAGCAAAGTTGCCACAAATAATTGGGTTGACGACCCATCATGCAGTCTGTTCCAATATATAAAATGTTATAACCAATCTTTTATAATTAGAAATTATTTTATAAACTACGCTGAAAATGCATCAGTGCCAACATTGTTTTTAAATGTATAAACCAAGTCACCATAAAACTCAGGCACCGAAAGTCCCTGGCGCAAGACAGATTAAAGTCCTACATGAAATCATAGTATGGACAATAAAAGTTTGAAAAAAGTTTTGTGGAGTTTATGATACCGATATCCATCAAGGCTATAGGCTTAGTGGTTGCAGACAAGATTTTTCATGTTCTCTATATATGCCTTTGCAATACACCTCTACATGGGGCCATTTTTAGGGATCTCTTGTCTGAAATTTTAGTCATGTATATACCAGTGACACTCTCTTCTTAAATATTTTAAGCAAACAACATCCCATCATGGCAAATCTAGTCTGCTATTTTGTAACATAACTTTATGCTTGTCACAAACGTTACTTTATAAAATACTATAAAAGGAAAATCATTATGCACGTTTGAACATTTTATTTTTCTCTAAAATGCAAATAGAAAAGTTGATAAATCATATACTCCTTTGCCCATATATTGGGTAAATGGCACATCCGAGGCAAGCACCTGTTTGTGTTCAATCTAGAGCAAAACAATGCCACTCTCAAACTCTGACTCATATTCAGGTGCAATTCAGGGTGTGCTTGACATGTAAACTTCATTTTATCTCACAACCACGCAACTAGCAGGTGAGCAAAGAGGTAGTTCATAAACTCGAATTTGGAGAATATAATACTGTCATGCAAATATAAACAATTTGCAGTAGAGTGACAGGAATTTTAATACTGATTGGCAGTTTGGGATGCTTAAAAGAGGTAAAGACAAGGGACATGATACTTGGAAAATGTAAATTTTCAGATAGTTTTCTTCCTTATTTTCAGTAACATATGTTATAGGTGCACATTGGAATTACCTCTATTAGGCAATTCCATTGTGTACCTACATCATATGTATTTTCAATAAATGAGTTTTTCACCATTTATTTGCTTTAAAAAACAAATTCTCTACCTCTATGAGGCAATTCCAATGTGTACCTACAACATATGTTTTTTCAATAAAAGAGTTTTTCACCATTTTTTTACTTTAAAAAAACACACAAAAAACAAATTCTCAACCACTTTCCCTTATTCAAAGAAATAAGCATGCAGAAATGAACAACTTTTCATGTAATTAGTCATGCACCTGGGTAACAATAATAGACTGTCTAATTTTATGCTTCTGGCAGCTTATCTTGAGATGTTTCATGGGAGTATATTGCTAAGTTGCTCGTTGTGTGGTTGTATTGAATGCAAAGACAATTTCGATGATAACTGTCTGTCATGTATTTTGTCTTATTACTGCAGAAAACGACTGAGATATGGAGAAATCATCCAATCAAAATTGATCCTGTTCCACCTTCAACTAGAGATGGTACTTGTCTTTTAATCACAGTGTCGTATTTTGTGAAGGTAAGACATGCGCCGATCCAGAAAGTTTTTTTCAGAACGAATTTTTTTTTAGTTGATGAGCAGAGAGGGGATACAACTACCACTAAAAGCTGGCCATCGTCGGCCCGTCAGTGAAACGCCATTTTAATGACGTTTCACTGGCGGGCCCATGATGGTCAAACATTGAATTTTCGCTTGATAGCTTTTGCTTTTCATTGGATTCGGACCAGTTCTGGTTAGAAACCCTATAGCTTTGTGATCTTTCAGGGGTATGGGAGGGGGGGGGGGCTTGACCCCCTGTCCCCTCGCCCTCTGCTCGCCCTCTGGATCTGGGCATGTAAGATGCCCTGTAGAGATGCGTGTCCTCCCTTAACCTTTTATTTGTTTGTTTGTTTGTTTGTTTTGTTGCTTTACGTCCCAGTCAATAGCTATGGCTATTACGGGACGGTCAGTTCAGCTAACCACATTTTTTCCCGGAGCGGTTAACCAGTGTTTCGTGCACATACATTAGCAACCCTTCTTGAATAATTCATCCAGAGGAAGGATTAAACTTTTATATTCTTATGGGTTTCCCCAATAAGGATGAGATTGACCAGGGCCACATGTAGAACTTTACCCATAAGTGTGTATTCAGTCCTTGAAGTGTGTACAGTATAGGCCCTAATGAAATGCAACATTTTGTGGCATTTTATTAAAGTCTTCAAAGTTTGCCAAAAAAGGTTTCAAGTATATAAAGGGTTAAGGTATTGACACACCAAACGCATGTTAATGTGCGGCTTAACAGTTGCAGGTTTCGCACTGGCTTGAAAAGTACTTGAATTTAGAGTGCTTTCTTGAAAAGACCTTGAAAATTAAATATGCCTTGAAAAGTACTGGAAAATCATACATAGGCCTTGAAAATTCCTTGATTTTTTTTTTATTTTCTGTAGCAATTATCACTGTTGATAGAGACAGCAAATGCTGCACCAAATAAAGGCACAACAATTTTATACTAATTTTCTTGTACTAATTGCTCCATTATCTCAGTCTAGCATTTCTCAAGTAGAATTTTAACCTCTAAATCAGGATTTTTCATAAACTTTTAGTCCTTGAAAACTGTAGGATAGTTTAAGAAGACCTTGAAAAGTCCTTGAATTTTACTCAAACTTGCCTGTATGAACCCTGAGTTGGAACACTCACAAGATAAGAACTTAAACCATAAGCGCCAACCTATTATTTGCACCAGACGAGAATTTCAAATTTTGTCGCTTTTTCAAAAATAACAAATAAGGCATGATATTTCATGAGAATTGTCTGCTGGCATACCTTATTTTTTCTGAAAATTAGGAAAAATTTCTTCATTTAATCACAGATAAACGCCCCAAAATGATTGGTTTCCGATTGATTTAAGCTTTAAAATTATATGAAAACTTTAACATTTGATGTTTAGGCACGAAATAACTAATTACGATTTTGTCACCGTGGACAATTAATCAACATAACTGTAAAAAAACACATTTAGAATCTGATTTTATCTCCGTTTTGGCAAAACAACACAGAGGTTGTTAACTAGACGATGTAATCTCGAAGCAAACATATTCGAAAGTTCTCATTTTTGTCAGCCTTTATTTGAAGGTAATGTTACTATAACACCGGAGTGGGTGACGAGACCAAATTGCCTTAGTGGAATGACTACGGTGCATCATGGGTAAATAATTAAGTCATCCAGTAACCACACATGATAGGCGGCAATTGAAAACGCTCTTAACTATCGACGAACAAGAATCACAAATCACTAGAAATAGTCGTTTTATTGCCATATTTGTCGCCAGTTGGCACACAAATGACCATCGAAAATTCTGTTTTACCAATTTTTTGATCTCCGTTCGTCGACAGAACTACTGTTTTCAAGTGCTACCTATCCGGTATTGTAACACATCTTTCAAATTGTACTAGCACCGTATAGCATCGTACACCGGATATAGCGATTGTCGAATCGAGGAAATCATCACACGTTGATGTACGAGGTGAGTTTTTATCCCCTTTTCTCATTTATACATGTGAAATATCATTGCAGACACATTTTTCTGACGTTGCTGATACATCGATGTATATTCCTTACTACAACAAATGGTCAACAAAAATCTATAGCAGCTACGAATAACAGAAATGTTCCGCTAATCACTGATGATTTTCTATTGTTTGCCACGAAAATACATGTTTTTAAGGCTGTTTAAGTACATTATTAATACAAAATACATACAGAACCATGGCAAATACCCCAGAAAATCATAGGAACCCACTACAAATACCCTTAGCCTGCTTTTGAAGCTGCATTTGACGATTGAATCTTCTTTTTTGAGTCGTTTAGTGTACGGTCGATAGGAGAGAAGTGTACGTTTTATAGCAAAAACTCCTGCTCGTAGTGTACGGTCGATAGCCAGACAAAATCATTGTGAAAATCTTGTCTGGTGCTATAATTTTAAGAGTTCAATATACATAGACAAACTACTGTCTGTCAAGCGCAGCGCAGAGCCCCGCCTACTAATGTAATAAGTCATTGTGATGTCTTTGTTGTTACCTTTACTGTATTGCAGCTGTAAATGTAAATCAAAGTTTGAATCATACACAACACAGTGCCATATACTAAACAACGAAATATATGTACAAAAAGGGCTGGACCCCCCTCTCATTAAAATCTTTGCCTCAGAGAATGCATTTCAAGCCATTTAGAAACCCATTTTTCCATATTCTATAACCTCAATTATAAGTAAGGTTGTACACTCAAACACCTTTTACCTAACATTTAGCTTTGAATTTCCTTGTCGTCCTCTTGGTGCTTTGGTAAGGTTTCCATGTGGGGGAGGGGGCACAGCAATTGCAATGCAAGTCTGAGTCAGCAAAATGTTCAGAAAAAAGCAGAGCCCATGTGAGGGGGAGGGGGGCTTAAAACTTGAAAAAAAAATGCTGAAAAAGAAACAAAACATTACCTAAAAATGGACATAATTTCCCTTGTATTTTGTACTTTTTCATTCACCCCCAACCCAATAACACAGGCCCAGTATGGCAGCAGCCTAGGGCTCTCTTTTTTATTTCTCTGAGTCTGGTCGGGGGAGGGTAAGGGGTACAGCAATTACATAATAGCTTTGCGACTACTAGACTACATGGGATTTGCAATGGAAGCAAAAAAAGGTGTGGAAAATGAGGTGGGGCACACACTCCAGCCCCACAGCCTTGGGACTGGGGATAAGTGCCCCCACCCACCCATCCCAAATTTCCGAGTTTTGTTTGGGACTGGGAGGGGGCAAAAAGTGTTTTATCCTCCGCGACCAGACTACAGGAGATTTAAAATCCCATCATTTACAAGCTTGGGCCACACTCACAGCCATGGCTGTGCCCCCACGGCCACCTTTTCTTTCTGTAGAATTTTGGGTAATCCGTTATCATCCAGGGCCCGTAATTACAATGCCTCCTTAGAGTTAAGGAAGACTTAAGTTAAGTATTGCTTTTTCAGGATCCGAAAAATATCGTTTAAAACTGATTAAAATCAAAATAGTTTTAACTGGTCTGAAGATCACAATGATATCTTTTACCACAAATGCCACATCGATCCGAGCAATTTATTTAGCATTTAATATAGCATGTTGAAATATCAATACTTTTCTTAAGTCTTGCTTAACTTTAAGGAGGCATTGTAATTCCGGGCCCAGGTAATCTATATAGGTATTATTATGCATTACCGTATATACTCGCAATATCATAAAACTCAAAATATCATATAATGTGTGAAATAAGTTTTTAGGGCACTCACAGCCTCGGGGGGGGGGGGGGGAGAAGAGTGTGTTAAAATATACTGCATGCTATGTCCGAAATTTAAAAACAGCACTCTAGATAAAATTCATAATTTTGCGCCGCGACATGGAATTTCCAACAATTTGGCAAGTTTAGAATCTCCAAATGATGGTCAGTAAGTAGCTTACGAGTCATAGAATATTCAAGCGACCAGCTAAGGCTCAGATCAGACTGCACGTATGCGCATGCTGGTCTGAGGCTGTGTTGGTCGCACATACCACATTGTTGGAAATCTCAAGTCGCGGCTCAAATTTTAATGCTTATAACAATGTCAAACAACTAAGGAATATACAAGCTTGCGCATATGCCAGCAATGCATCCGTCTGTCTGTCTGTCTGACTGTCTGTCATTTAGACTAACCCTTTCAAACTTTGTGTACACAATAAGCGAAAACCTAGCTTCGCCATGATATACAGAAAGGTCTAGGATATTTGAACAGACAGACACAGAACTTGCATAATCTGAGTTCGTAATTTAAAGTAATTTTGGATATTTAAACAGGCTAGCCCTAATCCCAGGGGTGGGGGGAGAGAGCGGTTACTCTATTTTTTTCTCATACGTAGGCTCGTGCCCAGCATCTACATTTCAACAAAAAAGATCAGGAATTTCAAGCGCCCTAAAAATATTTAAAATTTTAGCAGCCCAAAAAGTATCGCCCATTCTGTAGCTTGACCGTAAGAAAATGCCCTTAAACACATAGAAATGACCCCTGAATATAGTCCAATTTTGTGTTGACCCCCCAAAAATATCCACAAAATCTTCATCCCCCCAAAAAAATATTTTTTCTGACCCCCCCCCCCCCCCAATAAAAAAAAAATAATAATAATAGTGAGATTCAAAATTTTGAACCCAAAAAAATGACCCGAGCCTATGTATGTATGAAAATATCAGAGTACCCCCCCCCCCTTCATTAAATACAAGTGTTACCTTTATTTCGATTCTTCTTACGCTTGGTTGAATCTTATCTATTATAGTATGATTTTCTTGTTTACAGATAACAATGATGTTCAAGTGTTATTACTGTGAATGGGAGAACCCCGTTTTTACTGAGATCATACACCATTTTCTTGAACATCACCCTCAAGAGCAAATCAGATTTAAAAAAACAAAAACAGAAAGAAAATAAGCTCAAAAGTATCAGCTACAAAGCCATACAAAAAACTTTGTCATACTTCTTAAAGGTATCAGAAGTTTTGACTTGCCCGGATACGGAAAGTTTCCTCGGGGGAGTCCAGGTCCAAAGTTTTGTCGTTTATTTATTTTTTTCGAAAGGGGAATGGGATCATTACCAGTGTTCCTATGAAACCTATACCCAGCAACCAAAACGGGCCACTATCGGCCCGCCAGCGAAACGTCATTTAAAAAGCGCATCGCTAGAGGTCAGATGATGACCTGACATCGGTAGCTTTGTGCTTTTCCAAAGGTTCCAAACCAGTATTCCTGAGGAAAGTTACAGCTTTTTTGTTTTTCCATGCGGGAGGGGGTGGTCAGGACCCCCCAAGTACCCACTTCTCTGGATCCGCGCATGAATAAACGTCCTAGGACTATGAAACAATGTAGAGTTAGCTGCTAGAGGCGTGTTCTAATCAGGAACTGCACTGTCTACCATTGGACGCATCGATTTATGATACTTTACTTAGTGTGGCATTTACATTTTCAGATTTCTTTTATTGTTTTATATTATTTTTGTCACATTTTATTTTAAACGTATGTGCTCATTTCCATTGTTATATCGCATGCATGTACCAACACGCGCGTTGTAAGAGTGAAATGCATTTGTAACCACTGCCCCACCGCACCCGCCAACACCGACACACTTACGAGATACTGTAGCCGATAGCGGGGTCATTGTAGATGTTTGAATGGTAATAACGTCTTGATTGCCCCCCCCCCCCCTTACGCACATACACACACCAACCTCACAGTACGGGGTAAATGCCAGGGCCCAGAATAACAATGTCTCCTTAAAGTGAAGGAAGACTTAAGGTAAGTATTGATTTTGCAGGTTGCGAAAAAAACGTTTCAAACTGATTTAAATCAAAATAGTTTCATTTTTTCTGTAAATCACAATTTGACCACAAGTACTTCATCGATAAAGGCAATTTATTTAGCAATTAGTATAAGCGTGTTGAAATGTAAAACTTAACTTAAGTCTTCCTTAACCTTAGGGGGGCATTGTAATTCCGGGCCCTGGTTTTTCTCTACTCAAGTAAAAATTCTGTTATACATAGTTGGGCTGTAGGCAAGTATGTCCACTTGTGATGGAGTGGGGCATATAACAGGTCACTGGAAAATCAACCAGGGGTTAGCCCCATTTTTACTCATAGCAGGGGTATTGGTTACGGATAAATGATGTATAATTTAGGATAATGTGCTTCCACCATCTATTAAAGGTTAAACGGGAATGGGACTGGTTTAGAGTCCCAACAAAAGACTTAAAGTGTCGGGTATCAAGCTCGTGATTCCTGGTCTGCTAGGACTACACCACATATGTTGAGAGAGAGAGAGAGAGAGAGAGAGAGAGAGAGACACACACACACACACACACACACACATAGACAGACACATGTAGAGAGAGAGAATAAGATAGACAGATGGACTGATAGAGAGGCAGACAGAGAAATTCAACAGAAACACACAAGGGCATTATCGTCATGAGAACGTGGTAAATGTGTAAGTTATACGCGGATCCAGGGAAGACAGAGGGCCCAGAGCCCCCCCCCCCCCTCCCTGTAAAGTCACAAAGCTATACCCCTAAATTCACAATTCATTTAATGCTGTGTCATCAAATAGCGTTTCGATGGCGGGCCGATGATGGTTCATCTGTTCATTTGGTCCAGGTCTACTGACAATTGCTGTATTTGTGTTTAACGACCCATCGACTGATAAGGTTATATGAAGACAGAACCACTGCTATAAGTCTTATCCGATAGACTGGTGACGCAAAGGCACATTCTGGCGTTTTGTTTTAATTATTTAACATGTGTGTGGGGTGGGGGAGGATCCAGTGACTTCTTTCAAAGTAAACTTAAAACTTTCCGAAATCCCGGGGGGTCCAACATATGTAATGGTGGGGGGGGGGGGGGGGGGGCCGTCAAACTTTTTTCCAAGGGGGTGGAGTCCAATTGCTAAGCGATAGAACTTATGATTTGTACTGGACCCCTGTCCCAGCCCAAGATCGGCGCAATTATCAAGAATTTTTATGGACTACGGTGATTCTCTCTTTAGCTGTTTATTTTCGTCTTTCATCATGTACCCACCTAGATGCATGTTTTACCATAATCTTAAAGAGTGCTTTGGCGGGGTCTTTATTTTATAGGTGTGTTAGCATGATAGGTTTCTGTGCTTGGATAAAGGGATACTGTGGATTCTCTGCTTGCAAACTTGGGTGATTTTCCAGAATCTGCATACACCATGCCAAAAACTGAGGACAGAGACATTCACGGAATGTACAAATACTTGTATACTTGTCTTCTGGACTTGTGAACAATAAAGACGCAGACCAGCCTACGCATTCGCACGGTCTGATCAGTGCATTTGTTTTTCGCTCATTTGAAAGTATCATATCTAGACTCTCTGTAGCTAAGGAGACTGGTTTGAGTCTCTTTTTTTTGTCGAAAGCACCGAAGACAGGTTTATTTTGCGTCGAGGCCCAAATTCATTATTCTCTGTTCATGCTTCTATTCTTATTCACAACAGCGTTTTCTTTTGGATGTTTAAAGAAACTCTTAACTTGTTTCAGGTTGAGAATAGTAGGGGCAGCTAAATCAATCCAAGAGCAGATTAAATGTTAACCGAATGCAACTTCTTTATTTTGGTCTAATATTGTGAATGCTCAACACTGCAGATAAATTGTAGAATGGTTGTAATCATCTTGGTTAAGTATTTTGTCTCCCGATTTACGTGTATTCTTAATAAAACAATGAAAATTAAGCAACCAGTAACATGAGAATAATCTTTTCTGGTATGCAAATATATGCAGATTAAAATTCAGACGTAATTCACATTTACATCTCGGGAAAAGTTAGCATTAGTCTCTTAGCTATAGTGCGTACACTTATTTTGCTATATTACGTACACTGATGTATAAACAGACTGCTATAGACCGTACAGCAGGAGGGTTTTTCCTCCTAAATATTGAAGGAACCAAAAGAAATCAGGAAGTAAAAATTCGTTGGCAAGTACTTTTGACAATGTAGAAGCAATGTGAAAGCGAATGTTGATCTTTCTTAGCGACATATTCGATAACATAAGCATATTTCAGGGAGACGAGGCAAAAGTCGTGTAAAATACAAGTGATTGAGCAGGTCATTTTGTCAATTGTAGTGCTGACCGATTATTCCTGGCTATTTCTCATAGCCACCGATATGCATCAATGTCTTAACGATGTCATCACTATATCCTTTAAGCCGAATCTTATAAAATATGAAAAATAATAGAATAAACACTGACCTTGTACATCAACATGTGAGGATTTCCTCGCTTCGACAATCGCTATATCCGGTGTACGATGCTATACGGTGACTAAGGTAAGGTCGGGTAACTTCCGACATCAGGTAAATTCGGACAGTTTCCTTGTTCGTTTTCGTTTTTAATCATTGGAATGGAAAAGTAAATTAACTATTAAGCAAACAGTGAAAATCCTGATGAGACGGCTCATAAGGAGCCGTCTCATCTGGATTGCCACTGTTTGCAAAAGTATGTCCGAATTTACCTGATGTCCGAAGTTACCCGACTTTACCCTATTCAAAACGACACCTACAGATACATGCTTGGTTTGTTATATTTCAAATGCGCATGTACAGCCAGTCAGAGGTGGGCATGATTGGTATTTGATTTTGATCAGACACAATGTGTGAGGCGCAAATCCCGGTGATTTGCCACCTGTTCGAGTTCAGCAGGAATGGATGGCTTGGGACTGAATTGTCCAGAGCGATTTTTGCATTGAAAATGGATTACAAGGGACTGAACCGACAAGTGTTGTTGCAGAGGCTTGGCGCCAAAGTTACATGCACCACGTTTCACAAAAGCAGGTTGACAAAGTGTAGAGCTAACTGAATAGGTCTTTTTTACTCTAAGAAAGGTTTATTTACCTACTTACAACCATGCAACAACCAAGTTAGCAAAAGCATAGTTCACGAAATCAAATTTGGTGATATAGCTGTCATATAAATATAAACAATTTGCCATATAGTTACAAGTATTTTAATACTGATTGGCAGTTTGAGATGTTTAAACGAGGAAAGCCAAAGGACATGATACTTGTTTAGTGTATATTTCAAAACAGGTTTCCTTAATATCAGTAACATATGTTGTTGGTATACATTGGAATTGCCTCATAGAGGCAATTCCAATGTGCACCTACAATATATGTCCATTCAATAAGTAAGTGTTTTTCACCATAAACAGGTTGTTCACAAACTTCTCACCTACTTTTTATGTTTCAGTGTAATGAGCATGTAGAAATGAACAAGTTTTGTGTAGCTTGGCATGCACCTATAGGACAATAATATATAGATAGCCAATTTTATATTATTGACAGCTTATCTTTAGATGTTTCATTTGAATAAAATGCTAACTTGGTGGTTGCCTGGTTGTAAGCTGGTGTCTTCATTAGAATGCTCATTGCAATGTTCAGCTATCTTTGTCCTTGTCGGTCAGTTTCCAGTTTCACAGAAACCACAAATACATGGGGGAGCGCAGTGGCTCAGTGGTAGAGTGCTTGACTCGAGACCGAGGGGCCGCGGGTTCGAGCCTCACCGGCGTCACTGCGTTGTGTCCTTGAGCAAGAACATTAATCCTAGCTTAGTACTGGTTCCACCCAGGCAGACCCGTCCCTTTATAACTGAAAGATTGTTGATGGGACGTAAAGAATCAAATCAAACAAAAACAAAACAAATACATGGCCGTTTGTTTGTTTGTTTGATTTGATTCTTTACGTCCACTCAACACTCTTTCAGTTATGCGGGACGGGTCTTCCTGGGTTGAACCAGTACTAAGCTAGGATAAATGTGTCTTGCTCAAGGACCACAACGCAGTGACGCCGGTGAGGCTCGAACCCGCGGTCTCGAGTCAAGCACTCTATCACTGAGCCACTGCGCTCCCATACATGGCCGTAGACGTGAGACAGTCTGTAGGCCACGGAAGCTACGGTTGGTATGTAATGAACTAAGTAAGTTTAACAGGTTCCCATACGACACATTTTGTTATGTACTTTTATAAATAAATTATTCATTCACACATGTATGTTTAAAACCTCAGTATAAGCTAACTTTATTGTTCAATTTACGAGTGTATTATACGGTTATTTCATGCCTGTTTGTAGTATAGTCAAAACTATTACCACGAGGTGCCGTGGACGACCGGAGGCACTATTGCACGAGGCCGAACCTTCGGCCTCGTGCAATAGTGCATCAGGTCCTCAACGGAACCGAGGGTTCGGCCTCGTGCAATAGTGCAACAGGTCGTCCACGGTACCGAGGGATCAGACTCGTGCAATAGTGCATCATGTCGTCCACGGCACCTCGGGGTAATAGTTTTGATTATACTACAAACAGGCATGAAATAACTGTTTTAGTACCCAACCCATTTGATGAGATACTTAGCAGCGTCCCTTGAATGGAATGGCTGTAGACTATGCGGTTTTGTTGCAAAACAAAAAAAAAATACCAAATCTGCTCAATTTTGGTCTCAAAATGTTCCGCTTGTTTTGACTAAGAAAACGAGTACCCACACTTTATGTTTCTGACCATAAACAACTGAGTTATTAGAGCTCAAAAATTGCCAAACCATGCCTCATTTTCACCATTGTTGCATAACGTCCCCTTTCATAAACGAACCGTACGCGCATCGTCGTCGCGCATGTGTATTTTAACAGGGAAGCGGCAAACCAGGCCACGGTAAAGTGCCAGTCAATAGCTCCATCTTTGGCCAGTCTTGTCGAAATTAATGAACAGCATTGATAAAAGGAAAGGCAGCAAAGTCATGATATTACTTGACTTTTCGCTTACTGTAAAGGCGGCAACTTTAATATTCATATCTGGGTGCGGTTCAGCTATTTCATCTGCTAAGGAAGGGAAATCAGGTTTTATTTATACTTTGGTAAAGAGTTAATAAGCTTTTTGAGCCACGAAAACGTGCGTGCATTTCATGAAAATTCTTACCGTATACGCACTAAACTCACATTTATTAACCCTTAAAGCGCATAATCACAAAATGTATGTTTTTGTCGCCCACCAAACTATCTAAAGCCTCATACATGAACAGTGTGGACCCAGATCAGACTGCTCCTGTAGGAGCAGTCTGATCTCGGTCCACAATGTCTGCCTCCCTTCTTGTGTTAAAAAGACAATTTCAGATGCAGTTATTTTGCTGGCGTTTTAAGGACTAGATAATGACTGAGGTTGTGGCACAAGATGATACAGTTACTTTTGAATAAAACCACGCATCCTTTTCAGCTTTTACCTATGCCTAAGGTTGACTAGTCCTAATTACGCATTCTTGAGGCGCCGCCTTTACAGTAAGTGAAAAGTCAAGTAATACAATTTTAGTTTTGTCACAATGACGTCTGACTAAGCGCTGCAAAGTTTGTTGGTTTGTCCTGGGTGTCGTTATCGCATGGTGCATTGTTATTGCAGGTAACTATAAAGGCAGCTTCTGTCTTGCCATTTGCAGAAGTTGAGGATATTATCGTCAAATTACCTATTACAATCGGAACAACGCCACGTGGTCTGGAATCATCCGCAGTTGAAGCGACAGAATCCACCATTGGTACGTAAACTAAACACCAAAGATCGTACAATTTATGATAGTGTCAACCCTTGTAAATACAGTTATTATTATTATTATTATTATTATTATTATTATTATTATTATTATTATTATTATTATTATTATTATTATAAGTCGTCGTCGTCGTAGTAGTAGTAGTAGTACATGTAGTAGTAGTAGTAGTAGTAGTAGTAGTAGTAGTAGTAGTAGTAGTAGCAACGAAGAAGGAAAAGATCAGGAATCGATACATCAAGTACCACAACTGACCCAGGACACAAAAATACAAGAAAACATTCATGAGAGCCAAGAGGTCAGTTATTTTCCCAACAAGTGACCACACGGCTGCAAGAAAGAGACATGATGGCAGTATGGCAAGAACAATCACAAAAATAACAAAACGATCCATAAAAGAAGCACCACCTTGGAACGGTCAGTAAGAAAATTACTGGATGGTTTAAACTAGTTTCACGGTACAAACCTCACCTTTAATACTGATTATTATTATCATTCCATTATTATTATTATTATTATTATAATTATTATTATTATTATTATTATTATTATTATTATTATTATTATTATTATATATTTGGTTAATTATGTTTCTCAGTGGGAATTATTTTGATACCAGTGTTTAGCCCATATCAGCCTAGTGTTCTTTTATGGGACATCTGCAAACAATGCCAAACAAGATCAGACTCCGCCGAAGACAGTGTCTGATCAGGTTCTGCAATATTTGCCTGGAGAATTATCTTTTAAAATTTGAATGAAATTGTAAAATACCAACCACCCAACAACGCTTAAATTCAAATTGCATTCGTCAAATTGATAAGGATGGGAAATTCCATTCAGCGTAAAAGGGTTTAAACAGTTGCATTGCAGCTTAACGTGTCTCATATATGAGCAGCGACATGTGATTTCCTACAATGTGGCATTTTTGACAAGTGTAAGCTCAAACAAGCCTGTGCAGCCTCCCTTTAAGCTTAGAAACTCCAAATGATGTTCGGTCAGTAGTTTAACACTTGTAGAATATTCAAGCGACAAGCAAAGGCTCTGATCAGACTGCGCATATGCGCAGGCTGATCTGAGGTTTTGCTTGTCGCACATACCACATTATTGGAAATCTCATGTCGCGGTCCAATTATAACTTTTTGCTTGCCTTAGATGTGTATTTTAGATGAGGATCTGTCAGAGACATGTGACTTTATGTACAAACCGTGCGAAAAGGGATTTGAATACTTCTCTGACGATGGGGATGACTTTCCAGCAATATAGTACAAGCCATTCTGTGTTTGCATGCAGGACTTGAGTTCGAATGCTACTGCTTCAAAGGATGAAAAAGCAGTTGCTTCAGATACAGTGCCATCTAAAGTGGTGCAACCATTACCATCGAATGTTAATAAATGGACGGCAAATATTAATCATGCCCGCAAAGAGCCATCTGCCCCTCCATTTGAGAATTCTGTGCCCAGAAAACAGTCTTCTGCAGATACTCAACCAGGCATAAAAGAACCATCTGCCTCCACACTGGCATCTGACCCTCTTCCAACCTATGATGAAGCAATGACATAAGACACAGCATAAATAAACTTAAAGCTCGCAAAGCCCTCCATTTGAGAATTCTGTGTCCAGAACACAGTCTTCTGCAGATATACAACCATGTATAAAAGAGCCATCTGCCTCGGCACAGACATCTCACCCTCTACCATCCTATGATGAAGTAATGGCACAAGACATTGCATACATAAACTTAAACCTCACAAAGACAAACAATGGGCAAGCCTTGGATGCTCTTCGGTTGATTCCATGATAATTCCCAGAGTTAGCCAAGAGTTCCGAGTGTGGCTGGTGACTTTATTGTTATTGATTTTGTTTATTTTGTCACATATTTTTGTCTTTCTCTGCCTTTTATTGGCGCATTTCATGCATTCATTTGAAACTATTAACAGGTGCGTTTCTTTTTTTTGCTGAGTATAGTTTCACGGTACCAATCTCACCCTTAATTCTGATTATTATTATCATTATTATGCATTTGTTTATGTTCCTCAGTGGCTATTGTTTTGGTACCAGCGTTGTAAAGTTTTTGTGTTGAAATGGTATATAGACAAAGATCAGAACATGTTAGAATTCGAATTCCAAATTTGACAGAATATAAAACATACAGTAGAAATATTTAGGTACGTGACATGAAAATGAATACACACCCACTATCCTAATACAAACAAAGCCATTTATAGTATCAACAAACTTATCAATGATAGCGTTAGTTCATAAAGTATTTTAGCGTTAGTTATATGATAAGCCAATCACTGTAGAAATGTTTATAACAGGGTATCCTCAGATGTGGTAGTGATATCATACATGACGTCATAAATTGACAATGAAATTGCATAAAAAATGAAATCACTATGAATATAGAAGTCATTACCCAGGCATTAACTCAGCGTAATACCATCAAATTCCAAGGTTGGGCAGACTCCCATGTTAATTTACCATACCTTACAGGAGCCATTTTGTGTGAAAAAGGCACAAAACTTGTTTCAAGATGCTAGGTGTTACTTCTTGAAGATTTCAGGGCGATAGGGAGAATTTTGATTAGTTCAGAAAACCCACGATTTTGTAACAAAAGTCAAATATCACATGTATTTTTAAATTTTCATTTAATGATGTATGCAGAGTTTCACAACATGTTCGATAAAAGTACTTCACGGTAGTTAGAAAATTGTTTCAGCAAAAAAAAAATAATAAAAAATGTTTTTGACGCCGTGTATATATAGTGTTACAAAATCACTGGTACAGTAAAACCTGTTCTAATCGGCCACTCAAAAAGAAGACCAAAATTTGGTTTTCAAGACCGAGTACCGCTTAATGCTGATTAAAAGTATTGCAGAATGTTCAAAGAGAGCGTTCTGCAATACTTTCGACCTTCATTAAGTTACCATTTGTCTTGAAGGCCTTTGTTTTGTCAATTTTTGAGTGACCGCTTAGTGTACAATTACAAGTATACAATAGCATGATAAACAGAGAAAAGATCAACAGGATTTGAAAACAAACATAAATGCTTATACTAATCATCTTTTGTGACCGCTTAAGACAGGTTTTACCGTATTTCAGTTGATGTCGTGCATATTGTGTGTTACAGAAGTACTGATCCAGTAATTCAGAAGTCAGTTTAAAGTCAATAACGCACTTCTAATAAAACAAAACCAGCTCATTAGATTTCGGTACTTTCCAATATATTGCGATTGAAGGCTCAGACAAGTCTGTTCTTCCACACAGGCTCGCCAGATCTTCACTTTGTTTGCACGGAATACCGAAGTAGATGCACTGGTACTCTGTGAGAAATCAACAAAACTGCCACTGATTATGGTTTAAATTTGTTGGCAGCTAATCTGCCACTGACGAAGCCCTGGAAGGGTGGGTCCCAGTCCCAGGGGGTATTCTTATATTTTCATGCATACGTAGGCTCGGGTAATTTTTTTTTGGTTCAAAAATTTGAATTTGAATTTTTTTTTTGGGGGGGGGGGTTCAGAAAATAAATATTTTTGTGGGTATGACGATTTTGTGGTATTTTATTTTTTGGTGGGGGGGGGGGGGGTGGGGTCATCACAAAATTGGGCTATATTTAGGCGTCATTTCTTAAGGTCAAGGTACAGAATGGGGTATATTTTTTTGAGTTGCTACAATTTCATTTTTTTTGTTTGAATTTCATTTTTTTTATGGGGGGGATGCTTGAAATTCCTGATATTTTTTGGGGTGAATGGTAGATGGTGGGCCCGAGCCTACGTATGAAGACAAATTGAGAGTACCCCCTCCCCCCCTGCCCCCCGTGGGGTCTATTCTTCCTAACAGGCTCGCCAGAGCCTTTACTTTGTATGCAAGGAATACTGAAGAAGATGTACACCGTAAGAAATCAACTAAACTGCCACTGATTTTGGTTAAAATTTGTTGGCAGCTAAACTGCCTCTGATTCATGTTTTAACTTGTTGGCAGCTAAGCTGCTACTGATTCAAGTTAAAATTTGTTGGCAGCTAAACTTCCACTGATTCTTGTTTAAATTTGTTCGCAGCTAAACTGCAACTGATTCCTGTTTAAAAGTGTTGATAGCTAAACAGCCTCTGATTTCAGTTTAAATTTTGTGGCTGCTAAACTGCCTTTGATTTCAGTTTAAATTTGGTGATAGCTAAACCAGCACTGATTTCAGTTGAATTTTTTTGGTGGCTAAACTGCCTCTGATTCATGTTTAAATTTAGTGGCAGCTAAACTGCCACTGATTCTTGCTTAAATGTGTTGAAAGCTAAACCACTTGTGATTTCAGTATGAATTTGGTGGCAGCTAAACTGCCACTGATTTAGGTTTAAATTTGGTGGCAGCTAAACCAACACTGATTTCGGTTTAAGGTTTGTTGTTGCTAAACCGCTACTGATTTTGGTTTAAATTTGGTGACAGCTAAACCGGCACTGATTTCGAGTTATAATTTGTAATTGCTAAACCGCCACTGATTTTGGTTTAAATTTGGCGGAAGCTAAACCGGCACTGATCTCGGTTTAAAGTTAGTAGTTGCAAAACTGCCACTGATCATGTTTAAAATTTGTTGGCAGCTAAACCGCCACTGATTTCGGTTTCAATTTGGTGGCAGCTAAACTGCCACTGATTTCGGTTTAAATTTGGTGGCAGCTAAACTGCCACTGATTTCGGTTTAAATTTGTTGGCAACTAAACCGCTACTGATTTCAGATTTAAGTTGGTGGCAGATAAACCGCCACTGATTTCAGTTTAAACTTGGTAGCAGCGAAATCGCCACTGATTTTGGTTAAATTATGCTGGTTGATAAACCGCCACTGAGTTTGGTTTAAATTTGTTGGCAGCTAAACCGCCACTGATTTCAGATTTAAGTTGGTGGCAGCTAAACCGCCACTGATTTTAGTTTAAAGTTGGTAGCAGCGAAACCGCCACTGATTTTGGTTAAAATTTGGTGGTTGCTAAACCGCCACTGATTTCGGTTCAAAGATGGTAGTTGCTAAACCGCCACTGATTTAGGTTTCAATTTGGTGGCAGCTAAACCGCCACTGATTTAGGTTCAAATTTGATGGCAGCTAAACCGCCATTGATTTCGGTTTAAAGTTGGTTATTGCTAAACTGCCACTCATTAGGTGTAACCTCCCAGCTGATTGAAAGGATGTGCTCTGATCATTTGTATTGATCCTGAGAATGAATACAACAATAACAGGTAGGAATGTTTTAAATTTCACACTAAAGAAATGTTGGTCTCAATGTTTCAGTAGTGAAGTAAGCATAAATTAAAACCAAAAGAAGCGCAGCAGCTAAGCTTAATCTTAATTTTACAGTGTTAATTAAAGCCTGTCTACCAAAAAAGCAACTACCAACTTAGCAAAAGCATAGTTCAAGAAATCAAATTTGGTGATATAGCTGTCATGTAAATATAAATAATTTGCCATATAGTGACAGGTATTTTTATACTGATTGGCAATTTGAGATGTTTAAAAGAGGAAAGCCAATGGACATGATACTTGTTAAGTGTATATAATAAATTTCAAAATAAGTTTCCATAATTTCAGTAACATATTTTGTTGGTACATATTGGAATTGCCTCATAGAGGCAATTCCAATGTGCACCTACAACATATGTCCATTCAGAAAAAGAGTGTTTTTCACCATTAAACATGTTTTTACATACTTCTTTGACTACTTTAATATGTTTCAGTGTAATGAGTATGTAGAAATGAACAAGTTTCTGTGTAGTTTTGCATGCACCTGGAGGACAATAATGGATAGCCAATTTTATATTATTGATAGCTTACCTTTAGATGTTTTATTGGAATGAAATGCTAACTTGGTGATTGGTCACTCAAACATAGACAAAACAAAGGTCTTAAATACCGATAACTACTTAATGCAGGTCAAAAGTATTGCAGAATGCTCCCCCTTGGAGCATTCTGCAATTAGTTTACCTGCATTAAACAATTATCATTATGGATCTTTTTTGAGTGGCTGCTTAAGATAGGTTAAAATACTGTTTGATAGAGCCATATGGATGGTTTGCCCTAAATAGATATGCATGAACCTTTTCCACTATACGACAGGTACCATTTCTTATTAGCTGGCTCCTTTCCAGAGATAATTTGTGTCACTTTATGTTCCATCAAAGTCAAAGAATGACTTGCATCTGAAAAAAATAAAACAGCAATAAAAAAAAAGCGCAGCTGGCATATATCATAGTGTTTAATGCAAAGACAAGACATAAATTAAGGGTAATAACTCAGATGAAATTATATAAAAAAATTAAGTGCAGTTGTCTCAACATAGACACGCCAAAGCATACACATAGTTTCATCAAAGTTACACCACGTTCCTGAATCAAATAGATGTAAATGAAAGCCAAGTTGTATAAATACATAGAGGATCTTACATGAGTGCTCATGTTTTATTTAATTTATTAAACGCGTTGGAAAAAGAGATAAAATGCAAAGCTTGCCGAGCATTTTATCTTTTTTTTCGCAGTAAGTTTAAAAAATCCAATAATACTGGAGCACGAATGTTAAATTTAAATTATCACATAATATGACATTAGATTACTTAAAGATAACATTTTTGGCGTGGTTAAGATTTACCACTTTTACGCAACGTTAGAATGGACGTAATTACGTAACGTTAGTAAACTTGTAAACCACTTGTGGTTGCACTCCACTATTAGGTTTTCCATAGACGACAATTAGGCCAGTAATTTGCTCCCCCAAGGGGAACTTTGTAGACTATGTTTTTCCATAAAGCATAACATCTAACGATCTTTTTGCAACATGTTGGCCACCTGAAGGTTGGGGCATTTGGGTGCTACAGCGTGCTAAATAGGTTACCCCTCATTTTTTTTAAAAAAATATATAAAAATTAAGGCTATTTAAGAGGTACTTGAACTATTCAAATTGGCTAAATAGTCGTGTAATATGTAAGAACAGTAAATTTCCTGCAGATACTGATATATGTTAGAGTAATATTGGCCAATTATGGTGTCATTTACGTTACATTTTCAACTACACTCTATAAAATCATTGATATTTTGTTATATAGTTTCTTTTTTAAACTTCTACATGGATATTTTAGATTTAAATATCATGTCTCTAAAACACCAATTCAAAACTCCAGACAGCTTGCTTCTATCACAAAAACTCCAGAAGTTATAAGCTGCTGAATATGACAACCCCTTATAAAATGTAATGTACAGTAAGAACCTTTTCATTTAAAAACAAAGCATGCTATTCTATATGTAAGCTTTTAAACACCATATATGAGCATTATATTGATAAACAAGGGTGAAAGGGGGTATTAAACATTTTTTCTGGCGTAAAGTATCAGTTCTTTGTTTGTTTGGCAATATGTAACGTATGTTACACACTTAACAGCTTTCTATATATTGCTTAATTTCCTAAATAATACATCTAAGGGTATTTTATTTCATTTTAGAACTGATTTTTGTGTTAATTAGACATAAATATACTAGTTTGTCTACAATAGAATTTATCGGTTCTTATAAAGAGACTTTGTCATATTGTCAAAGCATATTTACTTTTGTGAAATAGTTTATTTTAGAACTTTTTTAAAAGACGAATGAACATGTCGAGTTGGCCAAAGTTATAGGTTTTAAACCTCACTAACAAAGACAATTTTGCTTTCAAATACCAGCTGAATAAGGATGAAGTCCCATGCTTTGTTAAAAAAATGTTAAAGTAACATATATTACCGTATAAAATTTATCATAAGATACTACATTTGTATGTATGTCCAAAATGCTGTGGAAGACAGTATTAAATTGAGTCTGAAATGTTTATGTATGGTGGATTTAGATTTTTGTATTATTTATCTGAAGAACACTATGTTTAATCTAGTCACTTATTTAACATCAACCAATATATTTTGGTGTACCCAGTTAACTGCTGCACAAATTATACAAATATAGAAACACAATAAACGCTGGTATTCCTTGTATATTTTGGCTCATCTACAATAACAAAAACTTTTTCATACTGAATGTTGTATGGTAGGTTGTAGCATACAAAACATTTGTGATATTATAACTCAGATAGAATCAAGTATTTGTTAGTTGGTAGAGCAAAAAATGATCTATGTTACATAGATACTATGCATTATAAGTGTATGGAAGCATACACTGTTTGAAGAGGTTGTCTATAAATCAAATTTTATACTGATATTGTTGTATTTGCGTATACATATGTTAATGCATTACTTTACTTTTGGCTTTTAAATAGATTTAAGTTTATCTTCAGCATAGCTTTCATTGTTTAATTGATGAAACTGATAGTTAAATCAACATAGTTGATCTGATCATTTGCTTAAGCAATGTAAATTTTATAGGTAAATGGTTTATTGATAATAGATATTTATGTGAAAGGGGAAAATTAAGTGATAATGTGGAGTTTACATGACAATAATCACAAGTGATATGATCATATCCAAGGAAACAAATCAATTGTTACTTACGATACCAATTTGAATTTATAGGACTTTATTTGCCAGAATAAGGCCAGACCGAATTAGATATTTAAGTAGATGTAAAAAAGATTTTACAATGTTCTATTAGACTGTTGGATGAAAAAGCAAAATATTTAAAGTAAAAAGTGCAGTCATGAAATCTTACTTACATGTATTGTAAGATTTAGAAATTACTGCTAAAATAGGTGATGCTAATTTCCACTAAACAGAATGTGACATGACCAAATTATAGCAAAGCGTTATATGGATATTACCAATAAGAATTAATTGCAAACACACCAGTGTATGGATTCAAGACATATCCAAAAAGTCAACTGTCTGACAAAAAAGTATTGGGAGAACACTCTAGTAACTACACAGTATAAACATTGTTATTGATGATAGACTTACATGCAATGTTAACAAAGTATACATGTACATGATTTTGGTGGTAAGTATCTATGCATTTCTAATTACCATGGGTCTTTTAATTTAATCATCTCCAAACAAATCATATTTCTTTCACATTGAAAAGGATACCATAAAGTACAGATATTGACAGCAGTGTAACTTAAAAGACTCTATTGTCATTTATGTATCATGTGTGTATGATATAGTATGTGAGATATTGAAAACCTTCTATCAGATTTGTTTTGACAGTATTGCCTTAAGATAAAAAAATGATTGTTGATCTCATTTATTGTAATTTATAAAGCGCTCAAATGAATTTTTGACCAGCACGTGATATTTTGGCACTTATCACATATTAGCAAATATCTTGGATCCATTGATAGCCATGCTGATGCAGTCGAGCTAGCCATATAAATTCTGGTCTGCATCTATTTATCCATACTTTGTGGATGCAGACAGCAAAGGCTCTGGTGAGTCTGCACATTTACAAGGCTTGCCTGAGCCCTCATTTCTTGACAAGTTGCAATTAGTACTAAGTTACCAAATCAAATGTGCTGGCTCAATGTGCTTGATTTATTCTTCGTTACTAGTTATAATCTATTTAGCTTGATTTGAAATATCAAAAGGATTAATAGGATGCAACTTTATAACTATGACCATGGTTCCATTTGTACCAAATTTAATATAAAACAAAATTACAGTGTTAAACTAAGTCGTATTGACAGATATAATTCAAATAAAACAATCCCAATGAACTGTTGAAGTCCTTTCATTTAAGTCATGTCTATAATACAATGCAAGGGATCTTTTCTAAGCATTAACTTATCTCTTTTTTTTATATGATTAAATTGAACATTTTTAACAAATGCTGCCCTAGCTACTGTAGCTGTTTAATGCTTCACAAAATTGTAGAAACAGACAAAACAGATAAGTGTAATAATCTTCTTAAATACTCTTGTTATGCATGTTACCAAGATTATTTTTCTTTCTTCGCCAAACTATACATGCTGATTACTACCATAGGTATTATAACCTTAGGCACAGGCATGCTGGGTACCATATTTGGGAGCGACATTGTTATGATTAAAAAGAACTTCAGTTTTCATTGAAAGGACCAGGTATAACACCTATATAAATTCTTCATTTCTCAATGTTAACCATGCCTGAAATGACTTAAAATTTTACAAATTGCCAGCCAGCTTTCATCCCTAGTTGTTTTCATTTTAATGGTTGTTGAAATCAATAGCTGATAAACTGTATATGTATTTGGTTGGCTCATACTTTTGGTAATATATCTTACTAAGCTACTACATGTCTAAAATCCTGTTTCGTCTAAACTGAACTGTAGACAGAATGGAAAAATGTCTTGTATATATCATTTCATATATTAAATTCAGTTAACACATACAAATGTCAGAGATAAATGCTATTATTCAAGCATTTGATTATTAATTTAAGTAGTATCTATAAGCGATGTTTACATATTCGAAAAAAAACACCTCTCAATTGAAATAGCATTTTATGTGCGTTGAGTTCATATTACTTCCTTTACATCACATGTGCTTTTGTCAGATTTTAATTTCACTTAAAGCTGCATACTCTGTAACTATGAACATTTTTTTCGAAAAAAAAAAACGTTTTAAATCATTTGCAAAAGTAGAATAAAGTAATGTTGTCACAATAAATCTAATTTCTACAGCTGAAAATTGCATGAAAAAGTGAATTATCTTATAAAAACAGGTGTATTTTCTCTTGTTTGTAATCATTTGCGTCCCTCCAATAATTCTAGACAGTTAATTTTTAACAAAAATGCTGTTGTTTTGGCACTAATAATTTGTTATTTATTAAGAAAAAGGTAAAATGTATACTTGAATTTTAGTATTTTTACTGTGTTCTTGAAAAATAGAAACATTATTTTTAAAATAAAAATATCAAAAGTTACAGATTATGCAGCTTTAAATCTTATGTTAAAAATACACTTTTTATTATTTCTCTCATTATTGAGACCTAAAATGGTAGTAATTCACGCCCATTAGGATTTTAAACTCATATAATGTTATTTTTGCATTAAATTAGTGTATTCAAAAGAAAGTATCGTATGTTACAGTATTAAAAAGTTCCTAAATGTGTTAAAATTATACTGCTAGTCATTTACTTTCAATTACAAGATAATATTGATTTGTAAGAATAAGGAATAATCTTTATATTTACACTAAAGGAGTTCCTATCATTTTAAGGTAACATAGTAAACTCTGGAATTGCAGGGTAACTTTCAAACCCATAAAGAGCTAACATGCATTATTGTGTGGCTTATATAATGTGGGTTTTAGAAAATCATAGTGTACAAAACTCTCCCTGGGGGGTATTTTGGCAGCACATGGTCTAGTGATTGCACAGGGCTAAATAGTAGTTTATTAGAAATAAAGTAACGTTTATAACTGCAACATAGTATGCCAATGTTGCTTTAAAGCATGATGGCTATTTGCTGCATTAAATGAAGTGTTTCAAGACAATCAGCATGTGGATAAATAAAAAATATGTATAGCTTTATATTTGAACAATAGGATTTAGAGAGGTTTTATGGTAACGTAGTTAACATGGCCATCACACGGTAACGCCCCAACTGCGAGATAGCCAACTTGAACTTGTGTCATTTTGATGTTGTTTCTTATATAACGTAGTTTTAGAAAATCATAGTGTACAAACCCCCACCTTGGAGGAAGGGGGTCTATTAGCCACTCACGGTCTAAATGTTAACATTTTAACACATTGATCGAAAACTATACTCAATCGGCCTCATTTTAAAATATCACCCTTGCCGGTAAGTTTCATTGAATAATAACTACATGTTTCCCAGGTCAATCCCGCACTATATCCCTTCAAACTGGCATACTACGAAACAACATGTTTCCTTATATAGAAAGCTCTTCAAGGGAGTCCGAGAAGCAAAACCCATCTGGTATCAACCTGGTACTGGAATTTATCACCCTGGCCATCTCCAATAAAAACGGACTATGACTCGCATCTTTTAATCAAACACGCCCTAACACCTGTCAATCAACGAATATTGAAGAATGACGTCATCTTGGCTCAAATGTAAAGTATATGCTCTACCCACAAAAGGCGGGGTCAAATTTCATGAATATTTAGTGCAGTGTACCCATGTGGTCTATCGATTGTATTGCATTGCGTTATATCACTCCAGGATGCGACGTCATATGTTAAATATCATTAAATATAAAAATATACAAACCCAGATCAGCAGCGTTTGACTCAACTAAAAGCTGACACCTTGCCTGCACTGTCGGTCTAGGGTACGTATACGCCTATGCGATTGCACGTTTTTAACTTTTATTAGTTCAGAGGCACCGACTCAGGAAATTTTGAAACTTATTACAAATACCTCCTATATACTCAAACGAGCCCTGAGGTTGGTCTTTGATATATAAATACATGCATGACATTTCTGGTCCAAGACGGAAGTTTTTCTTGTACCCAGCAATAAAGACTAGCAACAGCTCAGCCAGATATCTAACAGCAGACACAACGCACAATCCTTATCCTGTTGAACCGGCCGGATTTATCCTTTTTGAAAACATTGCAGATCCAGATTAGCCGGCTTTTAACAAAGCCATCTAATCAGGGTCCACTTTGTTTATCAACTTTTGTAGCAGGACAAGGATTAAAGTGTGCCTTTACGCAAATGATATTACTGTACAGGTATTGTCCTGCCAACCAAGAGTGACAGTGACGTAATATTTTGTTTACAATTGTTCAGAAAAACAATAACTTCTACACTCCACTTGAGCTAACGCGAATCGAGAGATCAGAAGTCTCTGATACATGTAACTGCGTACGTAAACAAAAAATATAGTCACTGTCACTCTTGGCTAACAGGAAAGTAACAGGATTTCCTGGACGACTACCGCATGCGCCTTCTGTGATCGTTCAACGAACGTTTTGTCCGTTTCTTATAATGTACATATTCGTACACGTACGTTAGTTGGCCGTTTTTGCCCGTTACTTGTTCGGTACGTATGCGCTCCTTACGACTTCTGCGTCGACATTCGACTTCCCTCACTGGATTAAGATTTTTTTGCAAATATTTTGTCCGTTCGGCGTCCGTTACCTTTATCCGTTTATATGTGACAGCACCATTATGGTTAACCACATTGAGTGGCCTCTCTTGAATGTTATTATTTTATTACGCACGTGCGTAACGGGAGCTAGGGCAATGACTAAGAAGGAAAAAAGTGACAGCAGCTAAAATATGAAAAAAAGTCAATAAGCAATGCTTATTAGATACCCCCCGCACAGTAAGAGTCAGTGAAAAAACTTGACAAGGTATAGTTCAAACCAGCAGTCCTTAGTTTTGAAAAGATTTCAGTAGAATCTGTGCAAACAAAGAATATGTTTTTCCAAACCAAACTCCTTCATGCATATGTTCAATGTATTTAAATTGTATCAGCAAAGTTACTAAGTATCCAATTGCTCCATCAAAAGCTGTGGTAGGAGTTGATCAGCCCATGAAGGCACTATCCATGCATATATAAAAGCCATATAAGGGAATAATTGTCTAAGTTCTCACAGCTGCCATTTTGTCAAAAATTACTTTTCTAAACCAAACTTCTTCATGCATATGTTCAATGTGTCTACATTGTATATAGGCAAAGTATCAAATTGTTCCATCAAAAGCTGTGGCAGGAGTTGATCGGCACATGAAGGCACCATCTATGCATATACAAACACCCCATTAGGGAAAAGTTCTCACAGCTTTAATTTTTTCAAAAATTATTTTTTTCTAAACCATACTCCTTTATGCATATGTTCTATGTGTCTACATTGTATAGGAAAAGTATCAAATTGTTCAATTAAAAGCTGTTTGTAGAAGTCGATCGGCACATGAAGGCACCACCAATGCATATACAAAAGCCCGATTAGGGAAAACTTGTCTTAAGTTATCACAGCAGTCATTTAATCAAAAATTATTTTTTCTGAACCTACCTCCTTCATGCATATGTTCAATGTGACAACATTGTATAGGAAAAGTATCACATTGTTCCACCAAAAGCTGTGGTAGGAGTTGATCGGCCCATGAAGGCACTATCTATGTATATGCAAAAGCCTTATTAGGGAAAATTGACTAAGTTCTCACAGCTGTCATTTTGTCAAAGATTATTTGTGTGTGGACTGTAATTGCATAAAATACCTACAAAAAGCCATTTAGAACTACAAAGGGAAATAACTCTTATAGAATTAGCCCCTATCCCTTACTTTTTTACTTAAAGTATTTGTCTTGCATATATGAACATGTTAGCAAGGTTTGATGAGAATCCAGCAATGAATCTTCAAGATATGAAAGAAACAAAACGTTACGGATGGACGAACACACAGACGCACGCACGGCCGGACGGACAACGTGTAACAGTATACCCACCACAAACAAAGTTTGCAGGGGTAAAATAAACATGTATATTAGCCAACACACCTGGTAAACAAAATCGACAAATTAAAATAACCCCAGGCTTGACGCAAGATTCTGGTCATGGTAAGCTAGTGCAGCTCGTGTTTGTGATCCACATGCAATACATGACCAAATTTTACTGTAGTGTTTCTTTTGCCTGTCAGTATATAAGAGTTTTATCTGATATTTTTTTTTATTTTTCTGAGGTGACACTTTTAACCTCAGTATGTCTTCTAAATTTGCTTTTTTATACTGTCTTCGAATCTGGCCCCGAGGTTATAAAGCTTTAGCTTTTTTTCATGCTTAACTCAGCTGAGCACGAAATTATAATGCTAATAAATGTCAACAGTTGTTGGCATTTTAACATTTATAAGCATGATAAATGCAACATATGAGAGATTAGAAACTTCTCCATTTGTCGGTATTTAAGTTTTTATGAGCAGTTGAATACCGTGCTCGCTCACCTGAGTTGAGCATGAAAAAGTTTTATAAGCTCGGTACCAGATGTGTTATACCGCATTGTGCCATTTCTCAAAGCCGTCAGATAAGCAAGTATAGGGCATCAGATTGTTGATGTTTTGTTATCCATCAGTTTAAACATCTGTTTTGGTGCTCAATAAAGACGGATCTTTTAAGTATCCACAACATATGTTTTGGTTGAGGAATAAAATTATCAATTACCTCTCATATTAACTGCATTGCGGCATGTTGCCTGATAAATGTTGTCTATCTCACTGGCATGTACCTGACATTGCACTTTTTGAATGACGTCGCTAGTGACGCTGAATCAACGCAAAAATCGAAAATTACGTCATAATCGCTAGTTTGAAAAGTGAAATGAATTTTCCTTTTTAAAAGCAGGGCTTGCCTAGTTGATTGCTACAAAAAGTGCAAAACCCCTTATTCTAAGCATGCATGTATTTAAAAATAGTAAGTGAGTATGATCAGGAAATATCACAAACTGCGTACAAACCCATGACATTACGAGGAAGAGACACACAACAATCTCAAAACACGAGGAGGAAGACAAACTAAGCAAAGCAATCAGCTCTCTCTTCCCCATCTAGATGATTGCAAAACTAGAATGGACATAAAGTAACGCACAACAAAACACAGAACAATTACAGGTTCACACAATGGGAGTACTAATCAATAACAACAGAACCACTGCATTAGAAGGGACAGCAGCCTAAGTCAAAGGGGGGATGTTCAGCTCGCATGGAGGCTTCAGGCTGCTAAGACAACAGTAACTACTCACACAGTACGAAAAGTAGGCAAAGATCAGGAATCGATACAGTCGAGTATCACACCTGACCCAGGACACCACATGGGAAAGTGATAAAAGCACACACAAAAAACATCGCAAACGATAGCCAAGAGGTCAGCCCTTCCCCAGCAGGTGGCCACGAGGCAGCAATGAACAGACAAAACAACATGATAAAAATGACCCACAAAAGAATCACCGCCTTGGAACGGTCAGTAAAAATATTTTTCTACTGGAGGGCTTAAACCAGTTTCACGGTGCCAACCTCACCCTTAGTTCAGATGTGGATCAAGACACATAGATGTTTTGTTTGCACGAAAGACCCCTAACCATGCTTACTTGTCCATGAATCATCTCTTAGAACGTATAAATCAAGATATAAAAAGGAGATAAAGCAAAGATAAGGATTCAACAGTACATAAAACTGAATACCTGGGCAAAAGAAATCCTTTCTGGTCTTAGATTAGAAAAAATAGGCCTATAATTTCTTTTATTTGCTTTCTTTACAGAGGGCGTCTCTTGAATGAGAGTCAAAAACAGAATATGTATTGTTTATGGTTTATTCCAATTAAGGCTGTGGTGGTTATTTTGTTGGTGAAACTTTGACAATTTATGCAAAACTTTTGTGTCCTCATGCCCAGTTCTTATTCGGTAATTTCTGTTTTAAATGCATTCGAGCAGCTATACTCCTGAGGAGTAAACAGTATCTTAGACTGACAGTGTATGCATTTGGACGTTGATGATGAAAAGGATGAGAAAAAGTCCTGCTTGGGCCTCTAGCAAGTACCCTACTCTTTTTTATGTTGCTGGATCCTAAACCTAAGGCTAATGTGGACCAATTATAGTCTATATCAAACAGGATATTTCACAGTTACTTGTCCAATAAAAGACATTAGTGGAAAAAATATTTAACAACTCTCAGGTAACAAAATAGCGTTAACGAAACGTTCAGAAAACGTTTTGCGTTAGGGGAAGTTTGATTTTAACGTTAAGAAACCCTAGTTTTGCAATTAAATTTTCGAATTCCTAAACTTTTTGACAATCGTAACGAAATAACTTTGTCCAAACGTTGAGGAAACGTTTTGTTTACGTTAGGGGAACGTTTGATTTTAACGTTTAGGAACCCTACTTTGCAATCGAAATTTTGGGTTCCTAAACGTTTTTGACAAACGTTTTGAAAAAGAAACCTTCTTGAAACCTTCAGCCTTCATGTAGTTTATCAATTTCCTAAAATTGTGATTCAGAAGTTTGTTGTGTCTCAAACTGCAATTTATAACTATAGCACCTGATCTGCTGGTAACTGCAAGTATTTATCATGCACTATTTATGAAACGCCACACAAATATGTGACAATCGCATACACTTGAGTTTGGGGTTATACAATTTTATTTGAAGCAAGCAGTTAAAAGGCATATCGAACATTCTTCTAACTATTGTTATTATGCTTTTCGAAGCAAACCCCATCGAAAATACCAAATATAACCTGATGAAGTTCCTATGTTTATAAAACGTTTATGGATCTGCATCAAGTGCTCGGTTTTAAATTGAGTTTTCCTTTGAGAATGGTTTAATTATATACCAAAAATTGTCTACATTTAAATTAGAATTGATTATTTTTCTATAAAAATAAGTAAGGGTGCGGAATCGATATAATAAACTACCACACCTGACCCAGGATACCAATTAAACCTTTTGCGGCTGTTACTTGGCAGTAACATGTACCTATGTGAAAGGTTTATATAACGTTTCTGAAAGGTTATGTTTAAACAAATGTATGTGAAACGTTTATATAACCTTTCTAAATGGTTAACAACCTTTCACGCAACCAAACCCAAACGTTTCAGAAACGTTTCCTGTTCCTTGGGGTTTCCTCAATTTTTCTTAATCCAAGACCAGAGGCAAGGGTCAGTGTGACTCAGAAACAGTATGCACAATCTGCAATCCCAAAATGTATCCATACACCAAATTTTGGATTCCTATGGCACATAATATACTGATATTGTCTGGGCTCTATCTATCTAGAACTGTAGCTAGAGGCCAAGGTCGCAGAGACTTGAAAACATTAGGTGGCACACCATGGCCTATAGATGTAACGACATACCAAATTTGAGATTTCTATGTCCCATAATATAGAAGATATGCTCGTTACACAATTTTTATACAATTGAGGCCAGAGGTCAAGGTTACAGTTGCCCCAAAATGGTACGTACCAATCTCTATTATTCTTATGCATCAACACAAAATTTGATATTGTTGCCACAAAAAATGTGGGAGATATATTGGGGATATATTTTAAATCAAGTATTGAGGCCAAAGGTCAAGGTCACAGTGACCTAAAACAGTATGCAACATTCCTCTAACCTAATATGTATCCAAATATGGGCTTTCTATGTCATATAGTATAGGATATATTCTACGCATACAATTTTAAAAGACAAAAGTCAGAGGTCAAGGTCACAGTGACCCCAAAATAGTACGTAAAATGAACAACACCAAATGCATCCAAACACGAAATTTGCTGAGACATGCTTGGAACACGATTATTCTAGGATGACTGAGGCAAGAGGTCAGGGTCAAAGTGACCCAAAAAAAGTTACACAACACTTTGATTTCTAAGATGCATCGACATACCGAATTTGGAATTCTTACCTTTAACAATTAAATAGGTATGCTCCAGACACGATGTGAAGACTCAGGCCCTAAGAATGAACAGAAAGATTAATTTCTAGTGATTGAGTATTATGTATGCCTCCCTTTGGACACATGAAAAACTATCTGTCATGTCCGTCATAAAGCAGTGCCTTAATTCATGTTAATTTTTTTACTGTGTAGATAATAATCACATAATGTGAGGCTCGTTTAGATGGCTTTGTTTGCGATTGATGGTGTGTTTACTTGGGGACGTTTTTTAACTCTTAAAAGTCTACGCCCAACGTTTTGCTGACAGTACTTCCGTTTTTGATAGTTATCTTTACTTGCGGTTCAATATTGTTTTTTTAATCGTCTTCTTCCCACAAGTCCTCTGTAGTACAAGAATAAACTTAATTTCTAAAATATTATTAAACATATATAGACCTAAGAAACATTACTAGAACCAGTACCAGTACCAGTACCAGTAAAGCAATAATAAAAGTCCTTTTCGCAAAATTAAAAATGAGTCCTTTACGCGTAAAGGGGTCCTTTACACATTTAGCGTTACCCTTGTCGTGAACTGTACACACGACCGTTATGCTAACAGTATGTTATATAAATAGACAACCAGCTAGAGGGTATCACTATTCCGACACAAATGCTTGCGGCGAGAGCACCGCAAGCAACAATGGATAAACAGATAAATAGAATACCAGCTTTGCATCTTTTGATATCAAGTTTATCAGGCTCGGATTTGAGAACGCTTGTTGAATCGCTCGGAAAGCCTTGCGATGTCAACACGGATGTATACTACCTGGATTGGGCACATATCATTTTTAACCAATATTATTGCCTACGCGTAAATCGGGTACAATCCGCCATCTTGAAAATGGTGGAAATCAGAATTTTACAGAGGCATTTGTCACTTTAATTGTGACAATGTAAAGAGTTCAATGAGTGTAATTCTTTAAATTCCTGAAAGTTAATATAGTTGTCCTTAATTGGTTCTTTGTAGAATATCGTTATATTGCGAACTTAGGTTGCAGAGACGATATGAAAAAGAGGTAAAATGATAAACATCCGATTTTACCACCGAAATTGTCGGTTCTAAAGCTAATTAATGTGAGTAATTTGGATACACTTGACACTTAATACATAAAGTGCACATATTTCCTAAGTGAAATATTGATTTTTTTAGCAAAAACAAAATAAAACCATGCAGTTAAGATGCTGGTAAATTCGTCTTTTTTTTCGTATTTTCACATAACAAAATGGCGGAAATGTCAGAAACCTCAACATTGCCTCTAGAATTTAAACACATTGCAGAGTTTAAAAGCGTGAAAACATCTTTGATAATAAACGATGCTTTGTCAACCATAGATACACTTCATTTAATTCCCTTAAGTGTTTGTTTAACAATTAACTAGGGAGTTGGTAGGGTGTCTATGAGCAGTAATTATTTCCGCAACTGCGTTAAAATATCTCTTCAACCAAACCGTCTAATTTTTAAGTGAGACAATAAATTAATAGCCAATTAACAGATTTATGTCACAAGAATTTAACAAAAGATACCATATTTATATCTAAATCACACTATAAACCCATTTACGCACAATAGAATTTCCCACTCCAGTCAATTGAAAAAGTCCATTTTCGTTTTAAGGGGTGTTAGGCGGCATTTTTCATTTTTATTCGAATTTTAATAGAACATTCTAAAGCAAACAGTGGATACCCTGATCAGACGCCGTGTTCTGCTGTGTCTGATCTGGGTCTGCACGGTTTGCCTATGTCTCACAGAAAGGACGCTAGACTTATATGAAAAGAGTTTATTCCTTCTACCTTACTTTGTTTTCCATGTCCGCGTAGTGTAGGGAAGCCTGATGCGTGTTTTTTTTTTCTTGGGTATTTTTTCTCGAGAACACTAGCTTGTTTGGTATCAAATTGTAGCTGAAGGAATTCTCAGTTTATTGGCATTAAATTCACTGTTCTACCGTTTTCCCCAAGTTGCTGGAACTTAACACGTATGGATCTCGATATTTGTAAAGTGGTCAGTCAAATTATCGGATTTAACTGTATTTCGACGCGGCGATCATCGGGAAACAATTACTTGCAAATCTATAGCAGTTTCCTATCCAGGTAGTATACATCCATCCATGATGTCAACAAGCGTTCTCAAAGCCTTGCCTGGTACACTTGATTTCAAAAGACACTCACCAAGTATTCTCTATATCACGGCAAGCCTCGCGATGTCAACAAGCATTCTCAAAGCCTTGCCCGGTAAACTTGATATCAAAAGACACTCACCAAGTATTCTCTATAGCTCGACAAGCCTCGCGATTTCATCAAGCATTCTCAAAGCCTTGCCTGGTAAACTTGATACCAAAAAAACACTCACCCAGTATTCTCTATATCTCGGCAAGCCTCGCGATGTCAAGAAGCATTCTCAAAGCCTTGCCCGGTAAACTTGATATCAAAAGACATTCACCTAGTATTCTCTATATCTCGGCAAGCCTAACGATGTCAACAAGCAATCTCGGCAAGCCTCGCGATGTCAACAAGCATTCTCAAAGCCTTGCCTGGTAAACTTGATATCAAAAAACACTCATCCAGTATTCTCTATATCTCGGCAAGCCTCGCGATGTCACCAAGCGTTCTGGTAAAATTGATATCAAAAGACACTCACCAAGTATTCTCTCTATCTCTGCAAGCCTCGCGATGTCACCAAGCGTTCTCAAAGCCTTGCCTGGTAAATTTGATATCAAAAGACATTGACCTAGTATTCTCTATATTTCGGCAAGCCTCGCGATGTCAACAAGCGTTCTCAAAGCCTTGCCTGGTAATCTTTATATAAAAAGACACCCACCTAGTATTCTCTATATCTCGACAAGCTGTACTATAACTGCCTGATCTCGGTCTGCTCTGTTTGAAGAAAAGTGTTAAAGAGCGTCAGCATGCGGTGAAGTTTCTCATTTGAGCATGCTTTCAGTTGCCATGTTCGTACAGTGAAGATTCAAATCAGTCTGCACATCTACACAATCTGGTCAGAGTCTTAGTTTTACGCCTGAACTGGAAACGTTGGACGCTAGGCTACCCGTAGGGCACTCATTGGAGACTCTGATCAGACTGTGAAAATGCGCAGGCTGATCTGAGTCTATGATGGGCGCACATCCTAGCTTGTACCCTTTGCTAGACACCTGGTAATAACTCTTGCTATTTTGTAGCTAAGAATTCATAGTTGGGTACCAACAAATGGAAAGCGTTTAGAATCGTACATTACAGTGACTACAGGTGCATGCTATTTTCTCAACAGGTCCTTAGTCTACACAGGTTTAGATAAACAAACAATGTCAGTGTAAAACTGCCAATATTTTCTTACCCATAAGTTTAGCATAGGTTTTGGGTGTTCAAAAGAACCGTCTCATTGAGACGGTTCTTTTGACGGCCCACAACATATGTAAGAAAATTATTTTTCTGTTACGCAATCTTAACTGAAGTCCTGTATATAAAATTATTTTGTTATTTTTTATCACATCATGTTTTGTTTCACTAGATCTTGATAGTTTTATATTTCTCTGTTAATAAAAGCTAACAAAGATGTCTTTGTAATTTATTGTGGCCTGAAAGATATACTGTATGTTAAAAAGTTTCCGATCTAAACACTTTTTGTGTTTTAGCATCAGAAGAATCTAGAGAGATATTGGGCCAGTAAAATATATAAGCCAGTGTATGAGATCAAACAATGTGCTATGTGCGACCAGCAAAGCCTCAGGATCAGCCTGCGCATACGCGCAGTCTGATCAGAGTCTTTGATAGTCGCTAGGGTATTATATGATTGTTAAGCTACTGACTGAAAACCATTTGGAGTTTCTAAGAATAAAAGGAGGCTGCTAGTCCGAGTCTACACATGTCAAAATGCCACATTGTTTGTAATCACATGCTCTGGCTCAATCATTTAAGCTTTTAAGCCCCCGCCCCTAACCAGTGGTCTTGGATGGTGTCCCTTCTAAGGTGGTGATTCTTTTGTTGTTGTTGTTTATCTATTGTCTGTTGTTGCTCCCATAGGGTTTCGGGTGTGTGTATTGGGTCCTTGTTTTATGGAGTTTTTCTTGGTGTCCAGTCTAGAGGAAGAGAGAGCTGGTTGCTTTACTTTTTTCTGTTGTGGCTGCCTGTGTTCTACGTCTCTTTCTCACGGTGCCAATGGTTTATCAGCGGTATGTGATTGTAGCATGTCGTTCGGCATGCCATCAAAATTGCTAAAGGAAGCAGATTTATCAAGATACTTACAAAGTTGTTTGTATTCTATGTCTCTTCCTCATGGTACCATGGGTTGATCAGTGGTATGTGATTGTAGTATTTCGTTTGGCATGCCATCCAAATTGCTAAAGGAAGCAGATTTATCAAGATAATTACAAGGTTGTTTGTGTTCTATGTCTCTTCCTCCCGGTGCCATGGGTTGATCAGTGGTATGTGATTGTAGTATTTCGTTTGGCATGCCATCCAAATTGCTAAAGGAAGCAGATTTATCAAGATAATAACAAGGTTGTGTTCTATGTCTCTTCCTCACGGTGCCATGGGTTGATCAGCGGTATGTTATTGTAGCATGTCGTTCGGCATGCCATCCAAATTGCTAAAGGAAGCGGATTGATCAAGATAATTACAAGTTGCTCAGGTGAAATTAATTTGGCCTCGCCGCGAGAAAACCTGTCTTCGGAGTTTCCGACAAAGCCAGATTCAAACCAACCTGTTCAGCTACAGAGACTAGCTAGAAAGTTGAAAATTCGTATGTTGCAAGCTTGGATATAATACTTATCAAAATGCGAAAACAAAGGCGCTGATCAGACTGCGCGGATGCGCAGTCTGGTCTGCACCTTTGTTTTCCGCAAACTCTCGAAGACAGGTTTTCTCGCGTCGAGGCCCAATTATTAATGAGCAATAACCTGACACCACTAGATATATGTATTATGGACTATGCCAAGATTATTGTATCAAACCAGAAAGAAGAGTCCATTGGTATACAAAGGGTTGACATTTCACAGTTGTTTGTTAAATGTTGCAACAGATTCTCACATGCCTAATAACATGGATAGTTTATCTTTGTATACATTCACCATCACAATAACTCCTATCGCAATCTTCGTCGTCGTATTTGTGTCCATGTTTTGAAATTAGATAATCGCTTGATTATCCTGTCTAGTTCACTTCTCTCATCGTGCCAGTCTTTTTGGTAATATCCTTCAAGAAGATTCACGTTCCCACGCAATGACATTAGTACACCATTTCCATAAGATTGTTCTAGTTCACGTAGTACGCTCAAAACACATGTAGTATAATTCTCTGATGTATCTGTACATGTTTTACAATGTTGAAATAGAATTATTTTTAAATGGTATTTGGGTGGGCGCACACAGAATTGGGAAATGAATTTTATGATTAAGTAGGTTTTCTTATGCTTTTCTGACACACTGTTGAGAAAATACTCAACTTCGCCAAGGCAGTCCGACAATCTGCATTTCAAATTACAGTAAGAACACCTCTTTGGAACAAGAAAGAGTGGGTTAGATCCATTTATCTGTTGTCCACTTATTTTAAACGCAGGTATGAAGTCAATGTGTATGGGAAGATATTGTATCTGTTTGGTTGTCTGTAGTGTATCCTTGCAATCAAAGTCGGACAGACTTGATACATAACTAGTCCATAATAATTTCAAAGAACAGCCACGGTGTTCGTTGATAACCTTTGGCATAACCGTTAAGCAGCCAGTACCCATAGTAACTGTGCAGCTAGGACATCCGTTAATGTTAGGGTTAGCTGGTTCAAAAGAAAATGCCGTGGGAAGATATGGGTTATCATCCTCATCACCTAGGCATATAAGAGAAAAACAACCACATAAGGATGCTGTAGATCTGCCTAATTGACTGTTGAATACATCATCAAAACCATCTCCTAGAGGAAATTTAACACCATTACCCTCTTTTAGTATAGACTCTTCCCCAAAGCGACATCCAGGACAGCTGCCTTCCAATCTCACATCATCTGATTTATCGATGATTGCAAGATAATCGAATTCAATATATTTTGTCAGATGTTCTCCATTGTAATCATATAACTCAGACTTTAGAATTGACGCTTTCTCCTCCATACTACCACAAGGCTGTATGTGAGATATTTTAAACGGCGATTCTGCGTTCATTTGTGCTGTAACTCTCTCCAACATATGTCTAACTGCTGTCTGTATATCTTGAATTTCTTTGTTATTAAAGTCAAGTGGTGCATTTCTCAAAATATTTTCATAAAAGAGACGCCTGTCCCTTGCTATAGCTCGTGCCCTACGTGGCATACTTATTTACTTATTTTTTTTCTTACTCGGTAGGTTTGTTCATCTAAGTATCTCAGTTGCCATACTTGTTCATCTTTACGTTACTTAACATTATTGTTCCATTTTCATGACATGCCTCAATCTATACACTATTTCCCTGTAGATAACATTATATTTATCTTGTTCACTGAAGTTCAACGCAGATGGAACCCTTTCTTCTAAGTTGGTATGCTAGCTTGATCTTCTCACTTTGCATTTTGTTCACTTCAGTTGACATGCATGTTCACCATAGGTTATCTAAAACAAAACATGAAGTATTAAAATTCAACCATTTTGAAAAAATACTATAATGGTACATACTGAAACATGAACATATGTACAATATTCAGCGGTTATACTGTCCTGCCAGCCAAGAGTGATAGTGACGTCATGTTTTCTTTACAAAGTTATTAGGGATTTAGAATAGCTACTGTCCTGCTAGCCAAGAGTGACAGTGGCGTCATGTTTTGTTTACAAACTTATTAGGTATATAGAATAGATACTGTCCAGCTAGCCAAGAGTGACAGTGGCGTCATGTTTTGCTTAGAAAGTTATCAGCAACAAATAATCGATAGATTAACTGTGTATCTATCCTATCCGCAGGATAGTATTAACACAAAAGTGATTTATCGATTCGCGTTAACTCAAGTGGAGTGTACAAGCTATTTTTCATTTAGCGATTGTAAACAAAATATTCCGTCACTGTCACTCTTGGCTGACAGTACAGTAGATTACATGTGTATTAATCTTATCCGCAGGATAGGATTAATAAACAAGTTATCTCTTGATTCGCGTTAGCTCAAGTGGAGTGTACAAGTTAATGTTTAACTTAACAGCTGTAAACAAACTATTACGTCACTGTCACTTTTGGTTGGCACGATAGTAGCTGTCACCATTTGACCTTAGTTATTGGTGGGATGGTAAACACAAACTCACTTACACACTTAGCGGTAAACTCGGAATTCGCGATCCTCAATTCGACAATTTATTAAAAAAATGTTGTATTTCGAAAATAGAATGCCTGAATCACTCAGGCCTGCGTTTTCAAAAGAAATATTTTCTCTTTTTTTAACCAAAGCATATGTTGCGAGTACTCAAATAAACAGTCTCAATGAGACGGTTCTTTTGAGCAACGCAACAAAAACATTTGTTTAAACGAATGGGTAAAAAATATTTACAATTTTACACTCAACAATTTTGTACAAGTATATCTAAACCAGTGAATTATTATTATTTCATCCACTAATTTACCTCAATAACATACATGCACATGACAAGATATGGTATAACTGCTAACAGCAATCATTCTACAATCTGAAAAATTTCACCCTTTGTATATCAATGAGCTCTTTCTCCTGATATGATATAATAAACCTGGGATGACTTATTGTATATATTGAGGGGTCACAGATTATAATATCCTACTAAAATTGATTTTTTTTCTGAAGGTCGTTTTAGTAAGCAAACAGCAAGAGTTTGATGAATAGAGGATCTTACATGAGTGCTCATGTTTTATTGAATTTATTAAATGAGTTGGGAAAAGAGATAAAATGCGAGGCTTGTTAGATTCTATTTATTATATGACATTAAGAATACTTTGAAATCTCATTTCTGAGGTAAAAACGTTATGATTTTTTTATTTTTACACAAGCAGTGAATTCAATGCATATCAAATGTGAGTGAAATTGGTATTTTTCTATTTGGTATTCACCTCAAAAGAGTAAATATCCTCTATGTCATTAATGAGTATGAACGCAACGTTGCTATAGACGTCATAACGTTTCCATTTGCCATTTGATTGCATGACAGACGCGACGCCATATGATAAAATGCCGTAGTATGCGGTATATCGATCGTCATTTGCCTACGTTTCCAGTATACATAGGGTAAATGAACATGCAACCGGTGTCTAAAGTGTACTCCTATAGTGAGCTCTCATAAACCGCCAGCTGTCATTTCATATCACGTTATATTAAACCACACACTTTTAAAATTACTACTTGACTCGAGACCGAGAGGTTGCGGATTCGAGCCTCACCGGCGTCACTGTGTTGTGTCCTTTAGCAAGACACATTAATCCTTTCTATATACTGTTTCAACCCAGGAAGACCTGTCCCATTTAAACTGAACAAGACCAAACTCTGCTCTGGACCTGCGTCGTGGGTGCACATTTTCAATGTGTGAACAGTCGATATGCAAAGTTCAAATATGCAGGAATGAGGTCAGATTACACCCAAATTTCGCAATGTATTAAAAACATATTTATTCAACTTTGTACATACATATACAACAGTACAGTTTATTCCCCAATAAAGAATTACTTAGGATTCTATTCTTGACAATTTGTGTTTGTAAATGCCAACTGATTTTAAACAATACCCATGAAATACATTCATCATACCTCTTAAAACCCATGTAAGTTTAATATTAAAAAACTTTTGATATACAGAATAGTGGCATCTTATAACCCTTATACAGTGTCTCCAGGAAAAAAACATATTCCCCAGTAACAATCACCTGAAAATAGTCCAGTCACAAGGTGAAAATGGTTTAAGTATCACATAACACAGGGAAAATGGACAACTTTAAGATAAATAAGTTTTAGCCTAAAACTGCTTTATGGCATCCCTTTTTAGTGCTTTTACGCAGGAACTTAAAAGTGCGTTCATTTTAGGCACCTATCAGCTATTGCGTAAAAGCACTAAAAAGGGATGTCATAAAGTTTTTACGCGTGTGCGTAATGGTGCTTAAATATGCTTTATAGAACATTTCAGCAATTGTTTTAAGCTATGACATAAAGCTTTTACGAGCGACTTAAAAGTGCTTAATATATATGGATATTGTATTTTTACGCAGATAAATTAAAGGTACTTAAACGTATGTTTTTACGCAAGAGAATTAAAAGTGCTTATGTAGCTATGCTACAACTAGAAACATTTGAAGATTTTGGCGCGTAAACAGCATATGCAGTGGATTCAGTGCTAATGTAAAAACAGGCTTTTGACAAACATCTGTGCAGTCTCACACAATATACTGTTCAGTGAATCATAAATTTATGCGTGTTAAGCAAAGATTAATTTAAATTTCAACATGTTCAATGCTGTTAGATTTTCCATTAATTACATTGCAACCATAAATTGTGATATAGGTCCCTGTCCCATACAGTCCAATGCTGATGTTGCAAAAAAAGATACAAAGTCTAACATAGTATCACTTGGTTAATATTCATTAAACATGCTTATTTTGCCATTATCATGCACGTCTGGGGCTGATTAATGAACTGATGCAACGTCTGCAGTAATAATTAAGATTATAACAGGTGGAGACAAGAACCACAGTGTACATAGGCATTTTAATTATATATCTTATGATCAAAAATCGAAATAAATGATGCTAAAACCTTGCACAAATTTAGTATATGATTTAACCCATGCATAGCGTCTTTTTGTGGTGCGTATGCAGTGCAGATCCAGATCAGATGCCGCATAACGCATCGTCTGACCTGGGTCTCCAAAGTGTGCTTGCTAATGCTATATCAAAAATACCTCCACACAGCCTTTAATACGGAAATGGACTGGCCCAGTTTATGATAGTGGGAAATCCCAATCGGCTGAAATAGGCTAAGTGGAAGTGATTGAAGGGCTTGAATATCTGGCCTGATTGGATAGTTGCGCGTGTTAAACTTGGAAGCGCTTTGCACATGTTGCAGTATCTTCCCGTATGCGCGGACCCAGACGGGGACAGGGGTCTGGATCACCCCTCCTGAAAAATCACAAAAATATAGGGTTTCTTAGCAAGACTGTCCAGATCCTATCTTATGCTTAAATTTAAAAAATTAGAGGATAAAAAGATGCCACTTCAAAGGCATCGGTCGTCCGTTATTGATTTCGTTTTATCCCTTGTCTCAAAATCAAACGCAAAACGCAGACGAGACGTCAAAACATCAGAACATTCAACTTGTCAGTGCCATAGGTGTAAAACGAGTCAACTTAAGTGGATAACTGATTACATTTTGGATATAAGCAAATATCTGATCCACTGTAAACAAAATTACAATCTTGTACATGTACTTAGTCTCTGTAGCTGAGCATGACTTTCTCGCAAACCGCGAAGTTATCGTGTTCTGGTCCATTTATAAGTCCTCGCGAGAAAACCTATGCCCAGGGTTAGAGTCAAATTAATGCCCAAACTAGTCCTAGAAACTAGCTAGAAAATAGAAATTTCGGAAATATGACATGCTTTCTAAATATCGAATAACAAAGGCGTGGATCAGAATGGGCGAGTGCGCAGACTGGTCCACCCGAAGATGGGATTTTTCCTGGCATTTGGCTTAGGCAAGTGTTTGGTCGCGACTCACCGTCATGCTATCAGCAATAGTCACGTTGAAAATATAACGAATTTGGCCTACAACGAAACCCAGGATAAGAGTTTGATTCAAGTAAACTGTTGTGACCTTGACCTACGGAGTTGAGGGCCACACACGTTATAATCATGTAAAATTATAATGTATTCCGTCTACCATTTTATCAGATATAGCCTAGACACGGAAGCGTGTCGAGCAAACGAAAAGTCCGCCAAACGTATTCTAAAGAATATTGTTTATTTCTCCATTAAAATACATTTTATGGTTATAGTTCACATTGATGACATGTGCGAATCAAGAGAGAGGGACAGGGGTCCGGACCCTGCCCCCTGGCTATAGGATTCATTACCAATTCTGGTCTGAAACCTCTGAAAAATCACAAAGAATTCAATGTTGGACCATCATCGGCCCTCCAGCATAACGCCATCTAAATAGCGTTTTAACTGACGGGCCGATGATGACCCTCTTTAAGTGGTATTTGAGTTCTCTCTTCCCTCAGCAACTAAAAAAGTTGCCAGAGTTGGACCCCCTCTGACCATCCCTTTCTGGATACAAGGAGGTACCCACAACATATTCAAAAAATGGCTTGTTTGAAATAAATGTATGTTTAGCATGTTTAGCAAACACCCCTTTCCCCCCCCCGCCCCACCCTCTGCATCCGCGCATGCCTCAAACAACCGAGAATGTACCGGTTTCTGGAGCCTAATATGCCAGCACATGAGATCATTTACGAGCACCGAAGGCGCAGTCTTACCAAAGCATACGCTACTCATGGATGAAGACAAAGACTATAGACTGAGTTTCAAACCTCTAGCCACGCTGAATTCGTCAGAGTGAGCATAAGCATTAAACCCCTACCCCCCCCCCCCCCCCATTGCACTGGACGGTGATTCCGCTACGCTCATGGCGATCTAGGATTTTCTCTAAAATTATTCCAAATCCCCACGGAAGCTTAGACAAGCACACGATTTGGGGGCTTGACGCTTCCAGTACGCTTCCACTAAGCTTCTACTACGCTTCCGTTACGCTTCTGCTACGACCTTGCTACGACCTAGGCGATGGACTTACGCTTTCGATGTGCTTTTGTATCCTTTCTATATAAAATCTGAAGTTCATCTGGTATATGTTCCATTGAAAGTCAACGATAGACACGATCAAGTCGCTATGCTTCAGCTGGCCATTATGGATCTGGATGATCGGAGGTCCAGGCAGGACGGAGTCGGAGTGCCTAAAGGTCCTGGGTCCGTCGATGATTATCCGCATACAGATGGCTACAATGTGGGCACTATGGCCACTTATATTAATAAGAGCAATGAGCATGGAAGGTGGCCATTCATTCTTCAATTACATGAGAATGGAACCGCTCAGAATTGGTCCTAGAATCCAAAAGAGCGACACCAACTTTAGGAGAACACTTGAACAAGGCCTGGAGTTGGCCAGAACGCCAAGAGCGTAGCGGAAGCGTGGCAGAAGCGTCAAGGTTGACTACACTACCGCCCATCTATTTGTCCTTGTCGAATTCGCGTTGAAAACGCAGTGAAAACGCACGTAATACGCATTAGTTTTCCAACGCGAATTTCGAAAATCCAATCAAAGCCCACTTTCGCTTCGCGTTGAACTGCAGTGCAACGCATTTACCTGTTAACCAATCAATAACTCAAGTATAGCAACTCAGTTCAGCGTACAATTCACGTTGAAACACATTGCTGAACAGCCAATCAAAAAGGTTCAATTGCGTTGCCAGACCTGTTACATGTAAATCAATGATAATTTTATTATTGAAACCAGGAAAACAGCGAAAACATTATCCCACAAAATGCTTTGTTTATCGTTTCTTTTTTCTTTTTTGTGTCAATGACACTAACTCATTTATGGCCATCGTTGCGAGATATTTCATGTCAGCTGACTTCACATCCAATGACATTTGTTTAACATCGGTTACAATTCAAATATGTGGACCAGTTCATCGTGTTTAGTCCAACCATATAAAACAGGTCCGTAATTCTGTGTTATCAGGCCTTGGGATCAGCTTTCAGAACCTGAACCTGCTGCATTTTGATCAAATAATTAGCTTGAAGTCTTTATCGATCAATCTCTTCTTACTGGCTCGATTAAATTTGGGTCTTCAGTTGATGAGGCTCTGGGTCAAAGCCTCACAGAAGGCACTGTGTTCAGAGAGAGAAAGATAGAAAGAAAGAATGCTGTTAAAACAGTTTTGAACCTATCTGCCGGGAACTGTGCTGCAGGGGTGCAGCTGTTTAAGTGGTGTTGCAACCTATCTGCCTGCACAGTGTTGCAGAGTTGCAGCTGTTTAAGCGTTGTCTCAACCTATCTGCCGGCACTGCTGCAGTGGTGCAGCTGTTTAAGTGGTGTCACAACCTGTCTGCCTGCACTGTGTTGCAGAGATGCAGCTGTTTAAGCGCTGTAGAAACCTATCTGCCGAGACTGTGTTGCAGGGGTGCAGCTGTTTAAGCAGTGTCTCAACCTATCTGCCAGCACTGTGCTGCAGTGGTGCAGCTGTTTAAGTGGTGTCCAAACCTATCTGCCGGGACTGTGTTGCAGGGGTGCAGCTGTTTAAGCGGTGTCAAAACCAATCTGCTGGGCACTGTGCTGCAGGGGTGCAGCTGTTTAAGTGGTGTCGAAACCCACTTGCCGGCACTGTGCTGCAGGGGTGCAGCTGTTAAAGTGGGGTCCAAACCTATCTGCCGGGACTGTGTTGCAGAGGTGCAGCTGTTTAAGTGGTGTCAAAACCTATCTGCCGGCACTGTGTTGTAGAGGTGCAGCTGTTTAAGCAGTGTCGCAACCTATCTGCCGGGCACTGTGCTGCAGGGGTGCAGCTGTTTAAATGGTGTCGAAACCTATCTGCTGGCACTGTGTTTCAGGGGTGCAGCTGTCTAAGTGGTGTCGAAGCCTATCTGCCTGCACTGTGTTGCAGAGGTGCAGCTGAGTAAGCGGTGTCGAAACCTATCTGCCGGCACTGTGTTGCAGAGGTGCAGCTGTTTAAGTGGTGTCGCAACCTAACTGCTGGGCACTGTGCTGCAGGGGTGCAGCAGGGGTGCAGCTGTTTAAGTGACGTCACAACCTATCTGCGGGGCACTGTGCTGCAGGGGTGCAGCTGTTTAAGTGGTGTCCAAAACTATCTGACTGGACTGTGTTGCAGAAGGGCAGCTGTTTAAGCAGTGTCGAAACCTATCTGCTGGCACTGTGCTGCAGGGGTGCAACTGTTTAAGCAGTGTAGAAACCTATCTGCCGGCACTGTGTTGCAGGGTCGCAACTGTTTAAGCGGTGTGGAAACCTATCTCTGCCAGCACTGTGTTGCAGGGGTGCAGCTGTTTAAGCGGTGTGGAAACCTATCTGCCCGCACTGTGTTGAAGAGGTGCAACTGTTTAAGCGGTGTCGAAACCTATCTGCTGGCACAGTGTTGCAGAGGTGCAGCTGTTTTAGCAGTGTCGCAACCTATTTGCTGGCACTGTGTTGCAGGGGTGCAGCTGTTTAAGGGGTGTCGAAACCTATCTGCTGGCACTGTGTTGCAGGGGTGCAGCTGTTTAAGTGGTGTTGAAACCTATCTGCCGGCACTGTGTTGCAGAGGTGCAGCTGTTTAAGTGGGGTCGAAACCTATCTGCCGGCACTGTGTTGCAGAGGTGCAGCTGTTTAAGCAGTGTCGCAACCTTTCTGCCGGCACTGTGCTGCGAGGTGCAGCTGTTTAAGCAGTGTCGGAACCTACCTCCCGGGCACTGTGGTGCAGTGATGCAGGCTGTTTAAATGGGGTCTGAACCTACCTCATGGCACTGTTGAGCAGGGGTGCAGGTTGTTTAAGCGGTGTCAGTTTCTACCTCCTGAGCAGGTTAGATGGGCAGAACTGGATATACTGCTCTACTTTTATTTTAGGACTGATCAGGTGAAGCCTGGGCACATGCAATTGCTTTTGCTTAGGAGTGCCTTCTTTTTTCTTTTTACAAAAATCTATTCAGTTAGAATGTCAACAAGTGAGTTTGGCTCCTTTATTTTACTTAACAAGGAGAATTTGCATCTAATCTCAGTTGACCAAATCTGATAGTTCGAAATTGTTTGATGCGAATCCCAAGAAACAAAATTGAATGCAGTGTAACATATTTTCAATTCATTTGCTTCATGTCGTTGCTTTAAGAAAAATATTTTACATTGGGCACTAAAAGAGACTAATTATAGATCTATATCTGATGAATATCGATGTGATTTTACTGTTATATATTCATTTTTCGGCCTTGAGTAACTCCATTCATTTCTCTGCTGAAAAGTCGTGATAGTCGGCTCAAAATATTGATCAATGAAAGGAGAGAGATATTTGATTCAAACTGAGCTTTAAAACCTCAAAGGAAACAGAAATTGAGATTTGCAAGACAAGTCTTTTCAGAAATATTCAAAGCAAAGTTAAACCATGAATAACAATGTAAACATTGAGCAAGATCAACTCAATTTTGATTGGTTTACGCATTACTGCGTTGTAACACAATGATTTGATTGGCGAAAGGAAGAAACGCATATTTTATCGTTGAAACGCGTTAGAGGGCTGCTAATGAATAATCGGCATTAGTTTCGAAATACGTTGATTCGCGTTTCATACGCAATTAAAACTCAACGCACGTACACTGCGTTGGAAACGCACATGAAACGCGAATTCGCAGGACAAATACGCGGGCGGTAGTGTATGCCTAAATAACACAGTCGCCGCGGAAGCGCGTTGGTCGCGCAGAGCGTAGCATAAGCGTAAAAAGCGTAGCAAGGTCGCGCAGAGCGTAGCAGAAGCGTAGCCGCATCATGGATGAATAACTCGGCGATTTCGCCACGATGTGACGGCGAGTGTTCTACGATGCTCATGATGCCGCCGCGATACGGCTACGCTCATGAAGATCTTACTACGATGTGACTACGCTTCCGTTGCGATTCGTGGCAACGGCGATGTCGCTACGTAAATTTTGAGCAGTTCAAAACAGTCGCCATGAGGTGGCGATCATGAAGATTCATTCTACTACGACCTAGGCGCTTCTACTGCGCTTCTACTACGCTATTGCCGTTTCTGCTACGACTCGAGTCATTTTGATCAAAATTTCGAATCATAGGGGAAACGCCGTCCAGTGGAATGGGGACGTAGGGAGTCATTTGTGTATGCGCGTTACTATCGAAAATTTCCCATATTTTTTCGGTGCATGGACAGGTGTATTCTATGTGTTTCAAAGAAAAGTCTCATTGAGCAATAGGGGCGCAGTGGCTCAGTGGTAGAGTGCTTGATTTGAGACCGAGAGGCCGCGGGTTCGAGCCTCACAGGCGTCACTGCGTTGTGGTCCTTGAGCAAGGCACATTTATCCTGCTTAGTACTGGTTCAGCCCAGGAAGACCCGTCCCTGTTTAATAGAAAGATTGTTGATGGGACGCTTGATAGAAGCAACACAGCTCTGTGTAACTCGTGGTTCTTTTGTCAGCATCATTGAAAGGTAGTAGTAAAGCAATTGCCGGGTGTTAAAAGGTGTTCTGGTAATCTATAATGTTGGAACAGCATGGGGGAATTAAGCACTCTGTCCGATCAAAATGTATTAGATAAACACGCATGTATAAATATATGAAGTTAACATTATATGTATTTTTTCTGTCCTAAACAATAAACTTTGGGCACTTGTTAGAGTGCGCCAAGCGAAGAATCAGATCAGCGTGTGGTGATTTTACACAAGTAAGAAATAAATGCTTCCATGTTGAGAACATGAAACAGTTATTTCAAGATATACATATTGATAGTATTATGACATTTTTAAGACAAATAATTCTTAACAAAACTAATTGTTATTTTCAAAATCATGTTTTGTTTTACATTTGTATCAGACCATAATACAGATTCTTTAGTGTTGTATTCTGTTCAGTTAAAGAACATGTACAGTTATCTAAATAGCTCTTTGTAACTGTCAGATATTGTACGTGGTCTTTCCTGCCAACAATCGTATTGCAACTTATTATCATTATACAAACTCATCATCACCATCATTCCTTTCATTTTATCTTATTTTTACTTTTTCCATTCACATTATGTTTAGTTTAATACTGTCTGACGCTAATGACCCACAAGGGTTGATGCGTCGTTAAGCACCAAACAAACAATCAAAAACAAACAAGATCAGCGTGTCAACAACTTAAACTGAAGAGAGCATTCGCTGTACGCTTATTAGATGGTCCAGGATCCATATTTAACGAGATTTTCGAGTCATTTAATCCATAAAAGTTACAACCTCCACTTTTTATAGCAAAACATTAGGCTAACATGTACAGGGGTCAATATGATTTTACTCTATGATTTTGCACTATTACTTACTTTTACTCTCCGTCTGCTTTTAGATTGCATGGCTTAATAAGGGTTTGCATTTCTGATTCGCGGCTGTATAAAAATGGAATCTAAAACGTAGAGCAATAAGTATGAAAATATGCGATGCGGAGAGTTTTAAACAGATTGAAAAAACAAATCAATGGCTACAAATAATTATGATTGTCAAGGACGAATCTTGATGCGTCTAGTATTATTCCGTGGCGTGGCACATACATGTATGCTTCGGTCGTGCAGTATTAGAAATAGTCTTTGAATTACATGGTTTTGTTTATTTGGGAAAACACATGCGTTTTTTGTATTTCGTAGAGGGGACCAGCCGAGGCTAAGGTGAGCCTGCTTTTTGCGACAAAAATGTCAGGCTCTGATTTACATCAAAGTTGTTTGACATTTTGTGAAGAATCTCAAGAAGACAAAACGTAATAGAATATAATATTTTTTAATCTTATTTTTGTTCGTACCACATAGATGAACATCAAAGGCTCTGACAAGCCGCAAATATGCCCAGTCTCTCCAGATCTTTTGGAAGATACCTGTATTAACAGATCAAAACAGCATCTGCAGCCTTGCTATTACTAGTTGCGCACCTCGAACATGTCGGCGTTCGTGACATGGTTCATATTTGTACCGTATTCAGCGCGCGCACGCACGCACGCACGCACGCGCGCATGCAACTCGTCTACTTTTAGCAGTGAAAGAGCGTTAATACTTAGTATTCTTTGTTTTATGAAACTTAATGTGGATTTAATTCATGCATTGTCTTTAAAATGATTTGGATTTTGCTTGTTTGTATTGTTGCTTGACTGGGTTGAACGAGAACTAAGCAGTTACAATTAATTCCTTGACCAAAAAACAACATGGAACAGAACATAAATTTTATTTCGACTAAAGCATTACTAGCCCACCGTCACAATACATAATATACAAAAATATATTTACGCATGCATTTAGTTTTATTAATTACACATGTGTAGTTCGAGAATGAAACTATTTTAGGCTCGTTCGTCCATATACTGCTGTACACCCATACATGGTGAATGTATACAGTTCAATACCCGACAGTCGTCGCAACATCGCCTTCTGCATATTTTCCGTATGTCACGTAAAAGCACAAAACAAGGTCTTAAGCCGACATCGGAACAGGTTCTGCGCCCTTTGCATCTCGCCAAAAACTACGTATTTTTGGACACACATTGCGAAGATGTGAGCTCCGGGTCACGCCGGCTCTCTGTGTATGTCGACATTCATGAAATGATTTCATTTGTTTAGGGACATCTATGAACAGTATAGACTCCGACCAGACGCTGCATGGTCACCAAACAAACCTCGTGAACATCAATGAAGAATGATCCCACGCCGGATCATCCCAGTTTTGTCCGCTATCAAACGATTTGGGTCCAGATCGGTCGGATGTCTCTCGTGTGTGACCTGGGTCCAAACTGTTTACTTGTGTCAAGTCCCCACCAACGAGGGCCAGCATAAATCAAAGTGAAAGAGCATACATGTAGATGCATCATATGCGTCAAGCCTGACCACATGGTAGAGATATAATGTAAAGTATACTCAGGACATTAGCCTGTTACATACACGATGAGTCTCGAACTGTCGACCTTCAATCCCAAGTCTAACACTCTACCAACTGAGTCACTGCGTTTCCGTAAGGATACTTTGGTGGCAATTACATGTATACCTGAAAGAAAACAGACTAAATGCCTTTCAAAGGGAGTGTATTTTCAAAATGTACTTGCAAAATGTCACTGGAGGCCCTATTACGAAATCCAAGTACTATATCATGACACGTTACCCTGTGCTACCTTAAGAAAAATGAATCAATGCATGTTAGGGAAACATTATTTCTTTTAAACTATCATATCAGAGTACCATCAGAGTGTCGAACAGTTTGGCTCCAGTTCACAGTTTAGGTCCGAAGTTTGTTGTGCCTGATCTGGGTCCAAACTGTTGCGATGACACAAACAGATAAAGACTTAAATGTTTCATTCTGCAGGCATTCTATTTATTTTCAGAAAATAACAAACTTCACCTGCGCATATCATGTGTATGCGGCAAATCGTTTCTTTCGACACTTTCATAGTTTGTGATGCGAAGAGCAAAGGCTCTGGTGAAACCGCTTACACGCACATGCTACAGGCTTGCGTGAAACCCAAAAGACTGCTCCTCAGCAAACTTCACGAGGTGATCGCACGTACCCGTGTGACAGGAGCTTGATTGTTTGTTTTGTGTTTTTATGAAGACTTTCATCTAGCTGAAGCTGGTCAATTTTATTGAGTATTTCCATGATGAATTAAAATGGGAAATCATGCAGGGCTCGTTTTAGGAAGCTAAAAACATTACATGTATCTAAAACACATGCTGTTTCTTATTGCAATATGCGTCCATGTAACCTGTGTGAGTTTGCCTCGGTCAGATCAATTATATAACCATGTAATTGGAAATAACACTGGTCGTCTCTCGCAACATGGGTAATTAATAATTACACGTGTCGAAGAGGCGGGAAGTAAAAGCTGCTATCATTTGCAAACGTGATGTGGTGGCGCGCAGATCATCTCTAGAATCAGTCTCCAGCAAGATCTTCAGAAACTGACATGGATTACTCTGAGCATGGATATTAGTCTGGATGCGAAGAGGGGGTTACTCTGATATTTTCTTACATACGTAGGCTCTGACCATTTTTGGGTTTCAAAATTTTAATTTCAATATTTTGGTTTTTTTTTTAAAAAATGAATATTTTGAGGGTATGAACATTTTGTGGTTATTATATTGGGGCCATTACAAAATTGGACTAGATTTAGAGGTCATTTCTATGCATTTTAATGTCAAGGTACAGAATGGTTGATATTTTGGGGGATGCTAAAATTTCAAATATTCTTTTTGGGTGCTTGATATTCTTGATATTTTTTTTTTTTGGGGGGGGGGGTGAATGGTAGATGCTGGGTCCAAGCTTACGTATGAAGAAAAAAATGATAGTTCCGCCACCCCTTTGGCCAAGATCCAGACCGAGCCCAGATGAAAGCGCTTGTGACCATCTCTAGATCCAAAACATTTCTGAAAGAGTTTAATCCACATGACGACAAAGCAAACAAAAGAAAAGTCAGAGGCATGCAAACATACACAGATGATACAAATGCTCAAAACGAAAATATGCTTAAAGTTGAGTTCCAGAAAGCAAATGATAAGCATATTGCTTATTAGCGTAAACGCGCTTAATCAGCAATTTTAAGCGTCTGCTTAATGGATACCAAAAAGGATGCCATAAAGTTTTTTAGTGGTGCCTTAAAGGTACCTTAAATATGCTTTTTAAGCATTTTTCTGCTGCTTAATTGTACACATAAGGCACTATTACGGTATACTTACGCATGCTTAATATAATTGCTTATAGATGTCTTTTTGCCCTGTGTAAAAGATAGTGACCTAAAAACACATTCAAGTAGTTAAGGTCATTCTTATAGAGTTTTAACACAAAATTTTGGTTCAAATTTTATAATTGCTTATTAAAGGCTACAATATTCGTATATGTTTATTAGTTCCGACACTTGACAGAAGTATATTTTTGTTCAAGGTTCAATGCAATTTGTTTTACTTGCTTTCAGGTAGTAGTAAACTTTTATTTGATGAGTAAACTGTATGTTAGGATGCATGCTTTAATTCTCTGTTAACATTTCCTCAGTTTAGGTCATCGGAAGACACATCTCAAAATATTTCTTTACTAGCAACTGTACAGTGTTCAATATAATGCTGTCATCTGTTTAATTTCCTGGCAAATGGAAGTCAATTTTTATATGGAGTTCTGATATCATAGGGTATGTCCATGACAAAGGTTTGGAACAACCTTGTTTCTTTTCAACTGAATGATTATCAATTTTGTTTTGATTTCCAAACCAGGCTTAAAATCGGTCTAATGATAATATACTACAACCAACTTTAGTAATAGTTTAAACGAATTCAGAATAAACTGAGTTTATTCTGAATCCCTAATCATTACACTTTCTAACAACACAAACGGTTTGGCATTGCTTCATCAAGTGGTAGATATATTTGGGAAAGTTTACACAAGTGATTCTTTATTGGAGACGATTCTATATTGGGGAAAAAACTGTACAATATAAACAAATAAGAATTAAGATGAGGATCAGAACGAAAGCATGCAGCTTATATAATTCTTCGTCTGTATGGCGCTTTACAATAAGCGTATTACAAGGGCTTTGATCAGACTGCGCAAATACGCAGGCTGGTGTGCGGCTTTGTTGTTTGTAAACATCGAAGACAAATTTTTTCGCGGCAGAGTCCAGTTATAATACGCCTACGGTACTTGTGTGAATCGTGTTAAGACGTAAACTAATGTTGCAAGCTACCTTGAAGGTGTAAGATAGCATTATGACTGTTCCGATACAACCTGCAACATGTGATTTCAAATGTCAAAAGGATCGATTACGCAGGCGCTTCCTGGAAAGTGTTAACATTATGGTTCAAGCTCATGGTGACCGAACCAATCCTCATGTCTTTTGGCTATATATAGTAAATGAGTATTAAACCTCATCCTATACTAAAATCGTGTTTAGACATAAACTAATGTTGCAAGCTACCTTGAAGGCGTGGGGGACCTTGAAGTTCCCGTAAGATAGCATTATGACTGTTCTGATACAACCTGCAACAAAGGCGCAACAACGCACATGACAGTTTGTGTTTGGCACAATGCCTTACCACTTTTTGACGTAACGTTACACGATTGTGACCGTTGTGACATACATTTTAATGTCAAAAGGATCGATCACACAGGCGCTTTGTTTAAACAATATTTTATTCAGATAATTTGCATGTAGACAAATATTTACAATGTTAATATATTCAGGATCTGACAGTAAGCTTTAAGCTTGTATGTAAGCCATTTCCTGACACAAAATGTATATACAACAAATGTGAATAGTATAGAAACATTACAAAGAATAATCAACTAGCGCTACAGGTAGAATATGTAAAGACAACAAATGAGAAAGATATTTATTTAAGGAATCTTGCTGGAAAGTGTTAACATTATGGTTCAAGCTCTTGGTGACCGAACCAATCCTCCAGTCTTTTGGCTATATACAGTAAGAGAGTATGATCAGGAAATACCACAATCACAAACCGCAGACAACCCATGGCACCGAAAGGAAGAGCCACTCAACCATCACGAGACACCAGGAAGACAAATTAAGCAAAGCAACCAGCTCCCTCTTCCCCATCAAGATGGTTGCAAAACTAGAATGGACATAAAGTAACGTACAAAAACATAGACCAATTACAGACTCCTACAATGGGAGTAACTATAAACAAAAAGTCAACAACAACAGAACCACCGCCTTAGAACGGACAGCAAAATACTGCTTTTGGCTAAAATACTGTTTGAACACCAACACAATCGCTATCTTCATGGTTAAACTTTCTTTGTATTTTTCTAGGCGTTGGTTTTTCAATACATGTATATTCAATGGTATACTTCTAATAATTGGTATTCAATAATGCCTATTTATTTCAAAATTCAAATGGTATATTCCAAGTGGGTGTTGTACTTTGGTTTGTTTTGCATACAAATAGAACTATGGCCCGGCTTAACAGGGAAGTTGTGGTTCTTGATCACCTAGATAATCGATAAGTCAATTGTCCCCCTTACACCGCGGCGACTATATCGCGAAATCGATTGTATCTGAGTCCAGGTATCCATGGTATTAGTCTGGCATTGAATGTATATATAGTATTTGCTGTATAGTTTTGTGCTGACGAAAGAGGTCTAAGAGGGTACCCAAATTCATTTATGTTACATAAATAGTTCAAATTGGAGTATGCATGCTCAACTAATTGAAATCAAGAAAAAGATTTTTCATCTCCAAATGTAAAACATGTTTGTCCACTATTCGTGTGTTCTGAAATGAGTACATGAGCACTTCTTAATGTTCAGAAAACATAATATGGGCCTCGATGTGAGAATTCTGTCTTGCGGGGTTTTGCGAACAACAAATGCGCAGACCAGCCTGCGCATCCGCAGTGATTTAGAAATAACACAGCTTCACCGAACAAGGCCGTCGGCGGCGGTATGGTCGGTCCAGCCATGACAACTTTTTAGGCCAATAAGGTTTTAACAGGACCACTTTTTTGGTCAAATGTGCTTATTTGGTCTGGTCTGGTCATTTTTTCAGTTTCCTCTAGACTTTTTAATGCGGTGTTTTTTTCATGCTTACCCGTATCAGTATTGTAGATGCGCAGCTTGATTTGGGTCTTCTTTCGACATAGAGAAAATCCAGCATAATATTGTTCCAACATTTTAGCATTTGCTTTGAGCGCTCAAAAGAACCGTCTCATTGAGACCATTCTTTGAGTACACGTACCCACGGTATTTGCATGTTCAGGTTGAAAAACTGAGAGTGGGTAAGCGGATAGTTACTCAGGCTTAATTTATCAAAAATAATCAGATAACGAATTATCAGAAATGTGGTGAGCTCGATCCTTATCTGGATCCACACTGTACACTTTTTTCGAAAATAAAATCAGCCGACATCTGTAAAGACTCGGACTGGGTCCGAGGTAAAGAACATTGAGTTTGACAAAAAGGTCTGATCAGCGTCTTCGCTTCAAGTTAAAAAAACAGAATACAGGATTATAACGCAGTCAAAATTAATGAGAACAGTCGCTTTAGGCCAAATCCTTATCAACTATTTTCACACTTTTAACGCAGATGAGCGAACTCCCACTGAGTTCCCGCTGTGTCAATAAGATGACCACATCATAAAACGACTGCATGATTTTATGCTTCAGCTCTCCAACAGCGAACATTAATGGAGCAGGCCAGTCTGTGCATATATTACATGCTCATCGCAGTCTCTTGTGTTCACTGCTCAGATGCTACTGTTAAGCATGAATTCTCGGAACAACATATGCGAATAGTAAATTAATGGAATGGTTCTTACTGGTCCCGATCAGCTCGGTGTGAAGAGATTTATTTAAATCTGTGTATTTTGGGAAATGAGAGATATGGAACGCAAACAGCAATGGATCAGACCTGACCTCGCTGTGCCATCTCACCCGAACTTTTGCTGTTCGTTCAAGTTTAACCTTCACCGGAAGAATTAAGAGCGATTCTCTGTAAATATGGAGCAAAGTTTTTCACGCATAGTCTCAGATTTCAACGAAACTTTCTGTATTTGTTTGTTTTCATCCAAAACCAAATCATTCATGCTTAATTCTTTAATTTTTACTTCCGTTGCCATGGTAACCAAATCCAAAGTTTTTGACCAATAAGTGCCCAAATATCACTGAAAATAGACATAAATTGCACAGTTGCAACTTCTAGAATAAGTAAGTCTTGAACTTGTGACCACTTGTACTCCATAGTATTGCTTTATGTTAAATCAAGGAGGGTCTGGTACTTAAATTTGGTATTTCTGTCTTGTAGCAATTGAATCAGAAAAGTGGGTGGGGTAACAAGGTACTCAAATTTGTCATTTTTCGACATTTTTGAACTAATTTTGTTGCAAGCCGCGGTTACCCGGAATTATGTACATGCTTTAGTAAGACAAACCTAGATATGATATGTAATGAATTGGAAAAAAATGTTTGGGAAGTTACCGTCTTCTTATCCTAACCATGGCAACTATGATGCCAACGTCTCAAAAAGCCAAAATAGACAAATGCAGCTTATAGGGCGTTTTACTATTGCAGAACATGAAGTCATTTGGCACAATCAACAATTAAATGTTGAAATAATGCTTATATTTTGCTTTTGTGACAAATTAGTGGTGCAAGGCCCTAAAGGGGACCAGATAATAGCCCTTTTAGAGGTCTACATAGGGAAAAAAAGCCTTTTTTAAAATAAAACATGAAAAACTCATGTATAAGAAGTGTAGAAATAACATTAAAATATGTATAAGTCATTGATCTTATAGCTAGCATTTTATAAAAAAAAATATAGGGTGTGGTATTAATATATGAAGTCCAAAAGGGTTTCAAAAGGGGGTAAATGAGGCGTCAAATTTTTTGACCAAATAGTGCCCGAAAATCTGAAAAATAGACATATATTGTGCTTATGCAACTTTTAGAATGAGAAACTTTTGACCTTGTGATTACTTGTACTTGGCAGTATTGCTCAATGTGAATACATGGAGTGTATGGTTTATAATTTTGGTAATTCTGTCATAAAGCAATGGTTGCAAAAGTGTGGGTGGGGTAACAATGTACATAAATATGGTAATTTTTGACATTTTTGAAACCATATGGTTGCAAGTCGGGGTTACTTGGTAAGGTTTGCACACTTTAGTAAGACCAAGCTATATAAGGTCTGTAATTAACTGAAAAAAAATTGAGGAAGTTACCACCTTCTTATCGTTACTATGGCAACTCTGATGCCACCGTCTAAAAAAGCCAAAATGGACAATTGCAGCTTATTAGGCGTTTTTGTATTGCAGAACGTGAGGACATCTGACACAATCAACAATAAAATGTTGAAATAATACTTATATTTTGCTTTTTGACAAGTAAGTGGTGCAAGGCCCTAAAAGGGACCTCATAATAGCCCTTTTAGAGGTCTCTGTAGGCAAAAAACCCCACTATTTTGTAAAAAATGCCAAACTCATGTATAAGTAGCGTAGAAATTACATTAAAATATTTTCAAGTCATTGATCTGATAGCTAGTTTTTTTATGAAAAATAAATATAGGGCGTTGTCTCAATTGAGGGGTCGAAAATGGGCTCAAAAGGGAGTAAATGAGGTGTCATTTTTTTTACCAAATAGTGCCCGAAAATCATAAAAAAAGACATACATTGCGCAAATGCAACTTTTAGAATGAAACATTTTGACCTTAGGTTAACTTGTAATAGGCAGTATTGGTCAATGTGAGTACAAGGATGGTATGGTTAATAATTTTGGTAATTCCGTAATAAAGCAATGTTGCAAAAAGTGGGTGGGGTAACAATGTACTAAAATATGGCAGAGAATCAGTAAAAATAGACATACTTTGCTCAAATGCAACTTTTAGAATGAAAAATTTTGACCTTAGGTTAACTCGTATTAGGCAGTATTGCTCAATGTGAATACAAGGATGGTATGGTTAATCATTTTGGTAATTCTGTCATATAGCAATGTTGCATAAAAGTGGGTGGGGTAAAAATGTACTAAAATATGGCAGTTGTTGACATTTTTGAAAGCACATTGTTTTAAGTCGGGGTTACTTGGAAAGGTTTACAAACTTTAGAAAGACCAAGCTAAATATGGTATAAACCGGTTTAATCCCTCCAGTAAAATATTTTACTGACCGCTCCAAGGCGGTTCTTCTTTTGTGGATCTTTTATGTTTTTGTTCTGTCTTGTGTTGGCTATGTTTTGTGCGCGTCTGTTTATATGTGCTTTGTGGTCACCTGCTGGGAAAGGGCTGACCTATTGGCTCTCGTTTGTGGTGTCTACTGTGAGTTTGTCACTTTCCCATTGGTATTCTGGGTCAGGTGTGGTACTTAGTTGTATCGATTCCTGATCTTTGCACCCTTACTTACTTTTATATAATACATTGAAAAAATATTTTAGGAAGTAACCATCTTCTTACCATAACCATTTCAAAAAGCCAAAATGGACAACAACAGTATGAAGGTCCTTTTTGTATTAAAAACAAAAAACATCTGACACAATAAAAAGTAAAATTTTAAAATGATACTCACATGTTACTTTGTTGACAAATCAGTGGTGAGAGGCCCTAAAATGTACTTGATATTAATAGCCCCTTTAGAGGTTTATATAGGTAAAATGCTAATTTTTAATCGAAAATGCCTATTTTCTATATGTGTAGCATACAAATGTCATCAAAATATGTTTGGGGCATTGTACTAATAGCTAGCAGTTTAGAAAATAAACATGTGGGGTTGATTCAATCTAGGGTTCGGGAAAGGGCTCAAAAGGGGGTAAATGAGGTATACTTTATCAAAACAAATGTTTTAGTACACTTGACTCAATTTCATTGTAAAAACCTGACTCCTGCTGCTACATTTATCAAGTAAAGTAAGGAAGAACTTAGCCTTTTGACCAATTAAGTCCAAACAAATGTTAACAACCCCACGATAGGGGAAATTAGTGGACGTCTCAAATATACCATAAGAAAAGCATATTTTTAGCATTTAGGCCGATGGAAAAGACGAAATTATTGACAAAAAATCAGGAAAATTTAGACATATAAACCCTAGATAAATGAATGAATGTTAGATTTTTTATGAAACTTCTGAGAAATTAAAATTTTAAATTAAAAGTCCCTAAGTACATGTTTTATATAAGGAGGTTATCTCAAAAGTAGTTTTTACTATGAAATCAGTACCTTTAATGCATTTCCTGTACCAGTAAGATTGGCTTAACCAATATCTGTAATCATAAACCGTATTAGTGAGGTTTTCATAATTATGAATGGTTATGGGAAAACTGCAGTATAGTGAGCAAAAGCTCAATAACTAGCTAAATTGGGTAATAGCTGTTATGAACCATTACTATATCAATCTGTAGGTCAAAAGTTGTTTCTGCCACATTTTTATTTTTTTTTTCAAATATGAGTTATCGCCCTTTAATGCTAAAATTTATATAGAAAATGGGTCGAAAATCAAATTTTCTCATATAACTTGCTTACTAGGGATCAGATTTCAGTAAAAGCATACACAATATATTTGGTTTGGTAGATCTCTACATTTGTTAACTTAAATAATATAAAATTTTGCATAAACATGAGTTAATGCCCTTCATATTGCATTTTGGGGTGAAAAATTCATTGTAATATGCCTTATGAATGCATCACTGTCCCCAAAATATTGAACAAATATTGAATAACCCATAATATTTTTATATATTTTGATGACTACTGCAATTGTCTTTATATATCAACAACAGAATTGTATGTATGCAACTATTTGAGCCATTTTTTTATCTCTTTCATTGTGTCAGAGTAGATAATCGTAGAAAAAAATTGGTGGGTTAACAATATTTATTTATTTATTTCTTAAGATTAACTTTCTTTTATTGGTCAATCTTCTCAAAACTAGTTTCTACACATACAGATAGCAACGAAGCATTGTTAAAATTTTTGGTCTGTTGAAAGTAAGTTTATTCCTTGTTATACAGTTAAAAGTTACGAAATTGAAACTGTGCATTACAGGGGGTATCTCTTTTTTGAGACGGTGAAAATTGCTCGAATTTCACACTGATTCACCTCAAGTAATGATGTTTATGATATACAAGTTTCACAAAAATCTATTTTTGGAATGGCCTAAATATTTGAATATTTAGTTGTCAAACGTAAAAATTGCAATAATTTTGACTATTTTCTTTAAAGAAAAAGTTGGTCATTAAATATACAATGGCTAGATTTACATCAATTAACCATCCTAGTATTTCAAGTAAACTTAAGTTGCTATGAAGCAATAAGTCACAATATGCCATAATCATCAGCTACAATATCAAAGACCTGTTTATCTCCTACTTCGGCCCTGAACATTTTTGGAGAAAAGGGTGTATTATGCATGTCTTTGAATAGCCATAGCTCAAATACTAAACGGTGACATTGATTTTTATTATTTTTATAATTATTAATAAAATGAAACAGCAAATAACAGAAGATAAAGAAAATTTATTTTTCGGAATAAAAATTGCTTGGATGTCAGTAGTGACCTTAAAAAGGAGACCACAAAAGATTATTCAGGTGTAGCTTGGCGACACTCCAACCAGAGGTTTAGGAGATGTGATTTAAAGCAAATGTTGACTGACGACGGACATCTTAGGATCACAACAGTTCATTTTGAGCCCCTAAAAGGGTTGTCTCAGAAGTAGTATTTTCACCATAAACCCAATAACACAGGTGAATTTTCTGAATACACTGTAGTTTGAGTTAGATTAACTCAACCAATAACTATAATTATGCATTATCATATTTGTGTTTGTAGGGTTATAAGAGACTAAAAAGCTGTTTCAAACTAAAAAAATACTCGTTTCAAATACTTAATAGGGTTTTTTTTAATGTTTTGCTAGCTGGTCATAATCAAAGTTATCATACCTTCCTCATGTTATAATTATTGCATGATATGAGAGAGCAGATTGCCACCTATTTATTCAAGACAGTGTGCAACCATGGTGAATTACTAATCTCATCTGATCGACAACAGCATGCATTAAGAAATGAAATCCCAATTTTGAGGTTGCATCGACTGATGAAAAACAGTTGCTCAGTTACTTGTTCAAGTTTCTCTGTAAACAATAATGATACATGCTTGACAATATAATATGTATATATTTTTTTTATTTGATTTTCAGACTGGAATCATAAGACTTTCCCATATTTTTCGGTCTTTCTAGTACTTTTATGAGTATGTTGATACGTTTTAGAATGAAAAGGGTTTGCAGAAAAAGGTATTTATGGTATAAGCTGCATGCGGAACCAACTGTCATTTACCATTTAAACGACAACGTGTTCGATAGTATGCAAAATAATGAGAAAAGTAGATCTATAAGGTTCTGCATGCATAAATGTATGTAAATGAGTCACACAGTGCACGAGGGTTTATCAATTTTGTTTAACCATAGACTCAGTGTTAAGAGTAGCTGATAGCTCCATATGCATTACAAATCAGCTAGAACAATTACAGGTACAAATGTACGCAAGTTCTGTTCTCACCAATAACCAAAATTGGCCTGTTTTGAATATCCAAACATAAGTCAACAACAACAACAACTACAAGTTTGAAACCCAATTTATGTTTGCTATGGCAACAGAAATAGAGTATATGTTTTGGTAATAGATATTTTAATATTCTATCAGTTTCATAGCATAAATCTGAGAAACGGTAATAAAAGATATATTTGCTTGTTGGTTTTATGTATATTAATGACATATTGGAAAACACATTTATGAAGAAACAACAACATGTCACAAAAACTAACGTTGCCTTGGCAACAAATATATCACATTGTCCAATAAACTCACATACTATCCATATTTTTCTGTTTTAAAGCAATGAAATCAATTTTATTGGTAATTGGGTAGTTATTTAAATAGAGGGCTTGTAATACACAAACAAATGTTAGTTTTTCTATTTACGACTCTGGACCTGGTAGAACGTATATCTAAATTTAAAGGAATTTAGATTGATTTTATGCCAAAATATTTGAAAGCTGTTGCCATGACAACCGAAAAACCAACAGCTCAGCAAACATGAATGTGGTTGATTTTACTAAAATATATAAATTGTCATTATTTTTTAACAAAATCCGAGAGACCATATGTGAAACACTTCTATGGGAGATTGCTGCATGATTAATGAGAATTCGAGGGTCCTACTTACCCCACCCACTTCTCATGCAAGATAAGTATATTGTAGCAATTAAATTAGGCTACTGTATTAAATTATTTCCATCTATTGAAATAAAAATTTGCATTTTCTGACACAAACCATATTAATTGTGATGACGATGGGCGATTTCAATACAAGTGAGAGGGCAAGTTTGCCTAACTTTTGGGTTTGGGGTTTTAAATAGTCTAAGTCAGAATTTATAACACTAAAATTACATTAAAAATTCAAAGGCAGTTTTCCTATTGGCTATTTTATTGTTGTTTGTAAGAAATGTGATTAAGTAATTATATAAAGAAATTTATAATAGATACTATCATTTCTTATAACAATAAATTAATATCATTGTGCAATAAAGTCATTTTTCAGTTATCCTACAGTAAAGCTTTTGTTGCCATGGTTACGAACAGAAGCTGATTACTTCTAAAGCATGTTTTTCATAAAACAAAAATAAATATCCTGCTCTAATATGTATTAACATGCATATAAGTTTAAATGCATGATTTAGGTTGTTGACTGTGTTTAAAATGCTTAAAAGGCATGTTTTTCATGTCCTACTTACCCCACCCACTTTTCCTTATAAATAAGTATGTTTAGATAATTTAATTAGAATGCAATAATCTTATTTCTTTAATTTAAGTCTAAATTTTTAAAAAAAACGCACATTGGTGATAAATGATAGCAATTTTGAGGGTACTAGAAGGGCAAATTTGCAAAATGTGTTGGTTTTGATTTTGAAAATCATAATTTTTACCCCTTATGATGCCCCTAAAAGTCTAAAAATAGCTTATCTGCAGCAGAATTTAATGTCATATATAAGAGAGATGTGTGAGTAATGAAAATATTTCATTTATAATAGACTATATCACTGTAATATAGCAATAAATCAATTGTTTATGCAATATTTATCTTTTTTAGTATTTCTACAGGGAAACATTTGTTACCATGGTAACGACAAGAAGACGGTAACTTCCCAAACATTTTCTTTCATATTATAAAATTTCATACCCTTGCCTATTATATATTAACATGAACGTATGTGCAAGTAGCCGCGCAAAGTTGTCGTGTTTGTGCAAAAATGCCCCAAAAGTGTAATTTTCTGGTCCTACTTACCCCACCCACTTTCAGTGAAAGATGAGTATAGCTAAGCTTTTTCGTAAGGCTGCTACCATTAGCTAAATCGGTTATATTAAGTCTGTTTGTTCAAAATAATTCCATGTTTGTGATTGGTAAAAGCCATTTTTAGAGTAGTTTAATGGTAAAAATGTCATTTTTCATGTCATTTTTGCTTGTTTTTTTGGTTAAATCTTTGGATGCTGTTGCCATGGCAACGGAGGTTGAATTGAATAAACTAACACTTGATTTCTTGTTTTTACATGACCACTACCACTGTCAGCAAGTTTCATCAAAATCGGAGTCGGAGCGTGAAATGGTTCCTATATAACTCGCTCCATATTTACAGAGAATTGCTCTTAAATGGCATCACTTAAAACTTAATTATTAGTTTACAATTTATTAAAATGTTCAGTTATTACAAAAATGCAGGCACGGAGAGACATCTTGTTATAAAGTATCTGGATCTACACTGTTGATTTTGCTACATTTTAGTACTCTTCGTCATAATATATGCATGTCTTTTACTGTTATATTGCAAAGCCTAAACATAAGTAGAATTTCAAATGACACCAATTGCGCAGTCTGAGCATCTACCCATGAAGTGACAGTTTTGGTTGTATGACCGAAAAAGGTTGTTATACTGAACAGTAAAGACCCTGACGAGACGCCGCATGACAAAACTAGTAAGAAGGGTGTACAGAGCACGAACACTGTGATCAGCCTGGGTATCTGATACACACCATTTTATTTATGCATAAGTTCTTAGTAGAATGCCAAGGCTTCCACACAGGACACTTTATACAGAGTCGTTTATTCGGTAAAAACCGTAAAATCAGTATTTTATGACCGAGATAAGACCTCCTTGCCCGAGGGATTATCTGACACCTAGGATTATCGCATATCCCGTGATGAACGTTTCTCACCAGAGACACACCGAATAGGTGGCAATCGAAAACGCTCTTAACAATCGACAGACGCGGATCAAAAACGGATAGAAACAGTGTTTTAGATTGCCATTTGTCACCATTCGGGCCACGATTAGCAATCGAAAACTCTGGTTTTAGATATTTTGATCTTCGTTCGCCGATTATATAAGCGTATTCGATTGCCGCCTGTCCCGGTGTGATGAAAGTCTTCGAATAAATTGAGGCATTAATAATAATAATAATAATAATAATAATAATAATAATAATAATAATAATAAAATAAGTATTATTATTATAAAATAATAATTGTTATATTTAAAATAAAAAATAAATTGAAGCAACTTGTAATAAATGATTTCTATTTCGGTGTGATAAGTTATGGTAATGTTATTTTCTAACAATCTCCTTTAAGATTTTTTTTCATTATTTTGTCTCCCAATCAGCTAAGTTTTCCCCTTAAATTTCTATTTAAAAATGATGTTAGGTTTCTCAACATTATTGGCATATTAAATAGTGCGGAAGCATAATAGACACAAAATATGAGAACTTAGACATTTTCTCCGCCCTTTCAAGAAGGCGCTTAAACTCAATTTTCAACCTAAAAATGACAGAACTAAAATTTATTTTATTTCTGTGAAACTTATATGGTTGTTATCGTTGGGTGATCGAGATACCATTTATAACTTATAAAACATCGAGGAAATATCAGAACATGATTATTTTGGGGTCATAAAAGGCTCACCGAGGGCATTTGCAGTCAGTTTACATAGAAATGAATGGGATTTTACCAGTCAAAAAGATGAACAATTTGACAAAACTAAATATTAAGTTATTTCGTATCTGTTTATATCATTATAAAGATGAAACATTAAATTTTCTTTTGATAACTTATAAAATAATGGCAGCTTAATAATAAGTTAGTTATTAATAATTTATTTAAAGGTTTGCATACTTTTCTGTGTAATTGATGCCACGGATTTCAACAGGTAAGTTGCGGGAGTGGTCAATATTCAAGGGAGTTAATCGGGAAGATAAAACCGATAACAGCTAATATTGTCCCATATGTAGAGGGTATTTGAAAAAGGTTTGCTTGCTAGGGTTAACTTAAGACACCGTGTTTCTTTACTTTGTTGATTTCTGCAGTATACTGCAGTATATAGTAGAGTTATTAATACAATTGTTAAATATCGTATGGAAACCTATAACCCCTTCAGATAATGGCACCTTCGATCAATGCCAAAGTGAGGTGTCTGGTATCTCCGACTCAGAAAACTTGAACCGAGCTGGTACCTATTACCATATAGATACAAAGCATGCTGGAAACCAGCTAAATCGAAGCGAGATATTTACGCGACACCGACCATTCAGCGTCAATTCGTCATATATTTCCCATACCAAAGTTTCCAAGTCAATCATAATCAAATAACAGAAATAACCTATGAAAATGGTGATGCAGTAACCGGGTAGATTGATATAATATGGAATATATTAGGCAAAGTTAGTATTCATGGATATATCTTTAAATCAAAAGATGCTGAATAACAGATAACAATATAATATCTTCTGGAGTAACTCGCTAGGAAGATGACCATATGGCGCAATCAGTTAATCACAGATGTACTTTTGTTTTCAAGGTTGCAGGGTTCGAATCCTCAATTCCTCGCATTTTTTTTTCATTTTGCCCATGTAAGATATTTTCAAGCGATCTTCTCCATCTGGGAAAATGAGAACATTGGGATAGTTTCTAGCTCTTTTATTGTAATGCATATGTCCAAGTGCACACAAAACATTATGCCATAAAAGAAAAAGTTAATAATACCCTGATTGGACTGCTCATAAGGATTCACAAGTTTAGGTCCGGATCTGAGACTTTCATAAATCCCGAAAGCTATTCGATGTCTTTCTCCAAGTTAAAATTAATACCTTTCTCCCCATTCACGAAAAAAAAAATAACGTCACTAAACTCATTTTGAACGCCTCTCTCTCTCTCTCTCTCTCTCTCTCTCTCTCTCTCTCTCTGGTCAGAGAATATGTATCCTATCCAAGTTGGCAAACTCTGATTGGATGAAAGTTGAAGAGAAAACCTTAGCGTTAATTTCTCCAGCAGTTCCGAAGTATATAGTACTTAGTTTTAACTACCAATTACAGAATGGAGATAAAATTAGCATAGGCCACTCCCTTTGAGCTTTAGGGTAAACAAAATACGACTATAGTTATCGCTGAAAATCAATGTGAAAAAAAACACATCAAAAGCGATTATAGTGCATCATCTGATGAAAGTCGATGTTTTTCTTGAATTTTTAGAAAGGGCTTAATCACTTCACAGAGTTGCATTTTATGTGCAGCTGAAACACTTAAACAAGATCATTGTGGAAAGCGGTGTCGCTCATCTATTTTGGTACTGATGGCTGAACATAAATTTCGTGCAATTTTGGTAGAGGTCATTTTAAGGAACATTATGTTAAATTATTTGTGTAGGATGTTCAGGGAATGTCGTTTAAAGATATTTCTGGTTAGCGCTGCTGGACATCGCTTTCAGCAAACCATAAACAATTTAGTGCGATTTAGTAGAGGACATGATGAGAATCTTTTCCGTGAAATTGTTTTGAATTTGGGCCAGTGGTTAATTCTAAAAATATGCCACCACTGTTAACAGGCACAAGCAAATCAGGCGCAACTTCCGTTTTATAATTTTATATGTGAACTTAATGTAGCTGTCGAATAAGGGCGGTGCAATGTTAACTGTACATAACTGTTGATGCAATTTTGATAGAGGGCATCATGAGGCACATATCTTTTAAATTATTTGGATAGGAGATTCAGCGGAATCGATGTTGTTTGTCATTATTTTCAGTAGAGCATAAACAATTTGGTGTGATTCGGTAAATACATCACGAACACTCCAGTGATTAAGCACACCAGGACCAACTGACAAAACTCTGGAGCGAGAGTCACTAGGGTTAGGTAAAACCTGTCTTTTTTATATATGTAAACCCTTGCTACAGATCAAACATCACTGACAACTGGGTGATTTTTCTTGAGTAAGGTAAAGATAAAGCCTTCATAAGATTCAGTGGATGTGGCAATTTTATTCCATGGAGCTTCTACAATTTTGCGAAAAAATTGGGGAAAGTTTGTGGTAAATTATTTTTGATATGGGTCAGTGGTTCAAAATAAGGTGTTGTTTGAAGATTTATTTTGTTATAGTGCTAATGGCTGGCAGGCCATATTGGTTTGTTCAATTTGGTAGAGGGATTTTTGACGATTTTTTTCTGTGTCATTATTTGGACCACAGACTCAGAGAGTTGTTTAAATGCATAATTTTCTTTTGTAATCAGTTGAGCAACTTCCGTGACTTTCGAGTTTGTATCAAAACAGCACGAAGATATATGTTATATGTCATGCACTTAACTCCTATCGTTGGAATTTAGTTATGTTACGTGCAATCAGATCTATGAGGATAGCCACAGCTATTTAAAGCAATTCTCTCTGGTGTACATTTAGAAAATCACCCAATCTGCTTTTGTATCATGGTCTAGAATTTCCCCTTTGATTTTGCTAATGAAATGTTTCAATTAACCTCAGCTATAGATTTTGGCCCAGGAGAAGAAAAGTTTTAAATGACAAACCATTTACAGTATTTATCCAACATTTTCAGACAAGTAGGCCTGGTCAAACAGTGTCATCTCAAGTTCTGATCAGGGATTACCCTATTTGCGATTTCAACCCAACTTTAATAGATATTTCAATGGGTACCCACAGCATATTGGCATACATGTCAAGCTTTAAAAGTTCATGCTCACGTTGTTGCTGTCTTCATGTACAGTTTAATTACCCATCAATGAAAATGGCGATGCCCTTATATATATAGTAAAGTTCCTGATGATCTGTAAACATTGAAAACGGTAGATCAGAAGAAAATAAAGTTGTATTATTGTGAAATCGGACTTTTTATTTTACATATATACTTGGCCAAAAAAGAAACGTCGCATACAATAATTAAAAATATTGTGTGTTAAATGAGAGTGGCAAAATTCCATCATCTGTCTACGTTTTGCTATTTTTTCTTCCGAAAATTTTCTCCATTGATTTATTGGGCTGAGTCAATCAAAACCAGTGTACTGAACGATTTTCATTTTCCTGATTTTCACGTGCACACTCAGTCCATTTAGAATAACATGTTTACTAACTACTGTAATCTCTAGTCGAACATCCCAAACGTCTAAAAACATTTGAAAACTTTGGAATTTAAGATTACACATTGCTAATTTATGGTGACAAAATTGGCACAAGTGGAACGTGAACGTGCAATAGGAATGTTAAAAGCTAACGTGACGCCATGGGTGGTAGTCAAACAATTTCGATGCCATGTTAGGACGATTGGACGTCTTAAAAATCGTTTCCAACAAATTGGGAAAATGTCACACCGTCCACGTCCAGGGCGTCGACTTGTTTCGACGCGACGTCAAGATCGAGACATCCAGACGTCTCATTTGTGCAATCAATTTCATCTGGAGTCAGTCATAGCTAGGACTTCCCCAGGAATTCATAATCCCAAACATTAGGGCTCAAACTGTAAGAAATCGCTTCTTGTGATTTGTTTAAGACCACCACCTCCCAACGTTTGACGGAACTTAACTTTGGTGCAGTATTTACGCCAAATTAAGGAACCGGCGGTAGTACAAACGTCTGAATGAATTGAGAAACTGACAAAGAGCATTTTCTAGCACCATTTTACCCTATTTTTTCTAATTACTGTATTTTTGTAAATGAAATACATAACTGGTACAGTAAGCACATTTCATACATAGCGGCGTTTATTTTGGCTGTTTTAAATACAAGTATAAGCTTTCATAAAAATTTTAGCTAAGCCAAACTATTACATGTACGGATAGTAAATAGCTGGTACGGATCAAGTTTCATTTGGACCAGGACAGGTACTAATGGTAGTCAAAATTATCTGGAGTACTGCATACCTCAGATGATGTCCACTCATTACAACTCTTATCTCAATAAAACAATTAAATTAATCTGATTTGCTTCACAGTTGAGAGAGAGAGAGAGAGAGAGAGAGAGAGAGAGAGTTAGGGTGAGTGAGTGAATAGAGTTGGGTGAGTGAATGAGTGAGTATTTGAGTGAGGGGGATGTGGTAAGTGAGTGAGTGAGTGAGTGAGTGAGTACGTACGTACGTACGTACGTACGTACGTACGTACGTAAGTAAGTAAGTAAGTAAGTAAGTAAGTAAGTAAGTAAGTAAGTACGTTAGTTAGTTAGTTAGATAATTAGCTGGTTCGTTGGTTGGAGTGTAGGTGGGTTGGCTGGTTGGTTAGTAATTGAGCTGGTTAGTTTGTTAGATATCTAGTTAGTCAGTTGGTTTGTTGGTTGCGTTGAAGTGAGTGAATGGAGTTTGGTGAGTGAGTGAGTGAGTGTGTGAGTGAGTAGGTGAGGGAATAGGGAATGAGTGAGTGAGTGATAGATAAATAATTACGTAAGTTAGTTAGTAAGTTAGTTTGCTGGTTGGTTGGTTGGAGTGTTGGTTGATTTAAAGAAAAAAAAGTACGTTAGTTAGTCAGTTAGTTGGTTTAGTTGGTTGGTTGGTTGGAGTGTTGGTTGATTGGTTGGTTGATTAGTTAAGTAGTTTGTAAGTTAGTTAGTTAGTTTGTTAGTAAGCTAGTTGTTTATTTATTTATTTAGTTAGTTAGTTAGTTAGTTAGTTAGTTAGTTAGTTAGTTAGTTAGTTAGTTGGTTGGTTGGTTGGTTGGTTGGTTGGTTGGTTGGTTGTTTGGTTGGTTGGTTGGTTGGTTGGTTGGTTGGTTGGTTGGTTAGTTAGTTGGTTGGTTGAGAAAATTCTCAATGGTAAGTTAAGTGGTTTGTTTGTTTGCTAGCTAGTTGATTAGTTAGATAGTTGGTTGGTTGGCTGATTAGTTAGTTAATAAGTTAAGTAGTTTGTAAGTCAGTTGGTTACTTTCTCGTTACAACTAGAAATATTCCTTGTCATTACGAGAAATATTCTCATAATAACGAGAAAATTTCTAGAAATAACGAGAAAATTTCTCGCAAAAAGAAAATGTTTCTTGTACTAACGAGAAGTTTCTCATAATAACGAGAATATTCCTCGTAATAACGAGAAAGTTTCTCGTAATAACGAGGATATTCCTCGTTAAAACGAGAATATTTTCAACCGACCAACCAACTTACTAACAAACTACTTAACTAACTTACTAACAAACCAACCCAACCAACCAACTATCTAACTAATTAGCTAACCAACTAACCAACTACTGAACTTACTTACTAACGTCATAACGAGAAAGTTTCTCAATCAAACTTTCTCAACTACCCAACTAACTAACCAACTAACTAACTAACTAACTAACTAACTAACTAACTAACTAACTAACTAACTAACTAACTAACTAACTAACTGACTGACTGACTGACTAACCAACTTACTAACAAACTAACTAACTAACTAACTTAATAACTAACTAATTAACTAGTTAGCTTATTAACTAACTAACAAACAAACTAATTAAATAAATAACTAAATAACTAACTAACTAACAAAGTAACTAACTACTAAACTACTTAAATAACTAACCAATCAACCGTCACTACAGCCGACCAACCAACCAATCAACTACCAACTAATAAACCTACAAACTACTTAAAAAGTAACTAACGTCATAACGAGAAAGTTTCTCAGACAAACTTTATCAACCTACCAACTAACTAACAACTAACTAAATAACTAACTTACTAACTAACTAACTTACTAACAAACTGTTTAACTAACTAACTAACTAACCAATCAACCAACACTCCAACATACCAATAAACCAACCAACCAACTAACTAACTAACTTACGTAATTATTTACTTTAAATCAACCAACCAACCAACCAACCAACTAACTAGCAATCTAACTAACTAACTAACTTACGTATTTATTTACTAACGTATTTACTCCCTCCCTCCCTCACTCACACACCCACTTACTCACTCACTCACCAACCCAACTCCATTCACTCACTTCAACCCAACGAACTAACTAACTAACTAACTAACTAACTAACTAACTAACTAACTAACTAACTAACTAACTAACTAACTAACTAACTAACTAACTAACTAACTAACTAACTAACTAACTAGGTAAATAGTTAACTAACAAACTAACTAACTAACTAGGTAACTAGTTAACTGACTAACTAACCAACCAGTCAGCCAACCAACCAACCAACCAATTAACCAACTAACTTACGTACTTATTTACTTACTTACTTGCTCACTTACTTACTCTCTCACTCACTCACTCACTCACTTACTCACTCACTACCTCCCTACCCTCCCTCCCTCCCTCCCTCCCTCCCTGCCCTCCCTCCCTCCCTACCGTCCCTCCCTCACTCTCTCACTCACGAACACACTTACTCATTCACTCACCCACTCACCCAACTCTATTCACTCACTCACTCACCTTTACATCATGGAAACTTTCTCGTAATAAAGAGAATTTTTCTCGTTTCTGGTAATAACAGAGAGAAAGTTTCTCGTTAAAACGAGAAAGAAAGTTTCTCGTTATAACGAGAAAGATTCTCGTAATAACGAGAATATTTCTCGTAACTACGAGAACCTTTTTGCTTTATTTTATCTTTGTTTGACCCTATCCGGCTTTCGTATTCAATAGCTTGTGACCTTTCTCGAATTTTTTTTACCAGATCTGGGAGTTCAGTGGACTCAATGTTGTTGTTTTTTCTCGTAATTAAACATTTTCTATAGAAAAAAGGTCCTGCCTTGAATATCATACTCTCTCGTGCAAAGGAAGCTGTGTTGAACTCGCGGCAAATTTCATATATCGCAAATTTCACACCGTGTGTAGGATCGGTACGAAAATGTCACTTTTGGAAATGTGAAATTTGCGTATGGTAAATTTCGATAATGTGCTCAAATTTCACATGTTTATATTTTAACTTGTGAAGAATCGGTACATGTATGTATTCGTCTTGTCTGTGAAGAACTGGTTCGTTTTTTTCTCAGATGTGAAGAATTGGTACTCGATTTTCACTAATGTGAAGAGTAGCGACCAATTCCCCACAAATGTGAAGAATTGGTACGCAATTTTTACAAATTTGAAGAATCGGTACCAATTCCTCACATGTGTGAAAAATTGGTACCAAATGCTCACACATGTGAAATATTGGTACGAAAATATCAGAGATGTAAAGAATTGGTACTCAATCTTCACAAATGTCAATGACTGAATTTGTAATATATAGTCACATGCAGGGATGTCCAAAACAAAATTTCCCGTCGTAAAACTCCAAGCTATATTCACAAAGTGAAGTGCCCCTTTTATGACCACTCTCGATCATGTCAAAAATTATAAATGCCGCAAGGTAAACACTAAGCGGGATTTACTATTTCTTCTCTCTCAATTTTGAATTATGACCACTCTCAATAATGTTTGTTTATGTCAAAACATATTTATGCCTCGCGGTAAAAACTTTTCGAGAAACACTTAGGCCTACCATGTTACGGGATTTTGGACTATATACGTGTGAGCAGGAAGTTTATTTTGAGATAAAAAAAAAATGCACGTTTCCTTTTCTAAAGAGCATAAGGTACAAGCTGGTATGTTCGTATCACAAATCAGTCTGCACATCAGAACAGTCTGATCAAAGTCTTAGTCCTGCCTATGGACCGCCCATCGAAGAGTGATCAGACTGCGTGGATGGGCACACATGTCAACTTGTACCTTTTGCTGGACACAGGCTCAAATATAATAGTTGGATTTTGATATAAACAATACATTACTGCGTAAATGTATATAATTCGCCCATGTTATAAAAGTAAGAAAGCGGGCAAAGATCAGGGATCGAAACAATCAAGCACCACACCTGCCCCAGGATACCAATGGGAAAGTGACAGCCAAGAGGTCAGCCCTTTCCGAGCAGGTGACCACAAGGCATCAATGAACAGACGCGCACGAAAGCATAACAAAAACAAGACATAAATAACACAATCGATCCACAAAAGAAGCACCGCCTTGGAACGGTCAGTAAAATATTTTACTGGAGGGCTTAAACCGGTTTCACGGTGCGACAACCTCACCTTTTGTTCAGATGTGGATCAAGACACATAGATGTTTGGTTTGCATGAAAAACCACTAGCTTATCAATGCATCATCTCCTAGAACATATAAATAAGCCCGACATAATTATATAGATATTTGGGTATTTTAGCCTCAAAACATAGATTTTGGTACCCGTTAAAACCGCATCGACGCGGTGATTCTAACGAGCACCAACACTCTACATGTATTTGTAAGGAGCAGCAATAAGAAAAAAATACAATTTATCAGATGGAAAGTGATCATGAACAATTGCCTGCCTTTATTGCATGGTTATATTAATGAAGGAGATAAAACATTCTTTGAGAACATGAGAGCATGTGCATGGCATCTTAGGTAAACAACTTTTATTAGAAGATATCAGTTATTGTTGATTATAATAGTGATTTCAAATGTATATTACGTTGACACGCATATTGACATATACTGTGAATCCAAATGTGTGAATAATTCAGCTCACATGCGTGTTGAAACATTTGAGTATATTACGCCGCGGGTCGCGGGTTCCAGCCTCGCCGGAGTCACTGCGTTGCGGTCCTTGAGCAAGATTCATTTATCCTAGCTTAGCACTGGTTCAACCCAGGAAGACCCGTCCCTATATAACTGAAATATTGTTGATGGGACGTAAAGAATCAAATCAAAATCAAATATTACGCCACCATATATATCACTAATATAAAACATTTGTATTTCCAAATTAAACATGTATTACTAACGTTTATAAGACAAAACCCGTTGCGCATTATTCAGAAATCGATTCGCAAATTTTTGCGATAATGCGACAGGTTGACACCCCTGACTGTGTCATGTGAAGGATTCTTCTTATCACGTCACATGACTTGTGGTTGAAAGCGACTGAATGACTACATCTCTCTCTCTCTCTCTCTCTCTCTCTCTCTCTCTCTCTCTCTCTCACGTGCGTGTAGAGAGAGAGAGAGAGAGTTCTGAAAAAATACAATAGATTTAAAAACGTCTTAGAAACCGCTTCTTAGATAGATCAAAATACATAACTCAAACGTGTGAATGCTGCGGACACATGGCTGTTGCATTCTGCATGTCCTCAAGTGTGGGTTAATATATGTATCATAGTTCACGAATGTATCTTGAATTGTTGCTCTCTGTACGCCATCTCAATTAAGTAGCTATGTGCGGCTTGAAAAAATGAATTTGAGTCATTTCATCAACAGTCAAGCGAAATATGTGAGTTGAAAAACAAATTGATGGTTTAAGGATATGAACAAATATTCTGATCAAGTACAGTAGATGTTTTTCTCTGTTAGAATGCTGTTGTTCTTTAAAGAATAACTGGGTGCCGAAATTCAATCGGTCCCAAAGCATCACAGATTCTACATAACTTTTGAGTGTTTTCCTTCATAAACATGAATGATAGAGTGGACATGATTTTTGCAATAGGTGACACAGGTAAAATCATTGTCGCTCAGAAACACGATTCTTTAAATAGAAACAAGAGGTCCTTCGTGCCAGGGGTCACTCGCCTGAGAGTGACTGTTTATAGGGATAATAGAAAATCATAGCTCCTCTCAAATCCCAGCTATGATGGTATATAGATCAGCAGTTTCATTATAAAACTTTACATGGAAAAGTGTCCATTAATAATAATGTTGACAAAATAAACAGGATGTTGACACTCTAGACGGGAGCATTAATAGTCCCATGGTCATATTGTGAACAAACATGGTAGAGGTCCACTAGCTGATGCTACATACAAAATATCAAGGCTTCAGTATAAGTGATTTCAGTCAAGAAGAGCTGTATCCTTTACTAGGCCTTAAATGTGAAAGATTGGTATGAAAAGCGTGACCCCTTGGTACCAAATTGTCTCATGCTGTGAGGAATTGGTACCAAATTTTTCACGATGTGAAATTTAGGAAGTGTGAAATTTGCGGTTCATCAAAGCTGATCAATATGTTAAGTTCCATGTTTTGAATATTTTTTTATAAAATATGCCCTCTATTCGAATGATGAGCAAATAAAAAGTTCATGCAACTTGAAACTTATCTGCACAAATCTAACCATTATTTGTTTGATCAAGTTGCCAAAAGCCTAAAAGCCTAAAATACCCCTTTTCCTAAAACATAGCTGAGTATGAACATCGAAAAAAGACACAAAAGCCTTTAATATTACCTTTTTTGAAGCAGCTACTCCAGGCCTGTTTATATTGTCCACCATTATTGCTCAGAAAAAAAAATGTATATTGTCAGGGCCCTATTACCGTGGTATTGATACCGGAAATGGGCGACTTCGAAAGAAACTTGCATTCATACTGGAATTGGATAGGACAAACAGACTCTCTAATCGTAACAGCAACCAACTCTCGTTGTTGGCCGCCTTTTCGCGACCATCAACTCGTTGTTTGGATGTTATTAGGATCCGCAGTTCTGAGGTTTTAGAAGGTAGGCCCAGGTATTCAGTATATCATTAAATATTTACAAAGTATCCCATATCCCTAAAAAGAAATCGGCAAATATCTCTAAAAATCACACCACCTCAGAAAGGTAATGCTAAAAGTACTTTGAATTTTCACAAAAGTATCCCCCATCCCTTTAAATATTTGGCCAACATCCATATATCCCTAAAACCCATTCCAGGGCCTCATTTCTGTATTTAGGCTGCATTAAAGTTTCTTAGTTTGTGTTGTCCGAAAGAAACGTACCACCATTTTCAATGCAATGTCATATGGACAGTCAGTAGCAAGTTGGAATAACTACAGAATACATCACAATGACTTCTGAAAATTAAAGTTGTTTCATGCATGTAAACAAAGTCCCACCCCTATTTAAAGCCTAAAAGACACATTTTCAAACGTTTATCACTCAAAAAAAATCATGAAATAAGACCATTTGTCTGCAGCATACTTCAGTGAAATTTAAGTAGCCTGGTTGGCTGTGTATTCGATCCCCGCGCATGCGCGTTATGGCTACTACATAAAAAATTTAATTTTAGCAAAAAATATTAACTAAACATTTGTTACAAAGAAAAACGAACTAAAACATAACGGCGAAACAAAATTCATAGTCATCAAACGATGTCATTTATCTGGATCACTTAGATGCTTCTTGTGAAATCGCACCCTCTGATTCATTATCTTACGATAGGGAGCATTTTCAAATACTGATCTATCTTATTTGAGGATTGTGGGTGCATGCGACATAATTGTTTACCGAATGCGTCACCAATTAATGTGATCCTCCTGATTGGTTAATTCAAACTTTTTATCAATCTACGTCATCACGTGTCACAGAAACCGCTTTTTGACCTGGCCATGAAGGAAATGTTTCCAAAAACGTTTTAGTGTTGAAAATCATACCATTGTGTCCCTAAATACTGTAATACTAGCTATATTTAGAGAACGCTTTGCACAAGTAATTTTTATAAAGTGACACGGGGGCTACGAGTAATAGCATTCTCTAAATGTTTGTATCATTGTCCAACCAAATTTAAGTTTTCAAACATTGACCCGCCTTTATCTACTATTATTAACCATGCCTGGCAGATCTTATTGTTTCAGCCAACAGCTACTGTTGAGAAGTTAACCCTTAAATTGCCTCCAAAATATAAATTTGAAAATGCCATCTGCTATATTTACTTGCTAACATAATTGACTCATGTAGGTGTATATGCAAACAGTGTAGACGCAGATCAGACTTCTCGTATAAGTCTTATCTGCATCTTCACTGTTTGACAAAGTTAGTGAAAATGTTAGCAAATTAGCAAGACTTGAGCATATGACATTTTAGGTGCATTTTGACAGCGTTTATAGGGTTAAAGTTGTTCATTCGAAAACCTGTGATAAAACAGGAAAAAATTGTCCACATTATCAGACTGGGAGCGCAGTGACTCAGTGGTAGAGTGCTTGACTCGAGACCGAGGGGCCGAGGGTTTGAGTCTCACCAGTCTTACTGTGTTGTGTCCTTGAGCAAGAACATTAATCCTAGCTTAGTACTGGTTCAACCCAGGAAGACCCATCCCTTTATAACTGAAAGATTGTTGATGGGACGTAAATAATCAAATCAAACAAACAAACAAACATCATCAGACTGACAGATCTAGTTCAGCCAATTTCCTGCTGAAGCACTCACAGAGTGCACCTGAAAATGGCATCTGTTTATGTCGTCTGCTGCATATATAACTAATGTAAGTAAAGACAAACAGTGTGGACCCAATCAGACGGCTCCTGATCTGGATCCACGCTGTTTGCCCCTGTCCATTTATAGGTCGATAATGTCAGCAAATATTTGAAGCAGAAGGTTTGAGTATAGATACGCTTTTTTTGTCTGTTATTTCATTATTTTGTCGGAACCCAATCTACCTTTCGAATCATAGGAGTGAACTTCGGCATTTCACGTGACACCAACTTCAGAACGTAAAGGACGCTTCGCGGATGCTGACCTTCAATTTGGATTAAAGAGGGATTAAAATTATGAAAAATGCTTAAAATATGTGTTATTGGATAAAATTTTAAATTCAAGATATTCTAGTTATAACAATTAAAATTATCTATTCAAAGTGACAATTTTCGGATCTATATTTTAATTGTGTGGAGCGTTTTTGATCCGATGGAATTTGAAAGTCGCTAGTTCCGAAGTCCTTGACTTTTGGGGACAAGGTCGAATACAGTATTATATTCAAGAAAAACACAATCTTATGTTCAATAAGTTCTAGTTTATAACAGATTCAATTTCAACTGATTCATTTGGATAATTTTACTTTGTGCGCGGTACTTTTCGATGGAATTATCGCCAGTTCGAAGTCGATAGAACTTTGAAGGACAATGGTGAATGTCAGAGACGATGAGGACAAATGCGTCGGACTGACAGACATGCCTTTAAAAGCCACCGAAGCTGAATGCAAGGTGGGAAGATCTATTTTCGCTAAAGGACAGGAAAAAATACAACCGGTTCACGTTGAAAGTCTTAGCGATGGCATGTCGGGTGTCCCTCTTGAGGGCCCCAATCACGTGGTGTATTTGTCCCAAGCGAACTCAGCTGGGATTGATGTTGTTCAAAACGAGGCTGTAAACCAGGAAGCAGGTAATTGTGGACTTTCTCTTTCGTTATTTCAACAACAAATGATGTTGAACCAACAGATGTTGGTTCAGCAACAGCATACAATGACATCACTAATCAGCCAAGTAGATAAATTGTCAAAACATGTTAGACAGAACAATACGGCTGAGGAAACGGTGGGTGTTAGGTGTACCCCACCCACTAGTTCTACTTTCGTTTCGCGAAAACGGAAGTTGCATGACATTTCAAGTTGTGAGGATGTGTCGACTGATTCGGACAATAATTCAGTCTCAGATAGTGAAATTGATGGGAACCACAGCCAAGTGCATGATAATATGCCGGTAGCATTGCCATTGGAGACTGACAAAGTGCATGTAAGTACCAACATGAAATTGTTACAAGATATGGGACAAGAGTTTGATAGAGAGGAAGTTTTGGGACCCAAAGTTAATGACACATTAGCCCGCGTAGTGAACTCTGGCATACGGGCAAAAATTGATAGAAATGTGGCCAAAGAATTATGCGAGAAGTTTGTGCGCCCCAGAAATTGTGAGGCTTTAGTTGTGCCAAAGATTAACAAAGAGTTATGGAATACCTCAGCATTTAAGAAAACAACCAAAGAGGGTGACAAATGTTTCCAAACTGCACAAAGATATATGAGCCAAGGTTTGATACCGCTTGTTTCTTTGATGGATAAATTACTGGAGACAGACCAGGCTGAGGAATTTCGTTTAGCAAAGGAGTCTTTCCAGTTACTTGCCTATGCCCACAGGGATATTTCAAACATCAGAAGGCAACAGCTTAAAGGAGTGGTTTCAGATAAATATAAGCAACTTTGTAATGACTCTACACCATTGACAGGAAATTTGCTAGGTGATGATTTGGAAAAGCAAATAAAAACACTGGATGAAATGAGAAAAGTTGGATTTGATCTAAGTACAATAAGGAATAAAGACCGTACTGTGGGGAAATATCAACCCAGAAGTAGTACCAGTTCTTATAGCAAGCAAAAGAAATTTAGGCAAAGTTACAAGCAGGCGCAACATACGTACTCTCCACAAACTGGGAAAGACAATTCTTTTTTATTCAAACGGGGCCGGCATTTACACAATCCGTCGGCCATGAAGAAGTCTCACAGGAAGCCAGAAGATCACAGACAATGATGGACCAGAGTTGTGTAAGTGTAAATTTGAGGCTTTTAAAAAACAAACCAAAAAATTTTCAAGCAGGCAAAATATCACAATATTATGAAAATTGGTTAAAGTTAACTTCTGATAAGGCACTTTTAGATATTGTAAAGAATGGGTATGATATTGTTTTTGAATCTGAGCCTTGTTCAAGATGTAATAGACAAGAAATAAAATTCAATAAGAACGAGAAAACAATTATAACTTCTTTACTTTCTGAGCTGTTTGAAAAACATGTTATTGAGAAATCAATCCATGAACAGGGTGAAGTAATATCAAACATTTTTGTTCGTCCCAAGCCTGATGGATCACATAGATTGATTTTAAACCTCAGTCACCTTAATGACCATGTAGAGAAAGTACATTTCAAAATGGAAACATTGAAAAGTGCTTTACAATTGGTAAAGAAAAATTGTTTTTTCGGGAAGGTGGATTTAAAAGATGCATATTTTTCTTGTGGTGTGAATCATCGCAGCAGGAAATATTTAAAGTTCCTATGGCAAGGTGAACTCTGGGTTTTTACATGTTTAGCTAATGGATTGAGCCCAGCTCCCCGGGTTTATACCAAGTTGTTTAAACCTGTCTTTGCAGCCCTGCGGAAACTAGGGCATAGTAATGTTCCTTATATAGATGACAGTTTATTGCAAAATGATACAAAAGAAAGTTGTATGCAAAATATATTAGATACAGTGTCATTAATGGATGGGTTAGGATTGACTGTTCACCCAGAAAAATCAGTTGTCGTACCTGTTCAGTGCATAGAATTTGTGGGTTTTCTCATTGACTCAGTTACTATGACAGTTCGCCTAACTGCACGTAAAGCTGCAAATATTAAACTAATTTGCATATCTTTTTTGTGTAAGACAACACTAAGTGTTAGAGAATTTGCACAGCTAATAGGTAAATTTAAGTAGCAGCGGAGCCGGGTGTTTTATATGCACCTTTACATTACAAATCGATGGAGCTTGAGCGTGATTTAGCATTAAAGCGGAACTTTGGAGACTTTGACAGTATAATGACACTTTCCACTGTATCACATGAATGTCTAAATTGGTGGATCTCTAATATTGACAAAGCTTTTAAACCTATTTCTCATGGCCCACCCTATAGAAGAATAGAAACTGATAGTTCCATGACAGGCTATGGTGGCCATGATGTGACAAATGGGCTAGATATTAGTGGTATGTGGCTTGATAGTGAGAAAGAATTACATATAAACTATTTGGAGTTAAAAGCAGTCTTTTTAAGCCTTCAGGCATTTTGTGTGGATGACAAAAATAGGCACATTCATATATTTATTGACAATATGGTTGCTCTAAGATATCTTTTGAAAATGGGAGGGAGAAAACCAGACTTGAATAAACTAGCAAGAGAGATCTGGACATGGTGTGAAGAAAGGGGTTTATGGTTAAGTGCTTTCTTCATACCTGGAATAGATAACCTCCGGGCTGATTCCTTAAGTCGCGCAGGGAAAAAGCTAAATGAAGATATGGAATGGGGTTTAGACCAGTCTGTATTTGATGAAATTCAAGTAAGGATGGGTCGATGCAATATTGACTTGTTTGCATCATCACAAAATAATAAACTACCTCTGTATGCTTCATATAAACCAGACAAAAGTGCTTATGCTATAAATGCTTTTTCATTAAAGTGGAATACTGGATTAAATTATGCTTTTCCACCTTTCAGCTGCATATCAAGGATTATACAGAAAGTGATAGAAGAGGAAGCAGACTTGATTCTTGTGGCTCCCTTATTTCCAACACAAACGTGGTTTCCACATGTGCTGAAACTTGTTTCGGGGGACAGCTTCATTCTGCCGAAAGTGGACCATCTGTTGTATTTGCCGAAACAAGGAAAAGTACATCGCTTAACATCAATGCGGATGGTGGTTTTCAGGTTGTCAGGGAACAACTCACTCGTGCAGGAATACCAACAGAAACTGCAGCCATCATTGGTGCATCATGGAGATCAAGTACTTCAAAACAATATGGGTCATATTTCAAAAAGTGGGTGCATTTTTGTAGTGAACAACAAATTGATGCCATTAACCCATCTTTGAATGAAATTTTAACTTTTTTGACCCACCTGTCTAGCAGTAAATTAGGATATAGTTCCATTAACTCTGCTAAGTCAATGCTGTCATCCTTGTTTTCCTTGTTATACAAACGAGACATAGGCACAGAACCTTTAATACGCCATTTTATGAAGGGTATATTCAATATGAAGCCTTCATTGCCGAGATATGTTAATACATGGGATGTACAAACTGTTATTACTTATTTGGATTCATTAAATACATTGGAAGTGAGTTTGAAACTGTTGTCAGTTAAGTTAACTACTTTACTAGCTCTTACAACTGGACAGCGTTGCCAAACATTATGGGATATTCAAGTGAATGACATTGAGATATCCGAAGAGTTTATGAAAGTGCGGATAAGTAAATTACTTAAACAATCAAAGGTTAATAATCACTTAAGAGAAATGTACTTTGAGTCTTTTGTGAAAAATTCTAATATCTGTGTCATACAGTGTATGAAAACATATTTAGAAAAAACTCAAGAATTGAGGAAAATAAGTAGTGCAGAAAATTTGTTTATAATTACGCAGAAGCCTTATAATTCTGCTACAAAGAGCACTATTTCTCGGTGGATAAAACTAGCCCTGAAGTGGGCAGGTATTGACATAAAAACATTTTCAACTCACAGCACTAGAAGTGCTTCAACGAGTGCGGTGTTGGGGAAGATTCCCATAGACACAATTCTTAAAACAGCTGGGTGGTCGAAAGATTCCACATTTAGAAAGTTTTATAATAGACCAGTGAGTAATTCTTCAGAATTCAGTCATGCTGTGTTAAATGCATGAACTTTCCTTGTTCTAATTCTGGGTGCTTGGATTACTAAATATGACAATATTGTATATTCAAGAAGAAATACTCTTGATGAAATATAATGGAAATTTGGACTCTAAAAACTCCTATGATTCGAAAGGTAGATTGGGTTCCGACAAAATTAATAAATTAAACAAGACTTACCTGTAAGGTGCAGTTTAATTCCTATTTTGTAGGAACCAATCTACTGAGAATCATGGGCCCACCCTTGGCCCACCCTGTATAATTGAGGAGTATTTCCAAATTTGCATTAATCCCTCTGAAAGTCTGAAGTTGGTGTCACGTGAAATGCCGAAGTTCACTCCCATGATTCTCAGTAGATTGGTTCCGACAAAATAGGAATTAAACTGCACCTTACAGGTAAGTCTTGTTTAATTTATTAAGTTTATTTTAATTCTTAAAGCGCTTATCACAGCAAAATCGTCTGATTTTATCAGCTGCTGCCTCTGGGTCAAACAGTGAAGACACAGAATTGACTGCTTCTGATTTGGATCAACACTGTTTGCCTCTACAATCACATTAGTCAATAATGCTAGCAAATATATAGCATCAGAAGACTTGTAGATGCATTTTGATAGCGTTTAAAGGGTATACATGGTTCGTTGTGAACTGTCTGGGTCACAAATGAAATTCGACACCGTTGTCTAACTGATTTGGTCTGCTGTTAGAGCACGTTCTAGATTGAAAAACAATAGAAATGAATCTATATGTTAAACTCCGCCTACCTCACTAAGCAATCAAGGTCATGCTTTATTTAAATGTAGCATCAAAACATCATAGAAAAATATCTAGACCATGAGACAAATCATCGTTATTATTTAGTTACGAAAGGTTAATTGATGTATCCACAAACAGATTATTTATTGCTACAGTACTTTGTTAAAGGATAGTTTTGGGTAATGCATACCGTATATTGACACAAAAATAGTAAGCGAGTATGATCAGGAAATACCACAATCACAAACTGCAGACAATCCCGTGGCACCGTGAGGAAGAGCCGCTCAACCATCACGAGACACCAGGAAGACAAATCAAGCAAAGCAATCAGCTCTCTCTTCCCCATCAAGATGATTGCAATACTAGAATGGACATAAAGTAACGTACAACAATACATAGAACAATTACAGACTCCCACAATGGGAGTTACAATAAACAAAAAGTCAACAACAACAGAACCACCGCCTTAGAACGGACAGCAGCCTAAGCCACCGGGGGGCTTAAATGCATTTTACTGGTACCAAATCTTCGCCCTAGATTCTGCTGTTGTTGAAGTACAAGAAATGTTCAGCTCGCATGGAGGCCATCTAACTAATGCAATGTATCATCATGGAAAACACTCTAATCAAATTAACACTCCATGATGAAACAAAGAAAAGGGCTCATGACTCACAGATAGTCAGAGCTAAAGAAAACCTCAAGTTGAGCCACGGTGGGTCCAGCTACAGATAAGCATCAGGCACCAACCCACCGATTAAAGCTTTACGTCAGAGCCATCATAGAGTCTGAGGCCTGACCCACCGTCGTGCAATTAAAGAGGAAACCATAGCTATAAACCATGATTGGGTTTAAAACTAGGCATGCAGACTGTCGCATGATATCCAAATTATATCCAACCCTTATATAACGTTTTACTATCTTTTTGAATTGATCACTAAAATTAGGTTTTCCAACAATTCGTTTGAATTTATAGACTAAATCACCATAAAATATAGGTTCTGATATGCCTTGTTGCAGAAGAGTTTTTAACCGAATGTTGTATTTAACAATTAACTCTGACAAACCCGACATTTGAGTCGTGATGTGCCTTAGCAGACAAGTAAATTCTTTGAGTATCGCGCCTGCGCAAGACTATGCCTCTGATTGGTTGATTGATAAAAGGCCAATGTCGGGCGTGATATGAGAATCTACAGTCCAGTTCAATTTATTTGTTCCCACTGAATTATTCGGCAACTCTAATTGTTTAAAAAAGCATCAAACGGTTCGGTGATTAAAAAAATAACCAGACAAACTAACAACTGTAGGTTGGACATTCCATGATAGCAATAGCTCACTATCTGTTTATGGCTCAGGAGAGCCCAAAACTGAGTATCACTCCATAGACATGTCTTTATTTTATAATTCTTGTGAAAAATAATACCTTTTTTTGGATTGTAGTTCTGGTATTTTCCGTCTAACTGCATGGATTTTGCTTGGAAAAAATCCTAAATCAAAATTTCTAAAATGGACACAAAAGATTGATAAAAGTACCAGACTTAATTGAGTGAACGTCACTGTAATTTTCAGAAAAAAAAAACTTAATTAGGTCGAACAAGAGTCTCTGTGAGCAATAAAGAATTAGTCAGCAAAAAAAAAGAAGAAGAAAAAAAGAGAGCGATCTCAAGACGAAAATATTTGCTAAAAACATTATTGATAAGGCATTTTGGAAATTTTAGACAAAATTTATTCTTTTCTTGAATTAATTTGCTACTAGACCCTGCTTTTTCGCATTTAGCTTTGATTTATGAACTATCGCTTCAATTCGTCCGAATTTTCGAACATTCCAATATTCGTTGCGAGCTAAAATTCTGATTCACCATGGGGATCGAATTACAAGAAGGATCGAATTGACAAGGAGCAAGCAATTCATCATAAATCATACGCTTTGATTTTTTAGCACACCTCTGCTACCTTTATGCACAATATCAACAAGGCGAAAACGGACAACCAATCGAAATCAAGAGCCATGTACTTTCCTTCAAACAGACTTAGTAATATCAACTGACACTGACAAAATGAATTTTCTCACTGCTTGCTAAGACACAGCTGCAAGCCAACATCTCTTCAGTAAATTTATAAAAAAAAAAAAAAAAAAAAAACATACCAAAAACAAAACAGTTTACAGACTGACATACAGCCCTACCCATTGATATTTTAAAAAAAACATTGCCATTTCTGCGAAACTGGACTGCAACTTACCTTATATAGTCCCACAGGTACGGTCTTCTTATCACTGATATTTTCCTTGTTTTCAACACTTAATAACCGACTCGTGGTATGCTGTGATATATGATTGGACCATATGCTTATCTTTATTACCCCTTCATATGTCATTTTTGGATTTTAACATACTATGGTCTAATCTTTAAGTGCATATTTTGTTCGAAAGGGGAATCTTAAGAGCACTCAAGTTTGATTATATGAAATAAATTTAAATGGCCCTTAGAAACTTATCTTTACTGCGCAATGAATGTTTTTGAAAATAACCAATAAAAACCCTCACCTTATCAGATTTTCTAAATTTATAGATGATACTATGATTTGATATCTAAATTCCAAGTTGGACTTAAATCTCTCTTGCGCCATGGACTTTCGAAACCTGAATTCTGTGGTGACTTGGTGTGTGAATTGAAGAAGATTGTCCGTTCTAATAATTTTTCAGCACAGCTCATTAAAATAATTTCCCATTACGTATAAAAAGATTGGCTATAACATTAATGTATTGCAACAGACTGCAAGCTTGGTGGTCAACCCAACTACGGTCGGCAACTTTGCTTTCCCCTTTAATTGCACGCCTGTGGGTCGGACTTCAGACTCTATGACGGTTCCGACTTCAAGACTTATCTATTGATGATATGGTAGGGGCCTGATGCTTTGTCTGTTTGTCAGACCCACTGGGGTTTACCTGTTGAATTTCTTTTGCTCCGGTATTTGGTTTTATTTACTGTTGAGTCCTTATCTTTGCTTTATCTCCTTTTTATATCTTGATTTATATGTTCTAGGAGATGATGCATTGATAACTTAGGGGTCTTTCATGCAAACCAAACATCTATGTGTCTTGATCCAAATCTGAACTAAGGGTGCACCCATAAACCGGTTTAAGCCCTCCAGTAAAATATTTTACTGACCGTTCCAAGGCAGTATTTCTTTTGTGGATCTTTTATGGTTTTTTTCTGTATTTTGTTTGCTATGCCTTTGTACGCGTCTGTTTATATGTGCCTGGGATAGGGCTGACCTCTCGGCTCTTGTTTGTGGTGTCTTACTGTGAGTTTGTTATCCTGGGTCAGGTGTGGTACTTGATTGTATCGATTCCTGATATTTGCACCCTTACTTTCTATTACTCAACCTCAATTATTTGTTTACAAATTCTACTACCATCTGCATACATTTTCAATGGCCGTCATAAGTTTGAAAATCAGACTGTAGTGGGTCTTGCTAAACACTGAAAATGTTCTTCCGCAGATCTTCAGAGGGCTGCTTGACCCATTATCACCCTACCTACTTATAGTTATAATTACAAGCTACATTGAAAATTATTAAATTGCTTTATGATTTATGGGAGAGCAGTGGCTCAGTGGTAGAGTGTTTGACTTAAGACCGAGGGGCCGCGGGTTTGAGCCTCATCGGCGTCACTGCGTTGTGGTCCTTGAGCTAGTCACATTTAGCCTATCTTAGTACTGGTTCAACCCGGGAAGAGGCCATCCCTGTTTAACTGAAAGATTGTTGATGGGACGTAAAGAATCAAATCAAACGAACAAAGCTTAATGATTACTGTTTGATTGCATTACTTGTATGATTACTGTTTGATTTCATTATGATTACGTTTTGATTGTATTATGATTACTGTTTGATTGCATTATGATTACTGTTTGATTTCATTATGATTTTTATTTGATTGAATTATGATAACTTTTTGATTGCATTTTGATTACTCGTAATCATAACTTTTATTTACTTATTATACTGAACTACTAAAGAAACCTGACACTTTTTACTTGCTTCAAACTCGTAAACAACAAATTATAGAGCTAAGCCGATATGCTTATTTTAATAACAAAACATAAAAATGTATCTTCGAAAAATATATTTATCAAATATTGAACATGACGTCACGACGTCAAAAAACTTTTTAATCACTTTTGCCTCGGGAGTGTATGTCAAGATATTTTTTTTGAAAACCTTTTTCATGTATGCAATGCCAATACCAGTAAAGACAAAAGTACATTTTAAAAATTTGCAATTTCTTGCTGTGGCGTATGATATGGGGTTTTTAAGTTTTGCTTTTGACATTGTCTAAACGGCAGTGTTTTTTCCGTCTTTTTGAGCAATTTCTAGAAACTGAAATGACTTGGAGGTAACCAGTCATTGTAAGAGAATGCATTTTCAAAAAAATAGAACTAAGGTTTTGCGTCACCTTAAATGGTAAAAGCAGAATAAACCAAGTTTTACGTCAAGGAACAACGTAAATTATGGATAATAACCGCCTTTGCTTTGTCAACGTATGTCGCCGTTTAGTGTGTGCTGTCAACATTGTTATAGTGTCAATTGGCTACACTTTAATTTAATCGTGTATAAATTTAAAGCCGCAAGTTTGCAGTTTACACATATCAGCAATCAATTGTAACGCTTGACGTCGCTAAATGGACGTAGGCGCGGCCACGGAGTTCAAAAAGACTGAAACATTGTCAAAATGAATTCCAAACATCATACAAAGTGAAAAAAGTTGATGAAGTGGCAGTGCTTTCTAAAAGCTCTTAAAACGCTGATAATGAAAAATTGACGTTAATAAAATGAAAATATGCTTTTGGGTTGACTAATGCTTGCATGTTTAATGCCAAGAAGATGTCAATGAAATAACAGATAAACACACTAAAGTGGTTTCTGGTGAATTTTGCGTGCTTTCTTTGTTCTTGCAAAAAATGATTTTAGGGATTACGTGACGTTTTGATAGATGACGTGAAATTAGTTCGTCTTGTCAAATAATCTCAGTGCATCTTTGTCTACCTTTGTTCAGCTTTACGAAATGGAAGGACAAGTGTGCATCGTATTCATTTACTACCAAAAATTTGACACACAGTATGTGTCAGGTTTCTTTAGTAGTTAAGTATTCTTTATTATTACTCGAGATTACAATTAATCATAATTACAAAATATGGTATTCCTGTAAACCAGTAAGAATCACCGAGAAATGCCTCAATTATAGCGAGCAAAACTCGCAACTCGAAGCGTTGTGAACGAAGAGAGCTCTTACGGTAGGAATATGATCCAAAATGGGCTAGGGTTTATGCACAGTGTATCTTTAAAATCTCATGGTCCTGTTTCGTTGCTCATGAAATTACTTCCTTTTCCGGTGAATCAGAGCGGTTTCCCGTCGGCATTGGACAAGTTAAACGAAATAGAATTAAGACCCATGTTACCAGCTTTAACGTCACTGGCGAATTGATTCCTACCCAGGCGTTATTTTTTTTTTTAAAAAAAGAAAATGAAGAAATCGAAAATTAGTTCTAAGTCAACTTACTTTTTTTCAATTCTATTACACAAATTGTACAAGTGTTATCATACATTCTCTAACTTTGATTAGAACAAAACTAACGATACTTTAGTTTTAAGACACAATCAGCCAATATAAGAGGGCTATTTGTTGATGTAGTTACTAGCCGAAAAATGAGTCAATAAAACCCCATAATGCATCGCTCTACATATATTAACTCCCAAGCACTATTAACTGGAGCGTTTTAACTACCCAGGATTGTCTCTCCCTGTCAAGATTGTCGAGGGGTTGTACAGTACAGCTTATGCATAGAAAAACGGTACTCTCTCACTCTCTCTCTCTCTCTCTCTCTCTTTCTCTACTAGACTATATTTTACCAGTCTCTATACTGGATTTGATCACGTTTTAATGGTGTGTATGTGTCTAAATATGGTAATATTGTAGTTCCATATGCTTTTGACATAGTTTCTTAAAATGCTGCGGGGGACTGGGGGCAGTAGCCCTTTTTTATTTGTAAAATGTGGAAACTAATTTTAAACAGTTGTCTCATTTTTTATTTTTCTCACTCCCTATCCCCCCTCCAATTATCCATTATAATCTATCTATCTATCTATCTATCTATCTATCTATCTCAGATAGACAATCTCGATAATACAATCTCGATAAACTATGATTTACCATTATAGAAATAAACTCTTAAATTAGATAACTTATCTTAGTATTTTTAAAATAAATACAATGCCAAAAACCATGGAGTTCAGTAATGTTCTTTAATCTCTTCCTTTTGATATCATCAGCAGTTTACCGATGGTACATTATTATGGTGGCTCAGTGGTCTAAATAAAGATTTGGACCAATGGGTATTTCACCTCCAACTTTCTTATTTAATGAGTATTTTACTCCATTTGTAAAGTATGAACTTGCAGAAAATGCAAAGCCTTGTAAAAAGACCCAATATTTGCTTAACACATTTTAAAGAAAAGTTGCTTGTATCAAATACATGTTGCGTTTATAGGAAAACTTCCAAGATTTATACAATTGGTGTATATTAATTAGTTTTTTCTTACTAAGAATAAAAGATTTCACCACATAAATTGAATATCAGCACTGAAATCTCAAACGACAAAGGGTGTTTTTACCCTTCAATTTAATTTTCAATGCTGAATTCCAAACATCAATGCTGAAATACACTTTACCCCCTCTTATCTGTAGCCCTGGACCGTGAGTGAGTTGTACCAGAACACTGTGTCACAACGTGCAAAAAAGGAGAAATGTTCTAAATATCATTCCCTTATAATATATCAAGGACTTTAAAAGGTCTTCAAGAGCTTATATTGCTTTTAAATTTCATTTGCAGGGGATAAAATACATGTAATGTATTCTATTTCACGAATAGAGATGTACATCAGTTTTGCTTGGTTTGATTCTTTACGTCTTAGACTCCCAGTCAAAAAAAAATTTCAGGCATGTTGGGACGGGTCTTCATGGGTTAAATCAATACAAAGCCGCGGATAAATGTCTCGCTCAAGGACACAACACAGTGACTCCATTAGTGGATATACTCAAACCAGCAACCCTTCGATCTCCAGACTAACGCTCTACCAACTGAGTGAGCCACTGCTCTAGGCATTGTACCTCATGACTAGTATGCTATGAAAGGCTAGAGATGCAGCACCTAAGGTTAGGGGCTATGATATGTAATATATCAGTTTCTGTGGGGGGGGGGGAGGTAACACATTTAACTGATTCTTTTGATGTGCCCCACCTCCTCCCCCACACCCCACCCTCCTTGAACACACTATTAAAACTAACTTTTAAAACCAGACCAGATGCAACTGTAATTTTGTACAAAAACATTTAGCAACCACCTGGAGCTACCAGGTGGTCTTGTTCAAACCGCTACCTTAAGGGAAAATCCCACCCAAGGAGGAGCGTGATCACACGACCCTCATTAATGAGTCGGTGCTCTAAGCACTGAACTTCCCAGGTGGTCATGTTCAAACCACCATATGCATACACTACACCCCCCCCTTTTCAGCTAGCTCTAAGCATGAATCTTTTCCACTGCATGGATATAACAATCATCATTCTTATGCACTAGATATTGTAATGTGATGTCTGATCGGAAATCAGGCATCAGAGATGTCTGTGGATGCGCCTGTTGTCACCAATCAGGATATCAAGTCTGCAACAAAGACGTCGATCATATCTAAATGGCAGCAGTGCTGGGACATTTCAAAGACAGGCAAATTTTAGATCATAATAATTTCAAGCCACTAGATCTAGTTGATTGGAAATTCTAATTAGCCTTGCCTTCTTAGGATTTCTTTCCTTTCCACATCTCCTGACTGGATTTTGCAGGGTTAATGAATACAAATAGAAGTTAAATCAGTGTAAAAGTTCTGGATGGGATTGTGTGGAAATAGAGGTAGTTCAGCATTTCATACTTGAATGCCCTCTATATGAGAATAATCATCAACAACTTCAGAAAAACTTATTCCCTCAACTCCGCATAAATTAAATGTTCATGATTCCAAAGGACAAACAAATAAAATCAACACAATAGTGAATGGCAGGGAGACTTTACGAAATTATCTGTCTTCTTTACTGTCAGCGATCAAAATTGATAATTTTGAAATTTGGGCGAATAAAAACCCCAAAACTTACCATCCGAGGAAAAAGACTAACATGGGCCCAGTGACCCTAGATTTTGGGCTGGGCCCCTAAAACTAAATGTTCAGGAGCCCAGCTTGCCCTTGCAAAAGGGTAGTATGTAAAGGTATGTAATAGTAAGTGAGTATGACCAGGAAATACCACTATCACACACTGCAGACCACCCCACGGCACCGTGAAGTCTTGTCAAATCTGACACCCTTAGCTGCTAGTTTACAAATCTTCATTCAGTTGATACCCAATACTGTTATACGGTAAATAATAAGAGGAATACAGATTTTGAGGGTCTCTAACTTCAAGTAAGAGTAAATCAAATGCTTGGTAGTGGTAATGAAATGAGTTTAATTTTCCTCCGAATTCTGGGTCCCTTAGTTTTTGGCTGAGCCCAATCATTTGGTTTTAGGGGTCCAGCTTGCTCCTGGTAAAAAAAGGTTAGTGTGTATCCCTGCCATCCCTGGAATACTAGTCATGCACGCTATCTATTCTATATTTTTAGTCTTCCCCCGTTGACTTAGCGAGGCACCACCATAAGGTGTAAAAGTTTAGTGAGCTCTTTTTTAAAACTGGTGGGACAAAAAAATATACAGTCTGTGTATTTAATGGTTTAACACAACATTCTGAAATATACAGACACAAATGCTGACAATTGCTAGCAATCTGAATTTTGACGGTTAAGACTTGTTATTCTTTTTCTAAGTATCTCTGGGGTGCAATTCTAGGGCCTCTAAATTTTACGCCCATTGATGTAAAATGAAGCACCCAGGGTGAGCTGGAGAGACCGTTCTGGGTTCAACACGTCACCTTTGAGTTCATCAGGAAGAACTGGGTTATTTCCCAACTTTTCTGCATAGACGCCTCTCTCTGGTTCATATGCAAAACATTCCGCTATAAAGTATTGTCTTGTTTCGGGTGCAGCTAAACACAGTTTACAGGTAGGGTCCGCCGTGTATTGATTATAGGCCTTGAGCTGGCTATAGACACCCTCCCCAGGAGGAAATTTGGACACTATGATATTCTAAATCTTCATTATATAAGACACAAAATAAAAGATGTTAGCCCTCTGAGAGTGGCAGCGTTAACGCGTAACATCACGTTATATACGCTACCCCCATAAAAAGCATTAAACGTCCCTGATAATGTCTCAACCAAGACATGCTCGTACATATTTGCATGCGGACATAGGTTTATGAACTTCTTATGACACAGTTACATATTTTTAGTATTAATTTTATAAATGTCTCGAGTTATTACCGTTGTTTACGTTAGTTAGTGTTTCCTGCGTTATTTCCGAGTATCAGTATGGTATTTATTGACTATACGTGTATTGCATCTGTCACGAAATATAGTAAATCTATACGGTTGCTACTTAAATGATTTAAAGTTCTTTATTTTGGTCGCTTACACTATTTTTCAACTCCATGTTATGTTACCTTCCAAATAGCATTGAACATTTAAGTTAATGTCTCTAACAAGCCCTGTTTATACTTATGTGCATGCTTGCACAGGTTTATGCACTTCTTTTAACAAGCTTTACCTATTTTAAGTATTCAATTAATAAATGCCTTGAGCTTTAACTGCTATGCGCGTTAAGTTATTCTGAGTATCTGTATAGCAGTTGTTGACTATACATGTAAAAAGTCTGTCAGAACATTTAAAAAATTTCTAAGGCTGAAATAAATTGAAGTTCCTTATTAATTTATGGCGACTTAAACTAATAATATAATGTGATCTATCAACCCTCGCTATTTGCTCAAATAAACAGTATAGATACAATGCATTCAAAATGGATGTTCTGAAAGACAGTCACTGTGAAACAGCTCAGTTCTTGGCAAGGTATATGGATATGGTACAGATGGTGTTGACACTGATTAGGGCTACAAGGAAAACAACTTTGAAACGCATGTCATCTCTATATGTATGCCTTGTTCCCAATATTCATTGCAAACGATCACAGCAACTACGCACAATATGTACCTGTGTAACTGATTACACTCATAAATTTGTCTGATACACATCGCATATGCAAAGAACTCGAGCAAAATGGGTTTAGTGTGTCACTGCTTGAGAGATGCTTTTGACATAACTATCAGGCAAACAATAAAGAGGTATTATAGGCTTCAGCAACTAGATCTACGCTTCGTATTACAGATGGAATGGTGTATTACTCATCACATCAGAGCTCAATATATTGAAACAACTCTTCAATGCACTGAAATGAAATATTCAATCTGCTCAGATGCAAAGTAGAACGAGTACTAAAGGCAGTTTCAGGCTTCACCAATCCTTTTAGTTCTAGCTTCGAAGATAATGTACTGTACTTTTTGTCTTTCTGTGTGACTGCTGAGCCTGGCTAATGTAAGGATCTAATTGAGGCTGATGACATTGGCAGGAAGGCTGTTGCAGACTTCATTGAAGTAAGTAAGGGTGCAAAGATCAGGAATCGATACAATCAAGTACCACACCTGACCCATGATACCAATGGAAAAATGACAAACTCACAGTTAGACACCACAGACAAGAGCCAAGAGGTCAGCCCTTTCCCAGCACACAAAAACATAGCACAAAAACATAGCAAACACAAGACAGAACAAAAACATAAAATATCCACAAAAGAAGTCCCGCCTTGAAACGGTCAGTAAAATATTTTACTGGAGGGCTTAAACTGGTCAAACGGCGCCAACCTCACCCTTAATTCAGATGTGGATCAAGATACCTAGATATTTGGTTTGCATGAAAGACCCCTAACTTATCAATGCATCATCTCCTAAACATATAAATCAAGATATAACAAGGAGATAAAGCAAAGATAAGGACTCAACAGTAAATAAAACTGAATACCAGAGCAAAAGAAATCCATCAGGTAAACCCCGGTGGGCCCGACAGATAGCCAAAGCATCAGGCCTTTGCCGTCTCATCAATAGATTAGTCTTTTAGTCGGAACCATCCTAGAGTCTGAAGTCCGACCCACCGGCGTGCAATTAAAGAGGAAAGCAAAGTTGCCAACCGTGATTGGGTTGGCCACCAAGCATGCAGTCTGTTGCAATACATTAATGTTATGGCCAATCTTTTTATAATGGGAAATTATTTTATTGAACTGCGCTGAAAAATTATTAGAGTCAACAATCTTCTTCAATTTATACACCAAGTTACCATAGAAATCAGGTTCCGTTATGTTTATCATAAATTTTGGTAGAAACAATATCATTAGGAATTGACAAATGCAAGTCTAAAAATGCGGCTTCAGTATCAGAGGTATTGGCTTTATTCAGTTGGAGCTCTAAAGGGGAGGTTAAAAATAGTAAATGAGTATGATAAGGGTATACCCCAATCACAAATCGCAGACAAACCCATAGCACCGCGAGGAAGAGACGCAAAATAATCATGAGACACCAGGAAGACAAATCATGCAAAGCAACAAGCTCTCTCTCTTCCCCATCAAGATGATTGCAAAGGTAGAATAGACATAAAGTAACGCACAGCAAAGCATACAACAACTAAAACTCACACAACGTGAGTAACAATCAACAACAAATCAACAACAAAACCACCGCCTTAGAACGGACAGCAGCCTAAGCCACGGGGGGCTTTGCCCTCGAACTGGCTCTTGTAAAATGTGGGTTAAGTCTGAGGTATGACTTTACCGGACAACAACGAAATATCATCCCACACTGCCATGGTGGTTATCAATACATTAAACCAAACACTCACAAGGGTGGCACCATTGAGCGCCCAGCACATCTATAGCAGGTTTACAAATTCTGTCATTGACATCTGTGAAGAGTAAGTACCAATTCTTCACATCTGTGATAATTTAATACCAATTTTTCACAACTGTGAGCATTAGGTACCAATTTTTCACATCTGTGAGTATTTGGTGATATTATTCTTCACATTTGTGAAAATTGAGTACCAATTCTTCACAGGTGTGAAGAACTAGAGTGTAGGACAAAAGCCCACTAGGACAAAAGCTCACTATGACAAAAACCCACTGGACAAAAGCCCACTAGGACAAAAGCCCACTGGGACAATAGCCCACTAGGACAAACGCCCACTTATATACTAAAACCAACTGCTAATTGGTCACCTTACATTTTTACGCTAGTTCAGAAAGTGAAACGTAGGGTATACAAAATTCATGTTTTTTAAGTGAAACAATACTTTGCCGAGACTCTGCAAGTTATTTCATTTAAAAATGACGTGTAATTCGTGCCATACGAAGTAAGAGAAAAGGTACCCTCATTTCAAAAAGTCACACTTTTTCTACGATATAACCCATAACACAAATTATCGTTTTTGTTTGTTTGAAGATGTTACTGGCTAGCGTGATATAAGAAGAATTAACCTCGAAAGTGTTGATTCCATCGGACTCGTCGTTTTTGCTACTCAACAACATAAGACAAACACTTTTAGCAGGTTAATCATTTAAATTCAGCTTGAAGCTTGCAATTTACATAGAGACTTTGCACTGCTCTGTACGCTTTATTAACAGCGATACAGCATTGAAATTTTCAGCAATTGTTTATTATCTCCAGTCGTCACCGTCCATCTTTGAAAATTGAAAAAAAATATATAATGCTACCAAATCGATTTTTAAACTCTCACTTTGAAACCGGAAGTGTACAGTAGTCGTAAAATAAAATAATCGCCAAAAATGTCCTAATCAAGTGCAACTGTGTTTGGCCTACAGTGTTCAAATAGAATTAAGTGCATTTAACAATCTTACCAGGAAATACTGGTGAATTTCAAAAATCTCGAAATTTTTTGAAAAATGCAATATTTTAAATAATGCGTAAAAAAGTCTACCATAAGTAAAATTTCAATTGTTTGGTGTTTTTCAAGTCGGATAGACTAGTTTGTAACCATCTAAATGTCAATTTTATAAAAACTACTCTCTAAACCATTTTTTCTTTAAAAAAATCGATTTTTTGCATTTTTAACCCAAAAAACTTTGAAGTAAAAGAAAACTGTTAAAAAACACTGCTAAACGTTTGCCCATCAAAATACACATATATAGGAAAAATCATTTCAATTTTATTAGCGTTTGTTCAGAAATAATGAGTTTGAAAAGTGACCAATTAGAACTTGGTTTCAGCATATGCATTTAACAGGGATAGGGTTGAACTGATGGACAAACAAACGGACGGACCTAGTATGAAAAATCTATCTTCTTTTCAAACATCTCATTTTGTTTGGAACCTCTCATAAAAGTGCATGGTAATTGTTACTACCAGATCAAAGCTCATTTGGATTAATTAGACATATGTTTCCATATTATAATAGATTGCTTGACCCAAACTGTAAAATGATTTTCTTCAAATATAAATGGCTTTTAACACCAAAATTAAGTTGTTTGTCACAACATACACAATAAATAATCATGTCAGTGAAAACACACTGCAGGTGTGACTTACCCTGAAGGAGCAGTCTGATCAGGGTTAACAGTTTTATAATAGTCTTAAACCTTTTTTTTCTTCTAAGAAGTGGGCTTTTGTCTACCCTGCCAAATTAAGCCCTAGGCTTTTGTCCAGTGGAATATTTTCCAGTGGGCTGTTGTCCTAGTGGGCTTTTTGTCCTAGTGGGCTTTTGTCCCAGTGGACTTTTGTCCGTTCCCGAAGAACTGGTACCGATTCTTCACATTTGTGAAAATTGAGTACCAATTCTTTACATCTGAGAAAAATCGAACCAGTCCTTCGCAGATGGCACGAATACGTACCAATTCTTCACAGATATAAATAAGAAAGATGTGAAATTTGAGCACAGATGTTAGACCCCAAAAATTATCGAAATTGACGCGCAAATTTCACATTTTCCAAAAGTGACGTTTTGGTACCAATTCTTCACACGGTGTGAAATTTGCGATATGTTAAAATTGCAGTTCAACAGGGCTCTCAACTCACAGAAAGCTAGAGCTAAAGAAAACTCTCACTGACGGGGATACAGTCAAGTTTTACAAACATACTGTGACGAAACAAAAAAAAGGGCTCTCAACTCTAGTTAGAGCTAAAGAAAAAAAACCCAGTTGAGCCGCAGTGAAACCAGCTATAGATATAAAAAGACACTTACCCGCCGATGAAAGTTTATGCCAGTGTCGTCATGGAGTCTGAAGTCTGACCCACCGCGAAGTTCATGCATTTCTTATTCCAAATGACGTTGTTTTATTAAACAGCATGACAAATGAAATAAAAATTGCCTCATTGAAAAGCAGACTTGAGCCTAAATTCCATTTTTATGACTTTCGATTTTGCCCCTGTCAAATTCAATAAGCTGTATTTTGCATAACAAGTTATTGTTCTGAAATATTCACACGTGATGTGAACAAGATTGAATTTGTGTTTGTTTAACAACAGAATATTGAATACGTTTTAACATAATTTAGCTTCCGTAGTACATTGGACGATTCTTCCAATGTACTACGGAAGCTTAATTATGTTAAACGTATTCCATATTAAGTATACAATGGACCGTGTCAAGTGTCTTATATCAAACAAGAAGGAAGAATCCATTAGTGCCTTAAGGGTTAATAGTAGATCTAAACAGCAGTCCTATCTAGAATATAAAATGCATCGAATACCACGACTGCTCGAACTATTAAGTCAATGCAAATTTGGGAAATATTGCCTCGATCTCTTGGTTCGTCTGGCTAGAAATCAAGGGTGAAATGATATTGAAAGGCCGTAATCCCAGTAAACCCCAGTAAAAATGTTCATATAAAAGTACAACTATAATCATAACCTACATTTTGAATGCACGAAGTACATTTAACCAGTACACAAGACTTTGGTACAAATCGCATTTGCAAGCAGCGTGTGCTCAGACAAGTCTGTGAAAACCGAACTTTCCCTACTTGCATACTTATAGTATGACAGCGGATGAAAGCTCAGAACAAAAGAATATTTATATACATGTATAATCCCACTGCATGGCTGTGCAACGACTTTGCACATAAACGACGAGTGTCATTATCTTGTGTGCTGGAACATTTTCATAATAAATTTATTAATCAATGCGCTGACGTAATTATGATATATTGATAAGTACTAATTACTGAGATTGACAATATTTGCTACATTAGCGGTTTAGAATTGCAAATGGGACAGAAGGGCTCCAGTATCCAGGTAATCTGACTAGCGTCACTTTTGTTAGAGACCTGGGTAGATAGGATACTTGTTCCTTTTTGAAACATTTCAAAGAGATCATACATAGTGCCTGTAGAGCCACATTATGCTCCCTACACAATATGCTCCATCGAGGGAGCATATTGTGTAGGGAGCATTTTGTGGCTCTACATGCCTGAAATAGAGCAGTATAGATTTTCACTTTTTGGTCGAAACGTCACAAGAAAACCATGAGTACACATTGGCCGCAATGCCACAAGAAAACCATGATTACATACTGGCCGCAATGTCACAAGAAAACCATGATTATATACTGGCCGCAATGCCATAAGAAAACCATGAGTACATATTGGCCGAAACGTCACAAGAAAACCATGATTACATACATGAATGGCCGAAATGTCACAAGAAGCCCATGAATTTATACTGGCCACAATGTCACAAGAAAACCATGATTACATACTGGCTGAAACGTTACAAGAAAACCATGATTACATACTGGCCACAATGTCACAAGAAAACCATGATTATATACTGGCCGTAATGTCTCAAGAAAACTATGATTAGACACTGGCCAAACGTCACAAGAAAACCATGAGTACATATTAGCCATAATGTCACAAGAAAACCATCATTACATATAGGCCGTAATGTCTCAAGAAAACCATGAGTACATACTGGCCACAATGCCACAAGAAACCCATGCTTACATACTGGCCACAATGGCACAAGAAAACCATGATTACATATTAGCCATAATGTCACAAGAAAACCTTGAGTACATACTGGCCGCAATGCCACAATAAAACCATGATTATATACTGGCCGCAATGCCACAAGAAAACCATGATTACACACTGTCCGCAATGGCACAAGAAAAACACGATTACATATTGGCTGTAATGTCGCAAGAAATCCATGATTACATACTGTCTGCAATGGCACAAGAAAACCACGATTACATATTGGCCGTAATGTCGCATGAAATCCATAATTACACACTGTCCGCAATGGCACAAGAAAACCACGATTACATATTGGCCGTAATGTCGCAAGAAAACCACGAGTTCATATTGCCCGAAACGTACATGTACTGATTCAACCCAGGAAGACCCGTCCCTTTATAACTGAAAGATTGTTGATGGGACGTAAAGAATCAAACAAACAAACAAAAGACGCTGCAAAATTCAGATTACCGCCCTATCCTATAGTGGAATGGGGCGTATTTTTATGGTGCGGATCGTGTTGGCGACATTTATTGTTTTCGAGTACCTGTTCCATGGTAATTCGTGAACCGGTTGGGGAGTTTAATCAAAGTGACAGGAGTACAGCATTGAAACATGATCAAGGACTGTTATTATGGTAACCACCACCTAAATTTTAAGGACACGGCGATAATTAAACTGCTCATTTAAAAAAATGGGCTTTGTGCATGCACGGTTCTAGAGAGGGGGCAGTGGGTCCGGACCCACCCCACTGAAAAATCACAAAAACATAGGGTTTCTTAGCAATATTTGTCCGGATCCACTGTAAAACCACAAAGCTTACAAGTCAGCATTCAGTGTTGGGCCACCATCGGCCCGCCAGCGAAACACCATTTAAACGACAGGCCGATGATGGCCCAACATTGAATGTGGGCTTGCTAGCATTGTGATTTCCAGGGGTTCCGGACCAGTATTTCTAAAGAACCCTATAGCTTTGTGGTTTATCAGGGCGGGGATGTCCGGACCCCCTTTTACCCCTCTGGATCTGCGCATTTTACACGTCTATTACTTAAGGCGAACGAAAACATCGGCGATGCTTTAATAATTGAGCTGGTAAACAGCGTAAGTTACAAGTTGGCATGTGCGAACAGCGAAGATTCCAATCACAAAGTCTGTGCACCCACGCAGTCTGATCAGAGTCTTAGTCTTCTGCCTGACGAAATGATGGACCCTTGGCTACCTATAGAGCGCCCATCAAAGCCTCTGATGAGACTGCACAGATATGCCGGCTGATCTGAGTCTTAGTTTTCTTGGCTACCTATAGAGCGCCCAGCAAAGACTCTGATGAGACTGCACAGATATGCCGGCTGATCTGAGTCTTAGTTTTCTTGGCTACCTATAGAGCGCCCATCAAAGACTCTGATCAGACTGTACAGATATGCCGGCTGATCTGAGTCTTAGTTTTCTTGGCTACCTATAGAGCATCCATCAAAGCCTCTGATGAGACTGCACAGATATGCCGGCTGATCTGAGTCTTAGTTTTCTTGGCTACCTATAGAGCGCCCATCAAAGCCTCTGATGAGACTGCACAGATATGCAGGCTGATCTGAGTCTTAGTTTTCTTGACTACCTATAGAGCGCCCATCAAAGCCTCTGATGAGACTGCATAGATATGCAGGCTGATCTGAGTCTTAGTTTTCTTGGCTACCTATAGAGCGCCCATCAAAGCCTCTGATGCGAATGCACAGATATGCAGGCTGATCTGAGTCTTAGTTTTCTTGGCTACCTATAGAGCGCCCATCAAAGCCTCTGATGAGACTGCACAGATATGCAGGCTGATCTGAGTCTTAGTTTTCTTGGCTACCTATAGAGCGCCCATCAAAGCCTCTGATGAGACTGCACAGATATGCAGGCTGATCTGAGTCTTAGTTTTCTTGGCTACCTATAGAGCGCCCATCAAAGCCTCTGATGAGACTGCACAGATATGCAGGCTGATCTGAGTCTTTGTTTTCTTGGCTACCTATAGAGCGCCTATCAAAGTAAGTAAGGGTGCAAAGATCAGGAATCGATACAATCAAGTACCACACCTGACCCAGGATACCAATGGGAAAGTGACAAACTCACAGCAGACACCACAAACGAGAGCCAAGAGGTATCTCTGATCAGACTGCACAAGATATACAGGCTGATCTGAGTCTTCGATAGGCGCACATACCAAGCTACACCGTTTGCTTGGAACCAACTCTTACAAAGTACTCATATATTAGTAAGGCATACATAATATGTAACAGTTTTTAAGTTTATGGCTTGTCTCTGCAGCTTACCTCTTACAGATGACAAATATACTGACGGACAAAAGAAACGCTACATGTATATCAAAAATTAGAAACGCTATACAGTAAAACCTGTCTTAAGCGGCCACTTAAAAATAGACAAAAACAAGGTCTAAATGGAAAATGGTAGCTTAATGCAGGTCAAAAGTATTGCAGAATGCTCTCCTTGGAGCATTCTGCAATACTTTTGACATGCATTAAGCGATAATCGGTACTGGAAACCAATTTTGGTGTTCTTTTTGGGTGACCGCTTAAGACAGGTTTTACTGTATCTGAAATTAGTGATAATATACTAAGGAGGAAAAAAGTGACAGCAGCTTAAGTATGTAAATGTATATAAGCCGACATACCTGGTAAACAAATTCATCCCGAAGCTCGACTTAAGATTCTGGTTAGGTAAACTTGTGCAGCTGGGGTTTGTGATCCACATGCACTACTTGACAAAATTTTACTGTAGTATTTCTTTTGTCCTTCAGTATACAAGAAATTTATCTGATTTTTTTTTTATTTTATTTTTATGAGGTGACACTTTTAACCTCAGTATGTCTTCTAAATTTGCTTTTTTATACTGTCTTCAAAGCACTGTCTTGTGCCTTCTACCACATTGTGTCTTCTAACAAGGCCCCCAGATAAACAAAAAGTAGGGCGTCAAATTATTAAGATTTTCTTATCCATTAGTTTAAACATTTGTTTTTGATGCTCAAAAAGACGGCTCTATTTAGTACCCACAACATACGTTTTGGTTGAGAAATAAGAAAATTATCTTTTGATTATGCATTTTTATCTGGAGGCCTGAACTAAATAATTGTTGAAATCTTTTGCTTTACAGCATTGTGACTGCAACAGTGTGTTAACTGTATTGTAAAAACTTCCAAACTGCACGCTCATGCAATTGCACAGGATCATTTGGGCCTCATCGCGACAAAACCTGTCTTCGGGTTTTCTGACAAAGCCAGACTCAAACCAGTCTCATCACCTACAGAGACTAGCTAGAAAACTAGAACTTTGCTTGTAGCAAGTTTAGTTATGATACTTTCCAATAAGCGAATGACAAAGGCGCTGATCAGACTGCGCGTCTAAGGCTTTGCTGTTCGCAAACACCAAAGACAGGTTTTCTCACGTCGAGGACCATTTAGGAATCTTTTCCCTTGAGTGCCTTACTATTAAAGTTCATTAAAACTACACGTACACTGTATTGCTTTACAATAAAAAGTTTCTAATATTTTATTGCCATTTAAAACTGCTGCTTTTGTTTGATCTCGAACATACACGCACGCATTGCGATTACATACCATTGATTTACAACAGTGTGTCTCGCTACAGTACTAATGTGATTGTGGAAACTTCCAAACTGCACCTTCTTGCATTTGTAAAGGATCATTTAGGAATATTTTTCCTTGAATGCATTACGGACTCACCGGCATATGTCCAAAAGTGTTTTATCTTTTAATATATTATAATATAGACTTATACTTATAATCTAAGACAAAAAAACAATACCTCACCGTTCTTTTTAAAAAGTTATTTGATGTCAAAAACTGCAAAATCGCAGGTTTTTGAAATAAACAAACACAGATTTTGTTAACAAATAAAGAAGAAATGCAATACAGTTTTTTTTTTCAGAACAAATACTACTCACACCAGAGATATAAATAAAAACAAAAAATAGTGAAATAACATGTATTTACACAATTTATTAAGCAAAATCCTAAAAAAAAACATTAATATTCAAAATAAACATATCAGAGAATGTAACTGGAACAACAAAAAACATATTTTTACAAAGCTATTTTCATTAAGAATCTAATGATTGAATAAAAAATATGTGTCACCGTGCTCGTTTTTTTGCTTTGGTGACTTTTCTGAAAATCCTGAAAAAAATAAAGACTATAATAAGTGTTGTCTCCCCTTTCAACCAATGTTTTTGTTTGTCTACGCCCTATTTATATCACTGGGCGGAGACATAGCTATTATTGATTAAGCACTGACAAATAGGCGTAGAAAATGACAAAAAAGATTTTGACCTAGCATATGTGACCCAGCACATTACATTATGATTCTCATTAAAGCATTGCTATAGCATGTCTTGATACTTTGATGCTTTCTTACACGTAGGATTTATGTAGATAAAAGCTAAAAATTATAGCTCTATTCCTGATGCATAGATCTAAATGTCATTTAAAGAATAAACTTACAAATATGCAATAAGAGGATAAAACATTCTTTTCCTTGTATTAATGTTTGGCAAGCCTGAATGTGATGTGTTGCAACCAGAACCACACAGCGGTGAGGCCTGCAACACATTATCGCACAAGGGCTTGACAAACGTTAATTTACAGAAGGGAATGTTATATTGTCATTGTTATATATTATAGGACTTTTTGGGTACTGTAAAGGTGGCAACTTTAATTTTCATATCTGGGCGTGGTTCGATTATTTCAACTGCTCAAGAATGGAAATCAGGTTCTATCCATTGGTTAAGCGTTTAAAAGTTGCTTGAGCCGCGCATTTCTGCGTGCATTTCATGAAAGTCCTGTCCGTTAATGCACTGAACCCACATTTATTAAGCCTTAAAGCGTATATTACAACACAATCGTATGTTTTTATCGTCTATTGAAATATTATGAAGCCTCTTAAACAAACAGTGTAGATCTAGAGCAGACTGCTCACCTAGAGCAGTCTGATCTGGGTCCACACTGTTTGCCTCTATACTAATGTTAAACGATAAACAAACCCTTTCGAATGTAGTTATAACGCCTCATTTTCAGATTTTACCTATGTCTAAAGTAAACTAATAAGGCAGTCAGGAGGTGCCGCCTTTACAGTATCCAAAAAATTCTAGAATACTTTCCTTTTAAGCAAAAAGCACTTCCAAAAAATGTCTACTGTAACATCGTGAAGCATACAACAAAACCACACCTCAGTATAGGCGCAATCGAAAACATCAATACTATCGACGATTATAGACCAAAAATAGTTAGAATCATAGTTTTTTTTATTACCATCACTCATCGAACAGGCGACACTTTGCAATCAAAACACTGTTTCTAGCGAGTTTTGATCCGCGTTCGTCAATGGTTAAGAGTGTTTTCGATTGCTCACTATCCGGTGTGGAAACAAACTTTTTTTTCAACAGAAACATGACTGAAAAATGTAGATAACTCCTAGCTCTTGTTTCAGATTGTTTTGGTTACGTAGTCATTGTATCAATACATATCCCAGATAGGTGGCAATCGAAAACGTTGATGCTATCGACGAACGTAGATCAAATACCGTCAGAAACAGCCTATTTGGATTGCAGTTTGTTTGCCTGACTGGCGACAAATGGTAAATTCTAGCGATTTGCGATCCACGTTCATCGATTGTTCAGAGCCTTCTCGATTGTCGCCTATCAGCGTATCTTATGATAATTGAATATTTTGGTCATTTCTCAATAAAGCATAAGCGACGGTATCTTAACTCGCAGAGGATATCCGTGAGCAGGTTGAAATGACAATTAAGCCCTCTGCAGTCATGTCATATCGGAAATAAAGCCCGCGGTCAGTGATTGGTCAACGATCAACCAAAATATGACACATTTTTAAATAAAATGTACAATTGTCAGCGATCGAAACACCTCAAGTTTCTATAGTAAACACTTATTAAAAGGTATATAACAATAAAAGGATGATACATTCTTCTGTCTATAAACGTTTGCCAAGCCCAAATGAGATAATGTATTGTAGCCTTAATAATGAAGCTGTGAGGGCTGCACCAAGTGCGGATCCAGAGGGGGGCAGGGGGTCCGGACCCCCTCTGGAAAATCACAAATTATATGGGTTTCTATAGGGAATAAGCAATTGGACACCCCCTGGAAAAAGTTGAACCCCCTGGAAAAAATTGGACCCCATCTGGAGCCTTGAAAAACGATAGATTTCTTTGAAATTGACCATTTGACTTCTGTAAAATAAGCTGAGGACTAAAAAAATCGTTGTCAGAGCTTTTTTGTCAAACTGACCTGGACCCTCCCCTTCCCCTGATGAAAGTTCCTGAATCCGCGCATCTGTACCATGCTTGCCAACCGTTAATATACAGCAAAGAATGTTATATTGTCATATATCTTCCTTTCAGGCACATGCAGTTCCAATTAATTTTATTAAAATGTATGCAGAAATGTCAATTTTATCATCATGAAACATGCAACGAAACAAAATAATTTTTCAACAGAAACATGAAATAACTCCTAGCCCTTGTATCAGATTGTTTTGGCTACGTCTTCAGTATATCAAAAACACACTAGATAGGCTGCAATCGAAAACGTCAATGCTCATCGACGAACGTAGTTAAATATTGTAAGTAACAGAATTTTGGATTGGTGTTTGAAATCCGATAGGCAACAAATGGCAATCACAAACACTGTTTCTAGCAATTTGTCATCAGCATTCATCGATTGTTTAGACTGTTTTTTATTGCTGCCTATCCGGTGTGATAAGGTAATTGAAATAGTTACGTCATTTCTCCATAAAACATTAATGACCATGTACCTCCATGGGACCTAAAACATGAGAATGTCACATACAAGGCATGTGCACGTCTACAACCCCCCCTTTTTTGGGGGGTGGGACTGGGTCTTAGGTTAGTGGCAGCATGCAGAAATAGCAACCGAGACATGTATATAGTATGTATATTTATACGGTTCGCAACTTTTAACCATCAAAATACTGAATGACTTCATACTCTGGGTGATGTTTTTAAAAGCTAATACTTGCATTCCTTCTTTTTGTGAAAGCAAAATACTTACAGAATTACGTTTCAAGCATCAAAGAGTTGTCAGGACCGTCTTACAAATAAGTATTCTCTTTTAAAAACAAGATTCAGGAACGATAACTCTTACACTCTTACTTTTAAGTAAGAGTAAGGTTATCTTTTGACATGGGTCCCGCACTACCTTAAGTTTATTAAAACTACACGCAGTGCTTTACAATAAGATTATTGCCATTTAATACTGCTGACTTTGTTTGATCTCGAACAGACACACACACGCACTCACATGCATGCCATTCTGATCTAAGATAACATGTCTCTGCCATCAAGAAAGATAAAACGTTATAAAATGAAATAAAATTTGTTATAAAATCTGTCTTGGCAATTTATCTGCAGGCACAGACAAGAACATACATCTGACTATTTACCCTTTCCTACTTGAATATTTAAGCTAAGCTCCGACCACTATGAATAATTTTACAAATACACTTTTGTGGATCTTTTATGTTTTTGTTCTGTCTTGTGTTTGCTATGTTTTGTGCGCGTCTGTTTATATGTGCTTCGTGGTCACCTGCTGGGAAAGGGCTGACCTCTTGGCTCTCGTTTGTGGTGTCTTCTGTGAGTTTGTCACTTTCCCATTGGTATCCTGGGTCAGGTGTGGTACTTGATTGTATCGATTCCTGATCTTTGCAACCTTACTTACTTGTACTCATGTCAAAACATCTACAAACCAGCAGACAGATGCATTCCGTTTGAAATAGATATACCCCAAAGTACATAGAGAGGGCCTGGTGCGCCTTCCAAAGTAAATTCTATTCTATTCTACTCTATTCAAGCAAACAGGAAGTGAAAAATACATGACGTCATATATGACGCTGTACTGTCTTCTGCAACTTCCTTCAAAAACAAACAACCAACAGACAGATGTTTTCACTTGAAATAGACATTTTCAAAGCTAATTATTACCAAAAATGGGGGATTTATACCTGGAATAACACTCTAATTATAGAAAGAAGTGACAGATACCAGTGCTCAAAGCAAGAAGCATGGATTACACTGATTAGCAGGTAAAATTAGCAACGAAACCATTCCCCTCTGCACTCTACTCTGCAATAATTTTATTAACCCAGCTGTTTTAAATGCATGATCATACTTTACAATACCTACCTTCAATAAGGTTGATGCCTACCCAAATCCTTCGCAAGCTACGGATTTGGTGTGTTAGGGTGTGTGTGTTGTTGTTTGTTTTTTTCATGTATTAATTTGTCATGAGATAATGTAGTTACAGCATTCCATGTTTTTTTCAAATATTCCATTTTAGCCAAATGTTACATGCTTAAATATCTCTATGTGCAGGGCTATAAAAATAGGTTCATTTGCTATGACCCGAGGGTTTGGCCGGCTGTGAAAACGTTTAAGAGTCCATGTTTTGGTTGTGATTGTGGTATAAAATGCTGTCAATTGCTGCTGAAACGGCTCGGTCCCAAGTCCGAGATAGCAGAGTGCCTATTCAATGATAGCTAGCATACTGGTAATAAATAAGTTCAGCCGGTATAATGAGAAAAACCTTGCAGAGGCTATATGCAATTCTGCACATTTTTTGATTCGTAAATACATGGACTGCCGTATGCAAATTATCAAATCTACAGTAATTAAGTTCAGCCATGGTTGATGTGCACTAACTAGCTAGTTTATTATCATGCTTTAACACTAATGAATAGTAGGTTTGTTTTGGCAATGTGTTTTTAAACAGGAAATAATGATTGGGTTGAAAAGGACTCCAGTTGATGTCATTGACATGTACAGCCTTACTCTCTGGCAGGCTCCGTTTTGCATAATTTAAGGTAAGTTGTGTACGGTATATAGTCAATAACATAAAGGTCGTATCATTCATTTTTATTTGTATTTATATTTTTTTGTAAACATAATTTTAATCAGTACTCTACTTATATCTTTAAATGACAAACAGACGGCATCGGCATGATACTATGAAAATAGTATAGCTAACTAAAGTAAGCTACAGTAGGTTCCCGCACTCGTAGCTTAAGGCAAAAAACCGGGGTTCCATTTTGGAATGCCACTATACACAAATATGTACAGGAACACCTTCGGGTGGTAATGCCTAAAAGCAACGTAGAACCTGCAATATGCTGTAGACTGACAGACATTGTTCTTACTCTCAAATGCTATTTTTTAAAAAAGACCTCTTTTATACAATACGCTTTACCTAATATTGTGTACTAAAATTACTACACCATTCTATATTAATCATTTTATTTTATTTTTTCTTTCATTTGGTTGGTTTTACTTAGCATTACTTTTATTGTGGTCATTATTATTATTGTCATTATCACGTAACATAGCGTGCAATACATAGTAACACTCACTAGATACAATCACACGGGTGGTCCTGGACTAGTTCTTAAGTTATTCTGTTCTATTCAGACAACAAAAAGTAAACATATGATGTCATACAGTGGCTTTATTGATGAGATGGTAGGGGCCTGATGCTTTGGCTGTTTGTCGGGCCCACCGGGGTTTACCTGTTGGATTTCTTTTGCTCCGGTATTCAGTTTAATTTACTGTTGAGTCCTTATCCTTGCTTTATCTCCTTGTTATATCTTGATTTACATGTTTTAGGAGATGATGCATTGATAAGTTAGGGGTCTTTCATGCAAACCAAATATCTATGTGTCTTGATCCACATCTGAATTAAGGGTGAGGTTGGCGCCGTTAAACCGGTTTAAGCCCTCCAGTAAAATATTTTACTGACCGTTCCAAGGCGGTACTTCTTTTGTGGATCTTTTATGTTTTTGTTCTGTCTTGTGTTTGCTATGTTTTGTGCGCGTCTGTTTATATGTGCTTCGTGGTCACCTGCTGGGAAAGGGCTGACCTCTTGGCTCTCGTTTGTGGTGTCTTCTGTGAGTTTGTCACTTTCCCATTGGTATCCTGGGTCAGGTGTGGTACTTGATTGTATCGATTCCTGATCTTTGCAACCTTACTTACTTGTACTCATGTCAAAACATCTACAAACCAGCAGACAGATGCATTCCGTTTGAAATAGATATACCCCAAAGTACATAGAGAGGGCCTGGTGCGCCTTCCAAAGTAAATTCTATTCTATTCTACTCTATTCAAGCAAACAGGAAGTGAAAAATACATGACGTCATATATGACGCTGTACTGTCTTCTGCAACTTCCTTCAAAAACAAACAACACACAGACAGATGTTTTCACTTGAAATAGACATTTTCAAAGCTAATTATTACCAAAAATGGGGGATTTATACCTGGAATAACACTCTAATTATAGAAAGAAGTGACAGATACCAGTGCTCAAAGCAAGAAGCATGGATTACACTGATTAGCAGGTAAAATTAGCAACGAAACCATTCCCCTCTGCACTCTACTCTGCAATAATTTTATTAACCCAGCTGTTTTAAATGCATGATCATACTTTACAATACCTACCTTCAATAAGGTTGATGCCTACCCAAATCCTTCGCAAGCTACGGATTTGGTGTGTTAGGGTGTGTGTGTTGTTGTTTGTTTTTTTCATGTATTAATTTGTCATGAGATAATGTAGTTACAGCATTCCATGTTTTTTTCAAATATTCCATTTTAGCCAAATGTTACATGCTTAAATATCTCTATGTGCAGGGCTATAAAAATAGGTTCATTTGCTATGACCCGAGGGTTTGGCCGGCTGTGAAAACGTTTAAGAGTCCATGTTTTGGTTGTGATTGTGGTATAAAATGCTGTCAATTGCTGCTGAAACGGCTCGGTCCCAAGTCCGAGATAGCAGAGTGCCTATTCAATGATAGCTAGCATACTGGTAATAAATAAGTTCAGCCGGTATAATGAGAAAAACCTTGCAGAGGCTATATGCAATTCTGCACATTTTTTGATTCGTAAATACATGGACTGCCGTATGAAAATTATCAAATCTACAGTAATTAAGTTCAGCCATGGTTGATGTGCACTAACTAGCTAGTTTATTATCATGCTTTAACACTAATGAATAGTAGGTTTGTTTTGGCAATGTGTTTTTAAACAGGAAATAATGATTGGGTTGAAAAGGACTCCAGTTGATGTCATTGACATGTACAGCCTTACTCTCTGGCAGGCTCCGTTTTGCATAATTTAAGGTAAGTTGTGTACGGTATATAGTCAATAACATAAAGGTCGTATCATTCATTTTTATTTGTATTTATATTTTTTTGTAAACATAATTTTAATCAGTACTCTACTTATATCTTTAAATGACAAACAGACGGCATCGGCATGATACTATGAAAATAGTATAGCTAACTAAAGTAAGCTACAGTAGGTTCCCGCACTCGTAGCTTAAGGCAAAAAACCGGGGTTCCATTTTGGAATGCCACTATACACAAATATGTACAGGAACACCTTCGGGTGGTAATGCCTAAAAGCAACGTAGAACCTGCAATATGCTGTAGACTGACAGACATTGTTCTTACTCTCAAATGCTATTTTTTAAAAAAGACCTCTTTTATACAATACGCTTTACCTAATATTGTGTACTAAAATTACTACACCATTCTATATTAATCATTTTATTTTATTTTTTCTTTCATTTGGTTGGTTTTACTTAGCATTACTTTTATTGTGGTCATTATTATTATTGTCATTATCACGTAACATAGCGTGCAATACATAGTAACACTCACTAGATACAATCACACGGGTGGTCCTGGACTAGTTCTTAAGTTATTCTGTTCTATTCAGACAACAAAAAGTAAACATATGATGTCATACAGTGGCTTTATTGATGAGATGGTAGGGGCCTGATGCTTTGGCTGTTTGTCGGGCCCACCGGGGTTTACCTGTTGGATTTCTTTTGCTCCGGTATTCAGTTTAATTTACTGTTGAGTCCTTATCCTTGCTTTATCTCCTTGTTATATCTTGATTTACATGTTTTAGGAGATGATGCATTGATAAGTTAGGGGTCTTTCATGCAAACCAAATATCTATGTGTCTTGATCCACATCTGAATTAAGGGTGAGGTTGGCGCCGTTAAACCGGTTTAAGCCCTCCAGTAAAATATTTTACTGACCGTTCCAAGGCGGTACTTCTTTTGTGGATCTTTTATGTTTTTGTTCTGTCTTGTGTTTGCTATGTTTTGTGCGCGTCTGTTTATATGTGCTTCGTGGTCACCTGCTGGGAAAGGGCTGACCTCTTAGCTCTCGTTTGTGGTGTCTTCTGTGAGTTTGTCACTTTCCCATTGGTATCCTGGGTCAGGTGTGGTACTTGATTGTATCGATTCCTGATCTTTGCAACCTTACTTACTTGTGCTCATGTCAAAACATCTACAAACCAGCAGACAGATGCATTCCGTTTGAAATAGATATACCCCAAAGTACATAGAGAGGGCCTGGTGCGCCTTCCAAAGTAAATTCTATTCTATTCTACTCTATTCAAGCAAACAGGAAGTGAAAAATACATGACGTCATATATGACGCTGTACTGTCTTCTGCAACTTCCTTCAAAAACAAACAACCAACAGACAGATGTTTTCACTTGAAATAGACATTTTCAAAGCTAATTATTACCAAAAATGGGGGATTTATACCTGGAATAACACTCTAATTATAGACAGAAGTGACAGATACCAGTGCTCAAAGCAAGAAGCATGGATTACACTGAT